>JAKCOX010000002.1:30018988-31218988 GCA_022605575.1 Laterallus jamaicensis coturniculus
GAGGAGCTCTGTGGAGAAGGACCTGGGGGTCCTGGTTGATGACAGGTTGGCTATGAGCCAGCAGTGTGCCCTGGTGGCTAAGAGAGACAATGGGATCCTGGGGTGCATTGCCAGCAGGTCTAAGGAGGTGATCCTTCCCCTCTAACTCTGCCCTGGTCAGGCCTCACCTGGAGTATTGTGTCCAGCTCTGGGCTCCCTGGGATAAAAAAGACAGGGATCTCCTGGAGAGACTCCAGAGAAGGGTACAGAGATGATGCCTGGAGCATCTCCCCTATGAGGAAAGGCAGAGTGAGCTGGGACTGTTCAGTCTTGAGAAAAGAAGACTGAGAGGGAACCTGATTAATGTTTATAAATATCTTAAGTATGGGATGCAGGGGGAATCGGCCAGCCCCTTTTCTTTGGTCAGTGGAGACAGGACAAGGGGCAATGGCTGCAAGTTGGAGCACAGGAAGTTCCACACCAACATGCAGAAGAACTTTTTCCCAGTGAGGGTGCCAGAGCCCTGGCACAGGCTGCCCAGGGGGGTGGTGGAGTCTCCTTCTCTGGAGATATTCAAGACCCGTCTGGACGCCTGTCTGTGCAGTATGAGCTGGGGAGCTGCTTTGGCAGGGGGGTTGGACCCGATGATCTCTCGAGGTCCCTTCCAACCCCTACAACTCTGTGATTCTTCAGATGGGGGGGAACATGTCCTGTCTCCTCGAGCAGACTGGCAGGACCGTGTTGTTCCAGCAGTATTTTTCTGTTCTTCTCATCCCAACCCTTCTGAACAATTCCCTGTCTTTCTGAAGCACAGGTATGCTCGATGTCCTCGATACTTGAAAGGTATTTCAGATTAAAAAAGCAGCCCTGTTCTTTGAAATTAAATCCTAGTTCCCATTTAACACCTATGTAACTGTTAAAAAAATAAAGCAATAAAGTGAGGACAGACAAGGCCTTTCCAATGAAATACCAGAACATGCTGGGGAGCACCGCAGAAAGTTACCCAAAAGAAGAGATATCTGAAATTTCATTCTGATCTTAACAGAGAAGATCCCACAAAGAGCCTGAGAGTAATGACTAGTATGCATGAAGAGGTGACCAAATACCACAGTTCTCTATCCCAAAACTCAAAGACCAAAGGCAATGAGTGAGCTACCCCACCAAAGAGACACTAACACAGGTGGAAAACAGACTGACTACGGGGGAGAAGTTCCTGAAGGACAAAAGCCTGCAGAAGAGCTGACAGACACTGATACAATAGGCCAGCAAGTTGTCCTGTTGAAGAGGAAATCGTTTATGGATTCATCAAGAGCTCTTCGACAGCCTGGATATCACAGATTTGACCCACAGCTAGGATGAGCACAAGGAGTAATATAAGCATGGAAAGTTACTATCATAAAGACAAGGGCACAAATAAATTCCAACTACCCAAGGGCATAAATGGTAGCAAGACAGTTTCTGTGCATGCTTTTCATGTTAATGGAAGACAAAGGAAGTGTCAGTGCATTGCCAGGTAAAGAAAGACAACAAGTGACACAGAGAAATAGTAAGTCAGTTTTTATACAAACAGGTAGCTGTGATCAGGTATATGATGCAGTAACTTTAAAGAAAAAAAGTGGATAGACCAAAAGATAAAGAGAACACGTTGAAAATATTTAGATGAACTGCATCTACTAAAGTTCTTGATGAAATTCACTCTCAAGCATTTATGAAACAGCCTCTGAAAGTTCATGCATATTTCTGAGCACCTGAGTAAGGAGGTCCCAGAGGACTGCAAGACTGAACAGATTCAGTCGTTATCTTTCTTTTTATTTTTGAAGGAAAAAGAGAATGCAGCAAATAGCTGGACTTGGAAACCCATAAAGATATTAGGACAAGTACTGAACTACTGAACAGTGTGAACTACAAGATGCTGAAGGTGTTGAAGTCAAGATTAACATGTCAGATGTCAAAACAGTCTTTTCTTTTGGCCAAGTAAGAAGATAAAAGTTTTTTATAATGAGGGTGGTGAGGCCCTGGCACAGGCTGCCCAGAGAAGCTGTGGCTGCCCCCTCCCTGGCAGTGTTCAAGGCCAGGCTGGATGGGGCTTTGGGCAACCTGGTCTAGGGGAGGGTGTCTCTGCCCATGGCAGGTGAGGATGATCTTTGAAGTCCCTTCCAACCTGAGCCAGTCTGTGGCTCTGTATTTGATACATCTTGACATTCCTAAGGCTTTCTCTTTCTGATACTACTGCACATGACATTCTTGAAAACAAGCCCAGTCTTCCAAAACTACTATTTTTCCTGTTTGACCATTAGATTCGCTACCTTGTTAATCACACTGGAAAAGAGTTCTTGTCGCTCTCTATGCAGCAAATCACACTTGATGGCAGGTTCTTCTGCAATGCCACTGACTGAGAAACACTCTTTCAGTTTTAAAGATATGTGAAATTTCCAAACAATTTCCAAAATACTACTACTCCAGCAATCAAGCTAATTACATGGGAGGATTTAATCTGATGTATCCAACTTTCTCACAGATCATTAGCAGAGAATACTAGCCCATAGGAGTAGACAATAAGGGCTTCCCCTGAGGACAGAATGGTAGAAGCAGCAATGAAAGACATTTTGTAGAGAAAGGAGGGGAAAACAGCAAATATGTCTGACTTGTAGCATGTTATAATGTTATTTTCAAATCTTTTATTTAAATGGCTTTTTACTGTTTTCTGCCTTCTTGTCAGTTACTGAGATAAAATGCTACAGGAAGAGAGTTTCTCTTTTCTATAGAGACCTGCTCCCCTTCTCCAGGTATTTCAGCAGTGGCCTATTATGCTGTCTGTCACCTAAAAAATGTTTTCTTCTTGATGTTGCAAGCACTAATTCAATGAAAATGGCCTAAATGACTACTTGCACACCACCGTGTGATTTGCAGGGGCAGGGAAACAGGAGTGTAAGCATTCTTCTTTGTATGAACAGCCTGCTATTTCAAGATCCAAGGGATCTACGGGATCTTTTTCACGAAAGGCCACAACCACCTCATTTCTTAAGACGCTTTAGAGCATTCTCCACCTGGCAAAAATTCAGCCACAGGCCGTGAGAAAAGTGTGGCAGAGGAAAAGAGAAACAACTTCTTGATGAACAACTATTCTTCGACTGAAATATCATTTGTCACTCTGGTCAGACTGGATACAGCAATACAGATTAGCAGAGACACAGCAATTAAGTTCTACTACCTCCTCCTAGAGTTGCAGATCTGGTTAGAGAGGCATCCTCCGGTCCTTGGAGCTGCTTTTTCAGTTCTTCTGCAGATTCAGAATGGAGCTGCAGGAAGTCTCTCACGGCACGGGACGCTTCCTCTTTGACTGGATGTACCATTCTCTGCAGCAGGGGGATGTCCTCCTTCCGGACTCGCAGGCAGAGTTTCTCCATCTCTCTCATGTTGGACCGGAGTTGCTGTAACAGTTTTAAGAGTTATTTTGTAGCCTTTATTACATAAAAGCCCCCGACACCTTCTGTGTTTGAGGTGCAACTATCATGCTCATTAACCATTCTTAAGTTTTAATAAACCATGACCAAAAAAACCCTCAAAAGCCCCAACTTTCAAGCAATCCCTCCTGTATTTCAGGTCACCTCTCCACTACATCCATGTTCATTTCCAGATAGCGCTGTCTGACCGCAGCTGGTTCACCTGTCAAAGAAGCCTCCAGTAACATGTTGGATTCTCCCCTTGACCTCACCCTGAGACTGCTGCACTCCACTACTTTTGTGACCCAGCGCTATTTCCTGATCTTTTTGTACTGCTCCAGCAGAAGAGTCCGTCCTGTCCCATCCCCCCTCCCCATCCCCGTCCCCCCCCACCCCATAAGAAGTACAGTGCTCTGCAGTGAAGGGGCTGGCCCTCACTTAAGGTTGCTCAACCAACAGATGATCCCTTCTGAGTCAATGACCCACCTACTCTTCCTCAGGTGGCTGACAGTGCAGTAGGTGACAGTGATAATGAGTGAGTCGGTGATGTAGACATCTGAACCAGAGCTCAAAGCTGCCCACAGCTGGAAGGCATCAGTACTTGTGAGAGCTTCTCAGTCAGCGCCGCCGGTACATCATAACCAGCTTGCTAGGTCTGTCCCACTTTAAATATACTTTCACATGCCTTTGAGCTCACTCAGTTCTCTCTCTCAAATAAAAACACATCCCAGCAGCAGCTCCCAACCCAGCGGTCCCTGATTGGTGCAGTGAGGCGTCACCAGGACGTACTCCTGAGCCTCCCTGGATGTGGCCTGCTTTCCGTAATAGAAACGAAGCTGTCTGCCCCAGGAGAGTAAGAACCAGAGATCAAGGAAGAGATGGTACCTCTTCTCTTCTCTGGGGAGCTTACATCCATACTATCAGCCAACCACAGAAGGAGAGAGAAGTATTTTTTAAGCCACCTCATCAATATTTTGATTTTCTTGCCATCTATTTTAACCTTTATCCACTTCTCCAAGCAAAGAAGGCAGCGTGTTTTATTTTGGGTTTCAGTTAAAGTGTTTAACTAATTAAGTCACTATGTAATTACTAAAGTTATTTTGATGTCTGTGATCAACTTAGGCCTTTGCCAAAATATTTACATAGGCTGCAACAAGTTCAAATGATACCCAAATAAAATAAATGACTGCTTCTCAAAATTAGCCTTTTAAAATAATAAGTTATTTATATTAATGATAAGCAACTCATTACAACACTTCTGGACCCAACCATTCACAAGCCCCAACTGTCTGAAAACTATCTGAAAAAAAGTAAGGCTTTCATTTTATACAGACAACTTCAGGGACAATGCAGGATTAGGGGATTCTTTTTTTTTTAAAAGGAAAAAAAAAATTTTCTTTTTTCAGAAGGAGGAAGAATATATTTGCTTGATGAGAATATCAAGTAGAGAAAAACACAGCAATATTTAATTATAAAATAAATATCTGTCCTCAGGCATGTGATGAATGTCTTTTGTAATTTTTCAGAAGATATAAACTGTTCACTACTACACCAAGAAGAGTCTTTGCACAGGCATCTCCTTTGAAATAAAATTCTGTCTAGAGGAAAAATAAAGGGTATTTTTTAATGCCTAGATTTTTAAAATCTAAAAGATGCAGGTAATTGTTCTTTTTTCTACAAATGAAGGAAGAAATTTATAGTTCAAATTATACCAGTCATTGTTTTAGTACTCCGTGTTTATTTAATTATAGAAAAGTAAGGCTGTAATAAAAATAATAGCAATTGCATTACATGGTAAGGTGATATAATAAATTCTATTGTTGATTGCACTATTTACCAGTTGTTTTGAATATTCTCACAGCAGAACAAGAGAATGGATTAACACCAGTGAGTGGTTAGAAAGAGGAAGATTTCCTTCACGTAGAGGATGTGCCTTGGAAAGCTTACCTGGAAAAGCAGGAGCTAGATGGGATGTATGTTATTTATATACAGAGTTGAATTATTGTTTTAATATGTATGAAAAAAGTAGAAACATAATTAATCAACAACAAATGGAAATAACACTGCATGAGCCATATTAGGCAACCAAAGGAAGAACAAGCTATTGATTTGAACAAAATCATTTGTCAAATTACTGTGAGCATATTTTATTGCATGCTTAAATTGAGACTGTTACTGGCCAATTTAGACTGTATTATTTAAGGTTAACTCCAGGTAAAAACATTGATTCACAACTGAAAAAGGGAGATATAAAAAACCAACTTTGTAAGATACTCAGCTGAATGAGAAACATGGTACCAAATCATTTTCCTCAGAGATTTCTCATCTACATGAGAATAGGGCCAGAGATTGCAAGAGTGAGCTGATTTTACATGACCCTTCATTGTTACCATAAACAACCTTCTGCAGCAATGAAGACACTCATCTACGCTGCTTATCATGCTCCTCCCAGTGTATTTGCATGGTGTTCCAGAAAGATACTTAATTTGAAGACTATGCAATTGTAAAGACAGTACAGAAGGCATGAGCCAACACAATTAAGCCTTAAAGATTTCTGCAAGAGAGAGCTCACTGAAAAACATCTTTTACTGGAAAACTATTTTCAGTGGAAATGGAAATCATGAAAGTGGAAGGGGAAAAAGAGAAAAAACGACATTTTTCAAGTAGCTTTCCACAGAATCACAAGGTTGGAAAAGACCTTGAAGACCATCAAGTCCAACCATTCTTGTCCTATGCTAAACCATAGCCTATTTCTGGGTTAGAACAATGCAGCAAAGGGGCTACATCTGCTTCAGCATGTTTTCCAGAATAGGATCTCCCTCTGAAGGCTGAACACAGATTAAGGCTGGATCATTTATCCACAGTATTTTTCCTTTTTTGTTGTTGTTCAATGCGTTACATCCTCTCTACTAACTACAGCATTTTTCTGCCTCTGATCAGGAATATGATGAAGGCAATCCTTAGTTGCTAAAACAAATCCTGCCACTGCACTGAGAGTAACTTAAACCTTGAAACAGTTAACAAATTGTATGGTACAGTCAGCATGGATGTGGGCAAAACTGAGCATTTATGGAGGCCCTAACAATTTGAGAAGTCCAGGGACTGGGCCTAGAAAGGACTGCCTTTAAGAGCACACCCATGAAAACTAATATATTTTTTTTTTTTTTTTTCCCCTCTCTATTTTTGGAAGGGTGTCACTATGCCCTAAACAAAGGCTTCCACAGTTTCTTCACTTTCCATTTTAGAAGCTTTTAATGTGACATCCAGTCAGCAGAAGGAAGAGATATACATTTATGCTCATCTATACTTCTATTATAATTTTGACCATCACCAAAAGTACAACAGAAGTAATTACTCTGGGTAAACTGAAAATTCAGAAAAATGGCTAATTATGTGCACATGGATTAAATGTAGAGTGGCTGTGCATATATTTGTCTAAAACCTGTGGCGGATGCCTTGGGTCAATATTGACTTAGGGATTCCTAATGTATTTTTACAACATCTAATTTTGAGAGCAAAGTGTGTGCTGCAGAGAACATTTGGTATCACAATAATTAATCTGATTTCTTCGCAAACAAACAGATCACAAGTCCATTGGTAAACATTTAAACAGCTTACAGCAAACACATTCTACATGTCATATAATTTATTATCAAGTACTCCAGACTCCTAACTATTTAATTAAAACAAAGAGCTACTCTACTCCTCTTGCCTGAACCCAGATACTTATTCTGTTCTCTGGGTATCAGAATGTGAACCACTTCAATGTATAATTTGCATCTGGATCTGAAAGCAATAAATTTTAAATAAAATATATGAAATTATGTATTTTGCTGAAAATAAAAATGGCAGGCTTTAGGCAAGACAAATGTGTTTCTTAAAACAAATATGAGGTTTTATTACTAAAGCACTAACTGTATTAAAAACCATCATCTTCAACATGAGTAGTTTTTCTCTAACTATTGACAGATTTTGTCTGGTTAAACAAGCGATACTGATGATAAAGCATTGCAAGGGAAGCCTTCCTACTCTGTGAAAACAGATTAGAGCACAGACATAAGCAAACACATGCTTACTACACCACACCTGTTAGAATGCCATTGTTTTAACAGGACTTTGACTGTCTGAAGACTCCTTCAATAGTAAGAAAATACTTCATATTCAAATTTCAAAAATGCTTGGTGAAAAATCAAGATAAACATTCAAACTGCCAAATAATAGAAAAATCAAGTGGATTTCATATATAGTTTCTTATAATCTTAGATCTTAAAACAGCTAACACCTTCACTTCCTCAAAAAACATATGTAACTCCAGCTCTGCCTGCTGTCTAATACTGTTGTTCAATCAGGAGTAAGTTCTTTCTGAGTTGTTTGCATTTTCAGTCTGGTCTAATTTCCCAGAGATGTCATTATGACACTGCAAGGAACACAGGAAGTTCCAGCATGAGAATTATAAAATACAGCAGTTCAGGACTGTGCTACCACTGCTGGCAAAGCACACTCATCTTGATGCAGCGTAGGTCACCATTTATTAGTGCTAGTAACAAAGCCATGCCCCTTCTGTGAACACCACCTATGAAACCCAACAGAAGCCTTTCCTGCTGGCAAAAATATGTCTGTCCCTCCAGTCTTGTTAGTACAGTGTCACTTTTGGCTGGCACATCAGTGTCAGCAAACTCTGGGGTCTTTGCATCTGTCTGCATCGATGGCGTCCCTGGGCTGTGAGCTTCTTCCCTGTGTTAAGCTGATGCTGAGCAGTAGCTGTGGCAGCATTTTAATCAACACACATTTTCTTTGGAAACAGAGGGGAAATTCCCTGTGTGCTGAGTTATGGGTGACTATGCATGAAGTCAATGAGATGATGCCATGCTGACAACTATGTCTGGTGTTTCCTCTGTTGATAACATTACGCATCTCTCAAGAGATCTGCACACCAAACTAGCAGTCCAGATGTTCTGGGTTTGGTCTGAAGCCATGCTTTAAAATTAACAGTATCACTTACTGCAATTACTGTCTTCTAGGCAGGAGGATAGTCTGCAAAAGACCAGAGTCTCCCAACTTCTGTTTGTTCCAGAATCCTGAAACATTTCAGTTGTTTGCCCCATGGGACACAATTAGGAAATCCCTACCTTTTAAACAAAGCAAAGCAATGCCATGCACTTGTCAAGCATACATCTCTAAATAGCCATCCCTGAGGTAACTAGTACTATGTATGTAATTTAATTCCATTAATATCACAGTCATTTTAATATCCTTACCTGAACTGTCCGTCCTGCGTTAATGTGCTCTTCGTGCAATCTGTCCCAGAGCCTGCATCTTTGGTACTAAAATAAAGGGAAATAATTGTTCCATATATAATTCCATATAATTACTATTTTCACCAACTGGTTATATAGAAAAAAACAAAAAAAGGACCTTCATTAGATCATCACTTTAATTTCCAAAAATTGATAGAAAAGAAGGTGAGTCATTGGCATTTCCACTGCAAAATTAACAGGTAAACGTCAATGTATTTTGTGAATAATTCTGCACAATGTATTTGCAGATAACTAGCATTTCAGCAACAGTTTTTAACAACAATCCAGATATCGCAGCATCCTGGTACTGCTGTGGCATAAACCACTTGGTGGTCAATAAAACAAAGGGCAGGAGGAGGAAAACGGAATGGCAATAGGGGATAGGCAGTACTGGTCATATGGACAACAAGGTACCTGGTATTATTTACAGAGAGCATTGCATTCATTGCACACCACCACTGTCCACATTTATATTTACCATTTCTACACAGTTACAAACACGGTTATGAGAACTATCAGAGCAAAATTAGCACCTGCACAAGGCTCCACTAACTTCAGTGGGAAACTATCCATACGACACTGTCCAGGGAACAGAGACCAGAGCAATTATTCCAGTAGCAGAGAGCAAGTTTTGCAAAACCAGTACATATTATCACACAGAAACCTTTTCATTGTTAAAATAAATCAATCCCTGCTACTGGCAGCTGACATAAATAATCCAGAGGCATTATCACAAAAAAGAGCAGTAAAATAGAGAAATAGAAGCTGCGGGTCATGGAACAGGTGCTGAAACCATCAAGAAAGGCATTTAAACTGCCAGGCAACATTAAAACTTTTTTTTTTAAATTCTTTAAATACCTAAAAAAATACTTACCATTATTTCTGATGTATCTTAACGTGCTTCAGTACCAATAAAAGTCTAGATGTTTCATTATTTTCTTAATTTTAAAGATTAGAGCAATAAGGGTCAGAAGTTACTCAGTTTCCAATAATACAACGAGAAATCAGAACTTACTTCTTACTTTCAGAGGAAAAAGTCCTTTTGTGTTGGGATTTTCTAGTGCTATGGAAGAGAAATGGTTTCCTTCTCAACTGTCAGATTAAAGTGTTTTCCAGGAAACTAGCAATTTCTGCATAAATTATGCCACTAAAGTCATTGCCATTGCTGTTCCTTCAGGGTGGCTCTCCCAACAGGACAGGCTGCAAGAATGAGCTAACAAGAACCTTATAAGGTTCAATAATTACAAGTGTAAGGTCTTGCACATAACATAATCCAGGGGTGCAGCACAGACTGGGATCCATCTGGTTGGAGAGCAGCTCTGGGGAAAGGGACCTGGGGGTCCTGGTGGACAACAAGCCCAATACGGGTGAACAGTCTGCTGCAGTGGCCAAGAAAGCCAACAAGACACTGGGATGCATGAACAAGGGGATCATCAGAAGAAATAAAGACGTTATTATTGCACTCTACTCAGCACTTGTCAGGCCACACCTGGAATACTGTGTTCAGTTTTGGTCCAACTTGGTCTTCTACGATTTAAGATTAAATGGACAAAAGAAATATCTGTATCAACATTACATCTTCCAATTCAGTCCCCCCTGGAAGTGTAGTGAAACAGTAACTTCTGAGGGAGGAGCAGGAGGGGTTTGAGGAAAAATTACCCTTTGTAATTCAGATGACCGCGACATATTGTCCACATACTGAATAATTTAAAATATCCTGTTTTCCAGTTGCAAAGAACAAGAAGAAATCCTCAGGAAACCTTTAGTGCTGTTTACCATTTCTACTAGAAATGCTCAGCACATTTATCTGCTTTACATATTTAGAAGTTTTATTACTTTGCTTTGAAATGCCTAGTATGCTAGTGATGAGCTCAAAGAATCCTATGACTTAATACACCCAAACCACTGACATTAATTTGGAGAGAGAATACTTCTTTGTTGACTACTCTTTGTCACTCAACATGAAGTAGGCCACATTCCTAGGCAGTGTTTGCTCTGGGTGACACAAGGATAGCAAACTTTGAAGAGCAACAGTATTGACATTATTCTCATTAACAGAGTTCACAGAATTGTACATATATTCACAGAATTCACAGAATTTCAGGGGTTGGAAGGGACCTCAAGAGATCATTGGGTCCAACCCCCCGCCAAAGCAAGTTCCCTAGGACAGGTCGCACAGGCAGGCGTCCAGACAGGTCTTGAATATCTCCAGAGAAGGAGATATTCTGAGAAGGAGAATATCTGAGATATTCTGAGAAGGAGATATTCAGAGAAGAAGAATATCTCCACCGCCCCCCTGGGCAGCCTGTGCCAGGGCTCTGTCACCCTCACTGGGAAAAAGTTCCTCCGCATGTTGGTGCGGAACTTCCTGTGCTCCAGCTTGAGGCCATTGCCCCTTGTCCTGTCCCCACTGACCACTGAAAAGGGGCTGGCCAATTCGCCCTGTGTCCCACACTTCAGATATTTATAAACATTAATCAGGTGCCCTCTCAGTCTTCTTTTCTCAACAAATACAATGAAAACTAAGGGACACCCACAAAGTAAATACACCCACAGAAACCTGTTAGAGCAGGTCCAGAGGAGGGCCACAAAAATGGTCAGAGTGCTGGAAAACCTCTCCTGCAAAGAAACACTAAAAAAGTTGGGGTTGTTCAGCCTAGAGAAGAGAAGGCTCCAGGGAGACCTTTAAGTGGCCTTTCAATATATAAAGGGCGTTTAGAAGAAAGACTGAGAGACACTTTTCATCAAGGCCTGTAGTGACAGGACAAGGTGCAATGGTTTTCACCTGAAAGAAGGTAAGTCTGGGTTTGAAATAGGAAATTCTGCACTGTGAGGGGTGGAGAGGAACTGGAACAGCCCAGAGAAGCTGTGGATGCCCACCCATGGAAATCTTCAAGGTTAGGTTAGATGGAGCTTTGAGTGCAAGACGTCCCTGCCCATAACAGGGCAGTTGGACTAGATGATCTTCAACTCAAATAGATGATCTTCCAACCCATTCTATGCTTCCACGAGTCTAAGATATTTAAACATAACTGCGCTATACCCAAATGGTTTGTATTCCACATCGGGAACACAAAAATAACATTACTCCTAGAAAAAAAATCTATTTTCCACTTTGTCCCATTTTCTTTAAAGAACTCTCTTTAGAAAGGCACCTTTGTGCTTATGCCTTGGATCCCTTCCATTTCTCCTTGGAAGAACCCAATGGACATGAAGTGAACTCAAAGCTTTTGATAACATGCCTGCATTAAATGTGTAGCAGGTGGTGCTCACCAGCATTTCTAAAAATTACAAAATAAACGCCTTATATAAATGTATGCATTCTGATGAAGACTGCAGCAAGATCCACGTACCTTAACTTCTCATTTTGTGTCATGTTTATGTATCTTCCCATCACAACAACGGTCAAAAGTGTCTCACAAACACCCTTTAAGCTCAGCACAGTCATGGGAAATTAAATCAAAACTAAGAGCAATAGAGAAAAGGATGCTGGGTCTTACAGAACTTTTTATTCTCTTTAAGGATTGTTGCCTGTCACCAATAAAGCTTAGGGCAGCATGCCAAAATCTTCACCTTCCTGTAGTACCATGACAATTGCTTTCATCTAAGAGGGTCTAACAGGAAGTTATAACTCCGGGATACGCATGCATTTTATTCCCTCTTTTGGAGTGAAGGGCCATCCAATCCACTGAATGTGTTTTAGAAAACAAGAACTCTTTAGGGTAAACAGTGTAAGAAAAAAAATTGAGTACTGATTTCTAAAGAATGTAAATTTGAAGTCTTCAAGATTGTCAAATGGAAAGTTGGACTTTCAAATAGTTGAGAAGCCATGCTCGATGATGGATTTATGGTAGCCACTTCCTCTGAAAAGGTGTACTCAAGGTCAAATTTCATTATATATTGATTTTATAGTTTCTTCAAACAGTGATTTAGTAGATTAATTGTTTGGACTATCTCTGGAACCTAAGGTTTAAATCAATATTCATGAAATGAGGTTAGAGATATTGGCTTCATCATAAGTAAATAATGTTGCTGCTCTAAGCAATTTGACATAATTAGTGATTTTTGCTTAAAAGTAGCCTCTAAAATAAACAGCTCCAGAGTCTACAAAATTATCCCTTTACCTCTAGGGATGTTTGGTTTACATGGCTGAAAGTTAATTTTACAAAAAGTATTTTAGAGAAAACCATTTAAGCTGCTGATGCTGACAGCTCACATAACTATTCTAACACATTTGTTATGGCTAAAATGCATGCAAAAGATGTAAAAATGTAAATGATCATGGAAGCATTTCAACCAAACTACTGCTAGTGTTCTGATAATCTAAAACTATCTAAGAGTGACAGATTTCAAATTCAGATTCACTATGTTTTTATTCTCACCTTCTCATAAATCAATAAATGTTTGAATATTTATATATTCTTACAGCCAGAAAAGTGAAAAAAGAAAAAAAAAGAAACTTTCAAATTTCAAAAACAATAAACACACTGCACTGAGTGTAGACTTTTAAAATAATCTGACATTTAGGAACTATTTTTATACTCAGATGAATTACTTCTCAGAAATGCTCATGTCTTACGTTTTTTGTCAACACACAGAAGTTCTAAAGCCTTCAGTGCTGCTGGATACCTTCTGGTACAGTTGCCCGTTGTTTATTTGAAGGTTTTATCCATAGTTACTTGTTTCTAACAATTCTGTTAATTACTAATTCAAATATCAAATCTGCCAGGACTGACACTTTCTAGGGATGCAGAAACTTTTAACAGCATTCTAAAATCCAACAGGCAAATCTGTACTAAATGTTGCTACCACTGATCTCTCAAGGTCCCTTCCAACCCCTAAGATTCTATGATTCTCTTCCATAAAAGTATTGTTCTAGAGGAAATGCAGCTAACACTTTAAAGAACTATGTTTTCAATAATTTAAGGACTTTTCTGATATGCAAATTTTATTGTTTGACTGAACAAATCATTCACCTTGCAAGCAACAACCTGAAAGCCTAAAGAAATGTCCAAACTAGATACTTTCAGGCTGCATGGGGTGCTTACATTCAGAATATACAATACAACTCAATAAAGCATCCTGGTATTTCAGCGTGGTCCCCAAGTGCCATTACAGAAATGCTGCAGTTTGTTCTGCCTACAAGCAAACTCTGGCTAAGAATGAGTTTCTCTGACAACGCTTTGACCAAAGAGTTAAATCAGAACTAAACTAAAGATTCATTTCACCCTGAGTGGCACTATTTTCTTCTGGACACAGAAAACTACCCTTACAACAACTTTCCCTTCCACCTGCAAACAGGAATGCTTGACTCAAGGTTGAGTTGCTGGGCCAATAAAGACTTACAGTTGACGAACACATGGCTGATTAAGTGGAACATATTTCACTCCTTCTCTGACACCATGGTAGCACTATCTGGCTAGGTACAGCATAATTATTCCTTGTCTAAACATGCAAAAGATCTTCAGCAGAATCAACCAGTAACTGGCCACCCCTCCTCACTGACCAGGGTCTGCAAAACGCAGCAACTCCCAAGATCATCTCTCACAGTGGTTAAGTGCTACACTGCCCTGTAACTGATCTGTAACTCTTACCTCTCTGCAACCAAGAAATCCCTCTTGGTGAATCTATTTCTCACTGCAGCACCCAAGCATTTTGTGTGTTGACACATCCTAAGTGAGGGGGGGGTGTGTGTCACATATATAGACAACACCTAGGAAACAATCTATTTAACTGTACAAAGTAATACTCTTTCAGAAAAATTCAAGCACTGTAACAGTTATACCTATCATCTCTCCCTAATTCGACCTTATGCACACCCCAAAAGCTTATCTTTACCTTGAGAGTGCAACAAAATCATCTGTGTATTGCTAATATGCCCTGCTAATCACTTCCCATTCTGTACCAGGAGGTCAGCTCTCCCCTCCCACCACCAAACTACTTTTTTCCAGTCACCACCTGTTTCCCCCTATCAGACAAAGCTGTAGCTTTTATGCCACCCCTTGCAGGTATTTATTGTCTGCATCCATTCATTCCTGGGTGCCTCCCCAAGACTCTGAAGAATGGTATGCCTTGCTGCTCCAAACTCATTGATGCTGTTGGTGCTAACTGGAGTGCTGCCCTGAAGATAGAATTTTAAACACCATTTTAAGCCAACTGCAGATGAAAAACTACCTCTCTGAAACCAAGAAATGCCTCTTGGTGAATTATGATAAATGTATGTTGCTTCCCTGAGCAGTTGTGCAATTTCTGGTTAGAGAAATAAAGGAACAATCTAGCTCCCAAGACTATCTCAACCTGAATGAAAGAGCTTGCAAGAAAAGCTTTTAATACAATGTTCTCCTGTAGGTACCTATGAATTCTGCCCTGTTCTGCATTAGTCTTCACTATTTGCCCTTAACCAGCTCTGTGGCCACTGCTAGGCTCTCGCCATGCACAGAGACAGGTATGTATTGATCCCTGAAGGCTATGCACCCCTCCAGGGCAATTAAACAGTTGAGGCTCCTTTACCCCCCCCCCCCCCCCCATCATCTCACCCAAGAGCAAGCCCATACTGACTCCTCTGTACTCTGGATATGGTGCAGAGTAACTCAACTAACTGTTCTTCGTGGGAGAATCACAGAATCACAGAGTTGTAGGGGTTGGAAGGGTCCAACCCCCCTGCCAGAGCAGCTCCCCAGCTCATACTGCACAGACAGGTGTCCAGATGGGTCTCGAATATCTCCAGAGAAGGAGACTCCACCACCTCCCTGGGCAGCCTGTGCCAGGGCTCTGGCACCCTCACTGGGAAAAAGTTCCTCCGCATGTTGGTGCGGAACTTCCTGTGCTCCAACTTGCAGCCATTGCCCCTTGTCCTGTCCCCACAGACCACTGAAAAGGGGCTGGCCAATTCCCCCTGCACCCCATACTTAAGATATTTATAAACATTGGTTAGGTCCCCCCTCAGTCTTCTTTTCTCCAGGCTGAACAGCCCCAGCTCTCTCAGCCTTTCCTCATAGGATAGATGTTTCAGGCCCTTAATCATCTTCGTAGCCCTTCTCTGGACTCTCTCCAGGAGATCCCTGTCCTTTTTATACCAGGGAGCCCAGAACTGGACACAATACTCCAGGTGGGGCCTGACCAGGGCAGAGTAGAGGGGGAAGATCACCTCCTTTGACCTGCTGGCCACACTCCTCCTGATGCACTCCAGGATCCCATTGTCTCTCTTGGCCACCAGGGCACACTGCTGGCTCATAGCCAACCTGTCATCAACCAGGACCCCCAGGTCCTTCTCCACAGAGCTCTTCTCCAGCAGGTCAACCCCCAGCCTGTACTGATACATGCGGTTGTTCCTCCCCAGGTGCAAGACTTGCACTTGCTTTTGTTGAAGAAGCTGGAGAACAGAAAGCTGCTGCTGACTGCTAAGTACAAGGCTGCTGCAAACTGGCAGATTCCAAGGCAAAAAAAACCGCTGAATCAGCTTGCAACTAGGTAATGTAATTAATTATATAAATATGCAATAACAGAGTAAGCAACATGCTGTGACTAAAAAAATAGGTCATCTCATGCAGTTATTGTTTCAGGCAAATATTACACTTAGACACTTTTCAGTTTGGGAATACTGCAGTTCATATCCTTACAGTCCCCTCATTACACCCTGACCAGGAAAGAGTCAAACTTATCTCTTATCATTACTCCCAGCACTCCAAGGACTTCCTCTTTCCCAGTTTTTCTGTCATGACATGGTCAGTCACCATTCTGCACTTAGATCTCCCATCTGAGGTAATTTTTCACGAGCTCCCCCATCCAATTCTTTAATTACACGAGCCAGGAAGCATGTCCTCCTCTTGCAAACAAGTGAGAGCAAGAGAATGATATGGTAGAAACTCAGAAAAATCATTCCCAGATTCAGGACCCATCAAATTAGCAACGTCAGGAATGAGTTGTGCTCATGTATAAGCACAGGAGCATGCCTTAGTGTTGGGTAAATCTTTAGCCATGTTCAGCTGGTGAAGTTCAACCAGCATCTACTGAGTACCTGCAAACCTCTTTTTTTCCTTTTTCTTTCCTCACCAATCCGCTGGAATCATACCTCTTGGCCAAAAACCAGCAGATTTTTACAGGCACAGCAAGATGTAGAGTCCACAGTACAAAAACATCTCTAATGTTCCAACACGTCACTGCTCTGAAATTATCACTAAGCTATCCATCACTCACTATCAATTAAACTATGAATTTCTTATTAAAATAAATTAACATTACTTCAACAGCACATTATTTCCTGACTATGTTCTCAGAAACAAAAGCATGGATTTATTTTTTCCTCCTCTCACATCCCCAAACTGCTTGAGGCAGAAACCTAGGATGGAAAATTTCATCCAAAAGGTTACCCACTTGGTAAAGATACAGTAAAGTTAGGGGAAAAGTTGTGAACAAATGGCATCAGCAAAATGCAAAACAGTTTCAATAATACATTATAGGCACCTTTCAGGAAACCAAGGTAACTTTTACCTGCTTTCCTCAACTTCTTCATTCTTTCCCAACATGTTAAAAAATGTACACTGTTATCTTACACCATCCAGATCTACATGTCTACTTGATTTTAAACACCGTGAATAAGCCAATTCAAATGCATGGTTTTTCTAAAGAAGTTCTTGTACAGTCATTTTCAAACTTCTAGTGCTACTTGATATTATCACTGCAAGTTTGTTTCTGAGCCAGTGATTCTTATTTTTTTATTGATGTCACCTGTTCTAGTACATCTCTTACCACCTTCCTCAACAAACCAATTCCTCTGTTTCCACAGGCTATATCTATACTAACAAACAGAGACTGAGGATGCTTCAAGTCTGAAATCTGGTCATCATCTGTGCTGTTAAGTTATTACAACTGTCCCTGGCCACGCCGTACTGCGCTCGCACGTAAAGAGTCCCTGAGAACAGCTGAGGAGTTATGAACACAGAACAGAGGCCATTCCCCTTTAGGAGTGTGGATACAGCCACCCTGTGGGGCAGAATGTGAGGGTTTAATAATACAGATATAGGCCACTTCACCTGTGTTTATCTTACCAGTACAGACACTGCCACAGCACATGCACAAATCTAACTTGGAAACATACTCAGCTTCATGGTCAAGTGTGAGCTAATGTCAACAAGAAGAATATAAATATCCCACCTTTTGGACGCAATTCTCTTCCTGTTTACTTAAAATAATATCTCTTTAATTCTCTTAACACAGTTTAAAAATATAGAGAGAAAAAGATAGGTATAAAGAGTAAATTGCTCAGAATAGTTGGCAGCAAATCACTGTGGCAAAGCAAGAATATTAGGCTGCTTTTCTTACAATTTTTTAAACACTAACAGTAATGTTTCTCACTCCGCAGACTTGAGTGGCTACTCCAAATGTAAAGGTGCTCATACACACTAAACTGCAGACTCCTGATACAGGAGTATCAATTTTTAGCCAAACTTAATATAAAGCATTTCATAATCAGCTTTCTGTCAAAATTTTTACATAATCTTCCAGCATAATTCATTCTTTACTATAAAAAAACCCAAACCAACATATTAGTAAAAAGTGAACACTGACCTTCTCAATATTTATTTGGTGTTTTCTTAACCTTTCCAAATCTGTAGGAATTGCCACTTTAATAAATTTCTGAACAGCAGGTTCAATTCGACGGAGTTTAACTTTTTCATTATCTTCAGACATCCTAAAAGCAGCTTGCAAGTTAACACTCGTCCAGTATACCTTTACCAAGGTAGAAACCCCTAAAAAAGAAAGAATTACAGGCTTAAAAAAAATACCATAATTTAGAACCACTTTTTAAAAGAAAGCAAACTAAAGTAAACAAGTCTTTCCAGTAATCACATCTATTCCAAAACCACGGTTTAGTAGCATTAACTACTTAAATTCTGGATATTGTGTTTTCATTTAAATGCATTATTTCCATTTATTTGCAGGCTTTGGGGATCATTTTTCATAGAAGTTGATACTAATGGTTAGCTAAATAATTAAGGCAGAGGCAAACATGCTTCACAATTGAAAAAAACCCATCCAATTAGATGCTTTGCTTGATCAGAATTCAAGTTTTGCCAATTTACATTCTGAATCATCCTAAAGATTGCAAAACATGTCCTTAAAAGACACCAAAATAAAACTAATTTTGGAAGTCCATTTCCTAGAAAGATTAAGATCTCCTGAATGGAGATTTGTACTCCAAATCGCATTTGTCCCCTACTGAAAACAACTACGGCATCAGCCAGCAAGGGGTTTAAACAGGCAGCTGAAATGTTTGCAGGACTGGCAGGTACAGAAGCAGTCTGAATCTGCTCTCTGACTATGCATAAACCCTAAATTTGAGGTTTCACTTCTCTAAAAGATATGTAGAACTTATGAGGAGTGGCTGAGGGAGCTGGGACTGTTTGGCCTGGAGAAGAGGAGGCTCAGGTGAAACCTTACTGCTCTCTACAACTGCCTGAAAGGAGGTTGTGCTGAGCTGGGGGTCAGCCTCTTCTCACAGGTAAGTAGTGATAGGACAAGGGGGAAGGGCTGCAAGTTGTGCCAGGGGAGGTTCAGGTTAGAAATTAGGAGAAATTGCTTCTCAAAACGAGTGGTCAGGCATTGGAACAGGCTGTCCATGGAGGTGGAGGAGTCACCGTCCCTCGGGGTGTTCAGAGAAAGGCTGGATGGGGTATTTTGGAACATGCATTAGTGAGTAATACAGGTGATGGGGGGACGGTGGGACTGGATGATCTTGGAGATCTTCTCCAACCCGAATGATTCTGTGATCTCTACATAATAGCATTTATCTGCAGAGAGTACAAGTAATGTAAAGAAATTCTATTATGCTGAATGCAGACAAGGAGAAATAATACTGTATAAACAGAGGTTATTTAAATGAGATTTTCTTTCTCTTGGTCCTTTCTTAACAAAATCAAGAAGTTGAATTGCAGGCACTTAGGAGAAAGTTGCATCACAAGTGTCAGTAAAAAGACAAATGCTGACTTGGTTATATGGAAGTACCTGTACCTCAACATCAACTGCATCAGGGGGCCTTCCCCAATTGTCCTCTTCCATCCACCTAATTTATATTCATTAAGCTAGAATAACCCACGTGGTAAAGATGAGGCACAGCAGAATGTAACAGATTTAAAGAAAAAAAATCTTGTTTTTCATGAAGGCAAACATATTATGAACAGTGAAATTAGGCATTTTTCTCACATCTAACTACAGTGTGAAAGCGTGGAGGGAAGAGTGCTGACATTCTTCTGAGACCTGTGATTCCTGCGGGCAGAGAGAACTTGAAGGCAGACACCAGTTGATAGCACTGGGTCTTTGAACCAGCTCAAGCTCAGCCACAGCCCTCAGTTGTAGGCTGCAGGGAGGATATGTACAAATCTCCCTCACCTTCAAAGAAGCTGAGTGAGAAATCAGGCCAGTGAGAAAGGGGAAAAGCACGTCTGGCAAAGAATTGGCTTTCCAGAGGAAAACAGTCCCTGATTACTCACCTTTCCCAACACAGCTGCAAATAAAACAAAGTCTAAAAAATTACTCTCCTCCTTTATCTTTCCCACCCACAAGGAAATGGAAAACTGGAAAACTGAGCATTTACCAAAAGGAGAACAAGTCAGAGGCCATCAATCTTTGAGGTTTCACTGAAGCACCTTTTCCTTTTCAGAACCTCAGAAGGAAATTATTTCATTCACTGTCTTTGCAGTCATCACTACTTTGCAGTCACTGCTAAATCATCCCTACTTCAAATCACAGAGATACTATTGAGAAGTCTTTACAAATTCCCTTCTAGCCCAACACACTTAATACTAATAGTTATTTGTCCAAATCTCAAAATAAATACGCAGTGAGTGGTGATACACACATTTTTCAGGATGTAAAACAAACTTTAGTCCTTTTGTGTTGATTTACCCTTTCCATCACTCTGATAATAGTACACTTAAATGCAGGATGATATAAAATGCATCAGTTCTTTTACTATACCTTGATCAGTACGGTCACTTACAATTTTGAAAGAGTCACTTGGATCTCACAATTTAACTCCATTTTCAGCTAACAACTGATTTTTTTTATTTTTTTTTTGCAATGAGCAAAAGATTAAAAGCATCATACTCCAAACTGCAGTGCCTCCTCTCCAAACAAACAATTTCCTGATGGTTGATATGCTAATCCATAAATTTACAAGCTAGAATTAATTAAAAATTGGTTCCTGAAAGTTACTTAGGAGTCACGTCATGCTTTTCTTTAATACTGAATCATCTTGAAGAAGCAATGACACAAATTATTCAAACTTAATACACCACAAGATGAACTCACAGAAAACCACAGAAGCCCATTCTGAGCTCGAACAAATACAGCCAAGACTAAGTGAAACTCATCGTAACTTTGTACCTAATCTTTAATGACATCTAGAGATTAGTAAGAGTTGAAATCAACAGTTGAGATGACTTCAAAACCAACCCACTGTGCAAGCAGTTCCTGTAACCAAGGTCCCCCTATGTCTTAAGCAGGTAATCTGAATAAGCAACTGGTTGAAATTCAAAGATTTGGCTTCATGCAGGGCTCTGGATAGTCATTTTCTTCTCCTTAAAAATTCCCAGATGGTAAACTAGCTTTCACAACCACGTCTATGAGTGTCCTTAAGGCACTGCTGCCTACATTTCACTACACAATCAAGTATGACAAACTATGAAAAAGGCAGAAACTCCATACATTCTCATCAGGTCACCTTAATGTTCTCTCAGACAGTACAGTAGCTTTAGTAACAAAAATTCTAAGCTGTAAATTACCAATAAGGCTTTTTTTTTTTTAAAGTTTATGTAAATAAAATTAACATTAGAAGTTTTTGTGATGACTGTATGTTCATTCAAGGTGCAGTTTTAAGGATAGCTAAGGTTTCTTGCATACTTTATTTGGTTTGTATTGCCCTAGGCATAACTTTAACAATTCATTTTCAAAGCTATAAATGCCTGTTTTTTAGTGTAATCACAGAACAACAGGCCAAGTTGGAAGAGATTTTCATACACCATCCAATACAAACTGAATTAGATGTGGTTGTAGAGGCCCTTGTCCCGTCATGTTCTAATGCCTCCACACACTGATTAGACTCCTCCATCAGTGTCTGGCCATTCTCCAGGTTAAAACCAACCAAGCAAACCACATGCAAACCTACTTTGTTGTAGTTAAACCAGCTTGTGTTTGTTGCCTCTCATCTCACTGTCATGCACCTTCAAGAGGAGCCTGGCTCTATACCTTCCCACCCACTGCAGTGAGATTTCACCTTAATAACTCCACCTCTCTCCTTGCATTCTATGTGCTCCAGCCCCTAAACTGCCTCCTAGTCTCACAGATGCCAAATAGAGGGGAAGAGTCACTTCCTCATCCTGCTCCCCTTCAGCCACACTTACAGCCCAAAATGAGGTCGTCCTGCACTGCAACAGCACACTCAGACTTGTATTTGGCCTGCGGTCCACCACCACACACAGGTCCTTTTCTGAAAGGCTGCTCTCCATCAAGTCTTCCCACAGCCTGCTGCAGTCATCAGGCTATTCCATCCCCGATGCAGGGCTTTCTTGTTGCCTTTGCTGGTATTTATGAGGTTCACATCAGCCCATTCCCATCAAGATCCCTCTGAGTACCAGTCCTGTCCAGTCTATCAACCATTCTCCTCAGGCACGTAAAAAACACCGCTCCCAACTTCAGCTTTTTAAGAAAATTTTGTCTCTGTCCTTGGATCTGAACTGCAGTCAGTGTGTAAAAACACCTGCAGAAGTTCTGAGCCCACTCTCAGAGGGTGCCATTCAGATCACCTTCCCTTTCTGTCCGCTTCTGTACAGGACTGTCACTTGAACAGGGGCTTGGACATCCCTCCTACTACAGGCATCCACCAAGTTCCAAGCACAACAAAACCTCAAGTTCCCTGAGACCAGAATACACAACTCTGATTCTCTAAAATAAATTTCAGCTTGAACAAAGAAGCCCAAGAGAATACTGTATCATTAAATCAGTAATTTAAAAAGTTAGATAAAACAATTTGTAATTAACTGTCCTTTATTATATTCACTGTGCAAGATGTTTCTATAAACAAAGAAATTACAGGACCTTGTCTTTCCAAACACTGTTACTACAGGCCTGTGAGGGGTTAGTGTCTGAGTAAAATACTTCCCATTTAACATTCAAAATTCATGCACCAAAATTCAATTACATTTCAGAGACAGAAATTACACTTATCCAGAAGTGATCATGAACCAGATGCAGAATAATTTTCAGTCAACTGTGTTAATAAAAAAAGATGTATCCAAAGCATATTGTAGCAGCATTATCAAAGCACTAGGTGGTGACAAAAGTTGTCTGTAATGTCCCTTCTTAATGGTTGTATTTTCTGGAGACTGGCCCCAAACTGCGACTTCTATTCTGAAATAAAATTAGCATAGAATAATACCATTAACTTGGTATCTGCTGTTAATATGAAAATAATCTATGACTCTTACTACCCAAGACAGGGAAAAATTACTTATCCAGTTTCTTTGCAATGTGACCTTGAAATTAGACCAACTAACCTTCAGAAAGGGTGAGTTGACGCTCCTGTTTGTAAGCAACAGAGCCAAAGAACCAGAGGAGTTCAATGGGTTTCATATTTGCTTTACCACATAAACAGGTACACAAAGCAAACAATTTTTTTCAAAAACAGATCACTTCCTCTTTCAGCTTTAGAAGGTTCAACCAGCGAATGCTATCTTGTTTCACTGTCTAAATCAAATCATAGTAAGGGGTAAAAGCATCTTAAGGCATCCCATTCCAAACAGTGAGAGTGTGAATTTAATTGTGACACTAGAACAAATTCTCAGTGCACAGAAGGCACATAGTCACGTAGATCCAGTCAATCAGAAGTAAAATTCTTCCTATGTATGGCAATGCACTGGTATTACAAATTTCAGGAAATGTTGTTAATGCACATCAAATGCAACAGACATTAATTTCTGTTCAACCGCCCAGTGTTTTCCATTCAAACAAGTTAGGAAAAATGCAGAATATCCTGAACAGTTCTGCTTGCCCAGGGAAACACAATGTAACACTCCAATTTTATTTTAATCCACTTATGACCCTTTAGACAATCACTGCCAATAGAAAAAGTACTTCCACCATAGACGCCTTGTTTTTAAGGGTTGTAAGGCTAAAAAGCTTTTCCTTTTGTCAATGTAAATTAAATAAATTATAAATACAGATGCTGGAATAGAGACACGCAACAGCCTTCTCACTAAGGTGACCTTAAAAAGTTCTTAGACTAAGTATTCGCCCAAAAATTGCAGTGACAGAGTCACCCTCAGCTGAGGGCTGTAGTTAGCGAGGAACATGCTCCTGTGGCCACCTACAGCCAAACTGCGCTCTGAGTCTGAACTACACCTTGCTTCTTTGGCTGTAAAGGGAGCCAAAGGAAAATAGCTTTGTTAGGCTGAAGCACGGTGCTGTCACCAGCCCCAGCATGTTCTCAAAGTCACATGAAAGTACTTAGTGGAATAAAGAGAGCAGATCTCCCACAGAACAACCAGAATTAGCAGCTGTACCTAGCAGGCTGTGGTTCCTAGTAGATCTGTGCGCTTGTGGATCACTCAGCAATACAAACTTGATCCAAACAAGGCAGGGGCACATGACTATGTTGAGAAATCAGAGCAGATGACAGGCATTTCGTATTGGTTTTACGTTTAAGTCAGCTGCAGAAGGGCAGAAAATACCTAATGACTAACACATAAACTCTCCTGAACAAAGCTGAACCGGTGGAGCAAGTCTGTAGTAGACCAACACCTGCAAGAGTTGATGGCAGTTCGAGCTGCCATCCGAGTGCTAACACTTATTTTTCAGTAGCCAACTAAGCCTCTGGTCTCACCTCAGCAACCCCGAGGTGACAGAGGCCTACCCTTCCTGCATCTCGTCCCTGGAAAGCAAGGGGTCTACGCAGAGAGACGTAGCATAAGGCAATAACAAGTAAAGGCTTTGGGTCTGCCCTGCATCAAGCGTTCAAGTGAGCTACGCTTGTTTTTCCTGAACTATGTTTTTAAAAGCCTGGGAAATGCAGGGCTAAGCAATTTATCGCATTATGGGGTGTTTTTATTCCCACTCTGAACCCAAGTTGCACTGGCAAGTTCTGGTTCGGTTCAGCTTTCAGCCAGCACACCAGCCTGGCCCTCCCCACCGCCTGGCCCAGCACCCCTGCGCCCAGCCGCTCCTGGGGGCACCCCCTCGCTGAGCACCCCCAACCGCTCCGCCGCGATGGCCAGTCCTTGGGCCGCCCAGCTGCTGGTGGGGAGGGAAACCACCTCCTGCCCCCGCAGTCAAGAAGGGGCGGGGGGAGAGGGACAAGCTCCCCCGCCATGCCAGCCAGACCCCGGGCTCAGGGAGAGGGGCGGCCGAGGGGCGCGGGCCTGCCAGCGGCAGCAGGGCCTGGCCTGCGGCCGCGGCCCGCAAGGCCGAGGTGAGCCGGCGGCGGGCTCGCTGCGGCCCGACTGAGGGGCAGGAACTGGGGGTCGAAGGTGGAACCCGACGCTCCCCTCCTCGCTGCGGGCTCCTACCGGCCGGCCACGTCCGCAGGAACCAAGCTCAGGGCATTCCGGGATTCCGCCAGGCCCCAGCCCTGCCTTCGCCTCGCCTCCCCCGCCGAGAAGCGAAAGCGAAAGCAGCGGGGCAGCCGCCCGTGGGACACGGCAGCCGCCTCCACCCCCCGCTGCCCCCCTTGCCACTCGGCGCCGGGGCAGCGGGTGCCCCCTCCCTCCGGGTCCCGCTGTTCCCGCCGCCCCCAGCCGCGTACAGCCCACCTCCTCCCCCCGCTACGCCAGCGGCCTCTCACCATGTGACGGCTGTGGCAGAGACGAGAGCCGCAGCCAGCTCCGGACCCGGGACGCTGGGCGAGAGCCGGCGCGCCAGTCTCCCCCCTCGGCGGGGAGCGGCCCAGCCCCCGCCCGCCACACGCACGCCCCGTCCTCACCGCGCTCCGGGCGATTTTCCTCATGTTTATTTCCCTCTGTAACTCTCGGTGCGGGGCGCTAGTTCGAGTGCGGGAAGGGGCTGGGGTGGAGGAGAAGTTGCCCTGGTCCGGCGAGGGTGAGGCGGTGCCGGGCGTCTGGGATTAAGGGCCTCAGCAGGAGAGAAAAGTTAAATTTCCTCTTGTGAAAGGGAGCCAAAGGTTGCCGCTATCATTTCAAGAACTTTTCTTAAATTCCTCGCTGCCAACGCTTTTACTTGCCTTGACACGTAACTGAGGTAATGCCAGATCGCCGAGTGGGACAGGGCATTGATTTGCAGACAAGAAAATGCCTGCCAGGCCATGCCAGCGGTCTCCTTTCTATCCACGCCAGCCTTCGTTGATTATAACAGCGTTCAGCAACTAAGTGTCCAACAAGTACTTCTGACCTGTACTTTGAAAATAGGAGTAACCAGTTTGCGTGCAGTGCTGTTGATGGAATCCTACTCTGCCATGGCAGCCACCTGCTCCGACAGGCCTGCCAGCCGCTGTGGGGGACACAGCACAGAACATCCCAGGGCAGCCTGGGATCACTTCTAGTTATTTTATTGTCTCTGGGAGATGTGAAAAACTATCCAGTTGCCCAGAAATATCTATAGAGGATCTGTATTACGCCACTATTAAAATAGAACACTTTTAAACTGAACTCAGTAGCATTGACAGAACAGACTTTAAGATCTCCTAAGAATCAAAGACCAATTTAACTTGATTTTGAAGTTCTGGATGAGACTTAACATTTTATGTCCATCTGTCATTCAATGCCATTTTGGCCAGTTCCAATCTAATCGGGAGAAAGTCATTACATTCCTAGAAGGTTTGAGGAAATTGATATGTCACTGGGGAAACCACCCTAAATTTGCTTCCTTGACAAAGGAGCAGCAAGCAAAACCAAAAAAAATCAGCTTTTACACATTATTGTTCGCAATGACAAGCCAATCAGTATAAATATATAAGCCATGCACCTTGCATATCCATGGTTCCAGACTCCTAGGTGGATTTTCACAGGGCAAGTGGAGAGGAAACTGTAGTTATTTAGGGACTAAAGGGTCCAAATCCACAGGGTTGAGTGTCTTCATTAGCTCTGTTGATCACAAGGCAGCTGCTGGAATGACAACGGAGTACTGGGGAATGCCAGAGCACTCAAAAAAACCTTACACTGAACATAGACTTTAAAAAGGGTGATGAGGATGGCACAGGCCAGCCTAGCATAGACAGTGTGACACGGATACTGGGCAGAATCATGGAAGTGGGATACAGTCATGAAATGCCAGTAATTAAATGCCAGTAATTTAATTAAATGCCAGTCAAGGCACTTTTATGAATAAGATTCAGCGAAATGCATTTGAATTTGTTTGGTTGGTAAAGGTAAGAATGTTGATGCGATAGCTTTCATTTGAGTTAGAAGAGTATGCTATTCTCATAAATACAATGTGGAATGCAAATTCTGCACAGTTTATGTGAGTTAAAAACCAATTCAGCTGACAGTTCTCAAGAAACGTATTTGCAAGTGAAGATTTGTCATAAGGTTTGTCTTTTTGGGTGGTGTTATTCTTGGCCTGGTACAATTGGGAATTACCTAGATAAAAATACCAAATCACAACTTTGCTCTTATATATAAAGATAAGGGTGGGTCACTTAGGTAAACTCCATTGAATTGTTTTTCAAGATCTTCTCACTTGTAAAAATACTCCCTCAAAGACAGTCAAATTAGAGGTTGTAAATTCAAGATAAAGCTTCAAAGCCACACTTGGAGTCTGAGGTGGGGGCAAATGGCATGACACAATGCTAAAGAAGACCTGGATGCTACGGTACATAAGCAGCTGAACATAAGGTCCCAGAACAAAATTGTGCAAACTAATATTCTGAAACAAAACCAGAGGAACATCATGCACAACTGGAATGGATAGCACTGATGGAACCATCACAGAAGTCATGCATTCAGTTTGAGTGTTTACACTTCAAAGGTATGTTAAATATTGGAAAGACTCCAGAAGAAAGTTATAAAATGTATGGAAAATGTGCATTCATGTGAGATATTTTAACAGCACAATCCAATGAAGAAGAGATACCTTTGTCATAAGCATAGTAGTACTTGTCTGGGTTAGAGATGTTTGAAAAGTAGAACCAGTGCTCGCTTTCAGAAAATCACAAAATTCTCAAAAAAAAGTAAAAAACCCCACAAAAACCAAAACAACCCAAAAAAATCAAACCCCAAAACCCTAGTAGAAATACCTAGAAATATAGCATTTCTTAATTGGCTGTAGAATTACATTCTCCATGAGTTTGTTTTGAAACTTTACAAAATTGTTGGTAAAAAGATAAAGATTTTTTTTTCTTTCAAAGATGTCCTGTAGCTCCAGCATACAATGTGGAATACATTGGCAGAGGTTCTGTGTGGTCTAAAATGGAGGTGATATGACCACAAGATTATGCTCGGTCCTTTCTATCCTTAAACTTTATGACTCCAGAAGAAGACCAAGAAGTCTAGTTCTGTAGCAGCAAAAGAAGGAATAGGATACCATGGATGTTCCCAAAAAGAAATATTTTTTTTGGGGGGGGAGAGTTCTAACAGACAATGCCTGAAGACCTCCTGGCACATTTAATTGTGATAATGACATTCATGCCTGACTGTCCAGTTCTGCTACCATTGCTAATGTGATCTCTTAGCCAACCCAGCAATGACATCAGAGAAGTCCAGGTTTCCTCAAGAAGAAAATGACAATGTAAAATGCTATGTCACTCATGTAAAGATCATCAAAGGAACAAGAGTTCCACCTTCAGGTCTGGGAAAGTACTACCTCTGATGGCAAAAGATAACTCAGAAAAAAGAAAAGATGTGTAGACGGAGCTGGACTTCCTGTATTACAGGCAGACTCAGGCTTGTATTGCAAGTCTGTGATCAGTTTTGAGTGGTCTCTTAGAGATCTAGTGACCGTATGTATTTCTATACGGCTATCAGATAAACTGTTTGGCATCCCCAGTAAATCATGTAGAAGAAAATCATGAAGACTCCTAGAAAGGCAGAGAACTGTTGTACATCAGACTAAGGAAGAGCTTGCAGCGGGTTCTTTTTTTCCCCATGAGATCATCCCTAGTTTTCAGATACACAGATTTTGGACTAGGATCCAGATGTGCAATTCATTTGTCATGGTTCCTTCCCTTTCTCTTACTGCTCAGCTCTCTCCTCAGCAAGGTTTCCTTCCCATGCAGACTCTCACTTAACTCATGGTGGAGGCAGCCTTGCAGCGCGTGTTACTCAGAAACCACAGAACTGCCCAGGTTCTTACGTTGTGTTCTCAAAGATACAGCATTTTCCAGTAGAGCATTTCAAAATTCTGTTGCCTTTTTCAATGCATCATTATTATTACAGATGCACTGATTTCACTATCAAAAGACTTAGGCTGGCAAGAGCTGATAATGAAGTTTCCATTGTGTCATGAGAAACAGCGATTACAGTGTTGGAGTGAACGTTGCACTCAGTCTTTTAGGAGGACAAAGCTGCTCAAAATGAGATCCCTTTCTAACATACATCCCTGAAAAAAATCAAAGTCTTTCAGTAATTCTTGACTGAGGGATATTTTGTGAAGTACCTGGCAGCATTTTCTGAAGCTCTTCCTGATGGAAGAAGCAAAATGCCATGAGTTGGTTTGCGGGGAAAGTTTATTACAGTCAGTGGAACTCTGATCTGATGCCCTTGTAGTGTAACTTGCTGCAAAACCAAAACCAGATTTGGTTGAGGATCATTCACACAGTATTGCAGGAAGTAGGTCCCCCAAGTAGTAATGAAACACAAGAGGTTTATTATATATTTATATTATATATTTATGTATTCATGGTAGCAGCAACACTGAGTAGGGTGTAAAAGTAGGAGAGAACACAATTAGGGCAAAGATTTAAGGGAAACACTTCCTCACCCCTAGCACAGTTATTTGTGTCTTTTCCAGCCTATTCACAAGCCTCATGCTGTGGAGCATGTGCAGGAAGGGTTTACAGTAGCTGACATTGACCTACTCCTGCATCAGTGACGCAGGAAAGCCTCTGCAGAGAGGACAGTCGGTCGGAAACTCTCTGCACCACCTGGTCCTCAGTAGGATTTTCCCGGCTGACAAGAGAAGGGTGAACCAGGCATGGCTCCCTGCCAGAGCTCACATTCCTGGCACTGGGGGAACGAGCACCTGCAGCACTCTGCCTGTGGAGCCTTAGCTGTCCAACATTGGCATGACCAGTGAGATAAAGCACTACCACAGGTGTTGCTGGGCTTGTGGGCCTGCCTAGGAACTTCCCCATGACCAGAATTTAATCAAGTTTTCCACCCCCTATTTTTTTTTCCCCACCTTCTTTTCATCCCAACTGGAGCTGAAAAGGATTTCTCACACTCCAAACAATTGATGGGCTTTCAGTATGTGCTGTAGCAGCAGTGTATCAGATACGCTCAGTTTCGTTTGTAAGGTCACCTAAGCAGTTTTACTTTACTACAGTAGAAGGTTGTGCTAACTCAGCTAAAAAGCTTTTAGTGGGACTGTCTTTTGTGTCCATTCTTCTCTTGTTCTAGCACCAAATTACATTGGCATCACCTTAACCTAAATCCCTACAAGTTGCTCTAACTGAAAAAAAAGAGTTTCCATGCAAGGAAGTTTTATTAATCAAAAGAAGTTGGTCCATATTTTTTATACAAGACCTTAGAAATGCTGTATCAAATCTTAGTGCCACTCAAAAGGTCAATAAAAACATTACCATTAAATTCAGCAGTGTGAGGATTTTGTTCTTTGTCTGGGTTCCAGTGCTTCCTGACACATGAAAATACAAACTGTAGTTAGAGGGGAATAAAAAAGACAAGTTGGATCAACTGAGTGAACATTCATTTATCCAATTCATCCACCATAGTTACCAGTAAACATTCCTTTTGCAAAAGTATTCAACCTTGAAAGAGGGATTCAGAATATCTTTTAATTGCAGACCAGAGGTGTAACATCATGGGCTTGCATTCATAATGGGTTTATATTGAAACGTTTATAAAAGCATTTTTATTTTTCACTGCTTAGTTAGGAAACTGATTGTGAGACTAATTCTGCAGCTTCTCTAACACATGCAGATGTGAGCAACTGCTCATTCCATAAAAACTTCAGGGAGTTTCAAAACCAGATAAAAGCTTAGAATGCTCACACTCATTTGGGGTGACTTGATGTTACAACTCTACTTTCAAGATTTCTAGAGCTCTTTTTGCCTTCTCCCTTCCCCCTCATGGGATAACCAGAAAGACATTGTTCATCTCTGCCAAAAACGTTCCTTGTGCTGAAAGGTGGAGCAAATAGACATGAAGATGTGTAGCCTGGCTGGTTTGGATTAGGGAATATTGGTCGGATATTGTTTTTCTGGAAATAAACAGCTTGTCAGACTGTTAGTGGTTTAAAATTTGCGTCAGACTCCATGCTGTAGATCCAAGTTATTCAGGAATTCACCTGTCTGTATAAATGACCTATTATGTGCCATCTAGCTTTGGGTTATCTCCAACAGTGACCACAAGTGCATGGTGAGGGAAGAGTAAGAACCAGGCAAGCATACATACTAGTTCCTCCATAACATCCTCCTAGCCTTCAACTTTTTTTGCATTGGGGGTTTCCCCAAACAGATATGGTTTGTTTACTCAGAAACCCCAGTGGATTTCTCCTTCAAAGTCTCATCCAGTCTCCTGTAGAAACCAAGTAATGTCCAGCCACAGTGTCCTTTACCAAGGAACACTGCGCTGCCATCCAGCGAGACCTGGGCAGGCTGGAAAGCTGGGCAGGGAGAAACCAGATGAAGTTCAACAAAAGCAAGTGTAAAGTCTTGCACCTGGGGAGGAATAACCGACTGTATCAGTACAGGCTGGGGGATGACCTGCTGGAGAAGAGCTCTGCAGAGAGGGACCTGGGGGTCCTGGTGGATGACAGGTTGGCTATGAGCCAGCAGTGTGCCCTGGTGGCTAAGAGAGCCAATGGGATCCTGGGGTGCATCAGGAGGAGTGTGGCCAGCAGGTCAAAGGAGGTGATCTTCCCCCTCTACTCTGCCCTGGTCAGGCCCCACCTGGAGTATTGTGTCCAGTTCTGGGCTCCCTGGGATAAAAAAGACAGGGATCTCCTGGAGAGAGTCCAGAGAAGGGTACGGAGATGATTAAGGGTCTGTAATATCTATCCTATGAGGAAAGGCTGAGAGAGCTGGGGCTGTTCAGCCTGGAGAAAAGAAGACTGAGGGGGGACCTAATTAATGTTTATAAATATCTTAAGTGTGGGGTGCAGGGGGAATTTGCCAGCCCCTTTTCAGTGGTCTGTGGGGACAGGACAAGGGGCAATGGCTGCAAGTTGGAGCACAGGAAGTTCCACACCAACATGCAGAAGAACTTTTTCCCAGTGAGGGTGCCAGAGCCCTGGCACAGGCTGCCCAGGGGGGTGGTGGAGTCTCCTTCTCTGGAGATATTCAAGACCCATCTGGACGCCTGTCTGTGCAGTATGAGCTGGGGAGCTGCTCTGGCAGGGCGGTTGGACCCGATGATCTCTCGAGGTCCCTTCCAACCCCTACAACTCTGTGATTCTGTGATTCTGTGATTTTCACAGGTCTGCTGTGTAAAGAGGCTGGCTCTTCTGACAGTTGATTCCTGTCCAACCTCTCTATGCTACTTAGAATCATAGAATCATCATGGTTGGAAAAGACCTTCAAGGTCATCAGGTCCATCCATCAGCACTATACCACCATAATCTCTAAACCATCCCCTGAAGCACTACATCTACCCATTTTTTTAACAGCTCCAGGGACAGTGATTCCACCATCTCCTTGGGCAGCCTGTTCCAATACTTCATCACTCTTTTGTTGAAGAAATTTTTTTTCACTAGCTATAAGGGAGAAGAAGCCAACACCCACCTCACCACAATCTCCTTTCAGGTAGCTGTAGAGAGCAGCAAGGTCTCCCCTCAGCCTCCTCTTCTCCAGGCTGAAAAGCCTCAGCTCCCTCAGCCTCTCCTCATAAGACCCTGTTCTCCAGACCCCTAATCAGGCTAGTTGCCCTTCTCTGCACCCTCTCCAGCACCAAAATGACCTTCCTATATTGTGGCACCCAAAACTGCGGCGCCCAAAACTGCACACAGTACTCAAGGTACTACTCTGTAGATCTCATTCCTGCTCTGCGTTGTCTTTCATTTCAAGCTCAATAACTCTTTGTGGACAACTTACTCCATAACTTTGATCATCCTTGATGTTTTACTTTGGATCTTTCCCAGTTCTCATATATCCTTTTTGAGCTGCACACCATATTCATTTTGTGGGCAAAATACAGGTTTATACAATGTTACAACCCTGTTTTCTGTTTTGTGGTCTACACCTTTCCTAGTAATTCCTAGTATTAGGCATGTGCCCCTTAATTTTATTTTTTTTAAACCATGTTGGAGTTGTTTTTCTACAAGTCTCTAACCCCAAAGTCTTACTTTGAGTCCTCATGGTCAGCATAATAAGGGACTACTTAGCTTACCTAGCTTAGGAACTGGCCATACAGTTGCACTGAAAATGATTGAAAGCCAAATTATAAACTGTAAGAAGGAATATACTTCCACTCACAAGAAAGCAGTTCCTGCTTGAACACAGGATGAGTCAGAAGTGGAGGAATGGGTGAGGTATAATTCAACATCTATTACGAGGAGGTATCTGCCATTTCTAATGTGTATGGCAAGTGATACACAATTTTAAATGTAACTGAAACATTATCCTAGTAAGTAATAAAATATACTTACCCAAATCAGAACCTTTTTTTGGTCCTGTGCCACTTTATTTTTGTCTTACACATTTTCCAGTATCCATCAATTTTTTTTCATCTAGGCAACCCTTCATGACCTAGATCTTTACAGTGATGCTTGTTGGTATTATCTTGAAAAGTTTAAGTTGCTTCTGGCAGAAGTCAGGTCCTTTTCTCTGAAAGACACAAAATGAGAAGGTGGCCACTTCCAATTAACTCCTTTGCTGTCTCCTGCTTCCTGCTAGATGGTAAATATATCTAAACCATGAGGGGGAAGGCTGGCATAAGACAAATGGCTTAGGTTCACATTTCAAACTTGTTTCTTTCTCCCCTGCCAGAGGTGCTCACTGGTACTTCTTGAAAAAGAAAACTGATGATCTAGCATCAAAATTGCAAAGCTGAAGGCTATCAGCCCCGTTGCCAAGTCAGGTAGAGCTTTTCACAACCTCACAGGCAGGGTCATGCGTACACTAAATCTGTGAAGATCTCAAGTCTGTAACAGTAGAGTGGAGATGCTGCATAAACAAATATGCCTGATACAAAGAAACTCAATGCCACCATAAGGATTGTTTTTATAAATAAAGTTTGAGTCTTATTCTGTTTACTGTTAGCATGGCAGTAACACTGTGAAGCCTTGAAGTTCAGTTTTGTAGAGCTAAACCTACTTTAAAATTTTGTTGTCTCAGAGAAAGCAAGACTCTAAAGCCTATTTAAGTTCAAAATGTAATTTAAAGTTTGATTTTCTTGATGAGTACTTCGGGGTGCATGTTCAGCTAGCTATGTGGAGAATTAGCTGTACAAGTCCCATTACTGCTAATGCTACTACTAATTCCCTGCACGTCATACTGAATATTTACATCTTCATTTAGTATTTAGATAAGCCACTGAAATATTGGTTTCTCACTGTTACATTCATCTGTAATACCAAAAAAACCCATCATAAACATGTGGAAAAGACAACTTTTAGTTTAAGATAGATTTGATAAAGATTTGAAAGACAGCATTATTACAATTAAAACCTAAATTGTGACTAGAATGGCTTAATTTCTTACTTCAGAATAGTAGATTGGATTAATGTTCTGTGGGCACTGTGAATCTAGATTATTTACTCTGTGTGAAAAAGCTCTGTGTGTTGGAGAAGTATTGTGTCCAGTTCTGGGCTCCCTGGTACAAAAAAGACAGGGATCTCCTGGAGAGAGTCCAGAGAAGGGCCATGAAGATGATTAGGGGCCTGGAGCATCTATCCTATGAGGAAAGGCTGAGAGAGCTGGGGCTGTTCAGCCTTGAGAAAAGAAGACTAAGGGGGGACCTAATTAATGTTTATAAATATCTTAAGTATGGGGTGCAGGGGGAAATGGCCAGCCCCTTTTCAGTGGTCTGTGGGGACAGGACAAGGGGCAATGGCTGCAAGTTGGAGCACAGGAAGTTCCGCACCAACATGCGGAGGAACTTTTTCCCAGTGAGGGTGACAGAGCCCTGGCACAGGCTGCCCAGGGATGTGTTTGGAGTCTCCATCTCTGGAGATATTCATAGACCCATCTGGACGCCTGTCTGTGCAGTATGAGCTAGGGAGCTGCTTTGGCAGGGGGGTTGAACCCGATGATCTCTCAAGGTCCCTTCCAACCCTTACGATTCTGTGATTCTGTGACCTCAACCCCCTTCCCCATTCTGTTCCACTGGACGGGGAGAAGGGAGAGAAATTGGGAGTGAAATGAAGCCCAGAAGAGGGAAGGGGTGGGGCAAGTGGTTTTAAGATTTGGTTTTATTTCTCATTACTCCACTCTGTTTTGATTGGTAATAAATTGAATTAATTTTCCTGAATATGGACACACTCCTGCTTTTGCTGTAGTCCTTTCTCTACACTCTTTCATGGGGCTTCCCTGGACCTTCTGGGCCCATTCAAAACCATAAGTTTCTTTGAGACACCTCAAGTTATCACATCAGACTCTTTTTTGAAGATAAGACTGGCTGTAGGTTTTGATATTTGTTGTTTGGTTCGGGGTTTTTTTGCTTCATGGAGTTTAGTCTTCAGCAGCTTCATTCTATCTACCCAGCTGCTGTTGAAGCAACTTCCAAAGACTGAATAATAGACTTTGTGCTACAACAGATTTAACATTTCAATAGAAAATTGTGTGAAAACTTAAAATTGTTGTCAAATGTTGGATTTTCATTAGATTTACATAAATACAGAAAAGTATTTGTATTTAAATTCTTTTATGGTTTTGGATGTTATAAGAAGAAGTCAGAAGCAATAGAATGTCAAGCTGCATAAAAATTGTTTATATTTTTACTGATTTATTATATCATTTCATTAGCTAAAGGGTTGACGGCTGCAGAAGTTACGGTCTAAATCTCATACTTTGCTTGTGTAAATTTCTCAGATAACGTTCACAAATTACCACAGTAAGTTGGGATTTGCTATTGATTTCAGTGTCACCAGGATTTGATTCATTTAGGATAAAACAACATCCTGTTTCAATGTTGCTATACTGAAAGTCAAGCAAAATACCTTGCCATAGTTAGAAGGCATAGAGTTGTACATCAGACTTTAAGTTCCTTTTTTTTTGGTGCTTGGTATTGTAGTTTTTTTAGTGTTGCTTCCCTGGAGTGATGTCCAGTCTCACTGCAGCCCTTCAGTAGACATTTTCTGCCAGGGTAGAGTGTTTTTTGTCACTAAGTGCATACGGGTACAAAGTGAATGATCAAATCAGGACAGGACCCCCCAAAAACAGGAGAGAGGTAAAAAAAAATAGTGATCACTGTACAAGGCAATTGATACAGGGACCTTTGTGAACTGGGGAAGTGGTAATTCCTGGGAGGTACGTGGACACAAACATATCTGCTGCGATGTACAACAAGCAGTGCCAGTTGAACGCACCCGAAAGGTTCCGTACTGCCTGCTACTTTATTTAGTCATCTGCAGTGATGAGGAGTGATGGTAAAGGCACATGGGGCAGAACCGATGCAGTAATGTGCAGGTATGTCTATAACGTGCACAGCAATTGTAAGTCCAGCTGAGGTTGTCCACCATCTGCTGTTACACCTCTGCCTTATGAGAGAAAATGGAAACAGAGTCTGAATAAAAGACAGCAGTGGGATTTAATCACAGAATCACAGAGTTGTAGGGGTTGGAAGGGACCTCGAGAGATCATCGGGTCCAACCCCCCTGCCAAAGCAGCTCCCTAGCTACACAGATAGGCGTCCAGATGAGTCTTGAATATCTCCAGAGAAGGAGACTCCACCACCTCCCTGGGCAGCCTATTCCAGTGCTCTGTCACCCTCAGTGGGAAAAAGTTCCTCTGCATGTTGGTGCGGAACTTCCTGTGCTCCAACTTGCAGCCATTGCCCCTTGTCCTGTCCCCACAGACCACTGAAAAGGGGCTGGCCATTTCCCCCTGCACCCCATACTTAAGATATTTATAAACATTGGTTAGGTCCCCCCTCAGTCTTCTTTTCTCCAGGCTGAACAGCTCCAGCTCTCTCAGCCGTTCCTCATAGGGGAGATGTTCCAGACCCTTAATCATCTTTGTAGCCCTTCTCTGGACTCTCTCCAGGAGATGCCTGTCTTTTTTATCCCAGGGAGCCCAGAACTGGACACAATACTCCAGGTGGGGCCTGACCAGGGCAGAGTAGAGCGGGAGGATCACCTCCTTTGACCAGCTGGCCACACTCCTCCTGATGCACCCCAGGATCCCATTGGCCCTCTTAGCCACCAGGGCACACTGCTCATAGCCGACCTGTCATCAACCAGGACCCCCAGGTCCTTCTCCACAGAGCTCCTCTCCAGCAGGTCAACCCCCAGCCTCTACTGATACATGCGGTTGTTCCTCCCCAGGTGCAAGACTTTACACTTGCTTTTGTTGAATTTCATCTGGTTTCTCCCTGCCCAGCTCTCCAGCCTGTCCAGGTCTGGCTGGATAATTGGTTCTCTGCCAATGTGCAAACCTCTGAGTATTGCCACTAGTTAACAAAATTACAAGAAGCTGTCCAAGAGCTGTGTTTGGCAGAGATGGCTGATGAACCCTCAGATAGTCTGCTGACTATTTTATTTTTTTAAATATTTTTCCCCCCTGGCATAGGCATTATTGCTGTGGCCTGTGACCTATCTATGTTGAAGGATATCAGAGACTGGGAACATTGAATGGTGACTTGTGTTCATAGAAATAAGAGGAATTTTGTCACCCACTACTGAAATTACCTGACATGCCTTGTGTGTTGAATTTTAACCACAGACTCCCAGTCTGCAAGAGTAAATAGCACAGCCTAAATGTTCAGCTCGGGGGAGGGGGCTGGGGAGTGGAGTGTGTGTGTATGGCAAACTGGGCCTGCAAAGCAAGAGAGAACTGTAGAGCCAAAACATGATCTGCCAGCCAAAAGCAAGGGGCTGTGGGTAATGGGAGTAGCAAGAAGAAGAAGAGAGCAAAACCAAATTTCACCTGTGTAAAAGTAGTTGCAGAATGATATTCAGAAAAAGTAGATGCTGAGAAGGGAGAGGCCAGGTGAGGGCTGCATCAGGGCTGTGGTGGGGGTGCAGGTGGCCATGGTGCAGCAGTGTGGGTGAAGGTAGGTTTACTGCAGGGTCTTGGGGATGAGCTGCCTGGATTTGGATGGCAGAGCATGGTTCACCTTCAGCCATCAGTTTAGCAGGGGCATTGATGGAGGTTTCACCTTTTCCTGGTTGTCCTGAAACTTGGATAAGATTTTCTTCTTTAAAACTTTTTCCTCTTACATTGAAACCATCCAGTGGGTTCAGAAGCAATCAGTGGGGTGTAAGGGACAGGAGCATAGCGTAACCTAAGTTTCATTTGCCTAGAAATCTAGGACAGGGGAGATATTAAATAATGTTAGGGGTGTTTGTGGCACAGGTGGCTCAGGTATATGGATTGGAAGAGAAAGAGGTATTCTTTGGATTAAACAAGAAGGATTCCTGAGATAAACACCAACGTTTTTGTTTAATTAAAGACTAGATTGTAATACTTACAGAAGAAAGGGGGGGAAATGGTTCTTTAGGCACAGAAGATTCTTCCTGGTTCTTTTATTTCTTAACTTCTGAATGCTTGACTAGAGCTACATAACTTTTTAAACAATTTTTTTTGTGTCTGTGTGAAATACATGTATCAAGTACAGCAACTGTTCAAGTGTGAATTTATTTTTAAATAGAATTGACTCCTTGTATTAGTATAGGCGCTTTGGAAGGAGAAACATTTCTATATTATCATCATCCATCTTCTGAGGAAGAAACGGGTATTTTTACCTTGGCAATCCTGGTAGCAAGGTGGAGGCAGTTTTACAATAATCTGAATATATTTAAGGTGTGCAGTTCATTTTTGTACCTAATGAATAACCGTGTGCCTGAGTGGGTAGATGGAAAATAAGAAGCTCTCGGATTAGATAGAGAAGGTGAAACACATTACATTTATGCATGTAACATATCTGCTAATATTTCAATACAGTTGATAAAGTCACTGTTAAAAAACATTTTTAATGCATGTGATGGCAATCAGTTTTCTTTGGAAACTGTTTTTCCAGGGGGGAAGTCCATACATTTTCGAAACCAAGTCCATACATTTTTGAAACCAATACAAGTGTTTCATTGAATTAAACCAGAAATCACATTACAACTCACATTTCTCCTGTGGTCCCTTTGGTGCTGTAGGTAGAGATGAGACAGAAATTAGCACAGGGTGAAAGGACTATGGGCAGAGCAGCTGCTCCCTAGCAAGGTGACCCCACCAAATGGGGTCTGACACTTTTGGTCTGCAGCTGCCCCGCGTGGCTACTAAAGACAAGCTACCAAATGCTCTGCTCACACACAAAGCTCGTAATAAGTAATTAACAGTAAAATGATGGCTAGGAATACTGGGGCAAAGTAAGAAGCAGGTTATCAAGAGACTGCTGTGGAAATGGTTCAACAGAATACATCAGCAAGTCTGGGGCACAAAACAAGGAGTACCTTCAGTCTCTCATTTGGTGTGGAGAGACCTGCAGTGATGTCTGAAGTTACAGAAGAGCGGGTGAAGCGAGAGTCTTCTGCCCCATTTCCATGCAAAAGGGTGGCCACGATGAGACTGGCCAGTAGGCCTGCCTGCTGCCAGCAGGCCTGCAAGGACTCAGCTGGATCCAGGCAGCTCCTCCAGGATGGTCATGGTCCCCACAGGTGGCTGCTGCCCCCGTTGCACTCCTAACCAACAACTCTAACTAAGTGGCAGCTAATCAGCTGGAGTTTGGAGAAGATACTCCGTGGATAGTAAAAAGTCATCTTTTGGGAGGGCTGCAGAGCTTTGCTTCTTTCCAGAACTTAACATCTGTGACATGGCATGATGAGATTTTCTATGTTCATTAGTCCTCCCTTGGGTAAGGACAGAAAAAAAATTATCTGTAAGGAGCATTATCTGTTGAGATATGTGTGGAAGAAAAACTAAGTATCCCTTGGAAATTCCCTACAACGGCTGGTGTGTTGTTATTTTCTTTCATCCTTCCTCCCTGTGGACAGCAAACAGGAATCCTTCAATTGTAAGGAACTTTTCATGTTGATACATGTTCCCTGGGAGAAAAAGAAACATCCCTCAGAAATCACATTCAACTGTTTTGGCACTGATTTAGTCACTTTACATTTCTTTTTTGCTGGATAGTATTGAAATAAAATATGGAGCAAGATACCTGTAGATTACTTCTGAAGGAGTCCTGTGGCCTCAGATCTGACAGTCATTCCTGACCATGTGCTGTGTCTTTCAGAGCAAGTTCATTCAGCTTCCACTGCATATCTTATAATTGGTAAAATTATCTAATTCAGCATTAACTAGTCGCCACATATTGATACAGAAAACGGTGTGTTGTGCCATTCCTATCCTTCATGCAAAAATAGCAGCATTTTTAATGCACAAAGGAAAAGAAATTATGACAATAATTTCAAGATGCTGCTCATTTAAATAGCTTCTAAATTAAACATTTGCATTTTGTGAATGAATCTGCATTCTGATATCTGATATCTGGAGCAAATCTTAATACACCTTGGGTATCTTCATGCATGGGAGATAGATCCAGTTATAAGGGTAAATCTGCCACCTTGCACATGTTTTGGCTCTCAGTACTCTCTTCTCAACACATGATTGCATCTGAAATTCTGCACTTAATATACCATGTTTCTTCAGTGAGAGAATCCTGTGAAGGGGGCAGAGCAGAGGGAAAACATATAGGCTATCACTTGGCTCTCAGGTCCTGTGTGAGCCATTAATTACAAAGCAGCCTTATTAAAGAATGCCAATATCCATGTATAGCCCCCCCCTTATCAGAATAAATTGTCTATAATCAAATACATGCACTTTAAAAATTCAGAAATAATTCCAATGTACTGAAATGTTAGTTTTGAATGCATTGTTATAGGATAGTAGTCACAGGGTGAGGCATGGGAAGGGGGAGACAAAAATTGCAGTATAAAGCAGGGCTAATATCTGGGAAAAAGGTGTGTGTCTGAGACTGACAGCTCTACCAAAGGTTTTCCCATTTTCCTGTTGTTTTGGTGGATGCTCTCTCCTATGGACTAGTTGCCTTGGCCACAGCAAGTGGCAGGCTGCTGCCTAAGCACAGCACTCCCATCATCTATGCAAAATAGCTAAATCCTAGTCTCAGAGGGGATGAGGGAAGAGCTAGATTAAGCATTTTGAGGTCTTCAGATCATTTCCCTTTTATGCTAGACAGAGCCTTGTCACACCATTGTGCGGAAGGTTTAGGGAGGGAGTAGTTAGCTGATGTTTGCAGATGAATCTTAACTGACTTATTTTAAATTTTGAGAGGTGAGAAGGTGAAAGAAGATCTTTCACCTTCTGACTGATACCCAGCTGCTACCACTTTTGAACCCTGGTGGCCTGGTGGTTAGTTTATTTATGTTTTCAAGGTTGCCTATGGAAAAACAAACAGAGACAGAAACTTGATTTTAAAAGGGCACACCTCCAAAATCAATGCTCTTTAGGATGCCTGTCACTGAACTACAAATACATTACAAGTGTGATACCTATCAGGATAAACCTCTGAATTTTCCCAGATATCCTGAAAGCTCTAGAAAAAGAGATGGGTGTCGGAGGCCCTGCTTAGGCATCTGTTTGCCATATGTTTTCACTAAGGAAATGAAATAAAATGCTAGAAAATCTGCAAGAGGTAAAATGTAGGAGGCATCAAACTAAAAATAGCAAGGCTTACATGGAGACTGGGCATCTGGGTCTTCACGGGCTCAAACTGGAGTGTAGTTATTACAGTTCTTACCAAATGCTTCTGAAGCATGATGATACTAGACCATATAGAAGCCATCTCTGGTCCATAGATCTCCATCAGTCCCAGAATGTGGAGGATGACTAGATTGTGCACAGGCTAAATTGGATAAATTGGAAACATCAAGAAGTTAAAAACTACATGTGTGTGAGGTGCAGGTATCAGACGTGAAAGGAAACATTATGACACCAGGCACATACTATCATGAGACAACCCTAGGAAACAAAGATGTCAATGTGTACTGATACAGATTGTTGGCAGTGAAATAAAGATAAAAGCCTCATGCCCAACTCGATGGGGAACTGCTGGAAAGACAAAGCAGCACAAAGGAAGAGTTGCTGAAGACACACTGTCATGGAAATTGGTTTGGAACTAGGTGATCTTAAAGGTCCCTTCAAACACAAATCATTCTGTGATTATAAATTATGGGAACAAAGGAAAAGAAAACCTGGAGCAGCAAGTGGGAAACACTGCAGAAACCAGAATGTAATATGTATGGTAAGCTGCACAATTGTGGATGAAAGCTGTACACAAAGCCTATGAAATCTATTAAAAGGTAATATACACATGTCCTTCAGAAAATTAACAGTCCATAATATTTTATTTTAATGTTTTTATTACTGTGGCTATTGACGTTACTGCTCAGGTCTAGATTTTGAGCTGGTGAAACTGGAAGAGCGCTGTCAGAACTAATGGAGACAGCAGTTTGCACCAGAAGGAGGATCGAGTCTTGCCTATTAACACCTCAGTGAGATGGTGTAGGAAGTGATACCTCTGCTGGGGCCAGAAAGTAGAGGAACTGGCTGGGTCAGGGTTGCTGCATTAGCATGGACTTTACCAGGCCTGGATGAATCATTCATTGTAAATAGATTATAGGATAATTTTAGCTCTTTTGTTGTTATTCACAAGTCATTCATGAACTGATCCAGATTCCTCATGATAGACTGATTTTCAAAGTCAGTACCTAAAGATTTAAAAGGAATATGCCTGAGAGTTGTTAACAGTGACTGTTTGCAGCTTGAGATGTATAGTTGGTCACTTCAATTGCATCACAGCATTTCTGCTCCATGGTTGATTATTGGAGTTTGGATACAGAATTAGAGCATGGTTCCTAATGATTAGTGAACAGAACATACTCTTAATTATGCATGAATGGTCATGTTTGTATCTGAGAGTTCATCTGAAGACAGATATTCCCAATGCATTTATGCCAATAAAAATCAGAGATAAGGAACAAAAAGGAGGATGAAGTTGTCAAGGGAAGATACATTCAGAATTTGAATTCCATTTCATAAACTTTATTTTTGCACCGTTTATCAATTCCTAAGTTCTGATTTGTCATTTGGGAGCTCAGCAGTACCCTTCCTTGATTGGACTTTTGTTTGCAAGTGGATCTACAAAGTTGTCAGAAAAATATAGCTCGCTCTCATTCAGAACCAGAAAAAAAAGCTGCCAGGCAACTCAGGCTGACCTTGTGCATATAGATCATGAAAGCTCATCCCTAAACTGAGCCCCACAACTTCAGACACACTGGAGCATTTCTGACTGCCATGAAGAAGTCATTAGGTTCCACCAAGTCTTGCATCCTCTGCCATTGCTGGGAAGCAGTTAGCTACACTGGTTTTGGTTTAATTTATGATGATCCATACGTGCTTATCTGAGTCCCTGCTCTGAAGTTAGTTCTTAGTATCATAAGACTGTATTTCTTACTCAGCAGTGTGTGTTCTCACATCTCTCTACAATTTTTTAATTGGATAATTCAGATTATTCTTTACAGTTTATCTGTTCATCTTGTTTACCATCCCACTTGTTTCTGTATCCCGTGCAAATTTAATCAGTGGAAACTGCAGCAATGACAAAATCAATCACTAATAGACTGATAGGAACCAATTCCCAAGTTATATCCTTTTAGTTTCATATAATGTGATGTTCAAACTCCACGGTCAGATGATTTGAAGACGCTGCATGGACACAGCTATCTTTGTGAACCAGAGCAATAGCTGTGAATGGAAAGAAAACCAAAGAAGATAAAATCAAGAAGGTTTGTTTTACAGGACCTGCATTTCATGAAATCATATTGATTGTTATCAATTGCACCTTAAGCATTCAATGCTACATTGGTGTGGGCTCCTAAACGAAACTTCTGATCATGTGTCCAGGCTCAGCATCTATCAGATCTGTATTTTCCTGGATCATCTCTCTGCTCTTTTTTTAATGTTTGGAATATGTTGGCAATTCAAAGATCTTTGAGATTTTATCCTTGTTTTCCATCCTGCTTGTTTCCCTCAAGGCTGCTTGATTTGTACGTGTGTAATTGCAGCTGACTCTGCATCATATTTTTCTTCATTCTGGATGCCAGGTTTTCTGTGCCATCTACAACATTTTATTGGGCAGATTTATCCTCCTGCTTCTTTCTGAAATCAGAGGAGAAATAGTGATGAATGCATCCATCTTTTCTGAACCTTTGTTCAAAATTGCAATACCTCTTTCTAGCAGTAGACCAATATTTGGTGCAGAAATTTTTTACTCTAATGTGTTTCTTGTGTGCTCCTTCTAACTATGTTGCCCATTGATTTTTTTTTTCCTATATAGCTGTTTTCAGCAGAGTGCATTTTTTAAAATTTGCTGTTTACTGCTATTATCCTTTTTTGCATCCCTTATATTTTGATTGCTAATGTTTCACGAGCAGTTCTGCATCTTCTGTATTTTGCAAATTCTTTCTTCCCCAGCATGAATTCTTCTCTACTTGCAAATTTGTGGCACTTTTTTTTTTTTATATACCCACCAGAATGTCCTTGAACAATTTCCAGTTCTTATTAATATTTCCCACATTAAATTGATGTTCCTAGCTTGTTAAAGCAACAGGGTTTTTTTTTAAGCTTGCACAAATTGTCCCTTCCTGTTTCTATACTAGTATTGCATTCAACACGCATGAAGTAAATGTGAGAGGGTCATAGTTACTGGTAGCCAAATCCAGCAGGTCTTTGTCATCTGAATGAAGTCCAGTAACTAATGCAGCTACACTGGCTGCAAGATATCCTGTGCTTAAAAAGTATGATTTATTGTCTCTAGAAATGTTACTAAAATGCTGGGGCATCCTCTCTACCAATGGTCTCCAAAGTGGGCTGTTCACACCCCAGGGAGCCTGTGCAGTGCGATCCAGTGGGGTGCAGGAAGAAAATACAGAACTTTATCAGTATGGGTATATAGCTAATAAATAAATAAATAAAGCTATATTGAATACTCGGGTTTTTTTTACTGATAATGGTACTCAATCAAACAGGTTTGGAGGCCGCTGCTTGATGAGATGCTTAGGAAGTACATTCTTAGGCTCCAGTCACCAGGCCAGATCAGTCCACACATCCTGTTTCTAGTTTGTCCTGGCCACTGCAAGCATGCTGGGCTAGATGGACCCTCATTTGGAACTAGCTCACAAGTTCTTATGTAGTCTTGATCCATAAAAGTAAAACCTTCTGTGATTGTGAACCATCTGAGGCTTTTTAACAATCGTTTTTTTAATGTAAATGCTCTCCTTCTCTTCCTTTATCCTTACAGAATCACAGTCTTTTAAATGGTTCATTCAAATTAATTGCTCTTGTAACAGTGAGTACTGAAAACAAAATCTCTCATATGATCTTTGTCTCTTTTTGTTACCATCTACTCTGATCATAACCACTATAGAGGGAGTTGCAATAGCATCCTTTGCTTTGTACCTTACATCAAGCAGGTTAGCAAGACTGGCTTGGACTCCACTGACAGCTCTTCACAGCAGGAGGGAGCTGCAGCTTGAGACTCAAAGCAGTAGTCTGCTTCCAAAAGAGTTCTTCTGGTTTAAAAATTTCTAAGTTTAAAAAAAAGATTAGACTAATAACTAGGCTGTTATTTTAAGGGCAGCCTGTTAGAAACACTGCTCTTTTCAGCCTCGTGTATCTCTCTTTAAGTGCAGAACATGGTAATTTTTGAAGGATTTACTTTTTAGATCATCTTAACATACATCCTAGCCCTACGAACCTGATGGGTTTTACAGTCCAGGCTGAGTTTGATTGAAGCTGACATCTGTAGGCTTCTGTGAGGGCTGTGGGAAGAACGTACTAAATATGTCAGATCAGAGTCTCCCCGAGCAATTTGTCAATTGTTAGTCTGAAAGCACTGTTTTGGAAAAGTGTACTGACTCATGGTGTAAGAGATGGAGGGTTTCTTTTTAAAGGGAAAGGCTTGTGTGGTGGGTTCTGGATTAACTTCCTAACTTTTCCAAAGCTCCCATGTGGCAAAGCATATCTCTAAATGCCTCTATCCGTAGAAGTTCTATCTATATGGAAACTGTAACACTTTTTCCCCTCTGTCTTGCTTCATTAATTGTACATGTGTTTGGAGCAGGAGATGTCTGGGAGTGTCTCAGCACAACAGGCCCCTTTTTTCAATTGTGAGTTCTGCAGGTTATTCCTATGCCAATAATACATGGTAGTAAGATTCAAAAGAGTACCCATGGTTCTTCTTGTTTCTACTTGGTCTTATGGTTATGCAGCAGATGTAAAAGTGAGGCCAAAGGATCCTGACAACAAATGGGAAAATAAGCGTGTCACAGACCAGTAAGGAAAGTGCAGGAATTACAGAACCACAGAATGCTTTGGGCTGGCAGGGACCTATAAACATGATCTAGTTCCAACCCACTGTCATGGGCAGGGACACCCTCCCCTAGACCAGGTTGTCCAATGCCCCATCCAACCTGGCCTTGAACACTGCCAGGGAGGGGGCAGGCACAGCTTCTCTGGGCAGCCTGTGCCAGGGCCTCACCACCCTCACAGGGAAGAATTTCTTCCTTATTATCTAATCTAAATCTGCCCTCCTTCGGCTTAAACCCGTTCGTGGCCCCTTGTCCTATTGCTCCATGCCCATACAAACAGCTCTTCTCCATCTTTCTTTGTAGGCCCTTCAGCTACTGGAAGGCTGCTATAAGGTCTCACTGGGACCTTCTTGAGGCTGAACAAGCCCAGCTCTCACAGCCTTTCTTCACAGAACAGGTGCTCCAGCCTTTTGACCATGTGTCCCTCCTCTGGAGCTGCTTCAACAGCTCCATGCCTTTCCTATGCTGAGGACTCCAGAGCTGGATGCAGTACTCACTCCAGCTGGAGTCTCAGAGAAGCAGAGATGAGACCTCACCTAGGAAAACTGAGTTAATTTTACCCCAGATTAATTTCTTGCTCTTTTTCTCCTCTCATCCACACGTTCCCTACCACTGGCCCAAGGAAGGGAAGGCACTTCAGAGGAGAGAAACAGACAGGCATGGCATGACTACTGCTGACAGAAGTCCTGCCTTATGCCGGATAGTCATGTCTGTGAAGCTGCAGCCCAAAAAGATGTGGCAGCTCAGACTGAACCTCGCCTCATGTGCTACTTGAGCTGTAAGAATAATGCACTGTGGAAAAGTGGAACATGCTAATGCCAAATAGCATTTCCCACCGTATTTCTTACATTTCTGTGATTATTTCTGCCCCTGAAAGGCCAGCAGCGTGATTCTGCAGCCTTTTCATGTTGTGTTAACAACTCCATCTCGTGGGAAGAGATGCTGCTTTGGAGGCATGGAGTAAAACAAGCCTTTTTACTAAAATATCATGTTTTGTGAGAAATTCTGAAGTTTTCAGTTAAATTCATGGAGTCTACTTGGTTTTAGTTTCTCAGGTTCAGCCATCCTTGGTAACTTACCTTGAAAAGTCTTTCACTGAAAGCTATCACTTAGGTTTAAAGTGGATGTAATTCTGGGTCTAAGCATGCAATGGATCCTGCTTTATTTTTTTTTTCCAAAGGACTGAACTGTACCAGCTTGCCCAGTTGCTACGAATACTTTCCATTGCACTTCCCTCAAGAAACCAGTTTAAAACACAGCATTAGTACTTCTGTAGCATTTTAACCCAGAGCCCTCCACCTCCAGCATTTTATTTTCACAACTTAAATTTGTTCCCTGGCTCATTATTTTCAAAGGGCAAGCAATCCACCCGGCTTTCTTTCAGCAGTCAGATGAAAAGCAGATGTCCGTGCTGAATATTGCACTGTGCAGATCTGTGCAGCAAGCAGGAAACTTCACGTAATGAAATTGCTCTGTGTGAAAATTCTTGACTGTGGCCCAGTTCACGAAGCTTACAAAGAGCCCTGCCATGAGTTTGGTTGTGCCTTTTGAAATTAAGGGGTAAGGGGAACAAAGTTAAGGCATCAAAATAGAGTTCCAAAGCCTGGAGGACTCTTGGTTCAAATTTCTCAAAAACATTAGGACTAGGTTTTAAAGTTGAGCCTTGCAGTGAACTGCAGCAGGAGGTGTCCTGAAAAACTGGGCAAGCTGGCACAGTTCAGTCTTTCTTTGAAATAAAGGGGACAAAACCTACGCTTCTGAGGCAACAGTTGTTTTCAGTGAAGGCTTTCTTTAGATGTTTATGTTAACTTGTTTCAACGTCTGTTAGAATACAGGGCTTCTTCCAATGGCTCACTTTTGACTTTAAAGTCTAATCTAAACCCTTTTATTTGATTTTTTAAACATATTATGCAGTTTATCTCAATAAGCTCTCCTTATCACAGGAATGCAGATCTATAGAGAATGTACTATATAAAAAATATTGCTACTAATTCTCTATTTTTCATTATAACATGGCATCTGTTCTCTGTGATAGGAGGAGAGACCAATTCTATACATTTAAAAAAATAGTATTGATAATAGAGGGAAAAAAAATAATGTTAGGCTCTAAGAACTCATACAGATAGTTCAGGAGAAAAGAATGAGTGTTTCAGGTCAGTGTAACTATTATTACTACAAAAGAAGAACAAATTATCAGTGTAATTGGCTTGGCTGTGACATGGAAATGGTGAGCAGTGATCAAAGAGTAGATTGCAGCTTTTTTGTCCTGTATTTCTAAGATTTGTCATAAGCAGTTACGTTGATTGCGATATGCTGATATGATATTGCGATTGCTGATATGATATGCGATATGATACTGTGATATAGCCTGTCCCTTTTCAGTGGTCTGTGGGGACAGGACAAGGGGCAATGGCTGCAAGTTGGAGCACAGGAAGCTCTGCACCAACATGCGGAGGAACTTTTTCCCAGTGAGGGTGACAGAGCCCTGGCACAGGCTGCCCGGGGGGGGGGGTGGAGTCTCCTTCCCTGGAGATATTCAAGACCCTTCTGGACGCCTGTCTGTGCAGTATGAGCTGGGGAGCTGCTTTGGCAGGGGGGTTGGACCTGATGATCTCTTGAGGTCCCTTCCAACCCCTACGATTCTGTGATTCTGTGATTCCCTGGCTTCAATTATAATCTAAAAAGATTCAATAATTTACCATCAAGACAAATTCTCAATGCTTTCTTACCTTATGTGACCTTTTTTTCCTTCATTTAGGAGGCTTTAAACTTCCCCATCACGTAGGGAAAAGGTTATGGTGATCAGACTCAGGATTTATTGTTCATATGCTAGTTTTATGTTAATACTGCACAACATCCTTTCTAAATTAGAAACAAATTATATGATTTCACCTGTAACTTAACAAAGATACACTAGGTGGTTCCTCCTTTGTTTTTCTGTCTTATTTTTCCTTTTATTTTCTAGCTATTTAGAGTGGGATAGAGTATAAATACACTTTAACTGATCTGATTTATTGTCTTCCTTTCCAAATTAGAGAAACATTGGCATAATTTCTCTGCTTGGTTTTATGTTGATATCTTTGTTATTGGGATGAGCTGTGACTTTCTCTCAAGTGAGCTGCAGAACTGGAATCTTTAACTTTGCTCAGTAGATAAATCCCTCTCTTATCCTGAGCATGCCTGATGAAATAAAACCTCCACTATTGTTGGTGATGCCATCATAAATTTGCCTTCTTTCCTTGTTAACAAATTAGTACAGTTTGCTTTGAGAGAGGCTCAAAAGTTCACTACCAACACAGAGTTTGATAAGGCTTCTGAGTAAATTAGGGCACTAACTCAGTTGGATGACCATGACACCCAATTAGTGTAGAATCATAGAATAGAATCATAGAATCACAGAATGTGTTAGGTTGGAAGGGACCTTTAAAGGTCATCTATGCCAACTACCCTGCAGTAAGCAGGGACACCTTTAACTAGATCAGATTGCTCAGAGCTACATCAAGCCTGATCTTGAATGTCTTCCAGAGATGGGACCTCCACCACCTCCCTGGGCAACCTGTTCCAGTGTCTCACCACCCTCAAAGAACTTCTTCCTAATGTCTAATCTAAACATACCCTGCTCTAGTTTAAAACCACAGCCCCTCATCCTATTGTCACATGCCCTCACAACCAGCCCCTCCCCAGCTTTCCTGGTGGTGCCCTTTCGGTACTGGAAAATCACTATAAGGTCCTCCCCAGAGCTTTCTCTTCTCCAAGGTGAGCAAGCCCAACTCTCTCAGCCTGTCTTTGTAGCAAAGGCACTCCAGCCCTCTGAGCATCTTTCTGGTCCTCCTCTGGACTCACTCCAAGAGGCCCTTGTCTTTCTTGTGCCAGGGACCCCGGAGCCGAATGCAGTACTCCAGGTGGGGTTTCACTAGAGTGAAGTAGAGGGTGAAAATCACCTCCCTTGACCTGCTGATGATGCTCCTTTTGATGCAGCCCGGGATACAATTGGTTTTCTAGGCTGCAAGTGTGCATTGCCAGCTAATACCCAGTTTTTCACCCACCAGTACTGCCCAGTCCTTCTCCACAGGGCTGCTCTCAATAAACTCATTGCCCAGACTGGACCCATGTTTGGGATTGCCCTGTACCAGCTGAAGAACCTTGCACTTGGCCTTATTGAACTTCACGAGGTTCAGATGGGCCCCTCTCTCAATATTATTGCATAGTAAATTAAACGTGTATAAAATTCATAGTATGCTTGAATTAAAATATTTTACCTGATCTTTTTTGCATTTGCAGAACTTAGGCTCCTGCAAACAGAAGGCTTGTACTCTGCCTTGAGCAGGATTTATCATGGAATCATAGAGCCATAGAATCATAGAATCACAGAATGGTTTGGGTTGGAAGGGACCTTAAAGATCATCTAGTTCTCAAATCTATCTTACTACTTTTGCACATGCTGGCAGAGAAACCAGCTGGTTGTACTGAAACTTGGATTAATTTGAAGTGTAAGAAATATTGCTTAACAGGTAGGGGCTGCAGATATTTCTTAGCCATGTGTGTGTGGAGGTGTAAGAAAGGTGGCTGTGGACCAGAGAAAGTATTAACTCAGTCCTGTGGCCATGGAGGGAAAACCTGCATACGTACTGAAGAAGTCAATCGTTACAGTACGTTATAATGAGAAATTGATAAAAGAGGGAAAATTATATGGGACTGTACTGAAAACATTCCAAGTTGCCAACCCTAATTAGTGTTTGTGAAATCCCTGACTGTTGCCATGGCAATAAATGTGATACTACAAATGCAGCATTCTGACTTCTTCACAGGATCAAGCAAAGTTGGAAAGGAGCAAATCCCTGTGTAAACATCAATATCGTCAATTAATTAGGAAACACAGCAAGATAAATAATAAGACCCCATGAAAGGTAAATTAATTTCTGCTTTCTGTCTGCTACATTTGAAAGTTTCCCCTGTATCAAACCATCTCTGTAATTCACTTTTGTTCCACAATAGTGCTTAATCACAGACCACATTGGAAGTTATTGTGGAGGAAGGGTTTTTTTAATACATTACTTATTGGGTTAAAGACTTCCAGTTATTTAAGGTATTTCAGCTAGCTAAATAGATTTCTTTCTTTAAATGTCCCTTAGCTTGCTTATTTATTTATTTGAGATAAAGCACCACCTATACAAGCCCAGAGTGCTCTATTCTTTTAAGGAAAAAATTGATAAGCAATCTAAAATGAAGCAGATCATCTTGAGTAGGATCACACAGCATACATGGGACAACCAGGTGATCAGACCCAGTCAGCACTGGTTATGAAAGGCAGGTCCTAGTTGACTAACATGATCTCCTTCTGTTACAAGTTGATTCAATGGACAGGCTGTGGACATTGTCTAGCTGGACTTTAATAAAGCATTTGACACCATTTCCCACTGCACTCTCCTGGAGAAACTGGCTCCTCATGGCTTAGACAGTCATACACTTTGCTGGGCCAGGCCCAAAGAGTTGTGAATGAAGTTGCATCCAGTTGGCAGCTGGGCACCAGTGGTGTTCCCCAGGGCTCAGTGATGGGGCCAGTTGTCCTTAATATCTTTATCAATGATCTGAACAAGGGGAGTCAAATGCACCCTCAGTAAGTATGCAGACAATACAATCTTGGGCAGAATGGTTGATCTGCTGGAGGGTAGGAAGGATCTAGAGAAGGATCTGGACAGATGGATGGGCCAAGGCCAACTGTATGAGGTTCAACAAGGGCAAGTGTTGGGTCCTGCACTTGGGTCACAACAACCCAATCCAATGCTAGTCTTGGGGGAGAGTAGCTGGAAAGCTGCCTGACAGAAAAGGTCCCCAGTATTGGTTAACAGACATCTGAATATGAGCCAGCAGTGTGCCCAGATGGCCAAGAAGGCCAACAGCATCCTGGTTTATAGCAGAAACAGTGTGGCTAGCAGGACTAAGGAAATGATTGGCCCTCTGTACTTGGTACTGGTGAGGCCGCTTCTTGAGTACTATGTCCAGTTCTGGGCCCCTCACTACAAGAAAGACATTGAGGTGCTGGCGTGTGTCTAGAGAAGTGCAACTAAAGTGGTGAAGGCTCTAGCTGAGGGGCAGATGAGGGCACTGGGGTTGTTTAGCCAGGAGAAGAGGAGACTGAGGCTTATCACTCTCCACAGCTACCAGAAAGGAGGTTGTAGCCAGCTGGGTGTTGGTCTCTTCTCCCAGATAATAAGTGATAGGACAAAAGGACATGTATTCAAGTTGTGCCAGGGGAGAATTAGACTGGGTATTGGGAAAAAATTCTTCACTGAAAGGATTGTCAGGCAGTGGAACAGGCTGCCTGGGGAAGTGCTGGAGTCACCATCACTGGAAGTATTTAAAAGATGCGTAAATGTAGTGCTCAGGGACCTGGTTTAGTGGTGGACTTGACAGTGCTAAGTTAAAGGTTAGACTCAATGATCTTAAAGGTCTATTCCAACCTAAATTATTCAATGATTCAATGATTCAACGTGAAGCTGTTGAACAATGCCGGGGGGTGGGGGCAGGGGGTAAACGGTGCTTTTTCTTATCTTTTGCATGACTTCTGAGTCTTGTACTTGACATTAAAGTAGTCCCACTATACACACAATAGTATCTTGCAATGTGCATAAAACCTAATTGCAGCTGGAATCTCACCCTTTTCTTTAAAGAAAATCCTTGCTTTTGGGAGTTTAGGTCAGAGTCTTGATCTCGTCTGACTTTCACAGCCATGGTACAACTTCATGTATTCAAACATCTTCTGCAATCAGATGCAGCCAGAACATTCCATATTATCAATATAAAGGTGTCTAATGTTAAAAAAAAAGAAAACAGAAGAAAAAAAACCTGCTAAAAGTATGTCCATATGATAAGCAAGTTTCTTTTTCTTTTATTTGACAAATCACTGCATTGGCCATTCTCACAAACGTAGGTCTGGAATACAGTTCTCAAATACGTCATCTGCTGCGAGGAATTGGATTCATTGACTCCTGATTTATTCAATTACTGCATCAGTACTTCAGCATTTTTAAAAGTGAATATTTTTTAATCCATTAACAATGATTGTACAATCCATACCTTGAAATCTTCCTAATGGTCAGTTTCATTAATTTAATAAAGAACAGTTAAATACCTCTTCTAAATGCCATCTAGTTTGTATCACAGCTTAGCTCCAAACACATGATTGACCAAGAGTTTAAATAGCATAATGGATGACTTCTATGCACAGGGGAACCAAGATCAGTTTGACTGCATGGCTTATTTTGAATTTGTCAATGCTTTTATCATGTCTGCATAAAATTTGATACAGTGGCAGCATAAATTGCCCAGGGAAAGAAAAGGAAAACAAAATAAGAGCATTCACTGGACACTAGCTCAGTAAACCGGAGTTTATACTCCTAACTCTGTGACTGAAATCACAGTCCATACGCCCTGGGGCACAGCACTCTACTCCTATTTTTCCTCTTTCTTTTTCCTTTGCCGTTTTGGACTGGAGGTTCTCTTGGGTGGATACTAGAGGTGCTAATTAGGATTGCTAGCAAAATGGGGTCCTGATCTCTATTGTGGCCTCTAGGTGTTGCTATAATACAAATAATTAATCAAAAGACATGTTTCATAGCATCCATAGAGGGAGTTGCCAATTTGCCAATTGTTATCATTCATGCTTAATTTTAATCGATTAAACCTCTCTCTCTCTCTCTCCCCCCCCCCCCCCACCTCTCTCTCTCTCTCTCTCTTCTCTGCAACATAACTGAAATTTTACCTTTCTATATTGAGCAGATGAACCTGAATGTGAGAAGCAAAGGTAGGACAGCTGTACAAAAGGATTTGACCCACTTCTAATTTAAGTTGCGCATTTTAGAGTGGCTTGGTGCCAGCCTCCTGTCCAAAGATGGTCTCTACCAGAGGAACCTGCTGTCATATTCCTAACTCAGCCCCACCTTCCAATGCCAGTCAGTCACCGGGCATCACATCCTTTGCAAGGGCTCTGCCACTGATGCGGTTTTGGAGTGCACGTAAAGCGCACATAAGGACACAAGTGCAGGTGATCTAGATCAGGACACAGTTCTGTTCCCATGCCTAAGGATGTGACTTACAGCCCCTGAAGTCATTACAAATTGAGGCACCTGTGAGTTCAGTGAGGATAAGCTCTCTCTTGTAGGGTGAAAATTCAGACCTTGGTGCAAGCAGGTCACAAGATCTGACTGCTTTGCCTAAGCAGGGATCTATTACACAAAGCCCATTGCCATTCTCTGTGAGGATTTTAAGATTTTTAGTCAAATTTTTAAAATAAGGCATGGGAGGGGGGGGGGGAAACCCAAACAACTAATCTGGAAGAGTTTGAGCAACCCTTTGTTTTGCCACATTTCCAGAGAAGGAGCTGCCAGTCCTGCAGCCCGCCACAGCACACTGTTGATGCAACCTCCAGCCGAGCAGCAGTTCTTGCAGAAGAACAGCTCTGGTGGAGCTGTGCCGGAGCCATCAGCACCTACAGTAACACCGGGAAGAGTGGCAGATGCCTCTAAACACTGCACTTGTAGAAAATCCATTTGTAGCCACACGGTTTTCTCTGGCAAGGGTTAAGTGATTCCTTCTGCAAACCACAGGCGTGGTAATGGTGGCTGGAGCTTGCTGGCCTGGTGATGTCTTACCAGGATTTACTGATGCAAAGGGGGAGAAGATGGGATCAGAGCTCTGTCCTCTTTTGAGCCAGACATACGTGCCATATGGGACCAGGAGCCCTGCAGCCATCCTCTCCCTCCCTTGTGGCCCTCATCGATTGTGAATAAATCACAATCCTGTCCTGGCATGGAGAAGAAGTGCACCGAGGGGCATGTAGTTTCTCTGCTCTGGTCCATATGTACTACAACCTCTGGGACAACCATGGTTCAGCTCTCAAGATCCAACGGCGACTGTGTAACCAAATACCGCAGGGCTTACTGTATTCATATAAAAGCTATTTTAATCAGAAGACTAGCCATTAAATTGCCAATGTTCTTAAGCATGCTTCACCAATTCTTACACTTTTAAGACTCAAGTAGACAATTTTTTTTAATGTTTTATAAATGATAAAAAATTCACATCAGATTTTAACAGAATTAAGCATACTTATTCAACACACATGGGGCCTCTGAAAAAAATGTTATTCAATTTAATAATTTTAATTTACATTGTATATGTACAAGAGCATTTCTTTCAACCCACAGGTTAACACCACCAAAAAAAAAAAGAAAAAGAAAAAAAGAAAAAATAAAAGAAAAAGGAAAGAAAAAAGAAAAAACCTACTGCGGTTAGCAGAGTGAAGAAACTCTTGAAACACTGTTGTCTGAAATAAAAGCAAGGCACTCTCCCTTAACACCTGATATATTCCTGAATTCTGCCTGTACACAGGCATGTTCACACTGAGAGAGCTGTAAGAAAAGTAGTAGATTCATTCTGCGTTAACTCTTTCTTTTACCACCATGACCTGTCACTGGTTGTACTCTAGGATGAATCTGTGTACTGAAGTTGACATGAAGGACAATTCCACAGATGATGGGATCAGGGAGAGTATCACAGTTAAGACTTATCTATGGAAGACTGGAGGACACGGGCTACGTGAAATCTCACACGGGGCTCTGGACCTGCTACCTCCCACTCACATTCCACTTAATAAATAAACCTTGCTCAACAAAAAAGCAGTTTTACTGGACTATGCTGATTCGCCTGAAAATTCGTTGTGAGGGGTCCCTTGCGAGAAGCGCCAGGAAGCCCTCATCGGCTTGGTGCTCAGCACCTGGCAGGATTTGTCCCTAGATGAAAGTAGATTCTCAAGGGACCTTGTGTCTTACACAGGAGACAAAAGTAAACATACTTTTGGATTTTGTGTCTGTATGTTTTTCTGTATGCGCACATGTGTGTGAGTGTATATATATATACGTATATATATATATATATAGTATATACAAAAGCAAATTCAGTCAAAATATATTTGTCTTGCTGGTCAGGCTTGTTACAGCAACCTACAAGAAACATTAGCTTCTCTGATATTTAATTATGCTATTATGTTTGCACATAAGCTTAAAAGTCAATACAAAAAGCAATACTTTTCCAAATATTATCTGCAGGTAAACCGGAAATATTAACTATAGTGATTAGAAGTCTGTTTCCCTATTGACACTACTATAAATCTTGATATAAGAATAATTTTTTTCATAAAAGCACATCCAAACATAGTAAGTGATAAAATACCAGATTACTATTTGAAAACCATACAGTGACTCGATATCTGGGTTATCCTTTGCAGCAATTAGGCAATTCATTTGGCATCTGTTTGATTGTATAATTTAATTTCCATATAAACAGCATAGTTTAAAAAAAGACAAAAGCTAGAATGTTTAAAGCTAACAAAAGATACAGTGACATCAGGTTGACATTCAAAAATTTCCTTAGCAAAATGACCAACAAAATTTTGACTTAATACAGTGCATATAAAGTTTTTTTAGAACTAAAGTTTTTTAAATATTATTTGAATTTAGCAAAACATGAGCAAGATTTTAATATCAAAGTGCTAAACAGTACTGCCTTAGAAGTCACTGCAAATAAACTGTAAAATAACTCTGCTTGTGATTTGACAGATATTTTATATACAAATGGTTAATAAAAAGACACGCGCACACGCACGCACACACACGCGCACACAAATATAGGTATATACATATATATATATACACGTTATATATATGTATATAGTTTTCCAACTGGTGTATCTGAGTCAGTGTGAACACCCCATTTAGTTATCGTCTGTAACAGGGCTCCCATGAGCTGGCAGTCATTGCAATAAATACAGGCAAAGCCATTACAATATACCATGCATACGAACATTTATACAAATAAAGACACTATGCAACAAATTATCTCATATTAATATGGCATCAACAGTATAAACATACAAAAAGGAGTACGAACACGGAATGTTTAAACGCAGCCCACTATATCCTTCCTAGCACTTACATTCAGACTATTTTACAAGACTTGCTTGCTCTTGAAAACCATCTGCTGTCCGTTTACTAACTAGCCGCTTCTGTTAGAAGTCTAAAACTGAACTATCCCTGATGCTGACCCTGTGTGCTCCAATCACTACTTACTCGGGTTTCCTTAGCTAAGGAGCGGCTGAGCCCCAGCTGCTCCCGTGTCTTCCACATACACTTTCGTCAGTAAGTCGCGCTACATGGAATCAAGTTTGGAAAACTCTGTCAGGTAAGTTAGTGCACGTGATTTTTTCTCACTTGATTTCTTCCGTTTGTTTTCATAGTAAAATAAATTAGTTAATAAACAAGACTTAGTAAGACAGCACTTTAAAAAATTGCACTTGAACATGGGAGCTAACAGCCATTGTCATTTTGCTATATTCGATTTGTATGAAATGTTCAATTGAATGTACTTTGCTAAAAAAGTGAATTTTTTTGTTTCGATTGTGCTGATGTATGTGCCCTTGATGCAGGAAGTATGCTAAAGGTATCCTCACAAAACACATACTACCCTGGCAAACAACTATTTGCTGTCCTTGTGTTCAAACACAGCTTCTACAATTTTACCCCTCGTATGCCACGAGGTGTTAAACAACAGATTTAAAACAGTCATGTTAACCTTTTTTACTGCTGCTGGGATAGCATTGTCCAAAAGTGCCATATTAGCCATTTAAAAAACCCAAATCACACAAAAGAAAACAAAGAACACAACCCCAAACCAGTAAGCCGGTAAGTTTCAGGCCTCAGGTTGTAAGGACAAAGCGCCAGAAAAGACCTCATTTTAGACTCGGAGCTGCTTTTCTGTTAGGTGAGGGCAGAAATGTTAGCTGTAAGTCACGATCCGTTTGCCTGCTCTGGTGGGCATTTGCCTTTCAGGAGGGTGGTTTGACTCAGAAGGGTAAGGTGTCCAGAAACAGCCTGTCGATAATGGAAGGGGCCGGCACCAGATCTTCCAGTTTCAGGTAAAAGATGCGCTGCAGTCCCAGTGTGCAGAGAGAACGCAAGTCAGCCAGAACACCCAGTACCTTCGGCTCTGCAGACTCAAGTGGTTGTCCTTTGTTTTGGCAACTGAAAGTTAAGTGATCTTTCAAACTGCTCGTGATCTTGTTGCATAGCTCTTCCACTTTCTTTGGTTCTTTTAATCCATGTCGTTCTGCAAAGGGAGAGAGAAAAAAAAACCAACCCCACCACGTCAGCATCCCTGCTGCAAATGGAGAGAACTCGTTTTCTTCCGTGCAACCCAAATCCATGCTCTGATACTCAAAGCAAAAAATTGCTTTGAAAGTGTACGGTTTCTCAGAACAGTTTGGGTTATATGATGTCAGTTAACCTTTCTGCCAGACAAAAGTGCCCTTTTCTCTTTAGCTGCTAAAATAGGCGGCAGAGATGCTCAATTATGATTGAAATTCTACTACGAGGAGTCCAAGCATCCTTCCTATCTCCCATAATTTTCATGATATGAGACAGAATTAATTGGCTGATTTTCCAGCAAAACTATCACAGGAGGTGTTTGGGAGATTTCCGTGCTTCCCCACCAGTTGTGAATGCTCAATAACTATGGCAACCATTATTTATTCAGTGAATTCAAGTGGCGATCGATATCCTTAGCCAGCTCCATCAGCGCCAGGCCTAGAATTCCACCAGGAATTTGCAGACGCTCTTATAAGAAACTAAAGGCACCTTACCACCCTTTGTTATTTTGATCAGCTGCTGCTTTTTAGTTTGTTCATCTTGAAAAGGTCTACGATAAAAGAAGCCTGGAAGTTAACTATCTTGCTTTGAGTGAGCAGTGCCTTAAAGTGAGAAGGCAGCAGCGTTATCCATCACCAAAACCTCAGCATTCCTCAAAGGAAGGGGAGCTGGGGCTTGTCACCCTTCGAATCACCTTTTGAAATGCTACAACCACGTTAAATGCATCCACAGTTCTTTAAGCACAGGTAGAATGAATCAGATTTGTGGTTTGTTAAAGGAAGACTCTTTACTGGCACATGGGGAAAGACAATGTTGTGCTGTTCGCTATCAAGACGTAGTGGATAAATTCGTATAACATTTATGAACAAAGAAGTTTGTGATATTTCGATTTGCCTTCAACTCTGAGATTCACATGTAAGTAAGAACGAGCTTAATAGCAAAGTCACACTCATTTACACGAGAAATAGAGTGATACTGGCTAGGAAAGTCAAAGAAAATGCAGATTTACTTCATTTTAACAAACTAGACATAGAAAACCAGTGACGGCAATGAGCAAGGAGCAATTCCAGCAGTTCTTGTGTTTGATGCATCTGAAGTCACCTGCCTGTCCCGGCATCTCCCCCAAACCTGGCAGCCACGTGTCAGACTGCGCCCGTTGCCCCCAGGTCTTGTTCCCCTACTCCAGGAGGAGCAGGCAATAGACATTTTCTCTGTCCATCCCCTAACAAAGAGTGAAAAGAGTACAGTTCTCTTTACTACCAGAAGCGGGCGAGACGTCTGCGCAGGCGTGTGTATATAAAGTCCTCCCGACCTCCCCTTGCTGCCTGTTTTGGCTAGATGTTCTTGACAAACCAATAAAACAGATGGGTTTCAATGAAGGCAGTCAGAAGTGTAAAGGGCTGATTTTCCACTGATACTCACCCGTTTCACACTTTCTTCAACTTTTATTTACTCAGGTAGGCCTAGCTGCCGAAGAACACTAGTTTGGGATCAGAATCAGAGCCCCGCAGACGTGTACATCTCTGGCCAGAAAGCTACCGTGCTCTGATCATTTAAAGCACCATCAGTCTGCCCCTTTACTTCAGAGCAACCCTCATCCGAGCAGTAACATCTGCTTCAGACATCTCTTTTTCACCTTGCAGGAATTAAAAACCCTAGGTATTCTAAGTGCCTTGTTTACATTAAAACATGAGGAGTCAATGAATATTTAAAGCCTTTCCAGTAAATGGTGTAGAGTGTAATTATGTAAGCCTTAACTATACAGGTCACTGAGAGTAAATACTTAGGCAGATTCTGCCATTAAAAATCTCAGTGGATAAATATTTTACACAGATTTGAAAAGCTGTAGGGTGGCGGTTTGAGTTGGTTTTTTTTACCACCAGCCTACTGAGAGAATCTGCAGGACATTAAATTAATCTTGCCGTCTTTGAAGAGTTCCCATCTTTTAATCTGTTTTGAGGTTGTTTCCTGGCTGTGTAAGTGAAGGTATCTTTATAGGTCTAGGGAGCTGAAATACTAGAATGGATCCAAAACCCGACTACAAATTAGCAGGGTGTATTTTTATACCAATGCCTCAGTAGGTGTGTACCTTGCTGCAGAGCATGGAAAATTATCTCTGGCTCTGGAGCACATGGCTACGTTGCTAATATTTCCAGCCAGAACTAAACAGTCTTTGTCTTACACTGTCGAATTCAGACGGTTTGATGAACAAGTTGTATGGCTAGCCATGAAACACACAGATGCAAAACACAAGGCGTGCAAAGATTGTAATACTAATAGCCTTGCTTTAAGTAACAAAATCCTCACAATTCAGAATTAAGACATACTCGGCCCTTAAGCGGCTCTCTGGTGCTACAGTATTAAAGCAGTCTGTGATAAATCAGGCTGTCCTCTCCTGCACGAATTGCCATGCAATGGCCTTCGCTACTTGCAAATCTCTGCAAAGATAATTCCTCACGGCCAGAAATGCCTCACTGGAAGAAGAGGCTTTCAGTCTACAATCCCCAAGGGCATCCCTTGGGGGCCCACAGAAAGTCAAAGCCATCTATGTGGAAGCCCTTCCACTAGTAAAGGGCACTGCGTGCACTGGCACTGCCATCACAGTCCCTGCTGTTAGCATCCAACTGGTTTCTGGGGGACGTACTAGTATAGGAAACAAGTCATCTCTTAGGTAGACTCGAGGAATCTTGGGTTGAAATTTCTCAAAGATTTTAATTGAGTAGTTAAGGGCTCAAATAACAGGAAACATATTTTCTTGCCTTTTCCACATGACCAGTCTTATCTGGGCAAAGGAGAACCCACAGTCTTTCTCACCCAAACTAAAGAGGCACCTGTAGCAAGTGTGTGCACTGGTGCTGATCATTTGCCATCTTCCATAGGATGTTCTTATCCACACGGGAATAAGGCCAAGATTTATCCCAAGAAGGACAGCTAGTCAAAACCAATAGATTTTCTTTAACTGATCGAGGAGGTGTGTAAATATTATTGTATTCAGACTTTCTTATGATGACAATTAAAAAGGCACCTGGTGAAGTGAATATAGGATTTCTCAGCCTTGTGTTTTAGGATGCCATTGATTTTTGCAAGAAAAATGGTGATTTATGGCAAAGATGCTCTCCATAAGCCTGTCAAAATGATTCATCGGAAGTCTTGCCTCTAAAGCTCTGCACATTTAGCAGCTCATCCTGGCAAACCGAACGCAGCGATTTTTTTGCACCTTTCTCCTTTTCCCCGGAATCTCAATGCGATTCCGTGCTATAATTACGCTGATCAGCAAAAACTTGATAGGAAGAAAGTAGAAGAGCAGGAAACCCTGACACCAGCTGTGCTAGTCCTTCCTTCCCTGATCTCTGACACGGGGCGGGGGGGGTAATCATGGCAGAGCTTGGCAGACTGAGTGCCACCTCTACGAAAAACACCTCTCAAAGAGCACTAGCTTTTCAAAGACCTTGAGTATCTCAAAGACCCTTGAGCTCGGTGCTCTGTGTCAGGGTGGGTCAGTGTTAAGACTTCAGTAATTCTGAGGTGTCATTCCAATCGGAAAGGCAAGAGATTAACGCTGCAGACTTGAAGTAGGCCTCTTGATTTCCTTGGTTTCAATAGAGCCATCATATTTTTCTCTTCCCCTTCTGTAACTCAAATACCCAAGGCTCAGTTGCCTATGGTTTTCCATTTGTCTCACACACACTCTGCTACACAGCAAGACTGCCACTCGGCAGATTCAAGACTCCTTTCCTGCTGCACCCTGCCTAACTCTCAGGCACTTCACAAGGGTGCCCAAGCAAGAGGTACAAGGCTTCTTGAGCTGCTCCTAACATCAGTGGAAGGATGGGCATTTTTAGAACATTTTAGGTGCATGAATTATCTTCTGGTGGTGCCCTGTGTTCTCCATCAGCTGTGCAAGGTACTTGAAGTCAGATGAGCCAAATGACGACACAGGACATCAAAGTTTGCCCTCTCCTTTAAGAAAACCCCAACGTAACGCAGAGACTGCTGATCGCTGTAGGAGGAAAGAGTTCTTGCCTCAGCAAAAGGGTGGGAGGGGAGAAGGAGGAGTGAGTACTTCATTTTCAGGCTGACAGTGTTTCCCTCAGCAAAGTGGCGGGGGGAAGGCAGACAATGCAATCTGGAGGGTTTGGGGGTTTTTTTTATAACTAGCTCTCCTACACTCCTCCAGTCTGCCACCTGCTTGTATGTAGACCCAGCAGCACACGAAGCACCCACTCCGGAGAATCCTGGCAACAGGACTGAAGGATATATGCTGCTGAAGAGTAGGTGAGCCTCCCTTCCACAGGGAAGTTGGACAAATTTGAGTTTGGAAGGGAACTGCAGCAGCCAGGCCCTTTTTGGCCAGACAGGACTCCTTACTATTTCTTCATATGACTGGTGATGCTAAAAATTGTGTTTGTAAACTGGAACAGGAAGCCCACCAGCAGGAAGACAAAAACAAACTCGTAATTAATTGAAACATCACAATGTTCTTCAATGTTTTGGTGCTGGTTTAACAAAGCATTAAGAGTGTGAATAAGCCCATCATATACAGTGGTTCTGAGCTGGCCTGCAGCACACTTAAAATAAAACATATGTCCAAAGAGCTTGGCTGAATGAAGGCTAGAATGCTCTCTGCTCAGCAGCATCCCACTGAGAGTGTCAAGTGGGCAAAACAATAATATTTTGATGTGGATAGAGAAAGAAAGAGGCAGAGAGGAAAACAGAACCAACAAGAGAGAGAGAAAACACTAGCTGTTTTAGAGCAGGCAGAAATTAGAGGCTAAATTAAGAGCGTGTCCTTGAGATGATCTGCTTTGGAGTTTCATATTTTGAGTCTGTTAGAAAAACTGCAAAGATGAGCAGTATAAGTGGTTTTTTTGGAAGTTAAGGAAGTATTTGCAAGAATAGGCTGAGCTGATATCTGGTCTACTCTGCAAAGCTTCATCCTCAACACTATCCAGTCCAGCATGGAGTGTTTGTATAGGAACACTTCGGATCCATGTACTGAACTGCCAGAAATCATCCATGTGGGACTAAGGACAGAAGTTGCCCCAAGATGACCAGCATTTTCTTTCCATGTTGGAGCTCTTCTTTAGCTCATTTTCCTTCTAGATAACATTCTATAAATTCCCAGGAAACACAACATAAACAGAAAAAGCACAAATATATGGACTTTCTAATGGATTATACAGTGCAAAATATTACAAAGTCTTTTCCTGTTTAATTTATGTTGTGCATACCTTTAGTTTTACTGAAAGCAAGCAGTGAATTAGCAAGTATTGTGATACTCACTAGTCTCCTTTTCAAAATTAATAAAAAGAATGAATGAACATCTATGCCTATAACCATGGCTGTGACCTGCAGCCGAGGTTGAGATAGGACATGGAGCTCTGTAGCTCCAAACAAGTCAGCAGGCTTAGTTACAGGGCACAGGAACTACTGGGGCTGTTACTAGGGAGCCAGTTTGACATCCTGAAATCAGAGAACAGCTTTCAGTGTCTTGGGACACTAGGAATGGTAGAATATCAGCCTAAAAATGGTAATTTTTACATATATTTCCTCATCCTTCCTTGGGAGGGAGATGTTGGTTCTCCCTGTCACTCTTACAGAACAGAGAACAGGTGAAAGAGTAGAGACTCCTCTTACTTTTCTCCTTCAGCACTACTGCCAGCGACTAGTGTACAAGAGGGTTTGTTTCCTAAGAGCACATCTTTGTGTGGGGTATGGAGAGCACTCATGAAATTAAGAACATACAGATCATCATTCCCAGGAGCGTTTTATTTTACCCTGAGACACAGTTCTTGAGTTTGGTGTACAGTATTAAAACAACACTGGGCTGTTTTTCTTTTTTCTTTTTTTTTTGGTTGAACCATCAAGTCATGAAAAGTTGACTAATGCAAAATAAGAACTGGAGTGATTTGTGTAATAATGTAGATAATTTTGCTCAAGCCAGCATTTTGGCTTTGCAGTGTCACTAATGAAAGCAAACAATTAGATTCACAAAACAGAGCCTTCCTGCTCCTTCCTATCCCACAGTCCAAAGACATGGATATCCATCTGGGACATGGAAGATTCACAGTCAGATTCCCTTCCTGTTGGAATCAGACCAGAGAGTGGGTCGTGGGTCTGAGCATCAGCTTGTCCCCTAATCATCATGCACAGGAGCCATTCTGAAGCCCGTGAAATAGGTCAAATGGCCTCAACACAAAAGACAGTGATACTCAATAGTCGGATATCCTATGTTCCTGGAAAAGGTCACCTTCTCTTGCTCTGACTCACTAAAAGGGCTTGACCTAGGGTTTGCTAACTACTTATTGCCTCCAACGAGAAGAGTTCCTTCTCCAGAGATAAAGAATGGCATCTAATATACCCACCTAAATCTAAGCTAAGCCTCAAAACAATGCTTAAAAGTGGTGTTAGACAGATTTCAGATTTCCACAGTTATGTCTTCTCTTTTGGTGGGACTAGCTGAAAACCAGCATGTGGCCTGTTATACTCAAACTGTAGGGCAAAGACAAGAAGCCCCTTCTCATGCGATACCAGAGGCAAAGCTCAAGGCTCTCCTGAATATAAAATCCCAGTGCCCTATCGCTGAGGAAGTCTCAAGAGAACCCTGCCCACCAGCATTTTGCACCGTAGTAGTGCTCTCTGAGCAGTAATTAACTGATTTCCGCTTTCAGTTTTGGTTTTTTAACGTTGCTTATCATTATACAATGCCACCCATTTTTTAGGTGAGCAGATTTCTGGCTGGGTCCCTAAGTTAGCTAGCTACCCTTGAAGATCTGAAACCTGTGAATATAAATGACTAGGCATGGGAGCTTCAGTCTAATTTAGATTACATGAAAGAATACTCCGTCCTTAAGAGCAAATTGGCAGAGATGTATTGGCCTCATGAAATAAAAGAATAAGCAGAAAACTACATCAATTTTAAGCACTATCTCATACAGGTGAGAAAATCAAGAAAAGCTTGACAAATACGTTATGGACAGAAATGCTCTCCTTTTAAAGGCAACAGTTACTTCCATTTGTTTAGGAACTTTAGGAAGATCAGTGCAATAGATCCAGCTCCTGAAAGGATTCCTATCAAGGAAAAGAAGAAACGTGGGGTGTCATCAATTAAAAGCTATTTCTATTAGATATCTTAGGGTGGCCTGAGCCAGCCATGGGACAGCTTTGACTCTTTATGTGAGGGCAAGCAAACAGTGTCTAACTGAACAAAGAACTATCATGTTAAAACAGCGTGTGGGTTTGTAAGGAGAGAAAAAAAAACCCCAAACTTTTATTCCTATCGAGTAGTTTTCCCCTACATTCACTTAGACAGCTTGCTGGGGATCCTGCTCATCAACCCACATCCTTTCGGTGGCCAAGAAGATCATCAAGAACAAACTATCTGTGTCTACCTCAAAAAGACATTTCTGATATACAGCAAATACTCTACATCAATGACTTGTGCTATATGTATATATGTGAACATATATACCTGTATGTAAATAGAGAGAAATAGCACCTGCCCTTGATTTATAGATCTGTAAATGCGTACACATACATAGACACACTGTATATGCATATAGGTGTGTATATACATACGCAGTTAGATGTATTTATAACACACACACGTAAGCACGCGCGAACACGTCAGCGGGTGTTTATACAGAGGAGTGAAAGAAAAAATAAGATGGGAATGTTCCTGCTCACTTCAACATACCACTCATTTAGAAAACCTTTTCGTACAGTACAAAGCAACTCCATCGAGTTATTCTTGGCTTAAGCGCTTTGGAAGAGGAACTAGAGTCCATACCCTTTCCAACTACAGAAAAATACACCCCCAAAGTTAACACCATGAAAATGCTTTTCTTAAGAAGCAGGCAGTTAATGCTAGACCATGTATACATTAACCCTTCACCCAAGTGTGGGAAGGAAGCCTGCCATGAAAACCCTGAAGCCAAAGTCTTGGCCCCCACAAATGTCAGCAGGAATTGGCCAATGTGTAGTTTTTGCATTTACCATTAAGCTTTTTATCTCAGTGCTTCCCTAGCATCATCTCATCCCTAGGTAAAATGAAGGCTGCAGCTGATATTGTCGAGGGCCACCGCCTGCAAACTGGTGGATGCTTGAAATGCAGGAAGAAATCAATAACCATCCCCGTGGAGCTTAAAGCAACCCTGGGAAGATCCAGCTTAAGGCACGCTGAAGCCTTGTCTCCTACAGATGACACAGCTGCCCCTCTATGCTCTCAGCTGCTCTGAAACAAGCGTGAGGCTCTCAGTAGAGATGACCGCTGCTCTGACTTTGGCTGTGTGGCTGTCAGACACCCTTATTCCAAACCCTTCCTGATTCTGTCACCCATGCCTCCTCAGTTGCAAGAAGCCCGAGCTATGCAGTGCATATTCCAAGGAGCTTTGTTGTCTGGGGAATGAGAAGATCACACTTTACAAGGTTACTCTTGCCTGCTTTGTAATTACAGGACAGATTGGGCAGATTCTGACATTAGTTTCCTGCTGGCAGGAGGGGTGATATGGTCACATATACACCCAAAAGCTTTTGTATACAACTGCAGAAGATATTTTTTCCTTGCTCTTCTCCAATTTTCTTTCTCAAGAAAGCAGCACATGGAATTCCTGCAGTAACTTGGCTACCGAAAGCAGCCTGCCTGCCCAAGAGAAGCACTCTTTGTCTAGCCACCTTGATGAGAGGTGAGCTTCGCTAGCTATATGGCTTCTAGCTCTTCAGCTACCCTGGTATTAGTATTCCTACACAGGAGACCTAGCTCTGGTCATTTCATTAGGCTTTTCTGGGAATCTGACAAGGATTTTGAATGTCTTTTGTAGGAGCTACACAACTTGCTTGGAAGCAGATTGCTTTTTAGAGGCTATTCCAGGAGAACAATGACACCATGAAGAATCAGACAGTTAGATTACATTTTAACAGGGGCATCTGATGGCCTAATGTTAGTTCACAATTTTGATACGGTCATTACGATGCTTAAAAATCATACTCACTTCACCCTGAATATAGTGAAGTTAACTGAAATTGCTCAAAGCTAGATTAAAGCAAAGCACTGGAGTCTGAAGCTTTTGATTAAGAAAGAGACACTTACCTGTAATCATAGTTAGAGCTGATAAACTTGCTAAGGCTGGGATATCAAGGTTAAGGCTCTTTAAGTTTAAGGAAAAGTCTTTAATAGAGTCGAGCCACTCCCCAAATCCACGAAGGCACTGAAGTCTATGAAGCACAAGTCCATTGCAGAATACAAACTTATCCTCAGCAGTATCAGACCTCAAATAAAAACAATTGAAAAAATTATAAATGCATCTTCTACTTTACAGCAAAATGCATAACCAGTATTGAAGTGTCTGTCATTTAAAATCCAAGGCATATTATCCTGAGACATATGTGGGCATTCACGTTTGACAATACGCTTCTCCCTTGGGGCCAAAGTACAACAAACAAGCTTCTATGATTGCTTACTTGGTAGAGTTATAAGCCTGAGGTTAGCTGTAGCATGTGGTGTAGACTGTCTAATTAGTTAAGATTTTGGTCCTGCCCAAAGGCATAAACAGAGAAGACATTTTACATTAAATACTGTATGTTTGAACCAAAGGAATACTAAGCGAGTGCATTCTGAAATACAAAACTAACAAAAAACAGGGGAAGAGGAGATTCTGTAACTCTCAGCATTTACTTAGTCTCATCTGCATTTTTTTCAGATCATAAAAATTGACATGGAAAAAAAACCCAATGGGAAATGCATGCAATAATGCAGCACAATGCACATGACATCATAAACTCCTTCGTATGAAAACCTGTGTGCCAGAGAGATATTACAACCAAGCTCTCCTCTCTTTCCCCTCCCCACTGACAATGTTCCTTGTTAAAAAAACCCGAACACATGCAAAGCTCATTTTCAACCTAAAGAAACAAGGGCATAATTCAAATCACCAGTCTGGAATTTTCCCAGCCCCTGAAAGTGTTGTTGGTAAAGTGTCTTAACTAGTGCTAGACTGACAAATGGCATCTCGCTCTATTAAATGACTTGGTATTAAGAAGAAAAACAATCTGACCAAGATTTTAAATCTTCTTCATCCCTTTCAAAAACAGGTGACAAAAAACGTGCATGCGCAGAAGACGGGGTGGGAAACGGGGGGGAGGGTAGGGGGAGAAAGGAGAAAGGTTTCATACTGAAGCTTTTTACTACACCAGGTATGAAGCAGACTTGCTCCAATAGTACCCAAGGATCACTATCAATGACTATGGAAGAAGAGGGTGGGGTGTGCCAAATAAAAAGCAGCACATTAGCAAGGCCTATATGCTCTTTTTAAATCACTTCCTTGTTTGCAGCATTAAACAAAGTAAATACAGTATCCTTCGGACGCAGACAGGGCTGATGTTTTGGGGGGTTTCCTGGTACAATTGACAGCATCCAACACTAGCACCACATTTATTCCTTACAAATACTGAAATGAGTGGGTTTTTGCATCAGCTTAAGAGGAAATGAAATAAATAGTTACCTGATGGAAAGTCTTAGTACAAACAGCTCCAAAAAAGCTGATTCTATGAGTAATGTCTGATCTTCTTTGGGGAGGTCAGTAAATCCTGGGATTTTTTCTGCCCAGCCTCTAGTTATGTCAATGGAGGCAGTCAGAAGATTATAGAACTGTTGTACATGTTCTGCATCTGTGCCTGCAGCAGCCTGATCAGTGGAACAGTACTAAAATGAAAGCCACAGAAAGACATGTTACATGCATTTAAGGGCACTCTGCAAAACATGCGGCATTACCTGCCCAACAACATTTCCTTCTGTGGCAAAACTGGCATTATTATCCAAGGCAGAATAAGCAGGTCTACCTCTGTCAACCTCTTCTCCTACCTATGGGCATTTGCTATTCGGACATATATACCACAAAAATATTTCCACACGTACAGAAATAGCTTAAAATTTACAAATAAAATACAGTATCACATTTTACAACTACCTAGATGCTATTAGGAAACAGAAACCTGGTGGGTAGGATAATTTCCACCACACTTGAATCGGAATACTGCTTAGCTTATTACAATTAAACACTCCTCCCATTGATGGATTTGTCTCAGTATGTCCAAAACACAGATTTCTTCCAAACCTCTCAAACTGCATTTTATCTCACAGTGATAGAGACACGTAAGATAAATCATCTTTTATCTGACACGTGCAGCATTGCTTCATTTGAATACTGAATTGGTTGAAGGCAAAACAGCTGCCCTGTATCACCTCTTATCCTTCAAATAGGAGCATTTAAGGTTCAGGAGAACCTATTATCCTGCTGATGCAGCCATAACTCTTCCAAACAACCATTCGACAGCCTCAGCTTGCTCAGCTTCCCCGTGACCCTCTGACAACTCCCCCCCTGCTATCTCCTACTTCTGCACCCGTGGATGGATCCCTGTCACTCCCGTGATGCTGCTCGCTTGCTCTTGGTAGAAAACACAACAGGAGCTTTGGTGGCTTGGTAGGGTCCTGTGCTGGGAAAGGGCTGCTGGTTTTCTGAGCAGGGACTGAATAATTTGGGATTTGTTTTAACACCATCCTCCCCATCAAGCATCTTACGAGTTATTTCTGGGAGAGACTTCATACCAACTCTCCCTCTCTCAGACTCAGCCAAGGAAAGGTTGGAGTGGTCTCCATGGCTGAAAGAAGTTTGCATGCCCTTTGGAAAGAACTCTCCACAGGCAGTTAGGGCTTGAGTTCGTCAGCCTAAATTTCTCCCTAGCAACTTCCCAAGCCAGAGAGGAAGCAGAAAGACCCACATCTCTTTCCAGATCAGTAACAGGGGGCTGGCAGCCTTGTTACAGGCATGCCACGTGGGCTGCTGATATCACCCAAGTTGCTTACTGCAGCCCAAAAGTCAATTCTGCACAGGAAAGAGACAGGGGAAGCAGCAGGATGTGCTGGGGTGATTTAGTGGGTAGAAAAAGACCATCTGCTTTTTCAGAAATCTTGCATGTTCTGGACCATCTTAAAATGAAGCTGTGGAGCAAGCCAAGACAGCATGTGTGTGAGGAGATGGGCTTTTCCCATTCATAGTCTTCAGCTCCTGAAAACTGAGAGATGCACTTTGCTGTGCAGTGGCTGAGCTATGAGTCCTTCTTTCTACTTGGGAAACCAAACAGGCTGATGGAAACTCCTGCCTCACCATAGGTACTGTTAAGGCGAGACCCATTCTTGATCCTTTGAGCAGTGAAGAGGAAGGAAAAGAGAAGGAAAAGAAAAAAGATACTACCCTAAGTTCATTCTAAATATAACTCGTCACGAGTCAGCATAATTATGCCAGGTATTAATTTGTTCCCACTATTTATAAAACATTCCTTTGGCAAAAGTGAGGCAAAGCTTTAACATTTTCTAATGAAGCTGAACGCTGCATTATGTCACACGACTGTGAATGTTACAGTATGGCATGCCCCACGTGGAGCACTTAATTAAATTAAAAGCATCTAAAAAAATTACAACCTGTATTTTTGTTACAGTTTAGCCCACGAGAGCAATTTTATAAGAGAGGTAAAAAATAATATGGAGTTGTACAATTTTTAGCTGCTGTAACACATCCCAAAGAGTTAGCACCTACAAAGAAGAGCTAAAAAATATTATCTACTTGCAGCAGACTTACAAGAATATAAACAATGCATATAGTTCTGTTTTATGCACCAAAATCAGTGAAGTGTTTTTCCTTGATTATTTAACTGAGAAGAGGTGCTATTTGACCTAACTTCTGACCAAGGCATCTGGTGAGCCTGCCCTTGGTCAGGAGGAGGCCATGGTACAGGAGGGCTCAGGTCTGCCTTTCCTAACCTGTCCCATGCAAACTGGAGGTGTGCAGGGAGAAAGCCAGAAGGCAAAGCTCTGCCTTGCACCCTTCCTCATGTGTCCTCTGGGAATGAAATGAAACCCGGCTGTTATCCAAGGCTGGGGTGGGAATAGGGGGTGAGGGGTGTTGAATGTATAGCAAGCAACCTTAGCTTGCAGGGTATAGTTAAAGAGATTCGGGAAGCCTGATGCTGGGGAGCCTGATAACGCGACCAAGCTCTGCCCTTTGCCTTCTTTCATCAGACTTTCAGCAACTGCTACAGCTGCACAAGCCCAACAGGAACTTCTCTGCACAGAGGAGAACCCACCCTTGTTATTTTTTTCCCAAAAGCCCTAATATTAATTACATTTTGTAGCTGGGGAAGAGGGGTGGGGGCAGGGGGTGGGGGCAGGGAGGGAGGGGTATTACCTAAATGCTGCACTCTGCCTCCAGAAAGGCAACGTTTTAAGTTGGTGGCTACTCTGCATGAATGAGAATGGCAAGACTTGGGGTCTGTTTCTCACCTCGCCTAGGTGGAAGTGTAGCCTCGTGGAATTGTACCAGTAAAACAGGTGTGAGGCCAAACTGCGGCCCTTGGCCTTTAAGGAGTTCACAAACCAAATTCTCTTCCTGGCAATTGCTTTTTGAAACCAAGTACCTAAATATACCATTGCAGTGAGCTGGTAAGTTAAAACCAGTGCTGAAATGAAAGGCAGCCATGTTCTGAACAGAACTGGTTCCAGTCTGGTTTGGGTTAATATTCATAGCTTATGGAATTTATTTTTGGGTTTTGGGCTCTTTCTGGGTGCGTGGGGTTTTTTTGGAGGGAAAGGGTACACGTTGGTCTGTGAAACTCTGATCAGTATTTTTAAGAGGGTCAAGATACTACGGCCTGTAAACATGAAGACCATGCTAAACATTAAGGTCGTGCCTGCAGAAGTGTGAGGACTGACTCCAAAGCCAGGTTTCCAGAAGTATCCGTCTGTGGAGCACAGCAGGGTCACAGCCTCACCGAGCGTGCCGTAAGCTAGTCTTAACAGGTACAGGGTTATTCTTCAAAGGGATTTTTTTTTAGCTTTGCAGTGTGTTTACTGCAATTTCATTTAGTTAATCTCAGTTTTTATGCAGAATTTGTTCCTGATCTCCCTTCACTTTTCAAAATGTGTATAAGGTTTATGAAACACATAAGAATCTTAATAGATTCTTTTAGCATATTTTTGTCTTTTCAGTACTGATGAGTGTAACAGACTATTACATATTTTGTTGTAAAGAAAAACTTGGATATTAATATGTCCTAACAGACAATCATACTTAATCTTTTAGCTACCAAGACTAAATTAATTTACTGTCAATCATATGCTTCCTGTAATGTCCAGCAGAACTGTTCAACAATTAGATCTACGGGCTGTTTTCATTAAAAGAGAAATAATTTCTGCAGGACAAAGGAAAAAGTCACATAAAAATACATAGTTTTCATCCTTTCTTTTCTTCTTTCTTCTTTGTTTTTTTTTTTTTTTTTGTAAATGCAAAAGAACTTAATAAATAAATAAATACATGAGGTTAGATACTGCTTTTATGGCCTGGGCTATTGTATGCCTGTAATTCTGTGGAACCCAGCAGATTTCTGTCAAAGAGCACCGCTCGTCACACACCTCGGTATTTGCAGAATGACCCCCTGAGACATTCTGGGTAAGTTAAAATACGTGTAAATATGGCTAATGCGTTTTCCCCCTAAAAGGCTGTCAGATACTGAACAGCTAGGTTCTTAATAATAATTTGGAAAATTGTATGATTGTATACTTGCAGATTAGCTTTTAGAAAAGATGTTACAGCATGCTTAAAATTGCTAAATTATATACGTAAGTATATTCTAAAATAGAATAATGTAATTTTTATATAATTGAAATCAAATATGTTCTAGAATTAAATATTACTTAGCAACAAGTGATAAATGGCCGGTGCAGATGTTGTCTGAGTACAGCTGTATATGTTACAGTCTCGGATTTAATTTAAGGGGCAGGAATTTGATCTTGTTTTTCCTTAGTTGCATTTTTTTTTTCCTTTTCCTCTATCAACCTGTTTAAAAAATGTATTTAACAAGCCATTCCAATGCTGGAATTTAATAGCTATAGAACAGGTTTTTTAAGCTTTCAAAATATTCCGTGAATATTTAAATGGTGAATATGATACATTAAAGAACAAGGCTACAAAAATATATAATCTCTGGTAAAGCTTTGCTGAGATAATTTTTTATAATTTTGCTTTTAAAAGGTTTGTTTTACAAATATGAATTTTACCAAAGAAATACTCGTGCTGGCAATTCCAAAGTCAGAACCTGGTTCTATTTAAATAATGGCAAAATTCCTACTGATTTCCATAGAAATGTCCCTATTCATCCTGTGTTGCTTCCCTGTATCCCTTATATCTGATTATTAGAGAAGTGCTATTAGATTTCAGCCTTCGGAACCTGAAAGTTAAGATAGTGGACATACTGCTCCTGAGTTTGGCAGATTAATCAGTCACATTGCAGTTGCTAGCATTTTAGTACTGCCTCTTGCCAGAATAATTCTCTACTTATCCACACATTTTTTGCTTCCGCTCTGCCATGGAACATACTGCAGATAACTCTGTGATTGAGACCCTCAGAACTCATAGTTAAGGCTAATTTCTACTGCACCTCCTTCTCCCTTCATCATCTGCCTTCCAAGAAAAGACATGGCTGGCTGGACAAATTTCTACCCTCGTCCAAATTTCGCGTTTCATTTCATTTTAGCAAACTGGCTGGTAGTTAGAAATGCATTTCACTAATCACTGTGATGAGGAAAACAAACAGGCAAAGAAAAGCGAGACGTACTCTTGAATAGTCAAGCTCCCTGGGCGTGGAGTCGGTTAAAGCTCGTACGAGGGCGTTCATCATGCTGATGGGAGGAGAAGGCGGGGAGGGCTGAGAGGGTTCTTGCTGTAAGGGGCTCTTTGGTTTGGAAGGCAGCCGACCTCTTCTCCCTTTCAGGCTGTCGGTACGGACAACTAGGCAAAAGAGAGAAGAGGGAATCAGTCTCGAAGACGCCGGCAAAGGACGGCTCAGAAGGACCACCTGCCTTCCTTATGGGCGGCCAGCCCAGCAAACATGCGAGCATTCTCCAGTTTCAGCACACGCTCCCCATCCCACGCCTTTGATCGCGAAGGCACACGAGTGATACCAAAGCCGCCTCAGACCTACGATCGTCGTCGGCAGCAATGTAGCTGCTGCCGACCGAAAGCCCGGCCGCGTTCCGAGCCTGCGCGCTTTGTTCGCAGCGCATCTGCGCGCCCCGTGTACGCGTGCCCGTGCGCGCAGGCGCGGGCTCCCCGCTGCTGAGAGGGCACTGAAACACAAGTTCTAACATTCCTGCTCCTTTTAAATGGCAGCCTCGTTCATTCGGAGTAATTTTAGCTTTCTGGAAGCGTTTGGAGAAAAAAAAATACGGTCACGCTATACAGGTTATATTATCCGTGTTAGTATTTGCAGTGGGACTGCTCACACGGTATTACTCACATACTTAAATATTTGCAGAATCGAGACTAATGAGTTGATCCTGTTTCCATTTAAATTAATTGCAAATTTACAATCAGCTTATGGGAACGAGACAAGATCCTATGTCAAAACGCACACAATCCAGCGCAGCCCCGGGTGAGATAACAGGGGGAAGACAACAGCATTATTGAGCAACGCTCAAAGTTAATAAAGGAGACATTTTGGCCAGTGTCAAATTATCCTCTTGTGACATTGCTGCACTTGAACTCTGGGGTCTAAAAGTCTAAATATGATAATATGGGTGAAGAGATGGAAATCAATACATTCTTACACAAACGCCCATATTCGGGGCAAGTTACGAATCCTGTCACTATACACAACATTGTAAAAGCATCCATGTCCACACACAGACAGAGACAGAGACTCGTTAAACGTAATATTTCCGTGTCTGGGATAATAATAGCAGTAGTCCTTACCTTCTTTAACCATGCCGACGCTGAGACACTTTTGAAACCGGCAGTATTGGCATCTGTTACGACGTCTCTTGTCCACTGGACAGTTTTTATTTGCCAGACAAACATATTTTGCATTTTTCTGGACAGTTCTCTGCGAAAATGCAACACAAAAATAGTAAACTGATCGTTTCTTGAACAACTTAGAACCTGACACAATGTGTTTTAATTACAACATGAAAAGCGACAGTGCAATTCATATAATTAGATAAAATTAATTTCCTAACACACTAGCCTGCAGGAAAAACAATTTTATTAGTGTTAGCTGCTGACAATGAAAATCATCTAGGATTGTTCTGAAGCAAGTCTCTGGAGACAGGCAACTTTGAATGATAAAATCATATCTGAAATTACCAGGTCATCGCATCTACCTTTGGGGATTAGATTATCTCCGCTTTTAATATCCCTTTGGGAACAATTTTCTACTTGGTTCATTCCCTTGATTATTGCTGACCTTATTAAAATAAAATCAAAATGATCTGCGATGTACTTCTCTTGCTATCGTTATTGTTAGTCAAATACCACAATAACTGGTTTGGTTAGCCATTAAAATCATCAGGGAGAAAAATAAAAATACCAGAAACCCCCACAAAATATGTTTAGTTAAATACTCAGGGGAAGTTAACCTGACCTAGGGGGGGAAAAAAATACACAGAATTCTACTGTAGTTATATACATTTAATTAGCTCTAAAATGATCCTAAAACTATACAATAAATTTTGAATTTGTAAAAACCTGGTAATCCTTGGCAGAATGTAACAAACATGGATGCAAAAAATGTTTTAAGTGTTTCCATACTTAAAAATCAAAGATACATCAATAAATAACTCAGCACACACACACAGACAGACATTAATAGGAAAGACATCAGAAGAGGAACAAATTTATCAGCTCAGCATTCAATACTAAACCTTCCCCTGCAGTTAAATTAATGGAAAAAATGCCATTTCACAACTAGCATTCCTTTTCAAATCACAGCCTCGACGTAGTAAATACAAGAGACACAGCAAACATTGTTCACTGTGCTCTGGAGCTGAAAACTGTTTAATTTCTGCAGAATGAGCTCTAGGTGCAACTCCCTGTCAAGGATATGCTATTGATTTCCACTGGGGCAGGATCGGGCCCATTGAGAGCTGCTATTTACAGGTTATTTGTGTTTCCTTTTCTAATTGTATTTAAACAACAAATGAGTTTTACAGCAGATGTGTGTTTTACCGTGTTGGCAAATGACTATTATTAAGTAATGTCAGCAGCTCCGTCCGTCTACGATAAAAAAAAATGTTTCAAGTCCCCTCCCCTCCCCCCCCAACTATTTTTGGACTGGTTTTGTTCCCATCATATCTTTTACCCGAAGAGGGGCATGACTGCTGTCTTTGCAGGAAGGGATTATACCAAATCAACCCCAAACTTATGAAATGTTAAATCTGCTGCCTGGAACCATCCCACCAAAAGTCTGCCCCAGGTTCTCCACTTAAACAAGCTCATTCTGAAAATAATACTGGCATCTGATCTCGGTCTGTGGATAGGGAATTGCAAAGCACCCAGGTCTAAGGGCAAAAAAAAGGGTGTCCAATTTTTAAAAAATACAAGCACAAAATTTCCACCGAGAAACTGCTCTGTGTAAGTTACTCGTGTTGCTGCTACTCAGCTGCACAACCTTCTCTGTTACAGGGCAGGCACCGGGAGCCTGTGCAGTGCTTAGTCACTGCTCTGCTTTCCACTGGTGGGGACTGAATGGGCTCCCAAGTAACGATGAGGCAGCAACCAAATAAAACCAGAAAGGCTTGGGCTTGCCCCATGCATTAAACCAGTTTCCTCCTGGCACTGACCCTAGAGCCCTCGTCACCCCGGCTGCCCCAGCACAGCAAACGGCACCGCTGCCGTCAACGAAAATGCCACGCAGACTTTTATGATTTCTGGATCTCTTTCTGCACTTTAAAACAAGGTTTAATTGGAATGAGTGAGTGAGTGAGTGAGTGAGTAAAACACGGGTTGGATGTACTCCAGGTGCATTTTGCTGTGGAATAAATGCCGTTTATAGGTCAGACAGGGGTGACCCCTGCTCTGTTGAGGGATGCCGACAGACTGGGGACATGGTCTGCCCAACTCCCTGCCACGGCCCTCTCTCAGCTGAGACTGGCTGGTACTTTTATCCTATGGAAGCCTTGCTTTAGCCTTCTTCAGTAACTTTGGGTGGGTGTCAGTCATGCCCTGACAGGGGGTTCTGAGCTCTATTGCAAGGTCCCAGAGCCCCTGGGCAAGGACCAGGAGCATACTGAGGCAGACAGGGAGGGAAGGGATGCTGGGGGAAGCAGGAAGGGGAATGAACCGCGGAGCTCTCACCTTGAAAAAGCCCTTGCAGCCCTCGCATGTCCGTACCCCATAATGCTGGCAGGCGGCATTGTCCCCACAGACAGCGCAGGTGCCTTCCCCGGATGAGGAGCTCCTGCTGGGTGGAGATGGGAGGCCACTGCTGCCGCCGCCGCTGCTCTCGCCCATCAGGCTGGAGGTGGCTGCATTGAGGCCGAGCGGTGAGAAGGCTAAGGTGGCTGGTCTTTTGGCCAGGTGAAGCCCATAGGAATGGCTCTCCATGGGTGCCTGGCTGGCAGCAGGTCTGTCGGAGCTCAGAGGCAGGCTCAGGGAGGCAGGGTCGTAGCACATGTGGGCAGCTGCGGATGGCGTATGGGGGGGTGAGTGCTTGAAGTGGAAGAGGGGGAAGCGTGGAGGCACGGTCTTCATGGGGGCAGCGTCCATCAGGTGGCCAGGTGGCAGGCAGGTCTGTGTGGGCTGCAGCGGGGGCTCATCCCACAGGCTCTGGTGAGAGGGGAAGCCGGGCGTGGTGGGCGTGGAGGGCGGAGATTGCTTGAAGTACATGGAAGTGCTGGGCATCCCCTCATCCGTGGAGGGTGGCAGTGAGGGCTGGTAGGGGGAGAGACGGGTGTCTTCCATCTTTATGAGGGGCCTCTGGCCAGAGGAGGCAGATTGCATTTGGTAGAGGCAGGAAGGCTTGAGCTCGTAGCTGCCAGAGTAACCCTCCATAAAGGTGCTGAAGCTGGGAAGGGAGGTGGTGGCAGTGGCGGTGATTTCGGTACTGCTCAGGTCCATGGTCAGCTTGGCATAGTCAGGGTTCATGATCTCTGAGCTGTACTCCGAGCCATACGCGTAGGTCTGAGCTGCATAATTCGAACTGGGCGGTGAAGGGCTATACTGCGCTTGCACACAGGGCATATCTGCAAGGGCAAAGCGGGGTGTTAACGACAAGCCCAGGGTGTCGAAGTCGCAGCCTGGGGCCTTTGCAAACTTCTTTCCTAGAAGCTTCCCCACATTTCACGGAGTTGGGTTAAGACACCCAACTCCCATTCTCGCCTGGACAGGGGACACATAAATTAGCCTCGAGCCTTTGCCTTTCAACAAGAAATATGCGTCGGGCACCAACTAAGCATTAGGTATTAGGGAGTCTGCTCTCATCGAGTCGTGGGAGCAACTCAAATTTATACCAGTGTCAGGGAGAGAAGAATCCATCTCAAGCTGCCCTACATCTGCTGCTTAATATACATAGGTGTCAATGAGAATTAGATAAGCAGAATGAAAACAGTTTATGGCTCTAAATCTATCTCTGTATGCGTGCAACCGTGCCATAAAATTTTCATGAAGGGTAAACGAGATTATCAAATGCAAAATATTAAAAAATTATTTTAAAAGAAACAGCGTCTACAGTGCATGTCAGAGGAATGACTCAAATCACCCAGTGTTTCCTACTTAGGACTTGCATACATCAAATTCGCTTCCTGAACTCTGGGCCTTTGAAGCATTATTTCTGGTCAGCTAATAATTTCAGGTTGCAGTCTAAGTACTAAGTAGCAGTTTTTTGGTTTATCATCTGTGGTAGAACATTCTCCTAAAAAAAAAAAAAAAAAAAAAAAAAAGTGGGTGGTACAACATATCCTTAAATTTGCAAAAATGTAAGAGGAAAAAGCATGTGGTATTTCTGCTTCTGTTTTTAAGGGAAAGCAAGGCTGAGGCTGCTAACATAACTGTTTTTATCCATTAGCCATAGAAGTTAACGTGGTTTGCTGATAGTTGGGGTGGCTGAAGCAACATAGAACCTGGCTATAAAGACTTTAATTATTTTCCCCCTTTCACTTTTGCTATTAGTCTGCTTTTTCCTTTGCTGCTGCTCTTTGGAAATAGTGGACCCAGTTCTGCAATCCATTTGAGCTTTGCCTGACTAAACACTGTGAGATTCTAGCCCAATATCTGCTACCCAAACTAAAAGTGTGTGGTGTGTTCCGGTTCCACAACAAAGGAATAAAATGCATAGAATAATATAAATTCTCTTGTAAAGAAAAAAATAAATATGGAGGAAATGTGTATCAAAACTAAGTGCAGTCCATCTCTTCTTAATCATGGCAATTTATGTTCCAAAAGCATTTGAGAAGCAATCCATACTAAAAAAAACCCCAAACAACAAACCAAACCAAAACAACCCCCAAAACAAACCCCAGCTGTGTTAAAAATATTGGGGTTTTCCTCAATATTTAAGAACTTCCTTCACTTACAATTTTAAAATTTTCATTTGAGCTTGTCATGCAGGAACTCAAATAATTTGTGCTAAATCAACTTTTAATTCTTTCCTGCCTGCTTTGCAGATAAGCATATCTAAACTAAGCACCAGATTTCAATTATCTTACTGTTACAAACCATTCAGATCTTTCTTCTTCCCGAGGAAACATTAAAAACTGAGGGAAAAAACCTCAACAAAACCAACCCCCTCTCTTCTGAAATGAAGACCTTCTTGGTTGTACATCCAAATACTTAAAGGAAAAAGCAGGAGAACTCTCTCACAAGCCTTGCCTCCGGATGTTATTTATGCCTTTTTTCTACCGTTCCCTTTTTCCCTCTCCATTTCTGCCCATGCCATTCCATGCACACACATTTCATGGCACGTCCTGTTGCTATCATTTGTTAGTCTAAGGACTGTCTGTTAAAACGCAGTGATCAGTGCTTAATCGAATAAAAAAGGGGAAGAAATTCTTTCCCATGCACCTCCACTGAGAACTGACTGAGAGGACAGATAATGTCACAAGTGGATGAGCTGATACACGACCCTATGAAGGGAAAAAGGTTGTTTGGGTTGGGTTTTTTTTTCCCAGCTCAGAAAATGAGCAGGAGAGTTCAGGCAAACAGATCATTATGCTTTTTTTCTTGCCCTCCCTCCCCCCCTTTTTTTTGTGGGTGTTTTTTTTTTTTTCCCTGAGTGTTACAGGGTTATGTCATTGAATTATGTGCAAAGCAGAGTAAGAAAACAGAAGTCTAAAATAAGTCTGACCTGAGAACAGAAAAAAATATCCCTAACCTAAAGGTCTGCTCTGCTCTGTGGGGCTCCTCCTCCCCTGCCCTTTTGCCAGCGCACTCCACTGACTAATTCTAACCCCTACTTTTCCACTTAAGGCACCAATATTAATTACTCTGCAAAGTAAATAACCTGGGAAATTTTTTTTCCCTTCTTTATCCAACAATATTAAAAAACAAGAAGAAGGAAAAGCCCCACAGGAGGCGCATTGAAGAGCAACCTGTCATCATAGCCAAGTGAACGGGTAAAAAAAATCAGGGTAGGGACAGTCAGAGCTATTACCTATTCTTCCCTCTTTGCGAGAGCTTGAGGTAAGGGATGCCCAGCTTAACGCCAAGCAAGCTGCGCGCCTCACATGGACACTGATATTCCGCCCATTCCCCCCCCCCCCCCCCCCAAAAAAAAGCCGTCAGCTCTTTGGCTGGGGGCTTGCAACCCCCGTATGCTCGGGCACGGCATCGCTATCTGCGCTGTGAAGCGCGGGGGCTGTCCGCATCCTTTTCGGATTGAAATACCCCGCGGCCCCGGGACGGGACGTCGGGGACCGATGATGCCAAAGGGATTTGGGAAGGCTAGGGGCCGCGGCAGGAACGCCTCGCACCCCCATCCTCCTCTCCCCTTCCCGGGAGGAGCCGGGCCGCCCGGCCCCGCGGAGCGGCAGCTTACCTGGCGGGTATCTTGCGCGCTGAATGGTGGGGCTGGAGGTGCGGACGGAGGCGGCGGCGGGCGGCGGCGGCGGCGGCGGGGTGGGTGCCGGCTGGGACCTCTCTGCGGAGGCGGGTCTGGAGCCTGGCCTCGGCGGGGGGCGCTCTTCCGACCCGGGCTCTGTTCGCCGGCGGCGGGAGGAGAAGGCAGAGTCAGGGGGGTGGCGGTGCCCAGCGGGGTGAAGGGGTGCACCCCCACGCCTCTCCCTCCCCCTCCTCCCTTTCCCCTCCCCCCTGGTGGAGCCGGGGAGGAGACCTTCCCCCATGCTCGCACCGCAAAGCCCCCGCCTCGCCCCGCGGGTGGGAAGGGGGAGTCGGACGGGGAGCGCGTTTCTGCCGGCTCCCGCTCCTTCATCACACAAAAGGCAGAAAGCACCGGGCTGGGACAGCGGGGCCGCCGGTTTGTTCCCCGCGCAAGGAGGCTGGGGAAGGCAAGGGGAGAACCCCGGGCGGGGTGACTACAACAAGCGGCGGAGCATCCCCGTGCGCCCGCTTCCACGCGGGAAGTTTCTGGTTTTTCGGGGGCGGGGGGGGCGGCCAGAAGCAAACTGGAAGTTTCTATGGAAGGTACCGGCCGCACTCCAGGGCTTTCCTACCAGCCCGGCTAGGCGGCGGCGTCTCCTGGCCCCGATCCCCGCACCACTCTGCCCTGCGGGATGCCCCGCGGCCACCAGCGCGGGGCGCGGGAGAGGGAGCGCGACCCCGCCGCGTCCCCTCGTCCCGGGGTGAACGCTCTGTCCCGACCCGCCCGGAGCTGCTACCACGGCCGGGGGCTCCGCGGCAGCGCGGGGGATGCGCGGCGGCACCGGCCCCTGTCTGCTACGCCAGCCGCTCCCCGGCGGCTCTTCCTCCCGCTCCTTGTCTTTTTTTTTGGTTTTGCCCTCCCCGCGCCCTTCGCCTTTGGTTCTTCCTCTCCCCCTGCTCACCTCCCCTCCCACCCCCCCCCAAGCTCTTGGGATGTTAAGTGACTGCTAGCACATGCCTTTCTCTCCCGTGGGTTTTGCTCCCTCCCGAGCTCCGGTAAGGCGGCTTCCCGCTCGGCGCAGAGCGCCCTAGGGCTCCTCTTCCCCACACCTCCCCCTCAGCCCCCCCCTCCCCGCACGAGCAGCCGGTTACCTAGAGACACTCGCTGCGCTTTTAACCATGCAACACCCCTCCGGACTGCAGCCGCCCGAGCCAGGAGCGCAGAGCCGTAAGGGCTGTAAATTAGGAGGAAATAACTACCCTTGTCAAAGCTCTTTTCTTCCTCCGTGCACTTTACATTCAGCCTCGAGTGACACCCCTCCCCACCCTGTAATACGAGGAGGAAACCGTGAAATACTCCATTGTGATTGTGACTTCTTCAGGCGAGTTTCGAAACCTTCATTTACCCGGGAGGGACGGCGGAGAGGGAAGCTCCATTGAATTAAAAAGTTTCGAGCTGGATTTCCACCGCCGGTTAGCTCGCGATTTTTTTAAATTTCGGGGTGGTTATTTTGAGGGGGGTGGGAGGGTGGGGGGCTGGGTGCGCCCCCGAGCTGCACGGTCACTCCAGCAAATATCCACGAGCTCGCGTGAGATTCACCTCCGAAGAAACCGCCCGGTCTGGTTTAGTCCATTGTTTTTTAGCGGGGCCTGACTCCAGCATACAACGGTCTCCACGGAGGAGAGAAAAATAGGGCGAAGAATGTAATCGAGTGAAGCGGCTTGGATAAAAGTTAGCGATTCATTCCCAAACTTTTTTTTCCCCCCTTTTTCCTGGAGAAAAAAAAAAAAAAAAATCCGATCCCAACACCCCCCCTCACTACCACTCCTCCCCCCCTCCCCCTAGAAAACAGCGTTTTCCGCCCTTTCCCTGGGAAATACCCTCGCACGGAATCCATCGCCTCCAAAAAAAAATTGCGAGTTAAGTAACAGCATAATTAACTAGCCGAGCTAAGGTGAGCCGCATCTCCGGCCGGGACAGAGTATCGCGATAATGCCGTCCCGATAATCGTCCCCCCCGACATACTATCACAACCCAGCGCCCGCGCTTTGTCGCCTCTTTCCAAGACAAGAAACTTCCTTCGCAGGCGAGAAGGCAAAAAAAAGCGAGAAGGCGCCGCGGGGGCAGGGAGCGGGGCAGCGGCGGCGCAGCCCAGCCTCCCCGCACCGCACCGCCCGTGCCGGGGCACCGCAGCCCCTCGTTACCATCCCTGACCTCCGAAGGGAACAGTGCACACTTCCGAGGAGCTGATGCCGGGCAGACGTGCCGAGCAAAGATCCCGTCTCATTTCAATACGAGATGTCACATTCCAGCAATTACCTCTTGGGGCGAGCTCTTTCGGGCTGCCGAGAAGGGCTGCTCTCTCCCAAAGTGAGATTAGATCAACCTGCCCCGCCGTCCCTATTAGACATCTCCAACTTGGGCAAACAAAACCACCTATTTCCCAAGCGCAGTTAAAGGCAGGAGACAAATTACTGCCATTCATCACCGGCACTGTAAACTCCCCGCCGCCGCCGCCGGCAGCATCATTTCCATGACAACAACTAGCAGAAATACCTTAGTACCACCGGCTCCGGCTCCCGCTCCTCTCAAGCACAGCCCTCCCGTTCGCGAGGGGCGGCAGTGCCCCGGGCACGGCGTGAGTTGCCGAGCCGGCGGGGAGGCTTCGGAAACCGAGCGGCAAACGAGCATCCACGAGAGAGGAGGGTTGGGGGAGGTGGGGAGGAGGGGGGAGGACGGGACACACAGGACGGACGGAGAGGGAAAAGTTTCAGCGACAGCCCGAAACGGTAGCGCGTCGGCTGAGCAGCATCGCCCGCCGCCGGCATCTCCCGAGCATCTACCCCGGCGGCACAACTTTCACGGAGTGCGGACACGTCGCGTTGTCCCACTCCCTCGGTCGCTCCCGCTCATTCGTATACGTACTCGGTTGCTGTGGAGGTTCCGTCTTTACATCTAGTTTGTAGGTGCCCGCTTCCTTAAAGGCGCATGTAGGCGCTGTCCAGCGGCAGGACCCGAGACACAAAACCCCGGAGACTCCCGGCGGCTGCAGGTCCGGAGGGTGCGTTATCCCGAGGCATGGAAAAGGATTGCAAAAGCCTGAAGAGCCAGGAGCCCGTCCCCGGGCGGAGGGAGAGAGGGAGGGAGCGGCCAGGCGGGCGAGGGATGCCGAGTCGCTGCTGCCACCGCCGCCGCCGCGATGTGCCTTTGTGTGTGTGTGCGGCGGGAGCCGGGCCGGGACCTGCGCCCGCGTCCCCGGTGCGAGTGCCCCGGGGTGCGCGTGTGCCTGCGCGGAGAGAGGGGACCGAGGCGCCTCTCTGCGCTGCTCTCCCGCTCCCTCTCTCTGAACGTCATTTATGTGAGAGGAGCCCTAGCGGCCTCTCCATAGAGCGGCTGGAATGCGAAACGTCAATAGTGACGCCATGGGAGCCTGACGCTACTGACCCCCCCCCCCCGCCCGCCCCAGTGTGTGCGCCTCGCTCCCGCCGCGCCACGCCGCGCCGCGCAGAGCCGAGCCGTGCACCGCCGTGCCGTGCCGTGCCGAGCCGTGCCGAGCCGAGCCGTGCCGAGCCGAGCCGTGCCGAGCCGAGCCGTGCCGAGCCGAGCCGCGCAGTGCAGCGCCGGGGAGGCGGCCGCTCCGCCGGCAGCGGGATGGGGTGGCCGGCCGGCCGGCTGCCTCGGAGCCGGCTGCCCGCGACAGGCTGTCGAGTCGCTCCCGAGACAGATTTAAATCATATTATTATTATTATTATTATTATTATATTTTATCACCAGCACCAGCGAGCGTGTTGTGTTGTTTTTGCAACCGCAGCAGCTCTTTAGCGGAGTGGTTGAAGGGGAAAAGAACTTTGCTTGTTTAATGAGTGGCACTTTCAGGAAGAATTAGCAAAAGGTTTCTTTTTTCTTTTACTTTTTTCCCTCTTTTTTTTTTCTTCCTTCCCCCCCCCCCCTCCCCTCCTCCCCCTCCCTTTTCCCTTCGCCCTCTTTTCTTTTAGTTTTCTTTAGAAACTTCGCAGCGCGCAGGGGCAAAGAGCAGCCCGGGCAAGACGCCGCTCCGAGCGGGCACTGGGGCGAGCGGCCCTGAGAAAGTCCGCGCTCCCTCTGTGTCTGCCTGCCCGCCTGCCTGCTTGGGGCACCGGGCCTGCGGCGCCCGGGCCCTCCGCCGCCTCCGCGGGCAGCAACCGCCCGGTGCCGTGCCCGGTGCCTGGTTTACTTCCGCCGGTGGCAGCCGGGCCGCTTGCTGCCGCCACTGCGGCCGCTGTACGGCCGTTGCCATGCGTGTGCTTCGTAGAGAGGGGCTCTGCCAAACGAGCTCAGCCGACGGGGACGCTTGGGGGGCCGGAGGGGCGAGAGAGGCGCCTGCTTCGCGCACGCCCGCCGCCCTGAGGAGGAGGGACCGGCGGAGGCGGCGGCACTTTCGCTTTGCCCCACTCGGGGCCCGCCGCCTCTCGCTCCGCCGGCCTGGCAACGGCGCCGCCGCGGAGCACGCACCCGCGCAGAGAGGCGGGGAGAGAGAGCGGCAGGAGTCCGGGGCCGGCGCGGGATTCGGCGGACGCCACGGACGGGCGGTGCGGCGCGCTGGCCAACGCGCGGGCCCGGGATCCCCTTCCCGAGGCGGCCAGGCCGGCGGTGCGCGTCGTATCCCTGCGGGCGCCGGGGCCTCCCCCCTGGGCCGGCGCCGTTGCCAGGCCCCCCGCTCCCCCCGCGGGGGAACCCGCCGGCCGCCGGGCTCCCCGCGCGGCGACACTTCCCCTCCGGACGCAGCCAGCCCCCGGCGGGGCCAATCAGCGCCTCCACGTCACCGCGGAACGCCATCCTCGTTCCGCGGCGGCCAATCCACGCACAGGACGCGGCGGACCCCATTCCGAGGGGCGGGACGTAGCGGGCTGACGCACGGCAGCCGCGTCATTGACGCAAGCGGCGTTGCTAAATTTAGCCGCCGGGCCCCGTGCAGGGCGATCGGGATCGCGCGGGGGAGGGGGCGGGGCCAGAGTCATTGAGCGGCGGCGGCGGCGGGGCGGGCGCGCGCGCGCGGCTATTTTTGGGCACCCCCCCCCCCCCCCCCCTCCCCGGTTGTGATCCGGCCAAACCAAATATAGATGCGGGCGGGTATTTATAGCGCCGGCGAGTCCCATTGTCGTGGGGACGCGCCCCCGCCCGGCTTCCTCTGCGCAGGGGGTGGGGTGCCGGCCCAGGGGACCGCCCGCCCGGGGGGACCCCGACGCACCCAAGCAGCCTCCCCTCCCCCCGTGCATCACCGCCACCATCCACCCTCCGCTCCCCCCCCCCCCCGGTAGCCCCCAAGGACTGTCCGGAGGGGGTAAGCCGCAGCCAGCCGCTGGCTCCGGGGGGTGTGGGGGGGCTCTCCTCTCCTCCAAAAAAGTGGAGCCGTGCCGCTCTTGGCGGCTGGATTCCCCCCTCGCCCGGCCGGCGTGACCGGGCCGCCACCTCGGGGCAATTCCCTCGCTGCGGCGTGGACCGCTTTCCCTGCCCGTCCCATCGCATCCCGGCCACCCCCTCGCCCAGCCAAACACTTGACGTTCCCGAGCGCCGGCCCGCTGCGGCGGGGCGGCGGAGGGGCCTGGGCTAGGATCCACCCGTCCCGCTAGTGAGGGACACGCGTGGAAGCGACGGGTGTTTCCGCGGCGGGGATGCCCCGCTCGGCCGCGGCGGGGATACCCCCTGCCTGACGCAACGGAGCGGAGCAGGGGCGGCGGCGGGCGCGCATAGCGCCGCGGTGACCTCATGGCAGAAGCGGCGGCTGGTTGGAAGTCCTCCCCCCTCCCCCCCTCCAAACCAACTCCCTCCCTCCTCTCTTCCCCCCCCCATCCCTCCCCCCGCCAGTTGAGTAAGCGCCGGGAGAAGTGAAAATGCCATGACGGGCCGGTGCGCTCATCCCCGGTGCTGACACGCCGCGAGAAGGGAGATTCCCTTTGATGCCGCTGCCGGCGTGGGCGGCTGAGGGCAGGGGAGGAGAGAGGGTGGCACTTTCCGCCCGCCGCTCACCCCGGGCACCAGCCCTGATAAAAATACTCCGCTTTCCATGCTGTCATTTCTCCTCTGCATCTCGGCCGCTCTGCTGGGAAAGGGACTCCGCGCAGCGCGGCCGCCGCCCGGGGCAGACCCCCTCCCCCCCCCCCCATTTCGCCCGCCCCCCCTCCCCTTCCCCCCGGGGAGGGCTACCCCCGGGGTATAAAGTCCAACCGTTGCCCCAAAAGTCGGAGCTCCGCACGGAGAGTGTGTGCAAGCACAAGATTTCGGTACAGGGGTGGGAACGGTCCTAGAAACCGTATCGCACCCCCCCTCAACACCCCCCCCCCCTTCCCCCGACGCGTACTCAGTGCGACTTCGCAGCTTCCTCGAGCTGTTCCCGTCTCCCACGACGTGAAAATATCGTCATGCGAGGAGGCTAGAAATAAAATAAAATAAAATCCCAACCCAGAAAACAACGAAACCCACCTCAAACCCAAAACCGGCAGCAGGAGTGTTTTGAAAGCCTTTAAAAATAATATTCGGGCTGCTATTTAAAGAGCCGCTACACAGGAAACTGGATACGCGGAGAAAAGAGGTAGAAAGCGGCGTTGAAGAGCGCTACGTGCTCCGCAGGGGTGGGAGTGCTTCGCAGGGAGCTGGGTGCTCTCTCACTGCCCGGCCGGAGGTAGCAGTTCCCTCCCCCCCCCCCCCTCCCTCCCCGGGTGAGCACGGCCTGTGATTTATGAAAGGAGAGGTCACCCATTCTACACTGAAGCGGTGAAGAGGAAGTCCTTCGTGCGAGGAGCTCCCAGCCTTCGGATAAACACCGAGGCGGAGGGAGAGATAAAGGGCCAGGAACCACACCAGGCAAATTGACTTAACCAGCGGGTATGCTGATTCGCTGGAGGTGGTGGTGGTGGGGCAGGAGAGAGGGCCAGGAGTGAGGATGGCATTGCCAGGGGCACGTTGGAAAACGTGGGGTAATCAAACCAGGCACTGGAGGCCGTGCCACAAGGGGAGGAAGCCCCTGGGGATAGGTGGGAGGCCTTGGGAGAAATGAAGCTCCAGGAGGCGGGGAAGGTTGTCCAGGGATGTTTGGCAGAATGTGGCAGGGTTGGGGAGAGAGAAGCTCACGTGGGGGGCAAACAGCACCCAGAGGTTGAGTGGGATCACAGCTCCAGTGCACACCCATGAGTTCTCATTTCTGGCCAAATAATGACAACTCACAGAATTTGCAGTTGACTTCTCCAGCAGGGGAGATTGTGTAATCCAGGCCAGTCTTTAGGCTGCAAATTTCTGGGACCAAGGGAATGAAAATGGCACTGGTTTTAGGCTTTTACTGCAGAATTTAAATGCCCAACTCAAAAAACATGACCCAGAAATCCTGACCAGCTGCTGTCTATCTGGAGGCACCTAAATTCAGTAGTGCCACAGAAGTGCTCTTTGGTAGATCATAGAATGACAAGGGTTGGAAGGGACCCCAAGGATCATAGAGCTCAAACCCCCCTGCCACAGGCAAGGCCACCAACCTCAGGCCTGGATCTACACAAGGTTGCCCAGGGCCCCATCCAACCTGGCCTTGAACACTTCCAGGGATGGGGCATCCACCACCTCTCTGGGCAGCCTATTCCAGGACCTCACCACTCTTTCCGTAAAAAACTTCCCCCTAATATTCAATCTAACCCTTCCCTCCTTCAGCTTTAAACCATTCCCCCTTGTCCTGCCATTATCTGCCCTTTTAAAAAGTGGATTCCCCTCCTGTTTGTATGCTCCCTTCAGGTACTGGGAGGCTGCAATGAGGTCCCCCCACAGCCTTCTCTTCTCCAGGCTGAACAAGCCCAGCTCCCTCAGCCTCTCCTTGTAGGGCAGGTGCTCCAGCCCTCTAATCATCCTTGTGGCCCTCATCTGAACCCTCTCCAACAGTTCTACATCTTTATTGTATTGGGGGCCCCAGATCTGGACACAGTACTCCAGGTGGGGCCTCTCGAGGGCAGAGCAGAGAGGGACAATCACCTCCCTGTCCCTGCTGGCCACCCCTCTTCTGATGGAAATCATCTAGTGCAACCTCCTACTCAAAGAGTATCCCCACCCTTGTAGTTACTAGAAATTTCCCCATGATCCTCCAGGAAATAGAAGCCAACTGGTCCTCTGCCTAAACGCCACCTTCTAAACCCCCAAAGGAGTCGTCAGTCGGTGCACTCAAATTATGAGACAGTTTGGTAGTTTCAGCACTTGCACAGAAAAAGGCATCCAGATTCACATAGCTTGTCTGGGGCAGGGGGGCAAGGGTGGGGACGAGGAGAGTCAACCTACATTCCCCACCTCCCAGGAGAGTGCTGTAATTCCTGCATCATTCTGGGTGGCATCTCACCCACCCGTTTGAAGTGGTGAAACTGCTTTCAGGCTTGTGTGCAAGCACTGTAGTCTAGTGCTTCAGGCTGTCTGCTGGAATGGAGGAGATCTGCCTATCCATTCCTCTTCCAAAGACGGCTGAACACCCATAGTATAAAAACACCGCCATGGCCTTACATGAACTTTCTTTCTTCCCTGATTAATCCCTTCCTATGGAGCATAGTTTCTATTGTAAAAGCTCCCTTTCCCCTCCATACTTTTGTAGACAGCCCATAACCTCGTGATGAGGCCATTCTCTCAGGTTGTTGTGGAGCTGGGGCTGTTTAGCTTGGAGAAGAGGAGGCTGAGGGGAGACCTTATCACTGCCTACAACTACCTTAAGGGAGGTTGTAGAGAGGTGGGCGATGGTCTCTTCAGCCAGGTGACAGGAGATAGGACAAGGGGAAATGGCACAAAGCTGTGATAGGGCATGTTTAGATTAGACATTAGAAAATTTTTTTTTACTGAAAGAGTTGTCAGAGCCTGGAACAGGCTGCCCAGGGAGGTGGTTGAGTCTCCTTCCTTCAATGTGTTTAAAAAAAGGGTAGGTGAGGTACTTAGGGATATGGTTTAGCTTAGGATGGGATTGGTTGGACTTGATGATCTTCAAAGGTCTTTTCCAACCTTGTGCATCTGTGATTCTGTGATTTGAGGCTCTAGCAAATAAGGGAGCAGAATCCCAGATTTCCCGTTTTCTAGGGAGTGATGTAACTGACAATGCCCCAGAGCCAACAGAAGGTAGCATTCATCTTTTTCCAGCTGTGCCTTTGAAAAACCTCACAGGTTTCAGAATAGGGTTCTGATAGGGTTTCAGATAGGTTTCAGATAGGGGTCTGATACCCTGAGACTTCCTACAGTTCTCAGATACATATCCCAGCTCCAGAGGGTTGGGACTTGGGATGTGCCCCCTTTCAACTTACAGAATCATAGAATCTTTAAGGTTGGAAAAGACCTGTAAGTTCTATTCGGATTTCTGCGAGGCCTTTGACACGGCCCTCCACCACATCCTTCTAAGTTGGAGAGATACAGATTTGATGGGTGGCCTGTTCAGTGGGTAAGGAATTGGCTGAATGGTCACATCCAGAGGGTGGTGGTCAATGGCTGAATGTCTAGTTGGAAGACGGCAACAAACAGAGTTCCTCAATGGTCTGTGCTGGGACTGGTGCTGTTTAATATCTTTATTAATGATATTGACAGTGGAATGGAGTGCACCCTCAGCAGATCTGCTGATGGCACCAAGGTGAGTGGTGAAGTTAATGTGCAGAGGGATGGGATGCCCTCCAGAGGGACCTGGACAGGCTGGAGAAGTGGGCCCAGCTGAATCTTGTGAGGTTCAACAAAACCACATGCAGGGTCTTGCACCTGGGTTGGGACAATCCCCATTATCTACACAGGTTAGGAGATGATGTGCTTGAAAGCAGCCCTGAGGAAAAGGACTTGTGAGTACCTGTGGATGAGAAGCTGGAAATGAGCCACCAATATGCATCTGCAGCCCAGAAAGCCAACCGCATCCTGGGCTGTATCAAAAGAAGTGTGGCCAGCAGATGGAGAGAGGGGATTCTACCCCTCTGCTCTGGTGAGACCTCACCTGGAGTACAGCATCCAGCTTTGGAGCCCTCCACGCAAAAAGGACATGGACCTGTGGATCATATCCAGAGGAGTGCCACAAAAATGATCAGAGGACTGGAGCACCTCTCCTATGAAAATAGCCTGAGACAGTTGGGCTTGTTCAGCCTGGAGAAGAGAAGGCTCCGTGGGGGGGACCTTATAGTGGCCTTCCAGTACCAAAAGGTGCCTATAATAAAGATGAAGAAGAACTGTTCATGAGGGCATGTACCAATAGGACAAGGGGTGATGGTTTTAAACTCAAAAAAGGGAGATTTGGGTTGGATTTTAGGAAAAAATCTTCAATATGAGGGTGGTGGATCACTGGAACTGGTTGCCCAGAGATGTAGTGGAGGCCTCATCCCTGGAGATATTCAAGATCAGGCTTGCTGGGGCGCTGAGCAACCTGATCTAGTGAAGATGTCCCTGCTTGCTGCAGGGGGATTGGACTAGATAACCTTAAAGGTCCCTTCCAACCTAACACATTCTATGATTCTATCATCAAGTCCAACCATCTGTCCAATACCACCATGTCCTGGAGTGTCATGCCTACATGTTTTTTCGAACACCTCCAGGGATGGTGACTCCACCACTACTCCGCACAGCCTGTTGCAGTGCCTGACCACTCTTTCAGTGAAGAAAGTTTTCATAATACCCAATCTAAACCTCCCTTGTCACGACTCAAGGCCATTTCTTCTAGTTACTTGGGAGAAGAGACCAACCCCCACCCCACTACAACCTCCTTTCAGGTAGCTGTAGAGAGTGATAAGTTGTTGCAGGTAGCCTGTTTTTTTTTTTGCTGTTTTCTCACCCTGCAAGCATGAGAAGAGTTAGATGATTCATTTGGATTTCTGGACTTCTTTCTGGGGATGGGGCACTAAAGGAGGCACTGCAGTTTTTAATTTGGTTGCCTAAGACCTTGTTGGATTTAGGTCTGAGTCAGACTCCTACCCTTCAGAGGTATCCTGCCATTCAGAAATTAAATTGTAGCAGGTTCTGGTGCTGATCAAGGTGACTGAAGTCTTGAAAACTGGATGTGGTCCTGGTCAAAATGACACCTATTTGAGTTTGGATAGCCTAGAACAGCAGCTCTGCCTCAGCTGCCTTACATGGTTAGGCCAGCAAGTTTCTGTATGTGACGTAGTGAGCTACAATAGGTACTCAGGACGCCCGATTTATCACTGTTAAGTTTCCTGACTGAAAGAGGAACTCATCCAGCCTCCTCTGCTGAAAAGGTGCCCTTATCATAAAGAGGTCTTGATGGGGAAGCAGGAAGGCCTCTCTTAGCCTTTGGCAGTGTGTTTGACAGAGTACCCCCAGCCAATACTGAATCCTAGTCTTGAGTAAATGAAGTCTCAATCCTAGTCTTGAGTAAATGAAGTCCCAGTCTCATCTAGCCTGCCATCATGCTTTTACAGTCAAAAGTTTATATTTTCTTTTTCCAACTAGTTAAAGAAGTGGTCGAGTGTTTTATGCTCAGATTTTCCAAATTACTATCACTGGATCAGAGCCATGCATTGGAAATTTTTGCCCCAAAGGAAGAAATTTTGAGAAAGATTCAAATGATTCAAACCCAGTCTTTTATGAATGTTAGAAATATGCGCAGTATGCTTTGTTCACAATAGCTCTGTTTTCCCAGACAGAAGCTCCACCAACTGGTGGAATTGCCATGGAATTCTGCAATACCACAGATGGGGAGGCTTGAATATTCCTGGACTGACTCAGCCTGTTCACTTTGCCTGGCTTTTAAGACAATAGGCGATTCTTTCCTGCTCGTGAAGATCCGAAATTAAAAGTGAAGGAGGTCATGTATTAACGAAAGGAACGGCTGCCTTTCAGACCAACCCACAGACCAAACTGTGATCATATTAAGCAGAGCGGCTGTTGAGAGTATAATTCCTACTGCCCACGTAAGAGCTGATTAGGAATGGGAGAAGCCAGGACCAGACAAGGTTCAGACATGCAAGCATAGCAGATTATTAAATAAGGAGATGAAGAAGCATTCAGAGGGATCTTAATTTAAGTACATTAATTATGTAATAATGAAGCAGCTTTAAACTGGATTTATCATGGATACACAAGAACTGCATTTTGCATTGGCCTTGATTCTTTCTGAAGGACAATCTTATTTGATTGTGTTCACTTAAAGAAAAAAGGGGGGGGGAGGGAACAGCTCAAAGTCATCTTATCCTGGGCAAAAATATTGAAGAGTGTAACGTCTGCTACAAAGAACTGGATTTTAATGAAGTATCAAGGCCATGGGGCTGGTTTAGAAACCCCAAAAGTTAATATGTTTTCCCCCTTACCTGATGATAGCAATTATCATCATGATTTTGTTGGTTATTTTCCCATGGCTTCCTCCTGAGCCTCTCATTTCTAAATTTTATTCTTGCCTGGATCGTCAATCTTGACTCCTAAGAAGGAGTCTCTTTGCTTACCACATGGAGTACTACACAAATGCAACCGTATCATTGCAAAGAAAATACAATTTATCCCAGATAATTGTTTTGGCTTGTTCAGCAGGCATTGGCGTTCTGGCAGACTAATACTTTCTGCTCATGTTGATGAAGGATAGCTCCTCAAAAGCATCAACTTGTTATTTATTTACTTTTCCTAACATCTTTCTATGAGCAGACAGAACCTTTTAAATTCCATCTGTTCTTACTACCTTGTCTTTCCGGTTACCCTGTTTGTTTTACTCCTAATGATCCCTAAACCATTTACCTACGTTAACAGGCACTGTGTTTCATTTACCGTGCCTCTCACCTTTCCTGGGACTGTATTTTCTTTCTTTCGACTGCTTCCCTGTCTATTTCTCTCACTTTTTGCTACCGTGCTATCCGAACTGCCCACCTCCAAGAGCCATCAGGGAGCAGTTCCTTGGCTGGGGTAGGATGACAGGTTCGAGTAGAGGACAGTGGGAGAGTCCTGATGCCAAGGCAATCAACTGTCCAGGTTTTGCCATTTGCTTCTGCCTTTGTATAATTCCATCTACCTCTGCACGCTTTGGTTCCCTGTCTGTAAAACTGCAACAGGGAATTTAGGAAATAAAGGCACAGAAATGAAAACTAATTACTGTTATTGTTTATGTCTTACTAATGCACGAGGCCTCAGACCTGTCAATGGCAGCAATTCCAGTTTGTTGGGTTTTATTGTTTCCTTCTATAAAGAAAAGAATAATTTACCTGAGAAGATCAGGGTTATTTCTTTCAAGCTTATCACAACTTACAGATCAAAAGTGGGCTCTAGTATTACGTCACCCGTTAAGAGAGTTTAAGCACCAACTTTCTTCTATCATGACTAAAACTTCTGGCATCTCTGTATCAGCTGAGATAGATACACTGTTAGAGTGAGCTGGTGAGACCAGTTCCTTTTTTTTCCTCCTGCACTGTCTATGAAAGACCAGACCACAGCGTCTGCACTCAAGGCCTGACCTTAAGAGCCCCAGCTCTGGGAGTAGGGCAATGAGCTCAGAGTCTAGTCTTTGAGGTTGTGAAAAATCATCGTGAAATGCAAACTTGAGCGAAACTGGCAAATCATGGCTGCCTGAGCCCACAGTGGGTTGGAAATGTCCTACCTGGAGCTGCGTTACCCATGTTCCTCTGTGCAGCCCTCTGGAGATGGCTTAGTGAGCAGTGCCAAAACAAACTTACAAACAAAAGGAGCAAAGTGCGCTGAGGGCAGGTGTGCTGCTTGCTGAGGTGTGCAGCTTCCCTGAGCTGCTCCTCTTCTACCAAAGAGGAGGAGACAGCTGCTATTTCTGCAGGAGAAGCAGTGAGAAAGGCAAGAGAGGATGCTATTGCCCACACTCTTTAGGAAAGCACTTGGGCTTTGAAATGTGCTGTGGAAAGTCAGTCTTGAAAGCTAAACCAAAAGAGAAGCTTGTGGCAACCGGTAGAGAGCCACATGCAATTGGATATCAATTTTAGGTGAAGCAAATTATATACCTTTATTACAGCAAACGTGGCAAGCTAAAAAACTGTTAATTGGTTACACACACTGTTCACACTGTATCGATTGGTTAGTAATTATAACGAGTTCTGATAAGCCTATCTTATAGCTAAATATTGTTAGTTTACCTTTAATGCCTAAAAGTATCTACACACCTGCTGTTTTGACCATCTTGTTATGGTTGGTTCCTAACATGTTCTGTTACTGCCAAATACCTTCCCATAACTGCTTCTTGGTTTAGGGTAGCCTGTACACCTATCAGCAAGACTGCTATGTTTTGAGAATGTGATTATTAGGATCCGCTCAGCAGGAGTAACTTTCCCTGTCTCATGGGAACAGAAGAATATTGTCAGGGCCTAAATCTTGGGAGAAGAGAGCTAGGCCGCTAGCAGGCCTGTTGTCCTCTCTGACAGAAGCTGAATTCCTGACTTTGTTCCCTTCTCTTTCAAGGAGGTGAGGAACTTGATGGCCTCAGCAGATCATAGTTGTGTGCTACGCACGAACTTGCAGGTGGAGCGCTATGTGAGGTGGTAATGTTCTCTAAATAGCAAAAATTCGGAACATCAAGGCGTGAAAGTCAAAACCATCTAAATACGGCTTTAGAAAACTACCGCCGCTTGCTTTTGGGGCACCTAGGGCCGTGGTCCAAAATGACAGAAAGGCTACGTGTCTCGGTGATGGGGACTACGGGGAGAATGACACAGGAGAGATTCCACGCCTCATCTTCTGCTTGCTTAAGTCATCCTCCCTTGGGTATTCGAGCTCCGCAAAGGCAAACAGGAAGCGCCGCAGTGGAACTGAAAATCACTGGAGCCGCTGGCTGCTGCAGCAGAAGGAAGGTGCATCTGTTTTTCTAGTAAAAGGACCTCCCCATCTTCAAAATAGCAAAGTCATAATGGATTGGAATTCCTGTGATTCCAAAAGACACGACCGAGGAATGCCTTTGCAAAAGACTATTTAAAGTCGTCGCCGTCGTGCGTAGTTTTGGCCAATCTCAACGCTCTACCTGACAGGAAGGGAGTGGAACATCGTGCAGCAAGAGAATTCATGTTTGAACAATCTCCCCTCCCTTTTTTTTTTTTAACTAGGATATGTTTTGTATTTTTGCAAGGCATTTGCTGGGCATGATGAGGCAAAAGCTTTGTCATGTCGCAGTTGTATTTGGCGGTAGAAACGAAAGCATAATTAGAAGTTCTGGGCAATTGAATGAACAAATTTCATTCCCGTTTTCTCTTTCCTTTGCCAAAGCTTTCATGTGCTGAGTGCTAGAATAACGCTGGTCTTCTCACCCTACCAAAATTCCCTGCTGATCATTCCCTGCGTTTGTGGTTCCATGCAATTGGGGGGGGGGGGGGGGGGAAGCTTCCTGCCATCTGTTCTGAATTAGGTATCTTTTCCCATTATATTCCCCCGCTTTATTGTTTTTGTTGTTATTATGAAATAGGAGTTTAAATTTGCAGTAGTTGCGCCCTTAAGAGTTTAGACTATTCCCTTGCATTTCCTGAGCTGCTCCTCTTAAAAGAAGGCAAGGAACGAATTGCCCTGTTTTCAGGAGTACCCCTATTTACCGTTCCTTGTACCTTTCCCTGGCACGGCCCGGCCCTCCGACCGCCAGGAACCCAAACCAGCATCCCCCGAACGGCCTTTTACTCGGACTTGACGTCGTTTCGAGCGGTTCCATTGGCTTTTTGAATGGCTTCGCCGTGTCACGACCACTTCTAGAAGGCCCCACAGCACCTGCGGGCTTTGGGGTCCCACCGGCCCCTTCCGTTAAGTTCTGCGGAGTTTTCGGGCCCGTGAGCCCGCTACCGTGAGCTAACACCCCCCCCCCCTACTCCGGCTACCGAGCGACATCACCCGCTGGCTTCCGTCTGCCGCGTGTCGCGCGCGGCTTAGCGGCGGGGTGAAGGCACCGGTTATCCCCAAGCACGGGGCCGGGGGTGAAGAGCTCAGGCTGGGGGGGGGGCGGGGAAAGGGCTCCCGCAGCCGCTGTCCCCTGTGTCCCCGCTCTCCCTCCCCTCACCCCCCCCCCCCCCGCAGCTCTTCCCCGGCGGCAGCGGGCAGGTGACGGCGAGCGCGGCACGCGCGCCCGGTCCCGTGACGGCGCCCGCGGGCTCGGAGCCCGGCCCGCCGCGCGCCCGCCCAGCTGAGCGCCGCGTGACGGCGGCGGCGGCGCCAACAGGTGTCCCCGCGCGGGCGCCGGGACCGCCGGGGCACCCCCGCCTCCCCCTCCAGGGCGGTGACCCCGGCCGGCCCCTGGCCCTGCTCCCGGGCGGGGAGGGCTGCGCTCTTAACGAAGAGGTTTCCCGGGGACAAACGTTCCAGCGGGCACGGCCGCAGGGCCGGCCCGGGCAGCGTGTTCTCCCGCGCCTTGTCCCCAGAGCAGGGAGAAGGGAAGGATGCCAGACTTAACGCGGCGCTGAGCGGCCGTTACCCAGGCGGCCCGGGCTCGGGGGCACCCGAGCGGCCGCCCTTAGCTGCGACACCTCCGTGGCGGAGGCCCGTTCCTCCCACGCGCGGGGCCGCTGGGATGGGGGGTGCCTGGAGGGGGGAGGGGGGGTGTTTGGGAGAGAAGCTGCCGCGGGGCAGCCTGGCCCCCTTGCCCGGCCCACGCACCCCGCGGGAAGAGCGAGCTATGGGGGCAGGACGGCACCGCCGAGCTCGGGCGGTAACCCCGCTTCCCGGAAGCCCGGGACCGGGCCTTACACTTTTATTTTCCGCGGGGTTTTTCCCGGCGATGGATGGGGGGAGGGGTGGGGGAGGGGGAATCCCCCACTCGGTGCCCCGGCCGCGGCCCCGGTGCACCGCCAGCCTGCCCTGGGGAAGGACGCCAGCGGCCGGCTCCGCGCCCGTCACGCGCCCCGGCCGCCGGTCCGACCGCGCGCCGCCCGGCTTCCCCCGCGGGGGCGGGGCTGGGGCCGGCCCGTCACCTGACGGCGCCGGCGCCCCGCCCCCCAGCGCGCGCGGGCGGCGAACAGGCGGCCGGAGCGCCGCGCGCCTCCCCGGCTGGGCCCTTCTCCTCTTTGTTTTTTTTAAACCTCTCCTTCCCCTCTCCGCCTCCTCCGGCTATAAATAGCTCGCGCCGTGCGTGTGTCACGTTCCCATTACGTACGCCTTACGCTGACGCACGGGGGCGGTGCGCTCCGTGACGTCAGCACGTATCCGGCCAATCTATAAATAAACTTCCGGTGGCGGGTGCCAGGGGCGGGCGGGAGCGGGTCGCGGCGGCGCTGCTACTGCTGCTGCTCCCGCTCCCCGGGGAGCGGCCGGCCCCGTTGCCGTGGTGACGGCAGCCTCGCTTCCTCGAGCGGCTGCTGGGCGGCGCCGCGGGGGGAGCTCCGTGCCTCGCTCCGCTGGGAGCCCTCCGGGCCCTCGGCCCGCCGGGGCAGGGAGAGGAGAGGAGCGTCCCGGGGGGGGGGCTGCGGCCTGGGCCCCGGCCGGAGGGGTCAGGGGGCGGCGGGTTGGACCCGCACCCGCAGCGCGCTTCGTCGTTACTTTCGCGTAGCTGCTGCCCCCTCCCCTCGCTGAGGTGACGGCGCGGCACGGCTCGCTGCGCACGTCTTAATTACATACTCCTAATTAGTTCCCCGCTGCGAAGGCGGTAGGCTGCTGGGAGCTGGCCAGGGTGACGGCGCGGCGCTGGGGAAGGACGTGTCTGCAGCAGCGTGCGACGTTCCTCCCGGCCGGGTAGGGGAGCAGCCTCCACAGGGACTGACCCCCGGTGCCGTGCATCCCCTCACAGCAGGGGAGCTGCGTGCCAAAGGGCGTCCCGCTCTCGGGAGGGGTCGGCTGCGTTCAGGCAGCAGGTGGTGCCGCCTTTACCCCCCCCCACACCCGGCAGCGCAGCAAGTCCCAAGCTTTGGCGGTTCCCAGCCATGTGTTTTAAATCACTGGTTTGTCTTTAAGCGCTGACTCTGGGTTAGTAATTCAGCAGTCGCTGTGAGCGGCCCAAGCCTGCACGCAGCAAAGACGGTAACTGCAGCAATCCCGCTGTGCTCTGACAGTCGTTCTAGCCTGACACCCAGATCCCAGGTAGCATTTCAGGGAATCTGTCTGTATTTTATCTGGATGCTAAAGATGCATGTCTTGTATCCCTTGCTACACAATGGGTGTCTCATATGCTTGGCTGCAAAAACGTCTGAGGAAGTAGGCAATGGTTCTTTGGTCCCTTTACGTCTAGGAGTGGCGTGAATGTCACTCTTGCAGCCTGGGCAAGTGCTCTGACCACTTGTCTACCATGTAAAAGTGTCTGTGACGGCTGGTCTTGATGTTGTCAGTACATATTAGGCCCCTCAGGGCTAGGGGTGTAGCAAGACCGTTTGTTCTGCAAGCAGCTGCGCTGGCTGAAGATGCAACTCTTCCCCCAGCGATTTGCTGCCTTTCCTCTGCCAGAGTTACCGCCCCCACAGCTCTTGAGCTAATGTTGGGTAAGTGAGAGCTGGGTGAACGGCACTAATTTTGCCTGAAGCATGCTAGGGAAGATATGTACCACCTCCCTTGCTGGCAGAGGTTTGGACTTGGCTGCCTATGGCACGTAGATGATGACAGCGTTACACGGTGATAATCTGTTCACCTCATGCTGTGATGTTTAAAACAGGCAGGTCTTCTCTTTCAGGCATTGGGACAACTTTCTTGTGGGTACATGGTATCTCTGGGATTAAGGTGGACAGCCAAACCCTGGGGTCAGTCTGGATGGTAATACCTATGGGTCTATTCGAAACCGTGCTAGATGCTTGAGTAACCTCTTCTGATGAAAGCGTTGGCAGCGTGCTTGCTTCTTGTGTCTGGGCATCATGGTTGCATTCTAAATGGATAGGGCTGGGTTCAGAGATAGGCCTGCTTGACTGGCACAGCAATGCACTGCAAAAACAACTCTGGAAAAAGATATCTAATTCCAGTACTTAAACTATTATGAAATTAGCATGCTAATTAAATTCCTAGCTATTTTTCATTGCAAGCTTCCTGGACAGAGGAACATTACAGTCACTGGCCATCTTATGCCTCTTTTATTGCTTGCACCTAGGTGTGTGTTGGGTCTTCTTTCTCCAAAGAGTCTTCGCGAAGCAGTAACAAACTTAAGTGTAAATAGCAGATTTGCTTAATATAACTCTTAGAGTGCTTGGGGTTTCTGGAAATCCAACCATCTTAATTGTTTTCTTGTGCATGGTATTTTGGGGCTTCATTTTGTAAGCCAACATCTAAAACTTAATTGGTTCACTGAAATTACTTACAATAAAGAACTTGATGTTTCACGTTTATCATGTGCTCTTATATCAGTGGAATTTAAAAAATATGTTTTCCCATTAAGACAATTAGTCTTTTTGGTGATTTGGACTTTCCACTGAGTTCTGTGCATCTGTCTTCTAGCCCTGGTAGAGTAGACAAGTTCATTTCTGCCTTGCTGCAGATAAAGTGAAAATTTCAGAGCTAGCAGTAGGTTGAGTAGTGGTACCCATATTTTGTGATCTCTGGTCAGCTTTCTGTGGCATATTGGGCGTGATAATTTCTTAAGAGATGTTGGAGCATTTCTTAATCTTGCCCTTTTTTTGAGGGTTATCCTCCTCTGATGTACACGGTCTGCCGGAACATCATGCTGAGACTGTGTCAGCCTCTTGGGAGTTCAGAGTTGATGGTGATACCAGCTTCAGCTCTCAAGGAGGATGGTTTGCTGCTTCAGTAATAGCATTCTTGGCAAGAAATTCACTGGTTCTGCAGTCGCTTTATCCGTAAGGTTTGCAGTTTGCTGGAGAATTTTCCTAGACAGTGCGTGGGGCTGCGGAGGTGAGCTGAAACTAGGAGCAGCTCAATTATCTGCGACAGATCTCCTATCACATTTCCCACCATTGCAATAGGAGACATTGCTTGCAACATCATCAGTGGGGTGGCTGGTATCTTTGTCTCTACCTAGTCATCCCCAAAGTACGCCTTCCAAGCCGTTGGCAGCGGTCTAGCAGCAGATGAAAAGGACGAAAGGGTCTAGTTATGAACAAGCCCTCATGCTAACCTGCCTCTCTGAAACCGGTGCAGTCGAGTCACAGCATTGTCTTTCCAGGAAAAGTTGACGTAGCGTTTCCACACGGTGAGAGTTCAAAGAGATCTTTGGGGAGCACAGCGCTGCTGGTGGGCTAAACGAGACCTTTAGATGTATTTGAACAAAACCACCGCCAGCAAGCTTCCATTAAACTGGTCTTGAGCTTTTTGCTAATGAGCCTCGTGCCTTTTGATGCCTGAAAGCCTTCTGCAGGATTCGAGTGTGTTATTAGTTGGCTGTTTAAAAGTTTTTTGATGGCCAAAGTGCTTATGTGTGCAGTCTTCCCACAGGAGCAGCAAATTTGAGATGCTTGACAGGGGTCTGAGGAAAGCTGAGTTTAACACTGTATCGCTTCTCCGTGCTGGGTCCCAGGGCCTTGAATTAAGGAGGGTGAAAAAAGTGGGACGTTGGAGGTAATCTTGGTGGGGCTCAACCTAAATAAAGAGTAGTGACTCTCTCAGTTCACATGCGTTGGCAGTAACTCTACCAGAGCAGTGACTTGTTTGAGTAGAAGTTAAGAGAGCCAAGGTAGAGCTTTAGGGAAAAGATGACTGTGACCCTAGGCTGTAACGGCTTTGTCGGGTGCAGTAATGAATCAAAAAACTAGTCTCCTGTACAGTTGTCTCCCCAGGTTCAGGTAGCTCTCTTCATTCTCACTGCTGGGAGTAAACAGTGATGCTGTCTGTGATCAGGGTAATTGATAAGTGCTGCTGTCATTGAAAATAGTAAATGGTAACATTTTTTTTTGCAACACTTGATCATAGGAAAATCTGATATCTGACAATACTGTACATTTGTTGAGTACTGTACAAAAGGTTTGTACTTCCTGTGGTATTTTTAAAGGTTTGCTCTCAAGCTTTAGGTACAATATAATACTTTCACTAGTGAAGCTGCTCCAGTGTGTTTTACGGAATTCAATGTGTCAGATACATATTCTTAAGAAGGAAAAGAGAAGCATTGTATTACCCGTGATGTATGTCTGGGAGCAAACTTGCCTGTGTTTATATTGAGCTAATTCCTGTTGCTTTTTCTCTGGGAATGCTTAATTTATTGAGATGAAGAAAGTTAAGTTAGGAAAACATGCTCAGATGGAATATAACAGTGTGCATGATTGTACAAATCTTGAATGTGATTATAATGATCCTGTATGGGAGGGTTCCCTGTTCTAAAAAAGCTTTAATTGGCATTGTTTTCTTTGTTCCCTTGTTTATCTTTTCATGAGAAGCGAGAATGGGCTGACCTCATGGTTTTGAGTGGGACACGGTAAGCAGAAGAGCACAAGATAGTGTGGGTTGTTAATGTCAGCCTTTGGTTTACGTCTGTGGTCACACTTAAAAATGCCCTACTTGGTTTCCCTGTCTTCTGTTCTTCTTTTCCCTTTAAACTCTCTTCTGCCTTACATCGCTAGAGTTTCCAGTCTCTGTTTTGGGTCTCTTTCCTTCCACAATAGGCCAGTCCCTGGACTTTCCCAGTTCCCACTTCTCTAATTGACTTGTTTTGTTCATTTATGTTTTTTAAATGGGAGATTTCATGTTAGCTTTCTAGGGTTTTAATAAACCTCACTTCTTTCAAACTGGTCTCCCTGTGAAAGGTCTGCTAGTGAAACCTGTTAATGTCCAAAGTGAGTCTCTTTCTTGTGCTACATTCAGCCTTTTTCAAAATTCGTTTGACATTTGGTTTTTATTACTGACTTTGTTCAGAACTGACTTCAGCCATGAATAGAAGCTAGAGAGCTCTGGGGTCTGGTGTGTAACGGAGATGGAGCTACTTGCATATGATGAAACTTGTGAGTACCTTTCCTTAGTGATGGACTTTCCTACTAGCAAATCTGTCTCCTCTCACACCCCCTTAATTGGTCTGCAACTTGCTCAGTCTCCCATGGCAAAGCCAATGTTTTTGCACTGGGAAGGAGATGCAAGCCTGAGACATGACCTCTCTTTCTTCTCTGAGCAAAATAATCAGTTTGCCTTTAATATTATTAAGGCCTCTAGAGCGACAGAGTGGCAGGTAGTCATGGAGCACTGGTGACTGCTTTCCATTTCCCCTTCCCCCAGGGTGATTGGAAGTATACGGAGGACGGCTAATCCCCTCCCTTTTGCTCTCAGAGGTGCGAAGAAAGGCAGAGTGGTCTGTCTTTGTGCCAGCCCTTGTAATCCTGTATGTCAAAGTGATTTGATATTGCATGCATTCTCAGTAATTTATTTACAGAAATGTACTTTGATAGGTTTATTGCTCTCTGTCAATTAATTTGATCCTGTAAGTGTATGATGCTTTTTATTAATATTGCTTGTGTTTTAGTTGTGGAAGCAGTGCTGCAAAAAGGTAGAAATAACCAGTACAGCTATCTGCAATACACTTTTTTTGAGTCTCCTCAGTCAATGATGACTAACGGAAAAGCTAGAAAATGGGTGATTGAGGATTCAAGTGATTGTTCTTGGCTGTGATCATTTGGACATTCAGCCAGTTATTGGTGGAAGTGGTCGGGTTGTGGCAGTACAGCAGAGCAAGGTAAGTAATTTGGAAGTCACTGTTGGTAGAACTTGGTAGGACTGATAAATCAGGAGGAATGGGAAGTTTAAGATTTGATAAGATCTCTTGCAGGTTGTAAATGCTGGAGTAATTGCATGGCAGACTTTGGTTTTTTTTAGGAATCTGAAGAAAACTCAGGAAATGTCATAGTGAAGTTCTGCAAATCAAGAATAAAGGCTTTGATTTAGAACTTGTGTTTGCAAAAGTCTACAGTGTAGACAAGAACTGGCTATACTGACATCTACTTTGGAGTGATGTCTGAATTCCCCTTGTAAAAAAACAACCACCAAACAAACCAAAAACAAAACCAAAAACCCCAACCAAACTGTTCCTGTGTCCTGGTATAATAATTGTATAGATGTAAAGACGTGAGCTTGTGTGTATGCTTTCACATGAACTGTAAATGTTTTCTTTTTGAAAGAAAAACTGAAGAAAAGGAGTTATGTTAAGTATTAAGCTAAAATAAATTCTTGGCTGAACAGTGTGTGGGATTCAGTAGAGTCATGGATGCATAATTGTACAGATTTATTTATATTTAAACAGTTTCCTGCATTCAGATTGTGCCTCTCGCTTGTATAAATACCAAACCACTCCCTCCCCCCCGACAACTTCACAATGACTTTAGAAGCTGCGACTCCTTGTGCTCTAGCTGGCTACTGACTCTTGGTAGCCAGTCATATGGTATAGATTTGCAAAGCTGACGCAAACTGGAGCAATTCATCTCCTCCGTAATACGGGCTGCTGAAAGCATGTCACCCTGAAGCTCTGCTCGCTGCGCTGTCGCCCTGCTGAGCACCAAGGCGAGTTCAAGGGTTTGGTTTTGGTCTGAGACTTTACAATGCGTGATGGCGATGATCCCAAGCCGCCTGAGGGAACACCTTCTGCAGGCACAGGCGCTCATGACAGCTGCATTCCACGGGAACAATGGCTTTGTTGGCGAAATGGAGAATGAATGGGAGAGACAAACTGCTTCTGCAGCTAGCCCACAACTGAGGGATGCAGTCCTGGAACACATCAGAGTGACTGACCTTGGAATTAAGTGTAAAATTCACTTGCTTCAATCTTGACTTTCTGCAATGACCGGGGAGGGGGAGGGAAATAAATCCCTCGAGCATACACAGGGATGATGCCAGGCTTTGTTTTTTTTTTTGTAAAAGCCCAAGTAGCAATGTATATAATAGTATAGAAAAGCTAGTGTAAGTATTGTTCACCAGTCCTGATGGTTCTCCTCATGACTTCTGTCCTCAAAACTTTCACTCTGCTGGCCAGCTGCAGGAGTGCTACTTTAGACTTTGGTTTTTTTGGGGAGGGAAAAATCCCAATCCAAGAGGAGACAATAGAAAGCCAAGTGGAAAAGCAACCCAGAAGAATGTTTCTAAAAATTTTAGCTTGATTTTTTTTGTCCTGCTTCCATCTTTTGCAAATCTATTCTTAATATACTTATTTACAAACGTATTACTGATTGTGGGTATGCAACAGCAAAACATATCAACTGTTGCAGGAGTGTTGCAGCTGTTCTTGGGACAAGAGCTTGACTGATCTGTTGAGCGTAAGGTGATCAAATAGCTGGGAGAAAATACCCCCTACATGCTTTTTTTTTCCCAGAAAAGCATTGGACAATGTTGACAGCCCATCTGGCTGTTGTAGTCCTTTTGCTCAATAGTTAAATTTTGGGCCTGAGCCTAAAGAAACTGTAAATCTGTTCTGAAATAGCTAACAAATGGCTCACTCTTCGAAAACAGAAGTCCCCCGAATCATGGGCGTCATTAGAGGGGGACTAGAGACTGAGTGTCTGCGGTGCCAAAGGAAGCTGGTGGGTGTCAGGTTTGGAAGGAGAGGAGGTGGTTCTTTGCACAGTGTGTCTGTAAGCTCTGAAATTCTTTGCCTGAGGATATATGACAAGTTCTAGAAGTTTGCCTGGGACCAAGGAGACAGCCGCAGGGAAAAGCAAGCCATAAAGAGTTAGTAGCTATAAAGGCACAGCGTGCAAACTCAGGAGTGGCTGAGAGCAGAGAGTCTTCCAGGGATGTGTTCTGATGCTGTTGCCTAAGCATCTTTTTTTAGTCAGTGTTGCACAGGATGCTTGGTTAGGGGGATCACTGATCTGACACGGTGCAGCTGTCTCTGTATTTTTATATTTAAAAGCAGTCTGAGTAGAATGGAGGGGATGACAAAGCCTGCAGAGATCCCAAAACTAAAAGCTGGCTGTAAAGCAGTGCAGAAGATCGTGCAATCCTGAGTGACTGAGTGAGAAAATGGCAGATGAAACTCAGGATTGATAAATGCAAGATAATGCACAGGGAGAAAAACAACTAATTATGCATACACAGTGATGTGCTCTAAATTACCTATTATCACTCAGGAAGGATCCTGGACTCATTGGGAATCGTTCTGTGAAAATGTCAGCTCAGTGGAGGTCAAAAAGGCAAGCAGAACCATGTTAGGAATGGGTACAAACCAACACATAAGCCCACATCAGTCTGTTTTGTGAATCCATGGAGATCTTGAAAATGGCATGCATTCTGGGCCACCTTGAAAAAAGGAAGTTGGAGTAGGATTTGGAAAACAACCGAGCCATGGGACAAGGATCCTTGGAGTGGTTTTCATATAAAGACAGAAGAAGTTTTTTGCCTTAACAGATTTTGGGGAGAGGGGCTGAATATGATAGCCCTCTGCGGGGGGATAAAGGATGCTTAGCAAATTATTCCTTTCTCAGGAATAAACCCTAAAGGAAAGTGAAGCCTTCAGGATGAAAGCTTAAAAACAAGCAAGAGGAGGTACTTTCAGAGGAGATACTTTTAAAGGAAGAAAACCCAAGCAGGTAATTGCAAATTGTTGCTGCAGGTGGTTTGAATAAATAGTTGAAGCAGCAGTTGACAAATTAGCAGGACAAAGGTCCAGCAAGGGTTACTAAACTCAAACGTGGTGAACGCTGCTTCTGATTCAGAAAGACCTCAGACTGCCTGTGGCTGAAGGGGGACGGAGCTGTGCCTTTCCCAAAGTAGTCCATGTGGGTCACTGTCATGGGTGGGATTGCAGAGTCAGTGAAATTATGGCCTAACTTGGGGGGCATGCCTTACATTCTCAGCCCTGATGTCAGGAATTAGTTGCTGTGATGCTCTGCAGCATGGCTTGTTCAAGGGATGTGGTATGTGTGTATAATGCTTGAGAAAAGGCAGGCTTTGTTCCGGAGTGTAAAAAAATGGAAGTCATTGAAATTCAGTGTAAAAAAAACCCAAACAGAAAACCATGGCCTGGTCTGTTGGCTATCACACATTGATTTGATGGGTGATTATATAACCAGAAGGTTTATAAGCTTTCAGTAGGCTATGGGGAAGGGGAACTGAGGGCACGTAGTCTCAGGTGCGCCTTAGTAATGGCAAAGAATATTTTTCAGCTTCTTGTTCCTCACTGCAAAGCAGCTTTTTTACCCTGAGCTTGTCTCAGTGGTATATTTTTCAAGCAGGTACCAATTTCTGTGAGACATTTAGCAACACAGAAGATGGTGCTGTCTAAATTTGGGGTAGCAGGGATCTGAAGCTGGGTACTGCCTGTGTTTTGGCGATACCGTAGCCAAAGCGCTCTCGGCTAATTCCCCCAGGCACTTTACAAGAAGCTACGTCTGCCTTGTGGAAGAGCAGCTGGTCATAACAGCCATGGGAGTGAGTCTTTGGGCAAAGAGGACTTGTTTTCATCCCTGAAGCCTTTAAAAAAAAAAAAGACAAGAACAAGGAAGTTGTTTTTACTGAACTTTTGGTATTTGTTAACTTTATGGACTCAGGGAAGAACAGAACAACTAAGACAATTTTGTGAATACATGTACATACAGTATGTCAGATGCATCTCTTGGACCCCAGTTTAATAATAAAAAGAGAAATTGAAGCTTATAACATCGTTAATTATTACTTCTTACACTGGAAGTGAAGGAATACTCTTTTTTTAAAATTTATTTTATTTTTAATAACACCTGGTACAAAGCAAGTGAGGTAATGCTGAAATACCTGCTTTCTAATGCCAGTCTGCTCAGCATCTGATATATCAAGGAGTTGTTCCCATGGAAAATATCTGCTGAATTGGGTTGGAGGCAGTAATAGGGATTCGGTGGTTTAAACCTTTGTCTGTGACAAAGTTCTGAGTATTGGTGCCCCAGCTCTCATCTTCAAAAGAAACCTACTCTAAACCCCACAATAATTAGGTAATGAGGGGACTAGTCTGTACAAGGAAGAAAGATGGCCCATGCAAGTATACCACTTTTTACAATTGTGAGCAGTGCTAAGCAGTTTTTAACTCAACAACACAAGCGAATCTGGTATATGCATGCTGGTTTGAGTAATTTCTTCAAGTTACTGGGTGGAATTTATTTTTATTGTACATGTAGTGTTACCCTTGTCTCCTGCAGCTAGGTCTTTGCTGACAGCTTGTAAGTGTTAATTTTACAGTTAAACAGGTGATGTCCGACCTTTCAGTTTGAAGTCCCAGGAAAATGTCTAGTGGTGGAAGGAATACCTGTTAGAGTAAACTCAAGCCTGTGAGAATATTCTTTGTAATTTTTTGGTCCCGAGTCCACCAGTGCCTTGGGGGTCTCCAGAATTTGAGACAACTTATTTAGACACTTTAAATTATGTATATAACCAAATAAATAAACCCCCCCAACCCATTATTTGTGTGGAAGCTAACAATTTATCCCAAGTATGTTTGCGGCTTTGCTGATAGCTTGCTCTGCATATTTACTCATGCATTTACCGGAGTTTTTCTTTCAAGAAACTGGCTAACATATATTTGGTCAAATTTAACTGTGTTGGACCAATAGAATCCATTTCAGTCTGCCTTCCTGCAGTGCTCAGGAAGTTATGAGCTGCTAAGAAAGCTCATGTTCTGTTCAAACATTGCTCCACGAGCCACGGAGGAACTTTCTCACAGTGAGGGTGACAGAGCACTGGAATAGGCTGCCCAGGGGGGTGGTGGAGTCTCCTTCTCTGGAGATATTCAAGACTCATCTGGATGCCTGTCTGTGCCGTATGAGCTAGGGAGCTGCTCTGGCAGGGGGGTTGGACCTGATGATCTCTTGAGGTCCCTTCCAACCCCTACAATTCTGTGATTCTGTGATTATTCAAACATGAACTATCCCAGCCTCTCCTCTCCTTTCCCCTTCTCAGATCTCTCTTCAAGCAATTCTTCATGTTTAATATCTCACGTGTCCAGAAGCATATTGAAATGATGGTTACATGAGAGACATGGTATTTTTGTGATTTGGGGACAAGTTCCTTTCCATTTTTGGATTTGTCCTGACCTGTTACAGTACAGGATTCGTCTGACTCCAGGCTTTTGTCCTAGCATTCACAATCTGCTGGCCTTATAAATGGCTGCATCCCCAACAGCAATGACTTCTCACAATACCTGTATTACACTGTAGTTAACACAGCATAAAAACCCCACGTCCCAAGCCAACTAACAAATCCAAAACCTGGGGTGCTTGTGAGGAAAGACACAGGTCCCTTTTCATAGAGCTCATTCTGGTAGTCATCCCATTGAGGAAGAAGGCTTCTTAACCTCATGGCATTCTGTACTTGTCTGTAAAATTGATTTCTTTAATAAAAATTGCCTTTCTCATCCTTCACATGCAACTCAACCACTCTTCTGGAAATCTGAAATGCAAAGGACTATGAAGCTGCCGAGTTCTTTCTACAGGGGCAAAGCATCAAAGGTGTGACACGTGCACTGGGACACATGCGCTTGGCATCCGGGTTTCTAACACTTCCCCTCTCTTTGGGCTGCTTGCTCCTGTATGTTTGGGTTGGTTTTTTTTCCAGTTCTGAGTGGAAATCAACCTACTTGCCTTTGTGCTTTCTGTGGAGAGCTTTTGCATGGAAACAACTTGCCCAGCGAAGTAATACCTCTTAGTGTGTATAGAACTAAACTGGGCCAAATAGAGAAATTTTGCCAGCTAGGTGGAGCTCCCCTACTAAGTTTATCCTTGCCTTGATTTAGTACAGCCTTAGTCACTCTCACTGAATCAGTGTGTTGATGGCCAATTTGCAAAGAAAACTAAACTCAAAATGTAGGAGAAGCTTTCTCCTCCGTGGACTTTGCCACAGACGGAGTCAAGTGCATGTTAAGCTGGGGTTGTACGGTTTCGCGGTGTTGCTGATGCTGTACTTTTCCGTGGGGGGTTCATTCAGTGTAAACCTGGAAGTGCAGGCAACACTTTAAGTAGTTTTCTTCCTGGATAATAGAATTTAAAAAATGCCTCATGATGACTCAAACATAGCCCACGGGTTACTGTAAGATAAACTTACCACTTAGCTGTAATAAACACTTGTTCATAGCAAAACGTATTCTTCCCCCTTCCCTCAAAGAGGGATTCTCTAAGCCTGGCATCCTCCTTTGTTTCCCTACTTGCTGGGTCTATAGAGAGCACCCTATCAAGTGATTTCTGTCTATGTGTGATAAGGATGAGCCTTCCCACTGCAGCCTGAGATGAGATTCATCATCCATTTTTATGCTGTCTCCACATTAAAGTATTTGCAGGACATTTTAGGCATCGATGGAACCGCATCATTTTTCTGTTAGGCCTTTAGTGATGCTGAAGACACTTAGTCTGCAGTAGTTTTCAGTTAAATAAAATGAAGGTAAGCTTGGTACATGTTTTTGTTGATAGTTCAGGCAGAAATACAGAATCTAGATTGCTGTCTTACAGGGAATTGGTATTTTGGAAAAAACACAATTGCTTTGTAATGGCTGTGAGCAGAACCTAATGTATATCCTCATCAGTATTCAAAATAATGGGTCTGATTTTGCTAAAAGCATGCTTGTGGTCAGTTACTATTGCTCAGCTGCTGAACAGTAATTCATTATGCTACAGTAATGTGTTTATTGTTTGCTGTGATACCCATGCGCTGGAGTAAAAAGTTACGGGTCTGGATTTGAAATGTAATAAAATAAAGCTAGCAAGAAGCTAATTTCTTTTTCCAGAGAGCTACTTTTCAAAGTAAAAATGAAATTTATAAAGACCATAGTGAAGTATAATTAAGCAAAGCTTTTTTTGGGAAAAAAAGAGGAAAGGAAATAGTGAACAAATGTCTCTATGCTGATAATCCAAGACATTTTTTGGGAGCCAAGTCTCTCTGAAAGAGATGTAGATACATGTCTTTCTACTGTAATATGACACCAGCCTGTAGACTTCCATATGATCATGTATAGAATATATATTCAACTTGTAGCAGTCATTGTTTCAATTCACCAAATAACAAGTTAAAAGGAGAACATCAGTACCACGTTGTAGCATTAATGATGGCAGTAGAAGAGTGTTAGATTGAGGCAAGTCCTTTTTTTTTTTTCCTTCTGAGGAAGGAAATGCATACCTTAGTCTACTGGGAAAACGTCTTTAATTCCACACACAATAGTGTGGGAAAAGTTTAGAGTCTGAAGAATCCTTTTAGGTCAGATACTGTATGAAGGCAATCTCTGACATACCTGCTGCCTGATTTCTGAAAAACAGTACTCTGGGGGATAGCAACCTTATACCAGTTAATGTCTCGTGTTTTAATAACTAATGGGAGCACATGCACATGTTTTATCACAACTTCTGTCAAATATAGAAGATGACACACCAGAAGGAGAAGGGAGGAATTCAGAGGAGTCATCAGAAAGTCATTTTGACATGCCTGGCTAGAGTGGGAACTACATTAATGATGTTGTGGAAAGAAGGATATTTCAATGCAATGCTAATTTAATTTTATAAATGCAGAATTGTTTTATCATTAAACCAAATCTATTTTTATATATTTGCTATTCCAATAACATTGGAAAATTGTTGACCCTAAAACCTATGTAATTGTTAAAGCTTAGCAGCCTGTGTATTTATGTACAATTGTAATTCCATTCACTTAACTAAAGATTTTTTAGCATAGCATAAAAAGTGACTATATTAAGTATTCTGTGCATTCCCATGACACTGAGGACCTTCTTCTTGTTTATTGCAAGCACATCTAAATTTTGGGGGAAGAGGAGGGTTTGGGGCCTCAGTCTCAAGGAATTCAATCTCAGTCTCAAGATTCAGTCCTCTCTGTAATCCTAAGTGAACCTTTCCAGTTGATGATTTTGAGCTAATTAGTGACCTGAGGGTTCATTCAGTGCCACTGACTATTGGTTCAAAGCAAATATTCACAGCATGACCTGCATCAGTGACTCAGTGCCTATGCCAGTACTATAGAAAAAAAAATCTGTTACAGTGGTGCATTTACCATCAGGATTACTATTGAAAATAAAAAAACCAAATTTTACTTCTTCCTCAGCAGAGGTGTCCAAGAAGACCTTCCTGTTCTGGACACAGTAACCAGAATATGTCAATACAAGTGTTCCGCTGTACATAGAATCATAGAATCACAGAATCACAGACTGGTTTGGGTTGGCAGGGACCTAGAAGACCATCCAGTTCCAACCCCCTGCCATGGGCAGGGACATCCTCCACTAGACCCAGGCTGCCCAAAGCCCCATCCAACCTGGCCTTGAACACTGCCAGGGAGGGGGCAGCCACAGCTTCTCTGGGCAGCCTGTGCCAGGGCCTCACTGCCTTGACAGGGAATAATTTCTTTCATATAGCTAATCTAAATCCACCTTGATTCAATTTAAAAGTGTTGCCTCTTGCCCTGGAAGAGGCAATCTTATATCTGTGTAAGAGAATGGAATATCAGCATGCCCCTGATATGTTGAGCCAGTTTTCCATCAGTGATGCAAACAATGGTATATCTGTACATTAATGGTGGGGGAGTCCCTGCCCTTGAGGCAGTATGTGGGTATGAGGTTATCAGTATCTTCAGGCCTTAACAGTGCACCCTGAAGTGGATGCCTCACAGGCTGAGCAGGGCTAAACAGTGGATCCCGACAGTCAATGTTTTCTTCTGAGCGACAGTCGCGTTGGGCTGTGGTGACAGCTGCTGACTTTGCAAATAGCTGGGCTGTTTGGGGGATGTTAAGGTATCTTCCCTTCATTATCGATCTTGCTGCTGAAGAGTATCACTCTGGTACATCTGGTGATGGAAATGAGTGGGCTGACTTCATCCTCCTCAGGCCCAGCTAGAAGGTGTGATTAAAGGAGCTGATAACTTTGCAGACTGGACCAGGGTGAAAGAGGGAGGGCTCATGCAGTCTCTTTCGTTAGAAAGGGCTCTGCAAGCGACAACCTGCAACTGATGGTTTGTGAGGAGCAACCAGGAGTGGTAGCAACTTCATCCTGCACAGCTAGATCTGAAAGAGGATGCATATATGCAGAAAAGCTTTTTCTTACTCAGACTGCTACTGCTTCAACTTGTATCGGTATGGAAAAAGGCACACAACTTCCTCTTCCCCAAACACAGCTATTACCAGCACAGTTTTGTATTTTAGCTATAAGCTGTGCCAGTATAAGGAATTTTAATATCCAGATTGGTACCACTGTGCTAGGAGGGCTGTATTGACCTGACAGTTTTGCTAAAAAGCATTACACCCTCTACTGAAATAGTTACGTGGCTAGAAGAAAGCCAAGCTTTGAACATGACATAGTTAAGTTTTTATGGGGTTTCTCAGTACTGTTGCTCTTGATAGGTAAGTAATTAAAAATGTTAAGTCAAGATATCTTCTAGTCTTGAATTATGTAGACTGCTTATAATAATTGTAGTAGAATAACTAGGACAGATGCTCAGGTTTGGGGTTTTTTTTAACTTTTGGTGAAGAGCACAAATATATAAAAGGTGTCTTCATCTTTTGTTGGCAATGTATTGGTTTTGTTTCTGGCCTGCAATTTGCAAAGAGAGACTCAGAGAAGGAAGTGAAAAGCATTTTACAACTTGAACTCTTGAACTACTTTTGATATCTGGCAGATTTGTGCAACATCTGTACAGGAGCCTGCAGAGAACATGAGTATTCCCAAAAGGAAAATTTCATGCCTTCTTAAATCCTATCGTAGGTTTACCTACTTTGCATCAGCAACTGGACTGATCTGGCACCTCAAAACGCATGGTTAGAAGTATAGTGTCTGTCAAAATGACTGTGCTTTGGAGACATTTTTTCTTATTTCTGTATACTAATTGATTTATTAATAGGGGTTGTTTTTTTTTCCTTTTCAGACTACTTTGCAAAACTGGCATGACATATATATATATATAAATATATATTGCATAATTGCTGAGAAGATTATACCTTGACAAGGATTTCAGAAGCTTTTCAGTATTAAGAGACTATTTAGAATCAAAATACCTTGTTTCAAAGGAAATTTATGAAACATATTATCACAATGAAGACTATTGCTGTCTTTGTATCAAATATTTAAATTAATTCCTCTGCTGTAAACAAGAAGTTATACAGGTGGCAAACAATAAAACAAAGAAGCAACTGCACTTTATGTATTCATCAGGTGAGAAAAAAATCCAAATATACTGATGATGAGATTAATATAGCTAGGTGCTGACAAGGTTTATAGTATCATGCTCTGTGTGAGTTGAAGGGGTTTTTGAGGGAACAAGGAGCTACCAGCAGGTGTAGTTTTTTGTTTGTGATGATGGGTCTAGTAAATGAAGAAAAATACGTATGTGGCATAGTTTTCTCCGCTATGAACTGTGCTGTGCTTGCTTGCACCTGCAGTTTGTCCTGCACTTTTGGTTACAGCAATAGTATCAGCCACATAAAATGAAGTACCTACACGTTTCTCCACTGTCTTTATGACACTAATTGCGACTGCTTCTGCTTCTCTGCTGCCTACACTGATGAGCATTATTAATGTGACTAATATTAATGGGAGTCTTACGCTGTGACTCTGTGAAAGAGGCTGTTCTAAGTGTGTTTGGGACCTCTGATGGAGCAGTTTTCAACAATAACATTCTTTGAAAGTATTGACAATTCACAGAATATAAGGCCAGTACTTCCCATTGTTATTTCTTCTTGCTGTCAGTTTTCCTTCCTGTGTCTGCAAAGAAATGCCATTCATCCTGGGAGAATACAGGAAAAGGCAGAAAGGTGAAAATAGTAGTGCCAAGGACAGGAAAAAGACAGGAAACTGAAACTGTTAAGATAAACTGAGACTTTTTGATGCTTCAAAACACAGTCAGTGATTTAGCTTCTCATTGCCCTATTTTGTCTCCAGCTTTCTCAAACTGGTAAGTTTCTAATGTGCCCCTTTTCATATTTTTTGAGTACTAGGGCAAAACGTCTAATGAGTGAGGAAGTGTAGTAGACATCAAGTCAGATCTGAGTTATGATGATAGTTCTCAGGGAAGCAGAAAAACTAATTCTAATACTAACTCTAGGAGCGGCTCGGCTGTGTTTTGTTTCTAAAGTGCAGGTACCTGGAGACACATTAAAGGTCAGGTTTAAGTGTTGTATTGACCAAGGAGACATTAGAAAGTGGTACGTTCTCTAACAACTGCACATCCAGGAGAGAGTTTTATATCATTAGGTTTTTGAAAGATGTTAAGGACACATATTGCAGAATTGGTAAAACCATGAGACAGGCATCAAATGTGTATCTAAATTTGACAGTAGCTGTTGCATAAAAATTATAATCTATAGCATCTCTGTCTCAAAAAATACCCAAAATGGACACAAAATGAGTTCTAGATCCTACATGTCCTGACAGCCACCTCACACAGCATGTCTAATTTCATATCACATTTTTTAATTTAATGAATGAATAAAATAGTTAAAGAGTCCCCATCTTGGTTGCAGTACAAGAAATGGGTAGAATATATAGCAGCATGTGGTAGGAAGCAATATGAGCTTTCTGGAAATAGTTGTTGGGCTTGTCCATAACTGAAGGCTAGGTTGAGAGCCAAGGTTAGAATAATATCACCTCAGAGATGTACCCTCATGCTTGAGCACTAACTGCTGAATGACACTAGATTTCCCTGACTTACCTGTGTTGCAACTACTGGCTGACCTAAATTTGTAGAAATACTTCTTCCATCTTAAAACCATGATGAATGGATATTAGAAAGCTATCTTCGTTCTTTTGGAAGGAATAGCTATGAGTAAGAGCAGTTTCTTAGGTCTGTAATGCTGCAGGCATTAGGGAAACCACAACGTGGTTTCAAGCATATAACATCCTGGTCAGCCCCTCCATGAGGGAGCAGACTGGGAAGAGAGAGCAGGCCAGCCGCCCGTAGCAACATTAGCTGGTGTGAGTTCCTCTTGGCTAAGGGACAGTCTTCCAGTTCTGGCATGCTGTGCAGTCAGCAGCTGGGAACACCACCACTTTCACTTCAAGTGGCCTCATGTAAATGACAGGAGACTTGTAGGTGTCAAAATCCATCATTCTTTCCTTAACCACAGAGACCTTGCGCAAGATGAATCAGGCAATTTAGATGCAATAAAGCTAAGTAGGGAAAATGTTGGGCAATACCTGCTGACATCACTATCAATAGACACAGACCATATGTGCCTGCCACCAACTAAAGTATGTAAACTTTACTGAGCTGTGGTGTGCTGCGAAGGTTAAGGTTAGTCATGCTGGAACCCTAGCAAGAGATCTTTTGCAGGAGGGCCACCTCTGTGGTATTTGCTATTCAAAAGAACCGAAAAGGCAGAAATATTCTTGAAGTGGGGACATTCATGTTGGCAGGGTTGTCATCAAGCTGAGCATTGTTGCTGCTCTGAAACAAGCTGCTCTTCACAAGAGCCAGAGCCTCGATGGAGAAGGGGAATCCTGGTGAGGGTGTACACATGCTGTAGCTTTAAACCTCTAAAGCGATGTGTGGCAGAAGGGGGCTGAAAAACTCTGCCAGGAGTAGGAGGATGGGGAGATAAGCAGATTAAGGTAGGAGTTCCCAAAGTTTCTGATGGATGCCTGCTAACCTCATTCTTTCTCTGGTACCACCATGGAGCTCTTTTCATCAAACCTTTAAAAGAGACACTGTTGAAAACAGTGCTTTAATAGACTTTTGCAGGCCAGCCTTAGAGCGTTTAGCCTGGCCTGGTGGACCATAGTTTGTGAGTGCCTTCTTAAGGGGAATTCTGGTCTACTTATTGTAAAAAAGTTCTCAATTAATTGTCAGAAGACTGAAACTCTTTTGGGGATTCTGCACTATTGTCATTTGACATGGTGGCTGTCGGGGACTGCGGATAGTTTAGAGGCATATGGGGGGTATTGGCCTATCACACATTCCCTGGGAGCTGCTGTGTGCCATGGGGGGCCTTGAAGTCTATTCTCTCTTGCAGAAGGGGCATGCTTTGCCACCCCCAAGGAACAATAATGTTCAGACAAAGAACATTTTTTCCAGATCTCTTTTACAAACATGGAGCTGAGTGTAGAACCCTTTCTGAGCCAAGAGGGAGCTGCAGAATTTTGTGTATCTGTTCTACCGTGGAGCCAGGATGAATACTGGGCAGAGACTTCTTTGGAAGGTTGATGTTTTGGGACAATCTGAGTGCAGATGGTTCTTGCTACTCTATACCATAAAAAGCGCTTCAGAACCCTAGACAGAAGGTTTTCCATCCTTGTTAAAAACAGCTTCACTGAATTATGGAGACATGGGTAGTAAAAGCCAAAGCACTTAGAAAAGCAGAAAGAAGTGCTCTGAAGCTGTAAGAGGAAGCCTGATTCCTGAGTAAATAAGGTACTTTTGATGGAATTCCAGCAGAGCATCACTGAGACCAGTTGTGGGTCTACACCAGGTGTGGAATGCATGGGACAGAGACATACTCTCTCAAGCAGTATCTTTTTAGGGGATCATCAAATGAGACAGAACGAGCAGACCTACCAGCTCACCAGTACCAAAAAGATGAGATCCTCTACTGTCCTCTCCTTTTCTTTTCCCATTTTATAGTGTTTTCTCTGACACTTGAATCTCTCCAGGAACTGACTTAATTCACTCAAATGGCAGACCATATATGCCATTTATATTGTGGAGAGTTTTCTCAAATGTCAGTCAAATCAGGTCATAGAAGAGACTGATCCTACAGCCATTAAACGTGACAGTGGATTATGTGGCTTTCAGCAGGGGAGGAGGAAGATAGGAGCTGGGGCATAGAAAGAGAGAAGCAGGAGAAGAAGAAAGAGGAAGACAGACCTCATACTTTCAGCTGTGGGAAAGCATTTATTTGGTTTATCTACCCATCAAACCTATGCTCTGGCTTTATGCCACTTAAAACAATTTTTCCAATTAAAATTGAAGTGTTTCCCTTAAAAATTTTGTAAATGCCTTTTCTTCCTTTCTTTTGCTCACATGAGGAACTGATGGGTAAACTGCATTTTTAGCTCTTCATGTGCTTAAATTTTTTTCTGAACTTTGCTGAATTTCATGACCTAGATGTTGGCCTTCTCTTGCTTTATGATGTATGTTGCACATCTTCTGCAATTCCTTATTTTTTTCCCCACATAAATTATTTATTCTCTAATAAAATCTTCAGCTAAAGAAAAAGTAGCAGTCAAACCATGACAAAATACTGAGTATAAGGCATATGTAACCCAGATTTAAAATGTGGAGTAAACTGCACTGCATTACTGTAGATCTTCTTGCTCTAATCTGAATGTTCCCGTGGACATTCAGATTAGAGCAAACAGAGATGGGCCTTTAGAAGCAATGTCTAATAGGGAAAGGAAGGTCAAATATCAATCACCAACTTTAGCCTCAGTCCCATGAGGATTATACACAGACAACTAAATATAGCAGCGTTCTCCTAAATTCAGACAAATTAATTAAGGCCAGAGAGAATTTTATGCGGTTCAGCATCCACTAGAAAAGGCTGAGTTGTATAATTTCATAAGTCTGATTTCTTGTTCTCTGTGAACAACTTGGCTTGAATGACTGATAACTTCAACACTGTTCATCAGAACAAAAACCTGTCCCTTTCACCCAAGACTGCAGACTTCTCTGTACTGCTAAGGATCCTTTTCTCTGCAATAGAACCTTGGGAAAACCTAGGGTGTAAATTTTGGATCATTAGACTTCCTATGTACTCTGTTCTTATAAAAACTGTATTGCTCAAATGACAACAAAATCCACCCAGACCCCTTTTTAGTGGTATGGGCACTAACAATGCAGGGATCCTGCACTTAGGCTTTAGAACAACTTTCAGGTAGAGGATCTTTCTATGTTGGCAATGAGGAACAAGACAGCAATTGAGGGAAAAAAAAGTAAATCTTTAAGAATCGCATATCTTTGCTGCCAGCTCAGATCTTTGGTCATGTATCCTTATTGCTGGCCCTTGGTAGCCTTTTGCATACAACTTTTTTGCAGCTATCTAAGGGTTCATGTTCCCCCCAGCGTGCCAAATCATACTTGGTCTTTGGATAGGACTTGACTCTGAGGCTTTTGTCTTTAAGTTGTTGTTACATGTAATCAATGGGTAAATGAAGATTTTCAGTGGCCACTGAAGAGGCTGGCAGTGAGAATGGATTAGGGGCAGATAGACCCACTGACAGGGAAGACACTAGGGCACTGTGACTTGGGGGCAGTGAAGGTGCGACCTTCAGGGTCAAAGACCCTGGTACTAGGGAACAGGGGGGTCAAGAGGAGGTCACGCAGAACAGTAACTGGAGAGGAAGAATAGGAAATGCTGTTATAAGTTGAGGTGTACAAGGAAAAGGAGCATGAGGAAAAGGGGGGAATAGGGAATGTGGCATGTTACAGCAGTGTGGTGGTTTGACCTTGGCTGGAGGCCAGCTGCCCACCAAAGCCACTCTATCACTCCCCTTTTCAGCTGGACAGGGGAGAGAATATATACTGAGAGGCTTAGGAGTTGAGATAAGGACAGGGAGGGATCATTCTGCAATCAGCGTCTCGGCAAAAACAGATTCAGCACAGAATAAAAAAAAAAAATTCTATGTTATTACACTACACTACATATGGAGAGAAACCAGAGTTGGATAATGAGAAGTATAAACAAATCATAAAACACCTCTCCCCCTTCCCTTCTTCATTGACTTAATTTTATTCATGATTTCTCTCCCTCCCTCCCTGCAAGGTGTCACAGGGGGAGACAGGGAATAGGTGTTTCAGTCAGTTCCTCAAGAGTTTTCTTTCTTAGCCAGGGGGGCAGTCCTCACACCCTTCCCGGGCCACACCGTGGGGTCCCATCCACAGGAGACAGTCCTTCATGAACTTCTCCAACATGAGTCCTTTCCCACAGGGCTTCACCTTTTTACCAGCTGCTCTGGCATGGGTCACTGCTATAGGCTGCAGTCCCTCAGTCCCAGGCTGCTCCAGCCTGGTCCTCCATGGAGTCACAAGTCCCACCAGCAAACCTGGTCTGACATGGGCCTCTTTCTCCATTGGTAGCAGTGTCTGCCAGGAGCTTGCTTTAACGTAGGTCACAATGTCTTCCATATGTCTTCACCTACTCCAGGGTGGGGTCTCTCCATGGGCTACAGGTAGGGTCTCTACTCCCTGCCATCTTCCATGGGCTGCAGGGGGACAACCTGCTCCACCATGGTCTTCTCCATGGGCTGCAGGGGCATCTTTCTGGTGCCTGGAGCACCTCGTCCTCCCCTGTCTTCACTGACCTTGGGGTCTGCAGAGTTTCCTACATCTTCTCACTCCCTTCTCTGGGGTCAAAAAGCGGCTGCTTGTGGTTTATTTCTCATTTTAAAATGTGATTCCTGGAGGTGCTGTGACCATCACTGATGGCCTCAGCCTTGGGCAGTGGTGGGTCTGGCCTTGAGCCAGCTGGTGTTTGCTCTCTGGGGCCTGCAGAGAGCTTCTGGCTGCTTCTTGCAGAAGCCACCCCTGCAGCCCCCCTCCTCCACCAGAACCCAGCCACGCAAAACCACAACAAGCAGTTACACTGCTTTAATTTGTCAGTGTGGTGTGACAGGGAATGAACGGGATCCACAGTTCTGCTGTTTCTTACACATTCTTGTCATATTGGCTGGTTTGCATGCATATATTCATGCATTCATTTACATTTTTTTATTTATATCTGAAATCTGCTCTAGAGGAATTTGTAGGTCCTTCAGCATAGACATTTTCTTCCTTTGTCTTTGTAAAAGCAAAGATCAACCCACAACCTTTCATATTTCTTAACTAATTTTGTATTGAGATGTTTATTACATCGTTCTTGCCTGGGGAAAATCCCATTTGTCTGGAGCACACAGTAGTTTCTTCTGTTTCCTGTGAAAAGCTGTTCTTCTCAGTAGGCTGTGCTTCAAAGATATTTCCTCTAAAATGCAGGCTCAACAAAAGCCATGCAGTTCCCTCTATCCTTTCTGCTTTAAGCGATCGCATGGTAAGAGCTTCCCCTAAAACAAACAAACAATGCATCCTACAAGTTGAGTATTGTTATAAAGGTGTTAATGGAGAAGTGTAAATGGAAAGAAATCAAATTGAGGACATAATTTAACCTACTTTTAAAACTTATTTTCAACTTAAACTTTCAAGTAGGAGGGTTGGAAAGGGAGGGTGAGGAAAAGGATCTCTAACTCTTTCTTTATTTCTTTCTCTCTCTCTTTCCAGCTTGTTTACTCTTTTCATGTGCCAGCACAGTGTGGGTATTCTGTCTCACTCTTTTCATAAGAGTTTTATACAGACACGCACCCATTTAAAAATTTTTTTTATTATTAATGCATGTGTTAGTAGCAGATAAGAAACCTGTTAAAAAAAATAAGAGGACCCATACTGTAAAGGTGCAGAAAATATCCCAGGGGATTTAGGGACAGCTGTGAGATTTGCCCCATTTCAAACCAACTTCAGATTGGTTAGCTCTCAGCATGATGTAGTCCCTTTGAAGAGATGCTGCAGCAGCCTGTATATCTATAAACCACCCTAAGGTTGACTCCGAGGCATGATAAGCTACTTTCAGCTGATGCTTGGAGTAGGTTTACAATTTTTAGTTCCAGCAGCACACCCCCTTTCTCGTCATGTAACATATGATTGGGGTGTGGGGGAATGGAACAGGGTAATGATTCTCTAGATATCTGATCAATCACAGGAAATAGCTGGCATACAGTCATTGCTAATCTTTAATCTGAGATTGGTTACATGGGAGAATTTTCTTCTCTCCATGGTTATAATCTGGCTTTGAGATTTTTTTTTTTACTCTAGATAACATCTGATAAGTGATTAAGAACGTGATAAGAAGCTGTTTTATATGAAATTTGAGAGGCCATTAACATTCCATTGAATTGTAAAATTGTCAAGCTAAAAACAGCTCTCCTGGTGTTCTGCACAGATGCAATAGCAGATCACTGAGTCACAGGAAATGATTCAGTCAACATTTCTAAACTTTCAATGTGTGTTTTATGGAAGAAACTTGATGTAAATGTTTAGACAGTTATGGTTTTGGAGATAAATATTGCAATTTTATGGAGTTTGGGGTTTGACGTACCAGAATTGTGATGCATAGCTGTCAATTTACTGAACATCTAAAGCTGTTCAATTATTGTATTCGGTTCCAGTGTGGGATGTATTTTCTTTGGCTAATAAAATGTGGTGTCATATTTGGGCATAACAGATTACACATCAGAAAGCTGAAGGAAAATTAATTTTTAATGACCTGGGATTCCCTCTGCACTGCTGCAGAACATGTGTAGGCCTCCACACAGTTAGCCTTAGTTTCTTGTCTCCTCATCCTGTAAATACAGCGCTTCAGTGATATGACCTCTCATGGCAGGTTATCCTCTGACCTAAATGATGTCACTGGGATAAGCTGGTTTAGAAGGTTAAGTTAAAATCTTTCCTCACTCATTTTAATTTCATTAATTGCAACAGACAGGGTGCTGACAACTCAAAATTCACTGTTTCTGACGTCAGTTGCTTGCAGCTAAAGTGTTTCCTGTACTTTTCAAATATTTTTTTTCAGTAGATTTTCTTAAATGTTTTACTCAAAGTTGAAGGGACCTGCAGGGTGCTATGGCTTAAAGGACATGAACTCAGTATTATAGTTACTCTACAAAACTATTACACCTAGGTATACTTTCGTGAATCTAAAGTAGCACTAATAAAGCCAGTGTGGATTCTCTGGGTTTATAGTGATTTAACTGAGAATGATCCAGGCCTCGTCTGGACGCCTATCTGTGCAGTATGAGCTAGGGAGCTGCTTTGGCAGGGGGGTTGGACCCGATGATCTCTCGAGGTCCCTTCCAACCCCTACAACTCTGTGACTCTGTGATTAATATCCATGATTCAAATGCAAGCAGTGAGGGAGGAACTTGGAGTTCTTACTGCTGTTTGTCATTGAATATCCCATGGAAGTACTTTAAAAGACCTGCTAGCACCAGCACAATAGACAAATTCCAGCTTCAACCATGTAATTTTCATGTGTCTAACTTCTTCTTACAGGAAAATAGTCCGAGGAGACAACTTCTGTGGGCGAGCAAGCATCTGCTGGCATGTGGGAACCAGTGTTTGGACCTGAGATGGTGGAAGGACTGAGGGTGTCTAATGTTCCTGGCTGTGACAGGTGAGGACAGGCATGTCAAAACTTCTAGTGGTTTTTTGGTTATAGATTTCCACATAGAGATGGACTAGGCTGGTCCAGAATGAAAAAAGTGACCCCTCTGAATGTCCCTGCACTGTTGAATAATCAGGATGAATTAGTCACCCTAGACAATTTGGGTGCGTGGTGACCAAAGAGTTTGGTTCAGAGTGATGCTGTATGGATGCTGGTGCCCAGGGACTGGCAGAGGGCTGCTGGGACCCCTGTGAGGACCAGCCAGGGCTTCCCTGAGCAGGACACAGCCAGTTCCAGCAGACCCACAGCTGGGCATGGCTGAGCCCTGCAGCCAAGGTGGTGTCTCCCCAGAGAAAGCCTGTTTAAGAAAGGGCAAACCACTGAGGGGTGAGGAAAAAAGGAGTGTGAAAAACAGTGCTGCCAGCCCTGATGTGAGAGACAAAGGAGTGTGAGGAGGTGCTACGGGCACAGATACTCCCCTGCAATTCCTGGAGAAGCTCATGGTGAGGCAGGTTGTCTCCCAGCAGCCCATGGAGAAGCACAGTGGAGCAGATATCTACACTGCAGCTCATAGACGATCTCATGCTGGAGCTAGCTGTCTTATCCTTAAGGAACTGCAGCCCAGGTGAAGGGCTGGAGCAGTTTAGGAAGGACTGCAGGCCATGAAGAGGACCCAGGTTGGAGCAGAGAACAGCATGAGGCAGGAGGAGTAGCAGAAAACAGCTGTTCTGGACTGATTGCAGAACCCATTCCCCATCACCTGTAGCACTTGGGGATGAAGGAGTGAAGGTGAACCTGGGAAGAAGGGAGGGGTGAGGGGAGGTATTTTTACCTTTTATCTCAACATTCTATATTCTTAACTGGCAGTAAATTAAATTAATTTTCCCCAAATTGAGTCTTTTTTGCCTGTGATAGTGGTTGGTGAGTGATCTACCTACCTTTATCTCAACTCACCAGCTTTCTTCTTTTCTACCCCTCTCCTGCTGAAGAAGGGAACTAAGAGAGTGGCTGGTTGGGCATCCAGCAGCTGGGCAAGGTCAACCCACAACAAATGCATTTTACTGTGTGTGGGGACTGTGAATGTTCTCATTTGACCAAATACTGCTATGTGTTTCTTGATGATGAGATCTTTGATGTCCGATTGTTTTCGAAGGAGATGTAAAGGGAAGGAGAGAAGAGAAGCAGGCCTAGTGTTGAATAGATACTAAGATGGCAAACCAAGCACAGGTAGATTTCACCAAAAATTGTCTTAAAAGATTTGTAATGACAGTGTTTCTTGATTATTTTTTTTAATCTCCAGGTTGATTTTTTTAAGTAAAAGGCAATGAACAGTTAAAAAATTATATCAATGCCAGTGACAAGTAGCAGAACCATCAAAGCTTTAAAAATGAGAATGTTTAATTTTTTCAATGGCCTGTAATAGCTAGCTTTGAAGCTTCAATCCTGAAACTTCTGCATTTCTTTTTAAAAAAAGTTTAAACAGACTATTACTGTGACTACTTGGGATTGCACAAAGTCTCCTCAGGAAGGACAGAGAAATATATTCTTCTAGGGCTTATACTATGTATTCAGTTTTGTAATTTATAGCGTCTTTTTTTTGAAAACTGCAATATTGTCTGTGAAATTTCACAGGCAGCAGTTGGCCAGAAAGGAAGTTTTTTTACAACAAACCAAAAAATTCCTAAAGATTCACTGATACATGCAATTAATTGAACCTTAATGAAGCGACTATTAATCAGCTTGTCAAACTTGAGTTCCTCACTTAAAAATCCTTTTCAATGTACGTATTTCCAACTAACATTCACTTTTCCTGCAGAGTACTTATTACTATTAATATGCATTTGGTTTAAAGTAAATAATTTAAGAGCCATCATAGCAAAGGTTTAACATTAGAATTGTTGAAAATGTATACACATAGAAAGTACTGTGACTCATGGTTTATCAGATTAGCTCAAGAGACATAAAGTTGGGGTTTTTTTAGTACACAGCTTCTGTAAATTCTTACGAGCCTGTCAAAGCAAGGTAGACTATATATGTAAAAACATTTATCCAAGTGGAAAAGAGTGAAAAAGATATTCTGCATGAAGAACAGGACAGACCTCTTTATCTCTCTTTTTAATCTAATCTGATTTTAAATGTATCCTGAATTATGTAATCCACCTCTTTAAACTAAATGGTAGTAAAATGAGTCTGCAATATTGGAGCAAAACAGAAAGGAGGAAAATGTTAAGCTTCTGCTTAAGAACCATTCATGGAATTACCCTTTGTAATGAAGTTAATATAAATTCAGCAAGGACAGATGCCAAACCCTGCCCCTGGGAAGGAGGGATCCTGCGGAGGAGCACAGGCTGCAGACAGGGTGAGCAGCTCTGTGGAAGGGACCTGGAGGGCTTGTGGGCCATCAGGCTGGGCAGGATCCCGCAATGTGTCCTGGCAGCAGGGGAGGCCAACAGCATCCTGGCCTGTAGCAAGAGAAGTGCAGTCAGTCAGTGCAGGGAAGTGATAATTCCCATTTACTCAACACCTGTTAGACCACATTTGGATACTGTGTTTGGTTTTGAGCCCTTGAAAACAGGAAGGGCAGTGGTAAATTGGTATGAATTCTGTGGAGGGCTGCAGTCAGGGGGGCTGGAGCACTTGCTTTGTGTAGGGAAGCTGAGGCAGCAGGCCTTGTCCAGCCTCAGAAGGAGACTGGGGGTGGTGGGGTACTAATGTCTATGTTCCCCTATGTGATAAGGTTATCATGAAGATGGTGGCTGGCACTTGTCAGTGTCGCAGTGTGGGAGAACAAGAAGGAAAAAAGAAATTGAAGAGACGTTCACAGTGAGTGTGAGGAAAAAACCTTCTCACCATAAGGAGACTCGAGTACTGGAACATGTTATCCAGAGGAGATCGTGTGTTCTCCATCCTTGGAGGATTTTGAGGCCACATTGAATGAAGCCCTGAGTGACCTCAGGGCTCATCCTGCTTTAAGTGACCAATGGAGGGCCCTGTTGAGATCCCTAGATCCCTTCTAACTTGAATTATCCTGTGATTCCACGTGATGATATTATTATTGCTGTTTTCTGTAAGAGATTGAAAGACTTGTAGCATGTGTCCTTTCCAGAGGTTATATTCAGTCTCATTTCAGTCTTAAGGACATTTCACTTGTGTTAAATGTGATTTTATACACATGAAACAAATTCCATCTGACACAGAAGACTCCAGAGTTTTTTGATCCTGTGAGCTCAAGACATTTAGATAATTACATAGTTTTACTCAAATGAAAATACTCTCCTGCTTGTTTTGGCAAATATTTTTTCATCTCCCTTGGTTTAATTAGTAATTCAATGAATTGAACATGATTTCCTTATCAAATAAATCCTTATTTTCAAAATTGAGGGTATAATTTGAAAATAAAAGATAATTTTTTTGGAGTTGGACAGATTACTTGTATTCAACCACTATTCATTATCTGGTTTTGTTTTATGTCTTGGCTGTTTAAAAGGACTTAAGAATATATCCCTAAACTCAGCATTAGATGTAGTAATTACATTTTCTGGTTGGAAAGTTAAGTTCTTGAACAGACCTTACAATAGGCTCAAGCGAGCTAAAAATAAACTCCAGGCAGCTCATATTAACTGGGTAATAACAGGCAACAGCAAAAAGCAGTATCCAGCTATGATGAAAACAGGAAGTTCATTACACAAGCTGCCCTTTCCAGATAGGTATGAATTCTTAAAGGCTTAACTAAAATAATAATCCCTCAAAGTTTTTAATAAAAGCAGAGAGTTGCCTATTGTTCATAGCTCAGTGGAGACGAAAAACATGCACCCCAGTACATTGTGAAAGATCTGTGGTGTTCTGGGAAACAACACTATTTCCATTTAGTTATTGGTAACCCTGATTTCAATTTTAAGTCACTATGGATTTGATTCTGCGAAGGGCTGAGCATCGGAGCCCTACCCAGCAAAGCTGCATAACGCCGTTAAGCCTGGGAGCCTGGTGAGACTGCAATGCAGGAGTTGCGCCTGACTGGGGTCAAAACGGAGTGCTGAGCTCTTGTCATTGATACTGAAGCTATCTGTGCTCCAGCATCTCCCAGGAAACCACCTTCCCTCTCTGAAGCAATAGTGTCCTCTCCACCTTCTCTTGGCAGGAGGACGAGGCAACAGGGTCCTTTCCTTAGAAGTGAGGAGTGAAGCGCCAGCTAGGTCTAGACCGCTCCCAGAGAGGTTTTGCTAGAGATGTGCTACTCATTTTGTTTCTGTGGTAACAGGCAGATAAAAGAAATAGCCCCCCTGCTTACAACCCAGGGTATCTAGAGAAGAATCACATTTTCTCAGCCCCTTCTTCTGCTTGTGAGGTGGTGAAGAGTAGTTGTGTGCACAACCAAATAGCTGGCCTATGCATCTTTCTGTTGCACTTGTCAAGCGCTGACCTGAGTACACAAATTTTGGATGCAGGACCATCTTATTTGCATTTGGGGCCAGAGTGGGAGGGGTGTGGTGGGTGGGATGAGGTGTAGGTTAACACTTTGATGGGATTAATGGGATAAATTGCAGTAGCTTAAGCACACTATGTTTCAGAAGTGCTATGTGCTAGGGACCAGCCAGACTGCAGCGATCAAGGGGCATGCCTCAGCCAGGATGTGGCCTTTCTTCTGTCCTGTAGTGCTGGCTGATTCCTGCTGCCCTTCCACCATGTTTCTGTTCATCGCTGTGGTGCCTCCACAGGGAAGCTCTTGCCCTTGGGGAGACCACTCTTCAGCAGTGTGGCTCTGACTCTGATGCCTGTGATGGGAATCCATGTATGTATGGTAAACGCGACGCAACACAGCTCCCTCTCACACTGTGCATTCGGTATATGTTTACATGACAAAAGAAATGTCAGTGTGCATTTCTCTCCCCAAATGAAATCATGTTAGACCTTTATGTTTGCTCTGATTTGGGTGCTTTCATATCTAATGATGGCCATCCAATAAAATGACCTCTCAAATTAAGATGTTTAGAAGTCAGAATTGACTATTTCCACCCAGCAGGATAGAATGCAGCCATGTTATTAAATAATGACAATGTTGATTTACTGTTAACAAATTCTTCATAGAAGCTAAACACGTTAGGCAGTCTATGCAGATAATAGTGGTATTAAACCCAGACCCATGGATGAACTATTGCTATCGTGCTTTTATCACACAACTTTGGTTCCCAAATTGGAAAAATCTGGTACTTTGTATATTAATTAAATGACTGTATAGTCTGCAAAGTCTCCTTATTGTGTTTCAGAAATACATAACCATAATGATTCTTGTGATATACAACAGGAGAAAGCTTCTTTGTAAATTTAAGATAAGGTTTCCTGTGGAATCTCCTCAGGTTTAGAAATCGGAAGTCACGTCATTCCCTATTTAATCTGCTTGCCTTTAGCTCATGGGTTACAATAAGTACTTCCACTTTTAACCACGTCTTGCTCCAGCATATTTCTTTTTTGCTGATCCTCTCACAGTACTAAGTCCAGCTTGAATGGTTGTGTCTGGTACAAACTCTTGGGAAGACGCTGTTCTCTCAAGCTTGAAGTCTAAAATGGAAAGCCTCCAAACGAGGGGAAGGAGAAGGACATGATATCTATGCAAAATTATCACAGTGACCCCATTGATCTGGCATATTTTTTAGTGTAGCACTTTACACTAAAGACATTTAACGCCTTGTCAAGTAAAATTTAATGATGGTGATGGGGAAAAGTGGATTGTTGGCTTTTGCTATGGGAGAGGAAGACAGGAGACTAGGGAAAAGTGAAGGGATAAGTGTGTGTAGCACTGGGCACAGTATAGACACTGACAGTAAAGTTGTATGGTTGATGTGACACAGAGGTGAGGGAGGAAGAGGCAAAGGTGGCAGGCAATCATCAGTGTCACAACTCAGTGGCAGATCTAAACATCTGGCCCAGATCTTGCTGCTCTTATTTGCAATAAAGGAAAGCACAGCTAGGTTTCTTGCTTTCAGATTCCTCTTTCAATATTTGTCATATTTGTTTGCAGTCTATTAAGTATTTTTTTTCATAACAGTTCTTAAGCATCCGTTTTATTTCACTAGATTGTTAAAACCTGTGGTAGCACTGAATAGCAATGCTTGTGATGTTCTTTTGAGTTCTTTGTGGTTTTATACTGTTAAGATTACTCTCGGTGCTATTTAGGCCAGAGTGTGTGTGGGGGGCACAGCTGCTGGATGTTTCTTTGAAGGAGCTTTTTAAGTCCTGAGAAAGCCGGGATGTGACTGGGAAAGAAATTTCCCTAGGTCTCTTTACCTTCTTGTGAAGGACTCCTTTTTCAACTTGTAGCTGGATTTTTGAAGGCATGGAAAGTCTTCCACTCCTCCCTCTGCCTTCAAAAATCATAATTAAGCTTCAGACTTAAGTCCCAATAGTGCGATGGCACGGTGATCCCAGATAAACATGCCAAGTAAGAGCATTGTGGGTGAGGTCCTGTCACTGAAGGGGCTGTTCTGTTTTCTCCTGCTGGCTGAGAGTACTGAGCAGGGAGAGGCAAGGAGGCCTTTCTGATTGCATGTGCTTCTCCTGCGCAGAGTGCCTGGTGCCTGTGTGAAACAGAGTGGCAGTGGATTGTGGCAGAAGAGACAAAAAAACCCCAACCTTCAGCTGCTGTTGGGAGGCAATGGGCAACAATGGAAAGGTGAGTGCCTAATAAAGGGGATAGGATGGGGAAAGAGCACACCTGGAAGGAGAAGAGCTAAAAGTAAAGTTGTGACTGTAAATGACAGTGATAATTAGAATTTTAACGTGTTAGGATTGAGATGTTAGTTAAATAGCTATTATTAAAGTTATTTATTATTTTTGAACATAAATTTTGGCAGGACTGAAACAATTACTTTCGCCAAACACTTTCCTATATACTTTATATATACAACCCTTAATAAACTTAAAAAACAAAAAAATAAAACAGTGAGGTCTGAAATATCAACAAGGGAATGAGAATTTTCAATAAAATTATGATTTCCTGGAAAATCATTAATTTGGTCTAAATTTTTTTCCAGAATTGCTCATCAAAAAACCTTGTAGAAATGTACTAGTATTATAGTCCCTAGTTTTACCCACTGCAGTACAGGATCATTCCCAAATTAATGTGGATTCTAGTGTTTATCTACTGTATTATTATGCCAATTCCTTCAATTTCGGAGACCAATTGAAGTTTTCCCTACTATTAAACTTCAGTGTTCATCACTTAATTTTTCCTTTATATTTGTGTAATATACTCTTGTATCTCTCCAAGCAATTCTGCAAATGAACCAGAGTTTGAACATTTTAAATATTTGTTGTAGATGTAATCATAATTTAGCTGTCATTTAACTAGCTCTGTACATGTATTTCTCTTTTCATCTTCTCTTTTAGTTTAGTCTCCCCTAATTATTTTTGTAGCTTTTCTTTGAACTTAATCCAATTCGTCTACATTTTTTCTGGTAATTAGGTGCTGATAGCAGAAAAGCATTTGGACAAATTCCACCTGTTATGTGAAGAATCATCTCCTTTTATTCCTTTGAACCTGTCTCCTACTAGCTTTCTTTAATGGCCCCTACTCCTTGTGTTTGAAAAATCAGCGAGTACTTGATTTCTCGCCACCTTCCCACATGCAGCATGGTCCATTTTGAATTATTAATTCTTTTATGGTTCATTTCTTTTGGCTTCCAAAATTACTTGCCCTGTTATTTTTGCATGGGAAAGAAGTTACATTTTGTTTTGCTAGTGGCTGCTGGAGCAGTACAGGTTTCTTTCTTCGGCAGTAGAACTGTCTCTGTTTTTCTCTAAACTTCTGCTATTTGTTTAGTTATAAACTCTTCACTTAGTAACTTTAGAAGTTTCTAATTCTTGCCCTTCATCTATGAGTATGCACGCAGCTAATAGGTTAAAATAATACTAGTGTGACAAAGTGAAGCTCTCAAGAGAGAAGCAGAGTTCCAGTTGCTTGGACAGTATTAATTTTGAGACCTCCTTCACTTGGATGTTGTATGTTTAATTTATGGTTATACTCCTTCTTGGAGGCAGGGAGGGAAATCTGGAGATCTCTGTGAAATCTGTGAAAGAGTCAAGAAAGAAGTGAGTTCACCTGACTGTACTTCTGCTTCCTAAACAGTACATCTGCTCTCACCTTTGAGTTCCCCTGCCAGCCTGCTGTAATGCTTGATACCTTGGAGAGATTGAGGCAGGGACAGAAACAAGCATATTAAGTGCCCTTGTCTGTGAGTAGGTACTGTTCTTTCGGTGAGTTGCATCAGGCAAGGGCAATATCAGAACAAACAGGACTGAATGCATAATTTAAGCCAAATTTGTTTTCCTCCTGGGTGGGGATTAATTGGCAGTCTTAATTCTGAACTTGCCAAGCTTTGAGCGCTGGATTGTTAAAATTATTCTTCAGATGTTAGTTTAGGTAAAGGAGGATGGAAAGAATGAAATTCATAATTTTCTTAGAAGACAGAAGTTGGGCTTCTTCTCATTGCCTGTATGTATAATTCTAACACCCTTAGATTGTTGAATTGGTTTTTACCAATTCATTTAATGAAGTGAAGGTTGATTGCTTCAGTATCTATCTGCTGTGGTTTGCAGGCCAACGATGGGATATGATGTGACCCATAACACACTGATCAACTCCATGATACAAACTGCTCTGTCTATACAGAAAACGTAGTGACTTTTATTGTGTTGATTTTAGGACTCACCCTGAGGTTGTGTACAAAACCAGCACTGGTCTCTGTTGGCCAGGAGCCTGCTTGAGGTGAGGCAAGCTTGTGTCATGCGTGATGTGCAGATCCTGTCTGATGAGTGTATCACACTGGTCTGGCAGCATGTAACTGCTTTCTCTATGTTCTTTCTTTATATACCTATGTAACACTGTGCTCTCAATCTGCTTAATGCATCTTTGCCACTTAAAAAAATCCTCTTCTTATCAAGAGGAAGATTTGCTGCAGATGGGGCAGTGCTATGACGTGGGCTACGCTTTGTTATTCTCTTTTCCCCCAGCAGACCTCTCATTTCACATTCTGCCATTCTGGGGCAATTATATGCTTAGCCTGTGCGTGACTTTGCATGTGCTTACACAGCAGTTGTACAGCACGGCTTCCCCTGGCCCCTAAACCAGTGCTTGCTAAGTGCTTCATGCCCTCTTGCCTTCCTTCCCTGAGTGCCTCTACAGCTATGTACAAAGTGCTGGGAAAAGCTGTGTGCCAAGAGGAACAGGGAAGGGCAAAACCAGGCAGTAGGTGAGTACCAGCAACGGTTAAGGTGCTTGTCTGTATGAATTGTGTAGTTTTGGGGGGTGGGGGTGTTCCCCCCCAGTATTTTTCCAAAAATAATAGACACCGTAAGAGCAGAAGCTACAAATTTGTAAATAAAGCGTGGTTCAGTTCCAGTTTCAGTTATAGAGTGATTCCCTCAAGTGGTAGGGATTTCCTTCATCTCACAGTGGATTATTGTGTAATAACCTATGTTTTATCAAATGTGATAAAGCTTTGCTTTACGTTGATAAGCTTTTCTCTCAAAGATTATAAAGGTTCTAGGCAGAGTGACAAAAATCAACAGGTGATCTCAAAGCATGTAGAAATTGGGTGTTGAGGACTGATCTATCACAGAGTAGCTGGACAAAGAACCTGTAACTACTATAGAATACCGTAAGAGTTCTGTGTTGCAATTGAAAGTGAAATAATTTAGGAAAGTCCCTGATAAATATTATGCTTTGCAGATTGTAGCCATAGAAAGATGCCAGGAAAAATTAGGAAAATTTTGTATTCAGTGAGGTTTGCAAAAGCAAACAAAGAAAAAAGACCCTTTCTCTATTTTGTGAACTTTTCATTAATAAGTATTTGTGAACACTGGGGAGTTCTGCAAATTGTTTTTAGCAAAGTAGATTTTGGCCACAGCAAATAATCCCACTAATGCATTTACTTAATTTTTCATTATTCATGGTTCTGCTACGCCAAAAGAAGTTGATCTTTTGGCATCCAGTAATATTTTTGCTTTGATCCTATAACCAAATGATGCTAACCACAAAATTATTTTAATTTTGTCATGATTGCACTGGGGATGTTTGCTATTCATTTTGGTTTTGGCACTCACTGCATCAAAACTTAACCCAAACAACCAAGAGTTTGTTTGCAATAATGTCAAGCAATATTTGGCAGTTATTTCACTGTATGATTCAGGAAGGTGTTTGACACTGACCTGATTGCGCCTGGGAATAATTCTGAATTTATGAAACCAAAAGTGGAATTGTAAACTAAACAGCTAGTAATCTCTGAGAGGAACATAGCAATTATACTCTTTCAATAATATGGGGTTTGAATTAGAAATAAATACTTAACAGGTAAGGGGTGACTAGTAGGCCAAATAATTCCTAACACAGAGGCTAAGAGGGTAGCTAGGCAAGACTTTATGCTTTGAGCTTTACATTTCAGCTTGATTCTGTTTCATGTTAGTATACATTACTGTATTTTACAGCATCCTTGACATAATTCAGCCTGCTGTGAAGTAAAAGAAATGGCTAACTGATTTGTTGCTCTATTTGAGACCGCTGATATACTTTGTGTTCAAATTGTGATTGCAAAGGGAGAGAAAAAGTTCCGTACATCCTGGAGTTTTATATTACCAGGAATTTTAAAAATCAATTTTTGATCTTTGTTTTGCTCTATGAAGAAAACAGAGATTATTCCAAAGCATAGACATCCTGGAAGTAGAGATGAGTCTAATAGGTAAGTAAGCAAGCAGTAGGTTGCTCGTGAAAAGAGTGGCTGATACTACCTGACGTAAGGCCACAATCTAGGAAAAAAATTATTAAGTAATGTAATTTATCTGATCATTCCTATGGATCTTGATAGGAGGTCTTTAATGGATAATGTTATTGACATAGGTGTAAGAGTTAGCAAAGTCTGGGGTCTGGGGCAGAGTCAGTTAAATGCATTTGGTAAAGAGCAATGATATTTATTGGAGGAGTTTTAGTCTGGTTAGATTGGATCTAAAATCTCAAATCCTCATTTCATTTTTGGACTAGTTTACGTTACTGATTTTAAGAACCAGGTAATACCCATTTCATATAACTTATGGGTAGAATTAATATGAAGTAAAAGGATATTTGCTGAAAAGTTTCATAATACCAACACAGAGGTAACTAGGTGATGGCTTTAGTGTCTTTAGTATTGTGGTAGTTGGTGTTATTGTTGTTGTCATTGGCCTCATCATCATGATCTCAGAGTTTCACAAAATCTCCAGCCAAATTTGTTGAAGCTGGATTTAAGTGCTAATACTTTCTGGCAGCTCCTGGTGATTAAACATAGTGGGTTAGGTACATACATTAAATTTCAGTGGCGTTTTCCCATGGATAAATATACTTGAAGTTTTATTTCACATAAGAGTGTTCCAAATCTGCCAAGAAATAAGAGCCATTAGGTAATTTTCTCTTTCCCATTTAATTCTATGATAACCTGAGAAAAAAATTGCCTGGGTTGTGTTCTTTTCATATCATTAAAACTTAGAAGCAGAGTGCCTTTTTCACAAATATACAGCCTCAATGTAAAAGAAACTTCCTGAAAAATGGGAAAAATATTTTGCCAGAGATAAGGTATTGGAAGGTAAAAGTACTGCTTTGATTTAGTTGCACAATTCCAGGGCAATTACAAACGTGAGAAGAAGAGTTCAGTTTTCACAGGATAGTTCCCAACCATGAAACTGAACAGAGCCTATAAATTATGAGTTGAAGATAATGTATACAATAAAGCTTTGTCTCTGTCCAGACATATTTAAAACTAATTACAAATAGCTGTTATTAAAAAGGTTTCAGGATTAATTTGCCTTTCTGGTTTGCTTTGTAGAGGAAAGTGCTATCATATTAGCCAATACAAGACTTACCATGATTATTAGTGATTGCTCTAACTTCTCCATTTTACTTGGCAGACAGCAGCACAGAGCACTGCTATTCTTTCCCTTGCTCCTGAACCGCCACAAGAATGCCTCGCCAAGGTAGCTAGATGGCATGGAAAGCATCACACTTTCTCCTGCCAAATCCAGATAGTTCAAATATGCAGGAGAAATGTTGCTCTCACTGGCTTTTGGGATATCATTCTCAGCCTCCTATCAGCCACATACATGAGGAAAATGGGAAAAACTCAAAGTGTCCTTCTTAACGGATGGAGATACTTATTTATGTCATCACGTGGCATATTGATATTCTGGCTTGCAATATGAAGGATGCTGCTTTGCCATGGCATTTAAGTTGATTCACAAAAATTGCAGCCTCTGCTTTCTTAGGATGGACACTAAGAGGAATTATGAACAAGTTAAAATCTATTGGAATTTCTCTCCAAGTATTCATTCTGTGCAGGAGGGATGGATAAACAAACTTCACTAAGAATCTGAGTCACATAATATATTAATTATACTGAATTCTAACAACAACAAAAAAAAACCCAACCAAAACTAAGCATTTTTGATTCATAACTGCCATTCTTTGTCATAAGTAAGCACTTTTGACGTATAATTAGAGCCACTCCTGTCTCACAGTTTTGTTCACTCAAAAACTTGCCTTTGAAGGTGGATAAAATACCACCAATCAGGAGACTGACTCCTGGAACTGCAAATTACTTTTTGGTGTCTTTTCAAATTAATTTTGCCCAGCCTTTATAAAAGCTGATTTTTTTCAGTAGTCTACTAAATGTTATTTAAATTGTAGGCATTGAATCTCACACAGCCGTATGGTGAAGGGATACATGCTTTGCTGGAAGAGAGCAGTCTTTCTGAAGAGTTGTCTACTTGAACATTTACTCAAATAGTTTTGATTATTATAATTTCCTTACATTCGGTATGAAAATGTGCAAAATCAATCTACCTTTTCTAAAAGTTTTAACATGACTTCCTGATTCTTGCCCATCTTTTCTTTGTCTGCAGTAATTCTGAAGAAGAGAAACTGATGGCTATCCTCCAGACTTTTGCTTTTTTCAGAATCTCCTAGATGATGTGGCAGTTGTCAGATGTGGGAACTGCCCATAGCAGAACCAGTAAATAGAGATGATTTATGGATCAAAGACATTGCTGGGCAATTTCGACAAGTGGCCTATCTACATTTACTTAGGATGTATTTTTTAATGACTGGGTTGAGTTCTTAAATGGGACTTAGCCACAAAAACTTCTGGGATACTCTTCTACAGAATGGTGAATACCCTCCTCTGTTCCTCTATTTCCTCCTCAGATTTTCTAGGATTGTGTTGTTTCCTCCTTCATGGGTAGTGGGTCTCAGCATGAATGCAATATTTAGCTATTCTGAGATCTGAATATTTCTAAGAGTATCCCTGTGCTAAAGAAGCCTTACTTTTCAGTGAGGCATACTTGTTCTTTTGTGAATACCTAGTTTAATATTGTCCTACCAGTCAAACTCAAGTTGAAGAATGTTCAAAATATTCTTGCACAGAAACACTTCCATTTTTATCCCATCCTGGTGAAGAAGCCTTGCATCAAGCAGATCTTTTTTTTCTTTCAACCCTCCTCCAGTTTGCTGACAGTCAGTAGGCTGATGATATTGCAGTGACTGCTTTTCTTGCTGCCAGGCTGAGAAAAGGTCCATCTACAAATGCACTCTCCTGTCTACAGTTAACTCTGTGTGCTCTCACCCGTCTTGCTTCCTGGGCTGAGAGAGACTGCTGCAGTAAAGAGGTGCATGACGGCCACTTACCGGCCTCTAAAAATTCCCAGTGCTGAGATGCATCCAGGTTCTGCTCAAATTGGTTGCTTGAATTTTGTGGTTGGCCTGACTTGGCAGCAGCAATTTTTTTGAATGTGTTTTCTAATCCAGAGATGGTTTGGAGCTTGGGTTGTGGAATTTAATATGTGCTGTTCTAATTAAAATTACGGCATCAAAAACCTCTTTGTGAGCCAGCACAGTTGTCTGATGAATGATGAACTGAGGTGCTTCCTTTGTGAACATTTTTGTGGTGCAATTCCTGATACAGACATTTCTAGTCAAAAAGCAGGTATTACTGATGGACTCAGTACAGACCATTATTAAATTGCTACATTTTGAATGTAAAGGTTCAGAATTGGGGTTTCTCTTGAAGACAGAAATGTATTTATTCTACAGTTTACAAATAGGAAAATCATGACACAGTATGTAAAGCCAAGATAAATTCTTAAATGAGACATATTGACAAATTCTCCAAGGGAATGCCTGCGTTGGGTTAGCTCTGGGGTGGTAACTTTTAAGTGTTACTTTTACCTGGCACTTGCAACATTTTATGAGGACCTTTTCCCTGACATATTTCAAGGGAAAGAGGAGATGTCTGGAAATTTACAGGTCAGCTTCTTTTGATCAGTTTTGTCGGTAGGTGTTTTATCATAACTCTGGGGTCAGTCCTAAAAAAGGGGGAAAAGAAACACGTAATTGGTAAATGACAGGTGTTAAAAAATATTTAAAAAGCAATTTACTGTGAGCATTAGACATCCAATTCATCTGGCTTTTATAGGCAGACTTTGTTTAGATGTAATCTTCAAGAATGGGTTTTCATTGATAGAAAACTACTGCTATGCAGGTAACATTTCTCTATGACCAGTAAGCTCACCAAAGAATTACAAAAGGTTTCCCATATTGTTGGGAAAAAACCCTCAGGGCAATGCTCACAAAGGAGTATGCTTGCAAAACAGTTGCTTCTACTGCTATGAACGATGCAGTTCCCAGTCGAGCTCATTATCTTATGTAGACCTTTGGATTGTCCTGAGCAATATGATTGCATAGGAAAGATGATGTTGGTGGCTAAAAGGTTATAGTAAATGTCTTTGTTTCCTGCAAACTTGAGTTCCCCTAAATACCAAATAACTAAATTATGTGTTACTTAGAATTTACAGTCTCCTTGCCTTCTTGTGCCTATTCCTACACTTTTTTTTTTGCATCTAAAGAAATCCTACAGCACTTGACAATTATTAACTGACATTTTGAACGTAATTAGGCAAGGATACCTGGATTCCATAGTCTAGTAACGATACTCAGAAAGATGTCTCTTGTACCCAAACAGGGATAAATATTATAAACTCTACTGTTCTTGCTGAATAATGGGATTTTACAAGAAAAAAAGATTCTGAAGTTTATAGAGAATTCTTATGACTATCAAGAGGTTTGAGATATCTGAATTTTTAATATTGAATATTTTAATTTATTTTTTTTAATAGCCACCAAGGAACTTTGGAATCACTCTATGGTGAAAATTGCAATTGCTTTTATATCATCTAAACCTCACATAGTAATTCTGGTTAAATGGACGACTTAAGTTATTTTTTAGCTTGATTTCAAGATTTTTGGAAGAGACTTAGCCTGTAGCATTATTTATCCACCGGCCTGTTCTATACTACTATCTTTTGAACTCTTTGGTCACATTCAACCAAATCTGAGTTACCTGTATTAGTTCTAGCTTACTTTATGTTCCTTCAAGTCACTTGAAAAATTAGGGGCTGCATGGAAGAAAGAGACTCAAATTAGCATATTGCTGAGGAAAGGGCAGGCAAAAAGCAACCACTATATATTTTACAGGCAGCATTGGGCTAACTCTGGGCTATCTACATTGCATGAGCTCTCTTGCCTGGTTGGGGTGGCACAATGAGAAATGGTGTTGAATAGGTTTATGCGAACCATCTTTCATTAGTTCTACTCACAGAAGGGCTCATTTGACTGGCATTACTATAGCTACCTTAGTTCAAAAAGAGATTTTGAAAACCAATATCATATGCTTTATTAAACTCAAGTCTTAAGTAAGGCTATATATAATCATTTTAATTTCTGAGGCTTCACAAGTAATCCTACTTAAATATATAGAGAAGATTTATCATAAGATGTTAGTGCCATTTTTCTTGATTATCACTTACTGAGGCTTCAAAGTACTCACTTCAAAGTGCTTAAAAGCCAAAGGTGGGGTGGGTTTTTTTTTCTTGCCACAGCATCCAGTAACCTAATAAAAGGCAGATTATTCTGATGTACTGTGAAGCACAAGGGATAACTAAAATAAAAGGGTTTTTTTCCATGTCTACCCCATAGGATTGTGAGTTAGTCCATGACTACAGGCAGTGTAGACAATTTTGTATTACAGGTACGAAACATTTATGTTTTCAAGGAATAATATTTTGCTTCAATATGACAAAGGACATGCCAGAAAGGAAGCTTGGCTTTCAAATTGAAAGCCATGGGGGCTCATGTTCATTTGGCAGTGACGTAGTCACTGTTGAAGCACTGTCCTGCATGGCCTTTGGTAGGTGGCCACAAGCATGCTGCTCAGCAGAGTCTTTTTCCCCTCTGAACATAATGCTGTCTTGCAGGCAATCCACATCTGGCCACTCTGGTCGTCCCTGGTGTCCCAGCTGCCTCTCGGATTCCCCTGGGCATCTTGAATGTAAGTCTGCTGTCCCCCTTGCTGCTCCTCTGTAGGAACAGAGATTTCTCAAGGCACGCCGAGGCACCCTTCAAAAGTCAATCTAGACCTGCTCTTTGGCTTGCCACCACAATTCAGGTCACTACTGAAGACATGAATTTTACTGCTTGAGAAAGTCTCAGCAGCAAATAATTTTCCTTTAGGTGAGAATCTTTAGGTAGCCCATGAAGGGAGAGCAGAGTATTTTGTTCTGATATAACTTGATGGGGTCAGGGTAATGGGTGCTGAGTGACTAGTTGGGCTCATGCACTTTGAACCCACTGAAGTAATTTCAGACATCAGTTAAAAATGGCAAAACTGTCTTGCAGTGGTCAAACCTGGTAGCTGTGCTTACAAGAAAGAATCATGGCTATGTCATAATAGTACAAATGATAGTTTCAGTGGCATCTCTATTTGCAGCTAAAAAAATGTTGAGATTATTTTTGAGTCTTTACACCAGTATAAGTGTTTGGACTTCAATATTTCTGTTCTGAGCTTCATGAGTTCTCCACTGTGTTAGGGTTGAGTTCCATCTTGACGAAGGACTGGAACGGTTGGGCTGTAGGACTAATTGTGCCACACCTGGAAGATGCATGCAACTGGCTTTCGTCACTGTGCTCTGGATGTTCAACCCACAGGATCTTGTTAATGCTGCCAGCACTTTTGGGTTGCTGTTCAGTGCAGATGGGAGGGAGTATGGACCTGCAAGACATGAATGGAAATGGCTGAGACATTGCTGCAACAGAACCCTTGGGACCAGAGCACAGTTTGTGTTTGGGTACAGTTCTGTTTCAATCAGTGAGTAGGGCAGGCTGGTAAAATAGTACTGAAAATTTACCAGTTCTGGCATCAAATCCTTACCCCTAGCCTGTCAAAAATGACATTTGTGTTATAAGCTACCTTTTAACTCTTAGATGCAATGAAGGAAACTAATTATCTAATTAAAATTTGCCTAGTACTAAAGTTGGTTCTCAGTGACTGTTCTAGGTTGCGTGGCAACGTTTTGGTAGGGGGGCTACAGGGGGAGCTTCTGTGAGAAGCTGACAGAGGCTTCCCCTAGGTCTGACAGAACCAATCCCAGCTGTCTCCAGGATGGACTGGTTGCTGGCCGAGGCCAAGAAAATCAGTGATGGTGGTAGCGCCTCTGTGCTAAAATACTTATGAATGGAAAAGAAAAAATCCAACCTAGCAGCAGCTTTTGCAGCCAGAGGGAGGAGTTACAAGATGTGAGAAACTTTGTAGACACTGAAGTCAGTAAAGAAGGAGGGGGAGGACATGCTCCATGTGCCAGAGGAGGGATTCCCCTGCATCCCTTGGAGAAGACCATGGTGAAGCAGGCTGTCTCCATGCAGCCCTGGGAGGATGATGGTGAAGCAGAAATTCTGCTGCGGCCTATGGAGGACTCCACACCAGAGCAGGTGGAGGCACCTGAAAGATGTTGTGACCCCGTGGGAAGCCCACATTGGAGCAAGCTCCTGGCAGGACCTGTGGCCCCATGGAGAGAGAAGCCCACACTGGAGCAGGATTGCTGGCAGGACTTGATTCAGTGAAAAGTAATCATGCTGAATAGATTGATATAGGTGTAGCTTAAGAGACAATTAATATAACTTTAATATAAGAATTTTCATAGTTTTAAGGATAGACTAATTTAAGAGAAAGCTGTAACTGTGTAAGCTGCTTGTGCGAGCAGATGCAAAACTTAACCATAACAGTGCAACAGTAACAGCCTTGAAGATAAAGAAGTAAGAATTTGTGTGGTTTTAGGAATAGATTAGTTTTGAATTTTAGCAGAATTTGGCTTTAATGGGCGCACACATTTGGAGGAGCTATCCCCTGTGTGCCCAGCGCTGCAATAAAGGATACCTGCTTCATAGTCACCAAGGCTATTGAGGTTTGATTCCAGCTTTCTGAGGCATCAGACTCTTGACCCCATAGGGGACCCATGCTGGAGCAATCTGTTCCTGAAGGTCTGCACCCTGTGGAAGGGACCCATGTTGGGGCAGTTCATGAAGATCTGTGGCCTGTGGGAAAGGACGCATGTTGGAGAAGCCCATGGAGGAATGTCTACCATGGGAGGGACCCCACGCTGGAGCAGGGGAAGAGTGTGAGGAGTCCTTCCCCTGAGGAGGAAGGAGCGACAGACACAGTGTGTGATGAACTGACTGGAACCCCCATTCCCCATCCTCCTGTGCCATTGTGGGTAAAGGAGGTAAAGAAAAGAGGAAGCTGGTAGAAGAGGGGTAGGTGTTTTTAAGATTTGGTTTTATTTCTCATTGTTCTATTCTGTTTTACTTGGTAATAAAATAGATTTTAAAAAAAAATAAATTAATGCTGAGTCTGTTTTGCCTGTGATGGTAATTGCTGGATGATTTCTTCGTGTCCTTATCTCAATCCAAAAGCCTTTCATTATACCTCTCTCCCCTGTCCAGATAAAGAGGTGAGCGATAGAGTAGCTTTGGTGGGCACTTGGCCTCCAGCCAGGGTCACACCACCACACTGACTTTATCAGTAACATATTCTCTGCTGCAAAGTGTGGCAATTGTAGCAGAACATGCTGGATTATATCAGAGCATGCCTGTTACACTACTATCTGCTCTACACAAACTTTGAATTTTAAGCTGTTTTTGGGGCTGTAACACATCTCCCCCATATTTGTGGAGGACAGTCCTCGTAGATTTCTCATCTTTAGAGAAATCAAAAAATAATTATTTCAAATGCAGCTTCTGTGAGCCCAAGTGATTTACAAGAATGTTGTTCCTTCCTTTAAAGTATAGCTGCATAATGCTACATGTCTGGGTAAACTGTAGAGCATTTATTTTAATCAAGGAGATACTTGAAATCTGATGGAGTTGGGGCTGATGACAAATATATACCTTTTTAGTCTCTATGGATGCCTCACAGTGTGGGCAAGGAATAGAATCCAATCACATCTTACATATGTGAATAAGTGGATAAACTCATCTGGATTATCTGAAGATGCTGCATACTTGATTTCTAACACCCTGATGTTTTGGAAGGCCATGGTAAGTTTTCTGGAGCAGGTCTGCAGAACTGTGTAGAAATACAATGTTACGAACTAACCAGGGCTATGGGGTAGATATAGTCTACTGTCAGTATTTTCTGCTGCTTTCCTTCCTTTGCTGCGTGGCCTCACATGACCACTAGCTCCCCAGCATGTGACAAGTCCTACATGGATGGTCCGCAAGATTCCTGGAGTGATTCAGTGCTCTAGAGAGGTTTGGGTACATTGATTTATCCTGTAGACAGAAGATTATCAAAGTTTTCCACTGCTTTTCTCTCTTGTTTGATGATGATGTTTGTGAAAGATGTGCTGATGATGTTTGTGATAGGATCGCAGTCTTTTCTGTGCCATCAAATGCTTTTGCAGCTGGAGACCAGGATAAAGGAAGAGAAGGATGAAACAACACTCTTCTTCCAATCTTTTTTCTATTACCAGTGCATTTCTTTTTACTCTCAAATTTGTAAAGAAATCTGGGATTGGATCTGTGGAAGAGCTCTGCAGCTTTCTTGCCTTGTCTGCAAAATTACAGTTGCATCTCTGACTAGGAGAATGTAGTTATATCTCATGGTATTATCTTCTGTTTTGTGATATATCCTTTACCTCAATGATATTGAGAAATTTATGTGGAACTTAAGGAAATAATAAATGTTCTGTGGTATATTAAAAGAATTATATGTCCTTGTTATGTGGAACACACTTCCTTCATTCTAATTAACATGTTTGTATTGTGTTGTCCTGTCACAGACCTGCAGTGAAGAATATGACATTAACCACAGAAACCCAGAATACACTCACTTGTAGGCATCTGGAAATCCACCATGAGGGTAGTGGTAACAAATAAAACAGAAAGCCTGGAACTGAGGACTAAAGCCTTTCTCCAGAAGGTTCCTTCTTTCAAAGTTCTTTCCTCTCATACCTTCTGTACTGTGCCAGTGGGAAGTCAGCAGTATGGATTCTGCTTGTCTGAGGTACCCAGAGGGAATGTAAGGGGTTGGACATAAGGGTGTTTGTTGTGATTGTCTTGAGCTACTGCTCTGAATCTTCCTGGCTGGCAGAAGCTGCAACCCAATAGCGGAAGAGACAGGTTTTGGAGGCACAGAATTGTTAATGTTGGAAGAGTTCTCTGGAGATTTTCTGGTTCAACCACCCTGTTCAAAGCAGGGTTGTCTAGCACAGGTTGCTAAGGACTGTGTCCAGTCAGGCTTTGAATATTTCTAAGGATGGAGACTCCCCACCTGGCCTGGGCAATATGTTCCTGTGTTCTATCACCCTTACAGTCAAAAAAAGCATTTTCTTGTGTTTAACCTCAATTTCCTGAGTTTCAGTCTGTGCTCATTTCCTCTTCTCTGGCTCTGTCTCCTTTCTTGCTTCTCATCATGTGTTGATAGGCATTGATAAGACATGCTCCCTAACACCAGCCTTTTCTTTTCCAGGCAAGACCAAGCCCTGCTCTCCCAGCCTATCACAGAATCACAGGATGGCAGGGGTTGGAAGGGACCTGTGGAGATCACCAAGTCCACCCATCCTGCTAAAGCAGCGTCACCTAGAGCAGGTTGCAAAGGATCATGTCCAGGGGGGTTTTGAGTATCTCTAGAGACTCCACAGCCTCTCTGGGCAGTCTGTGCCAGTGCTGGATTACCTTTCAGCAGGTATTGGAGTAGTCCTCTTATTTACCTATAATGTTCTAGTAGCAGAAATTGGATGAAATCATAGAATGTAGGGGTATATGTTAAGTAGACTGAGGTTAGCCATTCTCCCTGTCCTCTTTCACACGTGTATGAACAGCTAAAAGGCAGGCACAGACTTCCATGTGGCCTGTTTGCATGTGCTCCATGTACACAAAAATTTTAAGTGATGTATTTTCAAAAGTCTCTTATCAGATGCCACAGGGGTCTAACAGCTGCTGCCATGTTTGTGAAGAATACAAAAGTACCAGTTAGGCTGAGATACAGTCACAGAATCACAGAATCATTAAGGTTGGCAATGACCTCCAAGATCATCTAGTCCAAGCATCCCCCTGCCACCTATATTGCTCACTAAACCATGTCCCTAAGTACCTCATCCAACCGTTTCTTACACACCCCGAGGGATGGTGACTCCACCACCTCCCTGGGCAGCCTGTTCCAATGCCTGACCACTCGTTCTGAGAAGCAGTTTATCCTAATTGCTAACCTGAACCTCTCCTGGCACAACTTGCAGCCCTTCCCCCTTGTCCTATCACTACTTATCTGCGAGAAGAGGCTGACCCCCAGCTCACCACCCTAATCCGTATGGGTGATTGGTGGCTCTGCTTAGCTCTGTTTTCTTCCTGTATTTCCTTGAACACAAAGTTTGAAAGGCCTTCTATAGGCTGTTTTAGCTTGGCAATGGGTCAGTCACAGGATGTACATGGATTAAAAAAAGACTAGTTTTATGCTTAAGGGTATCAATTTTATACCTGTGAGGTACATGTGGAAGTTGGGCTGAATCTCAGTGATAGTGCTTTATTTTTACTCTGCTGCTATGATGTTTAGTTCCTTTATAAAAAGAGAGTGGCAAAGTCAAGCAGAGACCTCTGGAGTAAGGGGCAAGCCACTCTTTGAGATCATCAGGTCGTGTCAGAGGAGGAAATAAAATCTCTGCTACATGCTGCTCAGGCAAAGGAGGAATGCCGGAGACTGAAAGTTGGCTGAGGAGCTAAGAGACAGTTAAGGAGAGCAGGAAACAAATACACAAGGCAACCTCAAGACAACAATCTGTTAGGTTGCCAGAGAGCCTAAAAAAAATAGGATGTACTTCAGAAAGATAAAATAAGCAGAGAAACTTCTATTGCAAACTGTTAGACATTTCATTTCTGTCTTACCTAAACACTTGATTTATATCTATTGTAAAAAGTTAACTCTTCCTGTTTGTATTTTAATACAATGAGGCTTTTCATTTGTCCTTCCAATTTTTTTAAGAGCAAGAGATGTTAATTTTACAAGCTTTAAGGGAATCTGCCTCAGTTCCTATCCAATTTGAAGCTTAGTCCTAGGCTCACCTGAACAAGTGATTTTCAGATTTTTTCAGAAACTGCTTCCAACTTTGCATTTTTCTAACCACATGTAGACTGCATTGCCACAGTCCAGGTTTAATTTTGAATCTTAACAGTGGAATACAAAATCTGTTGAGTCTGCTTGGTCTTGTATGAGGTACGTCAACCAGATGCCAAACTTTCTGAAAATAGCCCCCCTTTTGTGGAAAATGGCCAGCCTTTCTGTGTTTCAAAGGACAGTCCTTATTTCCAGAGTTTGTCACAGGAATCAAACATTTTCAGAGTGATGCTAAAACATAAACTGCTGATTAAACCTTGTTTTCAGTGTGGAACTCATCCTGGAGAAATATTGGTTCTGTCTGGAGCCATTCATATGTGACAAAAGATTTAAAACAGGCCCTCATCTGAGGTTTATCCTCAACTAAAATCATACATCATGGTAGAACTAAAATTTTGTACTACTAATAATTGCTCTTTCAGCTGAGAAAATGATTAAATGATTAGTTTGGAAAGGGCATATATTTTCTTTCTGGCCACCATCTTAAACTGTGAAATGATATATATTATATATTGTGACTATAATAATATATATGTTGTTAATATAAATTGTTTCTGACAGCTGCTCATTATCACAGCTCTGGAAGGGGAACACGTCTCTGTCTCTCAATGAATTAAAAAAGAAGCAATGAAATGGCATTAGGAATATCTGGGAATGGGAGAAGTACAGTACATGGAAATGATTTGGCTTTTGAAAATATATAATCATTCACACTGATAAAGCTAACACTGACTTCCCAGAAACTCTGGTAGATTCTGGGCTCTCCTATCCCCTAACACAGCAAAGTATGCTGTACATAAAGAATTACTCAGCTTTTTTAAATGTGCCATAGTTTTTATAGTCAGTTTCTTCAATAGCCAAAATAGTTCCACTGTTATGGAAGATATTTAATTTTATCAGCCATGAATATTTGGAACTACTGAAGCATATCTCCAGACAAATACTATCTCTGCTGTTAATTTAAGATAACTGTGTTATCTTAACTGTGCTGTTAAGTTGAAGGGATCTTGAAAAGTTTCCTCATGGTTAGAAGTTAGTTTTCTACATTAGGTGAAGATTGCTTAATTGCAATTTCTAATTTCTTTAAGGATGATGAGGATGGAAGTGATGCTTTCAATGACTAAATAACTACTTAAAAGGGTTTTTTATGACACACTTAAAAATCATAACAGCCTGCTCTTCTGTATGCTGGCGTTAATGCTGTAATGCTGTCTGTGAAAGGAAAGCTAGGAAGAAGAATTGACAACTGATTCATGCATCAAAGTCTAATTCTTAAAAACACTTCACATCAAAGCAGAAAAAACACCAAGCATTTCATTCACCTTTCAAATACCTGGATTGGTACTAAAGCTGCAACAAACAAAACTAAATTGAAGCTGAGCCCGTTGCTTTCTCTGGGAAATGTGTTGTCCTTTCAGGAATCACAGAATCACAGAATTGTAGGGGTTGGAAGGGACCTCGAGAGATCATCGGGTCCAGCCCCTCTGCCAAAACAGGCTCCCTAGGACAGGTCACACAGATAGGCGTCCAGACGGGTCTTGAATATCTCCAGAGAAGGAAACTCCACCACCCCCCTGGGCAGCCTGTGCCAGGGCTCTGTCACCCTCACTGGGAAAAAGTTCCTCCACATGTTGGTGTGGAACTTCCTGTGCTCCAACTTGCAGCCATTGCCCCTTGTCCCGTCCCCACAGACCACTGAAAAGGGGCTGGCTATTTCCCCTGTGTCCCATACTTAAGACATTTATAAACATTAATAAGGTCCCCCCTTAGTCTTCGTAGCCCTTCTCTGGACTCTCTCCAGGAGATCCCTGTCTTTTTTATCCCAGGGAACCCAGAACTGGACACAATACTCCAGGTGGGGCCTGACCAGGGCAGAGTAGAGGGGGAAGATCACCTTCTTTGACCTGCTGGCCAGACTCCTCTTGATGCACCCCAGGATCCCATTGGCTCTCTTAGCCACCAGTGCACACTGCTGGCGCATGGCCAACCTGTCATCTACCAGGATCCCCAGGTCCCTCTCCGCAGATCTCCTCTCCAGCAGGTCATCCCCCAGCCTGTACTGATTCAAGCATTTAAACCAGAGATGTTTGTGACAGGCTGAACTTCCAAGTCTGGATGTAGAACCTTTGGCCTGAGGAATTTTGTGGAAGATGAGGGTGTACACCTGCTGTGGAAACCTTGTGTAATGAAATTGTCCATGGATCTATCCTTAGCTCTTGTTCTCTCAGTTTCTCTAAATTCATTGACTTTAATGTGCGCCCTGCTAACTTGAGCGCACACTCTGAGGAATATTTTTCTTTTGAAAACAGATGGTATGGAAATTTGTTAAATACTGGTTCTGTTAAACCCAAGCTCCAAATTAAAGTTAATTTCAGTTGAACGTGTGGAGACTTACCAACAGACTTTAAAAAATGCCTTAAGAACTGAAATGTTAAAAAAGGTATTCATTATTGGTTTTATCTAAATAAATCAGATATGATAACAATGAGGCGTAGAGGAATGCTGAATGAGAGAAAATTGGATGACAAATAGTGTTTCCCTCTCCTATTATGTTTTCACCCATGAAAGATGATGAGCCAACTTCCAAGGCAATTAAAAACTGCGTTGTCAAGAATATGGCATCCCATATGGATTTCTGGTAACTGTGCTGCTAGTCCACCCTTTAATCACAACAAAACTGGTCTTTTTAAGCTGTACCTAATAAATAGGTGCCCACATTAACAGTTAGTTTCAACTTGCACAACTTTCAGCCCTGAAGCTTGTTATGTTACATTTTTACTCTTTATAAAGGTTCTACTTGCAAACATACTGCATTTTCTTTCTCCAGGTCTTGTCTTCCCTATACTGACACATAATAATACGCAGGGGCTTTATTTGGGTGGGTGTGAGAGCAACTGAGTATCTCTCAGTCCTTTACTAAACTTTATAGTCTATATTTTCTAATTGTTCTTTGGCTTATTTTTTGGGGTGTGCTTTTTTCCATAATCAGCTTTTAGAGCTGTGGTACTCAAATCCAGCTTCTTTATTCCAATTAAGGCCTAGTCACTGCTGTCTAGACTGCAGTAATGATGTTGGTTGTTTTCCTGTAATAACCCTATTGATATGCCCCAAAATAGCACTGACCCCTCTTCTTTTTTTCAAATAGCTGATGTTGGGTGATTCTACAAATAATGGACTATGGTCCATTACAGGTAGCCTGTTTTTTGCCATAAAGGGAAATTGTGTATTAAAGATAAAAAATCATCTTGAAAGGAAAAGGAAGGTTTTAGACTGAAAGATATTTTTCAGCCCTACTTGGGGAAACTGTCATTCAAGCTCTACATACCAGGGTTGTGTTGCTCTAGGGAATTGTGCCTGCTGTTCTCCTAGTCACTCATCGCAAAGGGTGAAGGTGAGAGCTGGGGTCTGATGAATTGCAGGCTGAGGGCAAATTCACCTTCTTGTGAAATCTGGTTTAACGCCTTTTCAGGAAGTTGGACATTAGCCTAGGAATTACTGTATTTTTTCTTCCTATTACATTAAAAATATATATATCTTAGTTAAAGCACCAAAAGGACCTATTTCTGGTCACTAAGGATTATGTATCTCTCTTGCAAGTTGAACCACTGTGATGTGAGTTTGTAAGTGCCCTGTCTGGCACTTGAATGTGTCCAGTGGCAACTGTGGAGGATCACTGGCTGTTTGGCATGACAAGAAACAATTCTGTATCCCCTTCCATGGTGTCAGCTTAGCTCGACACATTCATTCTTCTCTTCTTCAACTTGGAAATCTCCAATTCACTCTTTAATCTTAATGTTAGTCTTTAAAAAAAGGCATGAAAGTACAATTTCATAAAGCTGGCACAGGGTCAAGGTATATATCTTGAGCTTGAGTCTTATTTTGTATAGACTCACGTGTGTTTGGTTTAGTTGGGAGAAACTGTGTCAGAATGGTGTGCTCTAGCGGCCTTCTTCCTTTGTATGTGTTGAGAGACTTGCCTTACCTCTTTATCAGAAAATTTCTATCTCTGGGCCTGTCATGGTATTGTTGAAACCGTATGATTTGTTGTTTTGTCCCTTGAGATCACACCAAGTTCTTGTAGTGTAAGTGCTGTATGAACATCCACAAAGTTTTCATCAAACATGAGCTGCAATGATGGGACAATAATGGTACTGGGAATGGTACAGGTGGATTTTGCCAGGCTGTTTTGTAGTGGAATAAAGGAAGAGGTTTGGTACAAGGACCTCTGTGCTAGATGCTTAGATGAATACTTGGCCTTATACCTGCTGCTGCCATCAGGGAAATGCCAGCCAGCTGCACTCCTATCTTGTAGGAGGAACAATCTCTGAATTTCCCCAAAGAATTGTGTAACCCTGCACCATATATAATGACAGCCATTGTGTTAATGGCATAAAAATCCTTCACAGGTGCATCTCTGGCTGGGAGAGTTATCTTTTGTTTATTTGCTGGTTAGTTGTTTTTTCCTACCAATAGTATTCATGAGCTAATAAAGCAATCCACCACACTATACATGCACTTTGAATTGCAACACTTGTTACAGATAAGGATTTCACACAAAATCATATGAGAGGAAGAAAGGCACATGACCAGCTTTGAATGGATGCTTCCCACACAACAGAAAACCACAAATATGTGCAATTGATGAGCAGCTAAATCAAATGCTCTGTTGGTGACCATGTTAGCTTCATATGAGGTGCTCTGCTTGACCACTACTCAAGAACTTGTGCTGTAAGTTCTGTTACAAGGCTGAATTTGTTTCAGACCTTCCAGGATGTATGTGACAGGAATCCTACAAACTAGGAGACAGCAGGTCACGGGAATGGGACTACCATAGGAGCCTGCACATAAGCACGCAGGCTGTGCATCTTAACTTGACCTCTGCAGGCTGGTGAGTGCAACAGGCTAGGCAATAGGAGCCCAGTACTCTCCTCCTGACTCTGCCAATGATCCGCTGGTGTTTCCTGTCAAATCACTTTTTCTTTCTGTCTTTCCCTTTCCTTGTCACTTCAAACATGGGATAATGCTATCCTGGAGAAAAGTTTCTCCTAGAAAAGCTGGGAATCTCATAGTAACAATAAGATTTATGCTTATGATGTTACTACAGAAAGCACCATAAGCTACAGAAAAAAAGGGTCCTTGCTTCCAACCCACCCCTTTCCTTTCTGCCAGGCCTTTCCACAGTGGCTGGCAATGGATTCTAAAGATTCAGTTTCAAAGCAAAGCTAAGCTATCTTCTGCTAAGATGCATTCAGTCAGAGACAGAAGTGGATAGAAACACTCGGCATAGTGCAATCATATTTTTATGAGTGTTTTGTAGGATCATTTTTTTGCTGTCAAGGAACTAGAACAAATAGAAGACAATATTATTTAAGTCTATTCTTACTGCAAATTTAAGACCCTATTATTTTTTGTAAAGCTGCTATTACTCTAGGAAGAGAAACAAGGATTCTCTCTCTTGCAAGGAGCTCAAAGATGTGAGGGAAGGTAAGGCAGAAAAGAAGTATATAAGCAAATAAATAATTAAATTATGGAGAATGGAGATAACAGATCAAAAACCCAAGGCTCATTTTTATGTAAATTATTCTATAGTAACAAATTGGTGATAGCGTAATGGCAATATTAACAATGCATATCTGTGTATTAAAGGATATGGAATTAACTCATGCAGATGTGTTCCTTGTACCTGTGTCCATACTGACGGTAACCCAGAGCAGTATTATGTACACCTTTGATGGCTGGTATTCAGTATGACCACTGTGAGAGCTGCAGGCAAATGACTAGATTGCTGACAAGGTCCTGGCCTGAATTTAGGCTAATGGGAGAGAAATTTCTGGACATGAAATTAGAAATGCCTGAACATGATTCAGTACAGAAAGAAGCTGACAAAAGCTGCACCTAGCACTATCAGGAATGACAGAATTGCCTAGGCTGTGGTATTGGGGTATTTATGTTGCAACACTGGAAACTGGGTGCTTAGAGTTTAGAGACAGAAGAGAGTGAGAAGGGGAAAAGAAACAGTAGAGACAGCAAACTGTGATTAGTGCTCTCTGGGGATACCTTTTGGACATTCTTGTACTTTATCACCATGGACAAAACTAGGACAATAAACCAAATTTCTTTTTCTAACCATAGCACGTGTATCAAGCCTGCTTCCCTAGTGAGGAGGACCAGGGGGAGTGGAGTGCTTTTCTTAGGCAGCCAGGGAATACTTGAGCCAGATCAGGCACCCTGGTATGCCTGTCCCAGGCCTGATGAGGTGCCAGTGGCAACCTTGTATGGTCAAACCTAGTAGAGGCATTTGAGTCTGCTTCTTCATGGTATTGGTAGAAGGAACTTCAAAAACTATCTGAAGTTATTGGAAGGACCTCTGATCACTATTAGTTCATCAGCCTGGCTAAATGTAATTCCTCTAAAACCTTAATGTGGCATGTGACATCTCTGGAAAGTACTGGTTCATCAAAAGAGCCCTGGAAATATTTCTGGTGTATGATAGGGGTGACACTTAGAATATGATTTTATAGCATTTGTTCACTCAACTATGTAAGTGACAGGAAAAATAGAAGAATCAACTTTCCATTGCTATAATAAATCTGTTGGTTTTTTCCCCCTTTAACATAGTTTAGCGTTAAGAGGGAAGTCAGGAAGCCATAGCAAGAATGGATAAAGTGCATACAAATCAAACCTTTCATAATCTGCAAACTAGTGAGGTTACCACTCCCTGTATTATCCTGCCAGCAAGCTGCAAGGAGCAGTTTGAGAGCCAGTGGTACCAGTAAACAGATCTGGTCTAGTGGGGAACAAATAACAGGAAGGCAGCCCTTCGCTTTGGGAGGCTCTGGATTATCACAACAGTAAGACATTTCCTCTTGGGCATTGATTTTTAGAGGTTTTGCTATATGAGTGACCGTGTCTTTTGGGTGGGGACTTGTGTATAACAGTATTCAGTGTCTATAGGCATGCATTTGTTACCTCCAGGTGCCCTACGCACCTGCCCAGGTGGTATTTTCAGTAGTGAACCCTTTTCTTTCTCAATCTCAGGGCAATCTCAGTGTATGCCTTATAGCTCTCAGCTGTACAGTAACCTGCCTTTTGAAAACATACCCGCCAACAAGACATTCTTCACCTGTCTGGAAATGCTGGTAGAGGGGGGATGCAGCTGGGAGGGACTCCAGTTTACCATGTGGCAACGCTCTGTTGTGGTAGACCCAGCTAACCCTTTGGGGAGGAAGCAGGAGATTGCAGTGGCAGCAAGCATGAGGCAGAAACAGCCACTGGAACCTCAAAGAGCTGTTTCTGCTGGAGACATCTCTGCTCTGCTTTACGTGAAACTAGGCAGCATAACAGGATTTTAGAGCCTGACATGGATCACTTGAAAACTAGCGTTCCTCCTCTGTGGATGGACCATGATGACTTTTTTCCCCCACCGAATGACCCAGTTTGCAGTTGCCAGGCAGCCCTGTCTGCAGTCACTTCAGGGCTGAGAGGTTCATAAGTGCTATTTGCAACCAGGTATTTGCAAACTTGTTGGCCAACAGAAATGTTTTCAGGCCTTGGAAGGTAGCTCCAGGCTGCTTGCCCACCCCACATATGCTAGCTGGTATGCCTAGATGTATGGAAAATTTATAAATTTTCACCATCCAAAATCACACCACTTCTGGTAAAAAATCATTGAAATTATTTTTTTAAATGTTTAACATTACTTTTGATTTGTATTCATTTTTAACCAAGTTCATATTTTCCCTCTCTACAATGTTTTAAAATAAATTATGTAACTTCTCACAATTTCATTAAGTTAAAAAAATTCTGACAGCTATGGGGAGGAATTCTCCCTCCTCTTATCTTGTTCTGTCATTGTTGTGACAGACTGTAATGGCTCGTAGGATGGTGGAAGTCAACTCCAAGGAACAGTGAACTCAGGAATCCTGTGCTTATCCTCTATGAGTTCTCAAACAGTGTCCTAGCAGACCAACATAAGACTTCTTCTTGAGACAAAATGTTTTCTTTTCTTAAGATCAGGAGAAGCATAAGACTCCATATTAATTCAGGGAAGGGAGGGGAGGGGGGCAGAGGAAGTGGAGTGTGAGTAGGAAGAGGTACAAGCTGATTTACACCAGAGAGGAACCCACTGGTCAAGAGATGGGAGCTGTGCCAGCAAATATCTGTTGGCATCTCTGGAGAGATCTGTCACGTCTCTTCATTAGTTAGCTTATAAATTGCAGTGGCTGGTGTTTGGACTAGAAAACATTTGAATCAGGGTTTTCTGAAGTTTAAAACAAACTATTCTAGCTGTCTTGTCTTTGTAAGGGTTAAAAAAATTGGCAGAGGGAGATAAAAATTTGCATATAAATGGGGAAACACAAAAAGTCCTTAGGAAGAGAGAAGATTGGAGACCAGTGAGATGCTGTAATGGGGAGGTTGGATTTGAAAAGATGGGGTGAGTTGGGAGTACCCCATGTTTCAGGAGTAGGATGTGATCTGAAGTTAACCTGTATAGGTCCAAAAGATCTGAACTGAGCTCAAAGGAGGGCTCTGAAAAGGAGGAAACCCTTATTTTTGTATACACAGAATCACAGAACGTTAGGAGTTGGAAGGGACCTCAAAAGATCATCTAGTTCAACTTCCCTGCCAGAGCAGGATCACCCAGACTAACTCACACAAGAACATGTCCAGGCAGGTTTTGAATGTCTCCAGAGAAGGAGACTCCACAACCTCTCCAGGCAGTCTGTCCCAGTGCTCTGTCACCCTCACAGGGAAAAAGTTCCTCCTTACATTCACATGGAACTTCCTATGCTCCAGCTTACACCCCTTGCCCCTTGTCCTATCTCTGGCCACCACTGAGAAGAGCCTGGCTCCATCCTCCTGACTCTCACTCTTTACTTATTTATAGACACTGATAAGGCCACCCCTCAGTCTCCTCCAAGCTAAAGAGGCCCAGCTCCCTCAGCCTCTCCTCCTAAGGAAGGTGTTCCACTCCTTTAATCATCTTGGTGGCCCTGTGCTAGACAGATTCATCCATGTATTTGTTGTGGCATGAAGTAAGAAGTGGTTATGAACTTTGTGCATGTGTCTGACTTTTGTTTTTTGATTTACTTTTCTCTACCATGAACTTGTAGAGAGGTAAATGGAATACTAAAAAGCTTGCACTTACAAGGGTTAAGTTCTGGGAGATAATGTTTACAACCCTGAGGGACTATCCTTAAATCTTGTGGGGACAAAAATCCATTCCATCTTTTGGAAGCCAAAGAGATAATCTAGCAACTGAAAACTAGAGAGCTTTTGGGTGAGTGAGCACTCTGATCCTTCCCAGATCCTGGAGGTTTCAGGTTGGAGAGAGGTCACTGACCGGATCTCTGGCACTTTCCTGTTTGGCTGTACACAGCTCTGTAGCAATGAAGTCTTCCTCTATTCAGCGTCTTCCTTGGAAAATGCAAGGTAGGCCTGTTTCCACTGGCTCGTAGTTGTATGTCAGCTAGCACAGATTTTTTTAGCATGCTACAGCATCTGTTACAATATCTGTTTGATATTAGACACCGCACGTTTATTCCTTACAGCTTTCTTTCGCACCTCTTCCTTACTGTGCTAAGGGCAGGGGGCTGTTCCCAGGATATCTGTCTCATCAGCATCTCAGTAAGACTGCATTAACAGACCTGTGATCCAGAAGAAAAGTCAGAGTGGGAGTAATAAGATGGATGGGAGAGGCTTGAAAGGCTACTGATGAAACGTCAAGGCATGGCCAGATATTGCAGGCACGCGTTCCTTACAATGCCTAATTCCCTGCACTCTTGAGGAAATTGGCAAATTGAAAGCAGAAATGGCATCACATTGTCTGTTTCTTATTCATTCAAATGTCCTCTGGCTTGGAGGTTAAACTGTGAACCACAGTGCCACATCCAGTAAGATCTGCTCTGTGCATGTGCCTGCGTGCATGTGCGGAATGTCCTGGGAAGGTAAGGACAGCTTGAGCTGTGGCTTCACTGTCACTGGGCATCCGGAGGCAGCAAGTCCTTGTCCTGTGAATTCCTCATTCCTCTCTGACAACACTCAGTGGTCTTAAGGACTGCTTCTGCTGGTGTCTGCAGGTACGTCCACTTGCCTCTGATGTCTGAACCACAGGAGCATTCCAGCTTTTAGGTTGGCACCTTGGGACTCCGGCATAGTTTCGTTTCCCAGAAGCAGTGGAGACTCTTTGCTGAGCGAATTGGCTTGTATGGATTACTCATGTTCACGGAGGCATAAAACTGCAAGGAAATGGCAGTTTTGATAGAAAAGTAGCAGGCTGGTGAGCACTGAGTGAAGAGGAGCTTGCTTAGGGATGCAGACCTGCCTTCAGTTGTGGAAGGAATAAAGTTAATTGTCACCTGGCCTCAGTTAAATGGATGACTGCATGAGCAATGGCATGTTTAATCACAAAGCCGCTAGAAACAACTTGACATGAGATGGAATTGCTTCATCAGAATTTGTTCTAAAGGGACTGAAGGGACCAGGGACTGAAGCAGTGAGGATGCAACAGAATAAACCTTCCTGTCTCTCTCCTTCCTGAGCAGGTTTGTTCCCAAAACGAGTGGAACAAAAGGTCTGCCTTCTGAAAGGCACAACCTGCCTTGAAAATATCAGTCAGTCCCACGGTAGAGATATGGGGGCCATCACAAGTGCTTTGTTGCAGAGCTCCACTTCATGTTTGAGGTCATGACTGAGATTTTCAGATATATCCATGGGAGTTATTGTGTGGTGGCTGGAACTTCAAATTAATTGAAAAACCCAGTGGCTTTCTTCACTAAAGAACAAACCCAGGTAGCTCTTTCCGTGGAGTGTTGAAAATACCTTTGCTTTCAGTATTGCTACCACTGACTGGATCATGTTTCAGTGCACCCATTCGCCAGCTTTAGCCTATGGGAACTGGGATTGTCTTGGGGCATGTGAAGGAACTCTTCTGAATGGTTTGTCTCCTAACAGCCTATATACTCTTTGGGAAATGGACGTGTTAGCTCTATGTATTTGATAGAAGTGGTAGTGTTTTAGTTGAACTGGCTGCTTTTCAGGAAAGGATAGGGAAAAGGATAGAAAGGCAAAAGGGAAAAGGGAGAAGGGAAAAGGGAAAAGGGAAAAGGGAGGGAAGTGAAGGGAAGGGAAAGAAAAAGGAAAAAGGAAAGGAAAGGGAGTTTTCATGAATCTCTGAAAGAAAACTCTTTTTCCTTCTATTATTGTTCTCCTAGAAGAACTGCTCTTGAGTGACTAAGTTAAATAACACAAGCAAAAGATGATGATTCATGCTGCTTTTCCTGATAGGTTCTAATGTTCAAAAGCCAGTATCACAGCTGCAGCTTTGAATAAATGCGTGGGGAAAGGAATAAAATTATAGTAGGTATGTTAGCGTAATGTTCCCAATGTGCAGCCTGTGTATGTGATTACCTAATATTCCTTACCAGCTGTTTCTTAACATTAGTCATAGTGATCTAAAACAACCACCCTCTCTTCATTTATCTCAGTAAACATTGTTCTTTTTTGAAGAGGTAAGCTGTTTAGGAACAAAAGTTGTTCCTCCCCTCCCCTTCAGCTCTTTCGTGTGCATGTCGTAATCATCTCAAATTGGAAACAGCTATAGCTGACTGTGTAGGTAATAAACAGTGAAGAAATATTTAAATATGGTAATAGCTATATTTGAGTATCATTATGAATGTGTTTCCTAGTAGTGTCTGAAAAATGCAAGACTCTATTCTCATGCCAGTACGAAACAAAGATAAAAGGAAGAAATGTTTTCATTTTCTTGTTTAACACTACACTTATGTCTTTCCAAATGGAATCAAGATATCCTCTGCGATTCAGTGTTTGTCTTTTCATTTGAAGCTGCTTATCCTGTGCAAACATTTTGCTTTTATTCCAAATATGTATTGTCATCATTCGTTAGCGGTTCATGGTAGCATCTTCCTAAGTGTCTGTCCCACTTACTGATGGTGAGCTGTGCTCTGTTCCTGCCTAGCTCCCACAAAACTCAGTGGGGCAAGTGTTCCCAAATTTACTGGGACATATTTGGTGGAGCAAAATGCTGCTCAGGGTGAGGAGAATCTGCAGAAAGTATGTCTGAAAGGGAGACGGCAGGAGTGCTTGTGAGGCTGAGTAGAAGCAGCAAGTGAACCTCCTCACCCTGTGGTTTCAAGTACCTTCTCTAGGAAGGGTGGTGACCTCCCTTGACAGGACAAGCTGTGAACCAAGACCTCCCTGTAACTGAAAACACAAGGCTCATTCTTTTCTCCAGAAGAAGGCTGGAGTGAAGACACGAAATTGTATTTAGGGTCATAAGCTGATCATAAGCAACCTGGTCTGGACCATGTGATCTCTAAGAGGGTTTCTTTGTTTTTGTGTTATGTCCATGTAAATCAAGAGTGTAATTTTGCCCAGCACATAAAAGTGATCATCTCTTACTGCTTAGTCTAAGGAAAGACCAGATTAGTCCATATTCTAGTATGTGTATGATACCGAAGTGGAAGCTGAAATTTCCTACCTGTTCTTGATTGATAGGAATGCTTTCTTGTCAGCTGTCAGCAGTGAGAGAGATTTGTGCTCCTCTGCAAAAATAAAGCACTCATGAAACAGAAATCAGTTGATAAGTATTTGAATAAGTTTATGAATAAGTATTTAGAAAATGCTATTTGAAACCCTGCCCAACCAGAACCTATGAGGACTAATAATTGTGGAGAAATAATCACACTGGCATTATGAAAGGGAAAAAAGACTTTATTTGCAAGTTTGAAGGCTAGTAAATTGTAGTAAAACCCAAATATCAAGGAAAAAAGTAGAGAAAGGCTCAGCTGGAGTTTGATTAAAGATCACTGGGAGGTCTCATTAATATGTGAAGTGCAGTGTATGTTCCCCTTTGTCAACATATAGCTGGTGCAAAAATCAAAGTTGTTTTCATCACCAAGAAAACATGTTGTCTTCTGTCTTTCAACTAGCCTACGCGAACTGTTCCTTGTTTTTCTGTCAGCACCATGTTCCAGATCAAACTGATGGGGAACACAGAAGACTTCTTATCTCAGATAATGTGGGGTTTTTTTTCAAAAGAACAACTAAAAGAAACTCAAGTGATTTTCTCAGTACCTGCTACTATGTGGCTGGATAGCCAAAGCTCTTCATAGAAAATGCAGCCCTGGAAAATGAAGTGTACCATCTATAGACAGTAAAGAAGCCTTCAAAACTGAGGCATGTTGATCAGTGCAACACATTCTGTAAAGTTATTTAATATGTGTAGAATACCAGCACAAAGTATGTACACTCAACGCTTCTCTTTGGACTTCCATTTAGATGTTTGCTGCAGCACAAGAAAGAGATGTGTCAACTGAAGCATATGTTAGGATACCTGACAGACTAAAATTCAAGGCACAGTATTCAAATACTGAATTCAGGTCATTTGTGTAGGTAACCAGCTGTTATTTAACAAAAAGATGCTACATAATTATTCATAGTGAAAATATTTATAGTGAGCACATAAGCAGTGAAAGCATGCATGCTGGAATACTTTAAAAACAACCATGTACAAGCAATTTATTTCTGAGGAAGTGTAATCCAGTGTACTGCCTTAGTAGCTCACACTCCTGCTGTTGCCCATACATTATGTTCATGAAAAGTAACAGCTGTAACATCTGTTATCATCACAGCATATTTTCAGCACAGTGTTAACACACATTCATGTCATATATACAGGCTTCCTCTTCTCCTCACCTCTTCTTCTGAGATAACTACCCCTTCCAGAAATTGAAAGGCATTTGCGACATACCTGGATCTATAGCCAAATCCGGCTTGACTGGGAGCATACAGAAGGCTTTGGCTGTGAAATCATCAGCAGTTAGAGCATTCAGGGCTCTTGAAAATGAGTACTTCCTTGTCTTTATCTGATTCAACAAGGATGTTCCCAGTAGACAAGATGTTAATATTATCTGGGATGTCAGCAAAGGCAATAACTTATCTCCTGGATTTCTACAAAGCATGTTTCCTTCTTCTTGAACCAGTTGAATCAAACAAGGAATTTAAAAGCTTGAATCTCACTCTTTCACTTGTTTATTTGGTTGGGGTTTTTTTTAGTACAGGAATGAAAAGTAACCAGCCAGCTAATAGGTAGCTGATACACTCAAATTTCATGGTCTTCGATTACAGCCCTCTATATTTGTGAATCCACTGTAGAATTTACCTCTTAGTTTAGTAGGGCCTTGTCTAGTAGAAAGATGATGAAATAGCAAGTGTTTGTCATCAGGCTCTTACAGTCGGGGAGAACCAACTCTGATGACCTCTCTTTGGTCTCTTTTTTCACTTTTTGTCACTCAGCTTGTGGGTGTTTGGTTAGCACTCAACGCCTGACTGAGTCTGATTCACCAAGCATTTGAGCTCTAGTTTAGCAGTGCCATGTAACATCAACCTCTGTGCAACGCATAATGTTACACTTGCACATCTAGCTAGCTAGGTCCTGCCTTGTTCCACACATCCTCCTCTCCTGGTCAAACAGCAAGGATTCACAATCAACACTAGCATAGCACAGAGTTTCAAGACCATTCCAAAACAAAAGCCCCAACATTCAATGATCTGTGACTAATTGCTGATGCTGTACGTGATTGCTTCCCTCCAAATGGTGTATTTCCATAAATTCTGGTTACCTCCTAGAGTCTAGCTCTTGACAGTCATTGATAGTTTTGACAATCACTGAGAGTCATCTAAGACTGCTGTCTGGGTTGACCCTATCTGGGTAAAACAGCCAGCTCAGAAACCCTTATGTTTCTCCCTTACGTGATCTGAAGAGGGTGTAATTGATATGTCTGGACAGTGTGACTGTTAGAAATGACTGTCGTGTACAAAACAGCTTCGGGGTCACCACTGCTATTTGTCATCTGTCTTGTTACAAATAGGAACAGTATCATTTTCATGAAATAATAGTAATACTCAGAACCTCACATTAAAATAAAGCTTCTTTTTACATTAACCTACTCTTTTAATATCTGCAGATCCCCCTTGACTTTGATAGTGATTTGCTGGATGAGGGAGTAACAGGCTACTGATGATATACATCAACCTGTATATCACTGCAAGCTACTTACTCCTTTGTTACTAATTGGTGGCTTACTATTAAACAATATTGTGTCAGATATGGTGTATCCAGAGCAAGTTGTTAAGAAAAAAACACCTTCTAGTAATCAGATTTCAGGGAAATCATTAAATAGGTGCATAGAGTTTACGGCCCCTCTCCCATACGATCTAGAAATATGCTCGTCTCACCATCTTGGTCTTAGGCTTTTCAGCATGGTGTTGTCTGCAGCAACAGTTTCTGGAAGTCACACTTAACATTTCATCTCATCCTGTTCTCTGGAAAATAAAGACATGAAACTTTGTATGCTTATTGACCCAGATGAAAATTTTTGCTTGCTCACATTGTCGTGTAGATTTCCTAAACTAATCATGCTGCTGTAAGAGCAAAACCCCTTCCTCAGAGCATTTAGTAAACAGCTGTGTTTTCCTTGTTTTCAGGATGCAGACTAAGGGGAGAGGGGGCAGTCATGGGCACAAGCAACATTTCCACCTGGCAGTAAAAATCAACCAACATTAGGATCAATTGCTCTGAGTGCTTTTAGCAAATGCCAGAGTTGCTGTGCTGGACACACAGATTGTAAGAAGTGGAAGAAGTATCCCTGTCAGGGCAGTCAGTGCAGCTAAACACAGCCCTTGGATAGCATGCTCTCCCATTCAGTTAAAGAAGATGTGAAAGACTTCCTGGAAACAATGAATTAGGTGGGGAAACAACACTTGTACCTCCTGTGCCAGGGCTGGAAAGTGAAACCACTACACTAATAAGCATAGACAGTCAAAATGAAACAGGGTAAAGCTGTTCACTGTCTGGGAGGTGTGATATGTAAGGTCAGGTCAGAACATGGGCACAACTGCTTCACGGTCATGTGTCCCAGTGCACATGTGGACATCTCAGCTAGGTTTCCACAGTGACTCCAGTGCATGGTTAACTGGTTCAAACTCAACGTGCACCCTTTTGTCTGCATTTAAGTTACAATTTATTAGCATGAATTATTGTTTTGTCTTCTAAGGGATTTTTTTAAGCATTTTGTGAAATGAAATGCAGTCAATAAAATATGGACAGTGTTCATACAGTAGTTGGGAGCAACAGTCCTTTAACTCAGGAAGCTGGAGGATGAAATTCTGTGTCCAGTGTGTCTGTGTCCATAGAGATCAGAGCACACAGGCTCTTTTGACCTGAAAAAACAATGAATTACTTCAATAAAGGTAACACCTGGCACACTATAAAGACAAATCTCAAAACCAGACATTGAATTATTTCTGTATCTGTTTAACAGCATACAGGAATGAAGAAATGAGAACAGGGCCGACAAAAGTAATGACACTTTGAAAGTAGAACATATAAGAAAAGGAGACAATAAAAAGTTATGAGAACATATTAATCACACACAGTCTCACCATCTGTTGACTCCATATATATATATCCCATCCTACTGCTCCATATGGTACTTGAAGATAAATACATATAATGATGGATAACAAGTGAAAAATAGCACACAAAAGGTCTAACATACACATAGTAAATAAGCATATGGCACAATGACCCCATTTTGGTGTATCTGGTATGACCTCCCAGAATACACTAGCAAGGAAAGGAACTGATCAGCAACTGAGCAAATGTGGCATTAAACAGATCTAGTGACTTCAGTCACTGAAAAACTCAAAAAACCCCTCAGTTATGGAAGGAGCCTTAACTGAATAAACAGTCTAGGAACATTAAACCCTGAAAATAATGGGATATCGTACAGCCACAGAGCTCTGTCACTCCTATTCCATCACTCTCTCTTTCTTCCATACACAACCAAATATCATTGACTTTCTTACATCACAAATCCTATTTTGCTTTGTCTGTGTCTTCAGTGATGGAGTTTCATGTTTGGAAGCTGAAAAGGGACTGTTTTCAAGGGCATGTAGTTATATGATAAGGGGTAATGACTTTAAACTGAAGGAGGGCAGATTTAGATATTATACTAAGAAGAAATTCTTCCCTGTGAGAGTGGTGAGGCATGAGAACAGGCTACCCAGAGCAGCTGTGGCTGCCCCCTCCCTGGCAGTGTTGCAGGCCAGGCTGGATGGGGCTTTGGGCAACTTGATCTAGTGGAGGGTGTCTCTGCCCATGATGAGAGGGCTGGAACTAAATGATCTTTAAAGTCTCTTTCAGCTTAAACCATTCTGTGGTTTTATGGTTTAAGGAGCTTGAAATCATTGAAGATACTCTTCTGTGCACTGTGGACCAGAGGATAGAGGTAGAAGGTGTGCTTCCTCTTCTGCAGATTGTTCCCCGTGCAAGGTAGAACATCACTCACATAAGAACCAGGTCTTCTAGCATCAGATAGACTGGCCTGTAGGGCAAATGGAAATTATATTGCTCAGAAGGTGGGTGGATGGGGCTACAGAAGAGTTGATCTCATTTTTTGGTTCCTTCCTCTTGCTTCTCCTGCTTCCTGAATTCTGGGTAGGAAAGAAGTTGAAGTCTGTGCAACATGAAGGTTAATCATGCATCTAAGTGCTGTGTTTTCTTCTTATTCCCTGACATAAGAGTAGGGTTTTTCCACTGAGCGTCAAACAGAGGCAGCTTCAGAGCTTCAATCTGGTTAGAGAAGCTGGTTTGAAAAACATCCTGAAGTAATTTTCAGATGATCTTTTTGGGTACTCTAGTCCCATCACAACTTGTTTGGCCAAGTACACAGCTCTATAGTTTTTCATAATTTATTGTATGTGTAACCAATGGATGGATAGATGGAGAGGCTGTTCAGCCTTGTCTACATTTCCCTCTCAAAAATGTAGAAATAAGGATGTGATTTGTCTTGCTATAAGTGGTGCAGTTCCTGTATGAATCTTCATCTAAGAATAACCTGGCACATCAAAGAACTGGTCTTCACGAAGCAGTTGCACGCTACGTCTGATAGCAGCTATCAGCTCCCTGTTCACAGCAGACTTTCTGAGTTGTAAGGGAAGCAGGCAGCCTGGTGCACAAGTGCTGCTGGTTTAGAGAAACTTCCTTTCATCTGCACCCTCTTCCCCCACCCTGCATTTGCAGACTTCATGCAGAAGCGATGAGCCTCTGGACATTGGTTACTGCGGTTTCTATGGAAGCTGCAAATATTATTTTGGAAAGCAGTTGACTCTAGCTGGAATGTTTGATCTTTATTTCTTAATGAGTAGGGCTCAATAAACAAGTATTTCCTATATTTCTGTTCCTATTACAATTCAAAGATTTTTTTTTTTGTATGGGAATATTTTCAACCCAGCCTGAAGTTATGGCTGAAGGAAAGTCACCGCAAACTGCTCATCTATCAGCTGTGGCACTGGAGGTCAGCATGTCATGGGAGTGAACATTCTGCATCCACTTCCCTGCTCCTGTGCAAATGACAGACCTGGCACAGGCTGAGACTCTTTTTCTGGAACATGGAAGAAGCAAAGTCCTACTTGACGTCTCTACCTGCCTCCAACCATCACTCCAATGTTAAGAGCAAGTGACAATGCTAAGAGAAGGGAGGGGATTAAGCCTGGTCCGGTTGCTAAGTACTTTTGTGATTAAAAACAGAGATCTCTTGTCAGGCTCTGTTTAATCTTCTTACTTGAATTTTGTTTTCTTGCGGCAATGTGGTCCTGATGGATGCTCAGGGTTGCAGAAGCCCTGTTTATCACTTACATTGCCAGGGCAGTGTGTGTGTTCTGGCAGGTAACATTTAGGGGCACGTATCTTTCTGTGGCAGAGCAGTGAGCCAAAAGGATTTCATGAAGGTGTTTTTATGTCCATTTTCTAATTCTTGACCACAGATAATAGATGAAAATCTGATAAGGGCCTTAATTTCTCTCTGAAAAAGTGACCTTTCTGGATGTTCAGCTTTTTTATCCTTTTTTTTTTCTTTTAAATTTCTGGTCATCTGTCCACCTTCTGGCTTTGGCCAGAAGTAGAGGTATTGCCCTGCCACGAGAAATGCTTTTTCTATGGTGTTCCTGATCTGCTGAAGCAGTGAAATGCTAGAAAGCCTTATGAGAAATCTTAATTCTCCTGAAATTGGGAGCTGTGTTTGGAGTGGTGTTTCCTCAGGACCATGTGCTCACTGAGAAGAAAGAGGTTGCTGAGCAGTCTAACAGTGTGTCTGTCTTCTGCTGACTTAAGTAACCTAGAAGGGAGGAGGGAATGCAAATAGCACATTAGAAGAGAAATAGATACATTTAAGGTGACAGGAGGTTGTAGAGAGGTGGGTGATGGTCTCTTCAGCCAGGTGACAGGTGATAGGACAAGAGGAAATGGCAAGAAGCAGCACCAGGGCAGATTTAGATTAAATATTAGAAAAATATTTTTTACTGAAAGAGTTGTCAGGGCCTGGAACAGGCTGCCCAGGGAGGTGGTTGAGTCACCTTCCCTGGATGTGTTTAAAAAAAGAGTCGATGAGGTATTTAGGGATATGGTTTAACTTAGGATGGGAATAGTTGGACTTGATGATCGTAAAGGCCTTTTCCAACCTTGTGATTCTGTGATTTTGTGAAGGTTATAAGCAGGCAGTGACAAATCATGACCTCTTACTATGTTATCCCTCCCTCTCGGCCAGAGGATAGTCTATTGGCTAGAATGCTTTGATTTAGTTTCTGTACTTAACTGTGCCTATATCAGTCTATATTGACAAGGCTTTCTGGTTTTGGAAGCCAAAAGCAGACTCTAACTTTATTCCCAATACACTAACACAAGGCTTTCTCTTCTGTCTCGTAGGGTAAGCCTACGTACTGAGCTGTGAAGGGGAGAAGGTTCAGAGGTGAATTGAGGCAGTTAAAAAATCAAGAGCCTGTAACTCACTGTAATTACTGCATCACAAGAAACCCCCTGATTTCTCCCCTGCATCCATGACAGACTATGAAGGCAGAAGGTGAAAACTGTCTGTGCTTGGCTCATACAGCTGGTACCCTCCCATCTCTTCTGGAGGTGGTTGTGGGGCTGGGCCCCAGTGAATCTGTCTGGACTGAAGACTTGTCCTTCTTGCTTTCATGTACTCCAAACATGTAGATCACAGGGGTGTTTTTTTGTAGTACACTAGATTAGATTTTTAATGATTTGGTTTTAACCTTAAATGTGTGTCCAGAAAGCCAGGTTGTCCAGGTCATTCCTGGATGAGTGCTTATCTCCCCCTGGCAGCCTGCCATTCCCAGGCAGGCAAATTCCCTGCCTTTCCCTTGGGCTGCGTCTGACCAGGCAGGTACATTTCTGTTTGGTATGCTAGCTGCACAGTCTGATATAGTCTCATTTTCTCACTGGCCTGATTTTCAGAGGTGTCAAGTGCCCACAAATCTAAAAAAGTCAAAGGACATCTGGGTGCTCTGAAAATCTTGCCATGGATAGATACATTCAATTCAGCATGCAGAACACTTGCAGGTGATTTAATCCATCCTTAGCTGCTTTTCCTGCCACATGTTTTACTCCTGTCTCTCTCTGTGATTGAATTATATTAGCAGCTTTGTCAGCTGTCTGGCTGGGAAGCTACTGCTCATGGGTCCTGCAGATTACTTCAGATTCTATACATTCCCCTTTATTTACCTATTTTTAAAGGAAAACAGCTATTTTTGGAGAAAAGCTTAAACATGTGCTGTCAATGAGCATGGCATCACCATAAAAATGAGTGGACAAAGGTGACAGTATTTTAGGAAATCTTCATGATAAATGTAGTAGGAGCTTTGTGGCCTTTATGGGATTCTTAGATACTCAGATCTGATAAAGTGGTACCAATTTACCTTGGCAGTCTGTGGTATAGCATCAGTTACCCAAACTGGGCGTATACATGAGGGCAAGTGAATCAGTCTGTCTCTCAGAGAAACTTCCCAGAGAATAGTCGCTTTTTCTCCCCTTTTAGAATTCATCCCCTAATACAGTTTGCTGTCTCTTTAAGTCATAAAACTATGGTTATGATTATTTTTGATCTATGAACTGGGTACTGCTGTTTGGCAATTTCGCTGTGAAGGTATTGCAGTCAGAGGAACTACAACTTGGTATTTCTGAAGTTCACTTTTAAGGTAGTGGAGAATGACAGACTATGGAACAACTTAGAGATTGTGGAAAAACTGTGTGCCATCATTTCGTTAGGTAATGAGAACATTTAGGTGACTCAGGTTTTTTTTTTTTCAATCAGCCTTACTGTTTGGAAATATTGGGAGTTTTTTCAAGCTGATTAAGATGTTCCTCGAATGACTTATACACACACATTACTTTCTTCAAGCTCTGTTTCTAAAACTGCATCAGCTGTTTTGCATATGCTGAAACCTGCTCTTCTGCAACAGATGAAGGGCTGTGAGTGAAGTATAAAGGCAACTTGTGTCTTTAAAGAGAAACTTTGTGTACCCAGATGTTCTTGGATCACCACAGGAAAAAAGATGCACAAATCAGAGTTCACATTTGTTGGTCCAGCAGTTTCTACCCATTTCCCCACTAAGCTCAAGCTGTTTCTAGATGAAATGAGGTGTATTTTTTTTCAGTTATGATGCTGTGGAGGCTTTTCCTATGGCACAACATAATAGTAAGAAGAGAGGCTGAAGGGTGAACATTTTGATGAATTTGAGAACAGCCTTATGGCAAAAGAACTGATCATGAGCAGTTGTCTCTAATATGTGCTAGTATTTTATTTGTTATCCAAAGCTTATTATTAGCTTTGGATAACAGCTTTGGAAGCAGCTTATTATTAGCTCTCTTCCTACCCATTCTCCTCTCACCTTTTTTTTTTTTCTTTTTTTTTCTTTTTTTAGGATTACATGAAGGCTGGTTTCTTCTGTTACTGGAAGTAGCCCAAAGTGATTTGAGGAGCTCATCTCCCTCTAAAGTTTCATCCTGGACCTGAAACACACCAGTTTCTATGATGCCTTCTTTTGTTTTTGACAAATGGTTAAATGGTATTTGTTGACTTTTGAGGGAAGGGGGAAGTGTCAGTAAATTTTCAGACAACTTTCATTGTGATTTGATCTGTGTATCTGTGTAGGAGAACAACTAGGAGTCAAGTAACTGTCTCATTGCTCAACACTAGCCCTCCTGAACTTGAACAAAATGTTCTGTTGTGGGGACTGTTTTGGCTCTGCCCTGCCTTTTAGAAAAACTAAACTGATGCAAAGTGTGGTTTTGGTTGGAATGGTCAAGTGTCCACTGAGTCAAATGGATTTTTGAGAAGCCAGTGCCTAGAAGAACTACACTGGATCAGTAGTGCAGTTGATGCCTCTCCTCTGCAAGGCCACATCCTTAAAACACTTGGTACTTTAACTTCACTTGTACAGAACAGGGTTAACAGGCCTCAAGTGTACCAAGGGATGACTTCTGTAGCAAGGACAGCAGAACAAAGGCCCAGAGTAATTTTTGAAAATGCACTAGGTTTCATTCAACTCTCATCCACAGCAAAGATGTTGAGGGAGGCCAGAATAAAAATGTGATGGATGCATAGGAAATATGTACAGCTGCTTTGTGCAAAAGCAGGTCCAACTGACTCTTTGTCCCCTGTCTAGGACAATTACTGTGCAGTTGCACAGTTTTGTTCTACATGGAAGAACAGCTGGTTTTGAGAGATGTGGGTGAGTGAAAAGAGTGTTATTTGGAAGTAAGATCATGCAAGGGCTTGGAAGATAGCTATTGTGTGGCTACACCTTCAAAGGAACCCTCTAATTCTGTTTAAACAATAAAGGAGAAAGAAGGCCCAAGTCCATTCATGTGAAACCCTGAATAGTTTCCTGGCTTTGGGGAACATGCAGCTTATGCTTCATGAGACTCATGTCATCTCCTCCACTGAGAAAGCACAGTGGAAATTCCCTGGAGGGAAAAGTCACATGGGAGAAGATCAAAGCAACCTGAAAAATGTAACTGAATGGCACTAGAGAAGGGGGGGGGGGAATGATAAAAAATGCTTGCTACCTAAAGGCTCTGACACATTGACAGGGTCAGGGAGAAGGAGATCAGATGGGAAAGAAACCATTTGCCATTGTGTGCTGCAGCTATTCCAAAAGGCACCTATCTAGAGTAATGCTCACAAACCCATAGGAAGATGAGATAGACTTTTTCCCAGTGATATTTTTTATATATTTAGCAATGCTTGTTTTGTTTTGTTTTTTTTTTCTTTCTTCATGCTTAAATAAAGCTGCCTGAAAACTTACATGCCTTTTAGACTGGGATTTTAGGAGAGACCAGATAGATGTGACATGCTTTTTATCTGCCCATAGTGTGCCTTCACAGGGCATAGACTATGGACCATTCTCCCACACAGGGACTTGCTCTTGGGCCTAGGCTGTGCAAAACTGTCTTAATTTAAGTGCATAATCTTATCACCTCTCCCTAAAGTCCATTGCCCGTTCTTTTCCTAACAAATAACCTGCCTGAATTGATGATTCAATCTAAGTTTTTTTGAAAAGGACCTACCTAAGACAGCAGTATGCATGATGCATAGTGTCATGGCCTAGTGGTCCAGTTGGACCTTTAGATTCCAAATTAGTAATACCAACAACAGCAAGAAGTAAACATCCCGTGATTACAAATGAAAAATTTTCAAATGGATCTAAAGTGACACTTATTAGCCAAAACCTTTGAACAACAGAATCACTTCCCAATTCCTTTTCTGTTAGGAAATGTCTGTGGTCAGAGCATTTTCATCTATTGTGAACCCAAGACTCTGGATTAAGAGAAGTGGCTAAAACGGATTTTTATAAATGCATTGCAAATGCCGCTGTTTTGAGGAAGTGAATTTCTGCTGCAAGCTGCTTGCTATCCAGGTTTCATGATCTAAATGATTTACTGTTTGTTGCCTCTTGAGAGCTGAGAAATTTCATTCTTATGATGAAAACTCCTGAGGAGGTGCACTCATTTGTAGAGTGCTTCAGTTCAGATGAGCTGTATGAGCGAGTGCATAGTAATACAGGCTTCTTTGGCTGGTTTTGTTTCTTTTCAAGCTATATTCATGTTTGTTTTTTTAATTTCTTTTTTTTTTAATTTATTTTTGGGGTATAGTGTCTGGGGATTATAATCTTGATTGGGACTTCCAGTTCAAAAAAGGAGCTGTAATTCTTTCCTTTGTTTCACTGGGTTTTATCAGAGTAGTGCTTATTTAACCTTGTGGGCGTTGTCGTGTGTTACCGCTTTTGGGCCTGACAGGCTTGGAAGATTTCCTTCTCTACAACCTATGACGTAGCTGTGCAAATGAAAAAGGGAACTTACTTTACTTCAGGGAACGACTTGCTTCTACTCTGATAAGATTTGATGTCTTTCACCTCTGAGCTTACCCAAAGTTCCCAAAGGTTAAACAGTGAGGATAAACTGAGTTGAGAAGAGCTGAGCCAATTGAGGCTTTTAGTCCTGCCATCTAAAAAGTAACACCGAGCACTTCAGGATTTGTTTGCTGGTTTTGCAAGCCTTCTAGTGATCAGGGAAACTTTTGATGCAAAGTGGAAATGTTTCAGGCCTGGAACCAGTGCATGGCCGAGCAAATTGATGGTGTCTTTTGGACAATTTAAATGAGGGAGCACGGTGGGCTCTCGTCAGGCCAACAGTAGCCACGTGCTGGCGGGAGATGTGCTCAGAGGAGTGCACTGCTGTAGGAGGAAGCAGAACAGCAGTTGCTGCTGAGATGGCATTGGGTGAGTTGGCCTGAGATATGGCTGCTTACCCAAGCCTCTCTGCTGTGACAGAATATGACTGAGACCTCTGGGGATCAGTTGCCACCTCTGATTAATCACATGGCCCCCCCATTCCTATGGCTGTTCATTGTATATTTTGAATGTCTTAATCACGTAAAAATTTTGATATGACAGGAGGCTGAGAAGATTAAACATCTTGGAATCCTGTCATTTCCCATTTGTCCTGTACCCAGTGGGTCATAGCTGGGAGCCATGCTCTGCCCAGGTGTTAGTTACACAACACTGCAGCTTGTTGTGGCGCTGCTTATATGAAGTTGTGTGTGTGCTCTGTGCTCAGTGTAAGCACATTCTCAACCTTTATATGAAGCTCTGCAGGGCTTCTACTTTACCAGTGCTTTGATTTGCTTTCTTAAGGAAATTCTGGCTATGCATTCATACAGTTTACTTGCCCCTTTACTCCATCTCCTTTTCTCCTTCAGTAATTTCTCATACAACCAAAAAGTTGAGGACTGAAGGGGATGTGTCACCTATAGAATCCATGAAGCTGCATAAACCAGAATAAGCTTACCTGTGCCCCCACTGAGGGGCTGACTTTGGTGATCTGGTCACCTTCTGGACACCAGAAAGTCAAAAAGAGGAACCTTATAAAAGCCTTGACCATGCAAAAAGCTTAATCCAAACCTTAAGCCTTATCGGATTCGAAAATCAGGCAAGGATATATCTGCAGAAAATCTGAGTCCCTAGTTCTGGGTTGATGGAGCATCAGTGAGGCTGGTGTTCTGTGTGTTTCTGCTGTGGAACATTTATTCACATGAGATCTGAGGTAGGGGTGCCTTAGACTGCACAGTGTCCATGGGGTGTGGACCACATTTATCCATCTGTAAAAGATCCAGCATGGATTTTGGAGTTATGTGCACAATGCACTGGGAGATGTTTAATAAACATTATGCACCTCTACACGGTGTCCTGTGTGGAGAAGAAGCATTGTCTCAGCTAAGGAACAGTAATGGACTTAATTTTGAGACTAAATGTGACAGTCAGAAAATTTCCTCTGCAGGCAGATCAGGAGCACATAGCAGCTGTTCAATGTAATATGCTAGACTATATATAGGTGTATATAGAAAGACATTCTTGCCTTTTCATTTCAAAAGGGCTGCAGGTAAAGCCCAAATTTCTGTCACAGAAGTGACACATTGTGTAATTTGTCACCTTGAAAAGCTCTCTTAAAAGTCTGCTGTGAACCCAAGCTATCTCTCATTCCAGCAAAGTTTCAGTGTGGGAACCTTATAGAAAAGTTTAAGAGTCTGGGAGCTACTGGCACTCTGCTGAAAAAAGCAAATTACCAAAGAATTCATGGTGCACTGCTTGAAGCCTTGGTTGCAAAATTGCAAAAGTTGTTGCTGGTTGGTTTAGGATTGAAAGTGATGGCACACAACGCTCTCTTCTGTGCAAGGACAGGGTTTCAGTTTTCTCTGATTTGTGGCATAAACAAATAGCAAGTGGCTTTGGAATGTGCATCTTGAATAGATCAGCTTGAGAATAGAGATGGTCGCTCTTTCTGTCACATTTTCTCAGCTTTTGCAAGTTTCCTACAGTAGGGGATACAGGGCTTCTGCTGAGGCAAGCAGTGCTAATTCCACTAATGAATGGAAAGTGATGTCTGACCATGTGATACGAGAACAGCACTTTCCATGTTTGCCTGATTATCGAAGAACTGGAATCAGCATTGACGAAGATAATGTGATGTCACTCTTTAATCTGGCAAGCCTGCAAAACCACTTCCTCCTTGTGTAGGCTGGAGGTCTCATGATTGCCATTTCACTCTAAAGCATTCATTGAAAATGATGTAAGACAGTAGAGCTTTGACTCTTTTATAAAATGAATGAATGCTATTGTGAAACTCCTTGCAGCTATATTAGGAAATACACTGGTTATTCAACAGAATATGCTGGTTATCAAACAAAAAGGAAAAAATAAAAAGATTAACTTCATCACAAAATTTAGGTTTGGGTTTTGGGGCTTTTTTTTTTTTTGAGCTTTAGCTTTGATTTCATTTAACACAGATTAATAGGATAGCTGTCAAGTTAAACTTCACGGTCTGAAACACCCGGAGCCTGGGCATTGCCGGGATTGAAAGAAGCCGGTCCTCTTAAAGATGGGGGTGGGATGGGTATTTGATACCATGAACACCCTGTCCGCAACTTTAATATGGTTTTAATAGGTTCCCTGGAACACTTATACTTCCTGAGATTTCTAAATGTGCAGGAAAATCTTGCAGGAGGCTACTCCTGTCGGGGTTCGTACTGCTGTGACTGGGGTACATGTGTTTGTGTAAGTAGTCTGTAAACTGTTGGTAGTCAGGGGTCAGCTGGGGATGAGGGTGACATCTCCAGGCCCTTTTAGCATGGCACAGTGCCGCAGCTGTTGTTGAAGTAAAGCACGCTGCTGCTGCAGGCAGGGGGTTGTCCAGTAGAAATACATTATAAATGTGTTTATATGCATTTCACTCTTAGTGGAATACACTCATAATAGGAACTAGCAGAAAGTCTTCTAGCTCTCTCTCTCTCTCATACTGTTCTCCTCTAGTCCTACTGTCCCCTGCCCATGAAGGCTGTGTATGCTTTAGGTAGGATGGCAAGCCTCTTCCAGTAGCTTTTCTATAACATAGAGAAAGTGAAACTGATTTTTTTGGGGGGGCCTTTAGAACCTACATGCTGCAGATAACAATCACTGTTTCCTTACTAAAACGGCTCAGTCTGCTAATTAGGGCTGAGTGTGAGAGGCAAAACAATTAAGGCAAACCCTGAGCTTTTGGTTAGAAAATATAAAAAAACAAGGGTGGAAAGAAGTCCAATTTGGTTTTCTCCTTGTGTATTTGAACTAGATTCTGAAAAGATTGGTAAAAGAGCTGAGCAAATATTGGGTGCTGTTAGAATCAAAAGATGAGCTGAAAGATGCCATAGTCTTAGATCAGGTAATTTTTTAAAATTTTTTTTTGTCCATGGATTTTGAGGAATGTTGCTTTGAAATAGTGATTTGTATTCTTCAGAAACTTCAGGAGCATCATGTAGAAAACCAAAGTATGTAGTGTCTCTCCAAAGGATGGCTGAAATGTATAAAGCCTGTAGACGTCTGTTCTTTTCGAACATTGTAATTCTGAGGGAAGAAGGGTGATAGCTACTTGTTGTTGAAGGAGGCAGGGGAATTAACGAATAAAAAATGTGTACTCCAGTTAATACAAATATAGCTTCATTCTTTGGGTTTGCTTTTCCTTAGGCTGCGGACCTATAAAATCAATTATTGGCATAGCTCTGTTCCATACAGGCTTTTGTGAAAGTAGGCAGTAAGAGCTTCTATTACCTGCATGTACATGCCACCTGTTCCAGAACAGGCCAAGCCTTCTTAAAAATATTCTTTATTGTATATGACATGAAACACAAGCATGCCTGCACACAGACTAGGACAAAATGTGACACTGAGTCTGACAGCAAGGTACGCTGGATGCAAACACCAAAGCTTGAGGGCACAGCTGAGCCTTCTGTGGTCACATTGTATCTGCTGCTCTTTTTCTGCCTGGGCTTGACACTGGCTGAAGGATATCCTTGGAAGGATAGACTGGTTAGAAGAGTGGACAGTGATGAGGTGTTCTCCTGGCATCTTAGAGAGATAAAAAGAAAGCATGGACACATCTAGAAGGTCAGGACTTGTAACAGTGGTTGATTCAAAGCTTCACCCTATGTCCTGTGTTCAGAGACACTGCCTTCCAATTTCATAAAGTCTCCAAATTTACTGCCTGACTTCTGTAACATCAAGATGAACCTGAGGTTTGCTTTGGTAAAGCAAGCTGAGCAGTCTGAGAAGTTTGTAAACTCAGTTATTCAAATTTCTGGCCAACATCTGCCAAGTATCTCACTTTGAACCATTTTCCTGTCTTTAGTGTCACCACTGGCACAGCTGGAAAATACCAGCTGAAACAAACTTTGAACCTCAGCATAAGCCATTACTTGGCAATTAATCTGGATGAGTTAAGCAAGATCTTCAGTGCTGATCACTTGCCAGCACATTCCTGGGATACTTCTGATGATGCCATTGAGGAAATCTTTCCCTAAGTTGTTGCTAAAACCACAATAGCAGAATGCATATTCAGGACATTTCAGGATACAGGTACCATGGTCCAGGAGGAGCAGTGTACTGCACTGTGCCTGGGTGATTCAGAGGAATGGTGGTGGCTTGGACAGAAGGCCTTTGCCTTCTTAGCCTCATATATAGTATTGGGATTTTAAGAAAGAAGAATGCCTTGAGAGGTAGGATAGCTGTAATCCAATGCCTTTAAAGATGTAAAAACATTAAGCTATGGTAATCCACTAAATAAGCACCTTTAATTGAGTTTCTCTGATGTCATGGGTTTCTTCTGCCATTCGAACCTTGTTCAGTCTGTGGCAAAGTGCTTTTTCTGAAGGTACCTGTATACGACACAGGCTCCTAAAATTAGGGATTTATGGGCAAATATACTTCTTTTATCTTCCTAAATTGTTGAATGATCTTTTATTTTTATGCCCTTCAGCGATTCTTACTGAGTGGTTGCTTAGTCCAGGAAACATCCAGCTGTGGACACACAAACCAGGCAAACCTTTCATTCCACAAAACGCGAGATGCCCACATATGATTGAGTGAGTGCACTTGCCAAAGGTCATAAAAACAAGTCTTTCTGAGCATAAAGGGAAATCTATCTCCCTGGCTCTTTGAAAGAGCTAAAGAATCAATCCAGACCATGCAGGAACTCTAAAATCAGTATGTGAAGAAGCATCAGGTGCAGCTGCCTGGCCCTTACTTTCTGTTCTCTCATCTCTTGCCACAATGACAATAGCACCACTGATTGGGCCAACAAAAGGGAAACTGCAGCATGTGAGGTGGTCCTCCCACTGGCTTTAGCTCCCAGTTTGGCAGTTTCTGCTGGAGAATCTTCCCCCACCCTGCCCATGGAAGTCTTGGAATTCCTCATCTCGTGCTGTTGTAAATCTGCAGGACAATTTTCCCTCAACATACTGGAAACAGAAAGAGCTTTGCAATTACCTAGTGACCAGAACTGATCTATAAATCTGTTCCTGCCCTCCCCTTATCCCTGTTCAACCTTGAATGTGCTGTTCTTCACTACCATGGGGTGCATCACAGTATGTTCTGACTATATTTAAAATTATTGGTTTGTATCTCTTTTTGTATATTAAAACTAGATCACTAGTATGCTGTAATGAAAGGTTTTGTATCACACTGGAGCTTTAGAGAAAGGAGGTTAAGAATGTAGATGGTTTGGGATCTCGTAGCACATGCCTGGATGACTCATTAAGGCTAATTTTAAATGCTGGTGGCATGTCCTGTCAGGTTGGCTTAGTCTGCCATTATTCTTTATCCCTGCACCCAAGGCCAGTTGCAAGGTCTATGCCCTGCTCTAATGTCATTGTAGGTGTTAAAAGTTCATGTCACCAGGCTCTGCAGCAGTTGTTTCACTGCAAAGCACTCTAATAATGGTCTTCAGAGTCCAAGATGATACCAAAGCTCAGAGAAGAGGTCAGATGACCAGCTTGCATATGCCAATATTGTGGTTGACAGAGCTATGTTGATTTTTACAAGGGAACAGAATATCCAGCAACACTGGAAGCACAGATGTTTTAATTCTTGACCTTTCCATTGAGTCCATTTGTTGTGCTTCTCTTCTTCCAGAGAAATCTGAATGGTGTCTGCCCCAAGCCAGATCCCAGTTTTGATTTGTTGTTGAGAAAACCATTACAAAATTCTGGTTCCTATCTATTTATTTTCTTTATCTCAGTTCCAGGTTTCTCTTAGGGCTTTTTTTATACTGTGGTTGTCTTACAAATATTAATGGAATAATCTTGACAATTTCCTGTGAGAAGACTTCAGCAGATATTTAGATATCTGCCACAGAAATCTGGTTCTTCGAGTCACTCGAGTTGTTCTGAATTCTTTCACTGATTGGGAGAGCAGATTTTTTGGGTTAATGTTTAGTAACATTAACCCAAATCAGAGATTTCTGCAGTGCAGCAGGAACCAGAATGCAGAGAGACATAGCAACTTTTTCATCCTGACATGGGAAGCCTGCAGGAGTACATCATTTTAAGGCAGATCTTTGTTCTGCCCTAGGACCTTTATCCTGGCTTTTCCATACCTTGTGTCTGAAGGCCAGATGTCAGGATCTTAGAAAATGGAAAGCTGTCTTAATGTGTTACTACAGAACGCATTTGATAAGCTGACTGACCAGTGTTTCCTTCAGTCCAGAAATGGTCATCATCTACTGTCATCTGTTAGATGTCGTTGATAGTAGGTTAACTTGCAAGGCAGGAAAAGTGAGCTACGAGGCTTTCCTAAGGAGAAATGAGGTAAGAGGCTGCATAGCATTACTCTTCCAGACACTGCCTGTTTTTAAATTGCAGTGGGGAGTGAAGTCTTTCCCGTGTAGCATCTATCACTGGCTTGGGAGGGGGGGCTAGACTCTGTTCTGTAGCAGGGATGTTGAGTGTAAGAGCAGTGTCTCCCTAGGAAGTATTGGGGGACACTGCCATCTACTGTCTCCCTTACCTGAAATAATAGTTTGGTTATCGACTTTGTAGAAGAGACAAGTTTCTTCTCCGCTACTCCTTTTTTAAATAACTATTTTCAGTTTCTTAAGTTTCCGACTTGCACATCTCTCTCAACTGTGGAGGGATCCTGGCCGAGGTGCAGTAAGGAGAACGTGATGCTGGGATTCGGAGTAGCTTGTATTTCTCTCTCCACCACTCAGTGTAGTGGAGGACCTTGGGCAGGATCCACTGCCCCCATTTCCACCCTGCTAAATTAGGAGAATGGAACTGAGCTGCCTCATAAAGTGCATTAGTGTTTTAGCAGCAGGTCGCCGATGTTTTTACTCTGTTGAAAATCTCAGATTTGGAATAGTCCAAAGGATGAGTAACTCTGGTCTGGGAAACTCATGCACAGGTGTGAGGGAAATCATTGCCATAGTAGTTTCTTTTTGAGGAAAGTAGCCAGTGTTGTGTGTTCCCTCTATTTCCCTCCAGTGAGAGAAGACTTTACTACGATGTGTTGTCCCATTTCTTTCTTCTTCCTTCATCCCTGCACTGGCCTCCTTACAGAGGTGGACTCCTGCCCTTGGACAGGGCGTATAACCACCATCTTCTCCAGCAGGAGCAGCGGATGTACCCCAGCTGAGGGGAGCATGTTGTTCCTTATTCATGATGTCAAAATGTGTTCATACACAGGCATCCCAGTGGCCTTAGCTTAGTCATACTGCTCAGTACAAAACCAATACAAAGAATGCTGGGTTCAGTTCTAATTAACCACTCATAATTAATTCATAATTAACAACAACAATCAACACTGCAGTCCCACTCATTTAATGTCTTCAATATTGAAGGCTCTGAATCAAATTTTTTATGTGTTTCTCTCAAAATACTCTTGTGTGAGACAGCTGTAACTCAGCAACATACACATCGTGTGGAATTGATTGTTTTGGGTAGTAAAGCCAGGTATTCACGTCAGGGAATAAAGAAACCTGTGATGTTGTGGAGAATTTATTAATTTTTGTAGGTCTAACTTCTGGACAATAGTTATCACTGGGCAGTAAATCACTTAGCTCAAGCCCCAACTACTGAGAACAAGTAGTCTAAGATGCACCTTTGTATTCCTCTCTGAACAGGCTCATCCAGCTGGTAAGAACTGGGTGCATTTCTCCTCCCAGCTGATCACGCTAGGTTTGTACGCCGTAGTGCTTCTAGGCAGTCAGTACTGCAAGGATGCTCTGGGCAAATGCCATAGTCCTACAAAGTCTTCACGTGGCTAGGAATTAAGTTTTATATCTCATCTGTAGCAAATAACATCTACAGGCTCCAAGGTCAGAGAATCACAGAATCAGTGAGGTTGGGAGACACTTCTTGAGATGTTGTTCCACCCCTGTACTCAAGTGAGCCAGCTGGAACAAGTTGCCCAGAACCAAGTCCAGATGGATTTTGAATGACTCTACAACCTTTCTAGGCAACCCATGCCAATGCTCTGTCACCCCCATAGAGGAAAAATGTCTCCTGGTGTTCAGATGGAGTTTTACATGTTTTAGTTAGTGCTCATTGCCTCTTGTCCTGTCCCTGGGCAACACTGAGAGCAGTCTGGCTCCTCCTTCATCCCTCCAATCAGGTATTCACACATTAGGTAAGATCTCCCCTGAGATTTCTTTTCTTTAGGCTAAAGAGTCCCAGCTCTCTCCGCTTTTTCTTCATTCCCATAAGCATCTTTGCTACCTTTTTCTGGACTTGCTACAGCAAATACATGCCTGTTTTGTTCTGGGAAGTCCAGAGCTGGATACAGTAGTCCAGGTGTGGGCTCACCTGTACTAAGCAGAGAGAATGGATCATCTTGCTAGACCTGCTGACAACGTTGTTCCTAATGCAGAGGATTCTGTCATACAGTCTTGGGAGAGATCCCTCCAGCTGACAGTGACAAATAACTGTGCTTGAGTGCCTTCATGATGGGCCTGTATGCTTGAACTTCTTGTGTTTGGAAAAGGCAACCATGCTATCTCTTGCTTCACCTATTCTGGTACAACTCCTCTCTGGTTATCACTTTTTCATGGAACTGGCATTTCGTAGACCAAGATTTCTTACACCTTAAAGATAAAATTTTAATTTTTTAAAATTTATCATTTTTTCCCATCTCTCTAACCCATCTGGGTGCTTGTGTCTTCAGATGTGTTATGAAGGAAGCAGATAAGCAATGAGAACTGCAAGAAGTTCTAAATCCCATTATTTTTTAGAATAGCAAGCATAAAAGATTTATAGAGCTGGAAAAAATAATAACTTCCTGCATGTATTTCTCATCTTCTTCCTCAGTTTGTAACATTTTAACGAGTCCTTCAGGGCAACCAGAATCCTTTTTATGCATCTCAGGGCTCTCCTCAAACTACAGCATTTCTCTCTCCCCCCACTTATTTCCTTCTCTCTCCATCCTCTCCTTTGTCTTCTGTAGGTGGTTTCTTCTTTTGACCATGTCTAGCCTGCAGATTGGTCCCATATGCTACTTATATTTCTTTTGCCTGATTTTTCCTCAATTTCCAATGCAGTAATTCTTTCTGTGGTCTTTCTCTGCTTCAAGGGACTAAAAAAAATAAATTAAAAAATCTCTGAGAGTTAAGTCATCATCACTCTCTGCCTATGCTAGTGAATAGTTGTCTCCTCTACAGAAGACTTGTAGGTGTAACTCCCTTGTCTCCTTGACACGGATCATGAGAATCACAGTAAAAGAGCATCCTAAGACTTGAGAGGACAGATAGTCCACAAATACCAAATTGGATTTTGCAATTTGCACGTGTGTCTTCTAACCACTAGCACCACTTTCTGCAACACCAAGATTTACTGTCTGTCTTCACAAAACTACTACTGTGACCTCTGATGCGTCTCTGGTGCAATATAAGGCATCAGAGTTTATACAGAAGTTAATAACTGATTATCAGATACATGAAGCCAAATTGTGGTCTTCAAATCAGTGAAATTATTATGGTTAGCCTTCACCCAGGAGGAGTGGAATTGGGGAAAAAGGGACAGATTTTTAACTGTCAGAGATTAACATGAGGCCATGGATATTAGCGAAGTAGCTTTCAACATCTGTCTATAAATACTGCTTTTCTGTTTGCTCTGTTTTTAAAGAGAGTGGCAAATGGTGATAAAGCACAGAGAGGATGTACTGATCTGAGAAAGAAAACCAACTTGTATTCACTGTTAAGCCTGCAGAATTTATAATAAATAAAATGACAAGCTACATTTATTGCTGGGTAGTGCCACGTCTGGGATCAGAACTGGGTAAGTGATGTGGTTCAGAATTCAGTTACTGGACTGGACAGCTGTAATAACTGCTTGAGGGTCTTCCTGTGCCTTACAGAGCTATCTGTACAGAGGGGGAAGAAGTGCTCTTCATCTCTTAAACCTGCTGCTGTAAACCAGATCTGACTCCCCAGAAGCTTCCCTGTTTTGGTGTTACAAAGTTAGATCTCCAAGCACTGGCCAGATCCTGACAGTTACTGAGAGTATGTTGTAGGATCCAGACCATCTTAAGTTGGTTTGTAGTCAGGTGAAGTCTGTTGCAACTCTTTACAAAGGACTATTACACAACTCAGCTGTGCCATCCGCTGTGTTGCCAACTGGAAAACACTTGATATCACAGAATCACAGAATCACAGAATCACAGAATCTTAGGGGTTGGAAGGGACCTCAAGAGATCTTCGGGTCCAACCCCCCTGCCAAAGCAGGCTCCCTATCTCATATTACATAGATAGGCGTCCAGACGAGACTTGAATATCTCCAGAGAAGGAGACTCCACCACCTCCCTGGGCAGCCTATTCCACTGCTCTGTCACCCTCACTGTGAAAAAGTTCTTCCGCATGTTGGTGCGGAACTTCCTGTGCTCCAGCTTACAGCCATTGCCCCTAGTCCTGTCCCCACTGACCACTGAAAAGGGGCTGGCCAATTCCCCCTGCCACCCATGTCTATGATACTTGTAAACACTAATTAGGTCCCCCCTAAGTCTTCTTTTTTCCAGGCTGAACAGACCCAGCTCACTCAACCTTTCCTCATAGGGGAGATGTTCCAGACCCCTAATCATCTTTGTCGCCCTTCTCTGGACTCTCTCCAGAAGGTCCCTGTCTTTTCTATACCAGGGAGCCCAGAACTGGACACAGTATTCCAGGTGGGGCCTGACCAATGCAGAGTAGAGGGGGAGGATCACCTCCTTCGACCTGCTGGACACACTCTTCCTGATGCATCCCAGGATCCCATTGGCTCTCTTAGCCACCAGGGCACACTGCTGGCTCATAGCCAACCTGTCATCAACCAGGACCCCCAGGTCCTTCTCCATAGAGCTCTTCTCCAACAGGTCATCCCCCAGCCTGTACTGATACAGTCGGTTATTCCTCCCCAGGTGCAAGACTTTACACTTGCTTTTGTTGAATTTCATTAGATTTCTCCCTGCCCAGCTCTCCAGTCTGTCCAGGTCTCGCTGGATGGCAGCGCAGTGTTCCTGCGTGTCAGCCACTCCAATATCATTCATAACAAATCCTGTGATGTTTCCATCACTGTGCAAAGCTATTCGAATAAGTACTCCTCTCAACCCTTGAAGTGGTTTGAGCCATGTACTGCTGTGATGTAGGATGTTGCTTAACCAATCAGCTGGTTGTATCCTTAGGCATTTGAGTCTGAATGAACAGAGGGCAAAATCATCTGTGCCAAGTCCAGACCATACACCCGAGTGAAAGGTCTCAGCTTTGGAGCACAACATATTCTGATCTTGAGGACCTGGGCATGGCAAAGTCAAGAGAGGATGTATTTGTTTTGGAGAGTGAGTGTAGTATCACTCAGCACCAAGTGAGAGAGTGAGGTATGACTCCCTAAGGTACCAAGGAAAGATTCTGCATAAGGCCACTTGGACAATCATCTACAAGGCAAGAGGAAGAAGTCATAAAGAATAAGCCAGTCAGCATGCAAAAAAAATTCTGTAAACAAAGCCTGAGGCATGATGGAGACTCTGTAGAGGACAATACCGCTTCTCACAGCAGTTAGCCCAGAAGAGTTTAGTAAGGCAGTATCTATGAAGAAAGCCTGAATTGTCATCATTAAAAAAAAAATAAAATCTTAACTTTAAATAATCAAAGAAGTACTTGAAGCAGCCTTAGCATTTCTTAGCAGCCTATGTAACTGTTACATGAAATGCATGGCCAAACATTAACAGTTTCTACACAGCCTCACTCATGGTTGCCCACGCAAATGTTCTCCAATTTGCCTTTAATGGAGGATGTCCTACTGTGCAGTACTGCTTAGCTTAATATAGATAAATCTCCTCCTTTTCTGTCTTACTAGTAAGTTGTCATGTTGTCCTATTGATTTGAAAAGTACATCTACTGCAAGACAGGAGTTTGTTTTCGCTGTAGAGTTTGCAATGTGCATGGGTCGTGCCGGTTATCAGGAGTTGTCACTTTTTGTCTCCTAAGTGTGAATCCTTTTCCCAAATTGCCTGTCACTGATGATTCAGGACAAAGAAAGATGAATTATTAATGCTTTTCTACCTGAGTAACTGCAGTGTAACTACAGTCACCTGGGTGTCACGGGTAGTATTTGTTTTCATTCTGTGCTAGAGCTGTTAACTTATAACTGTACTGAGTAACCCTTTATGACAGCGATTGGCTCAGCAAATAAATACCCAGTATGCTGACATTTTTATTAGGTAGCAAGTAGTCATCCAGAAATACTGACTGCTCACTATGTAGCCAAAGGCTCTGTAACTGCTTCTGCTAAGGATTACATCATGTTTTAAATACAAAGCAGCAGAGGATTTTCAAGGTTAGTCTTGGGGTAGGCACAATAACAGCCATGTATTTTAAGTGCAATCTCTGTGATGTTTGTTGCTTGCTTTTCCATAGCATAGCTAAGGCAGCAATGTGTCCTGGAATTTAAATAGCTTTCTGTTGATACCAGCTTTGCCATTTCCCACCATAACTGGGTTCTTCTGGTTGAAGGTAAAGGTTAGTGTCTGTTACTTCAGCTCAGCTGTGAACAGCAGTTAACTATCATTGCATTTTCCTTTTGCTTTGCCTTCAGATACACGCAGCATGCTCCTCACATTGACACAGATCATAGACTCTCTGTCAGAACTGATAAGCTCAGCATCCAAACTCCTCCTGAGCCATGTAGAATGACACACAAGCCTCTTGGTCCTGTTGGCTGATCTCTAAGAATAGCTGCAGCAATGTCCCTCTTCTGCAGCCGGGCTCTTATTACAGACATGCTCAGTCATGGGAAAGACAACTCTTTCTGGAGGATGGATGATAGCATTTCCTTTGTCAGGTCTTCTTCTATAAATATATTTTTGATGTTATCACTGTTCCCTATCAAACTCTGGAATGTGGAAGAGTTTATCTGGTATTCTATTCTATTCTTTATTGTGATACTCTTTCCTTCAGGGAAGGATAGGTAAGGATGTGACCATATTCTGCTTTGCACTGGGGATAAACATGAGGAAAAGCATGTAGGCTACTTTGTCTTCCTTGCAGCTTTTCTTCATTTAGTCACAACCCTTCTGATGAGACTTGATTGGCTGCAGTGAGGGCTGGGTTTATATTTGAGGAAATACTAAAGAAATATCAGCTTGAGCCTCTGTTCCACCAACACACACACACACACAAAACCCAAGCCCCCCTAAAAAAAACCTGAGAAAATTAAATTTATGTTGTTCAGTGAGGTAGTTTTCCCTTGACATGTGTGATTCAGTTGGCCTAACAACAATGTATCAAAGAAAAAAGGAAATAATGAAGAGAATAAACTGATGCTGTGTTCGATTACATTTTTTTCAGTATTCCGGTTGTTCATACTCTTCCTCTGCTTTTTTACTGACATGCTGATAGGTCCCCTGGAAGCTTCTCACCCTCTCTGCTGAACTTAATTTTCAGTTTGGGCTGGACAGATGCCAGGTGGAGGGTCTTCTTTTGGGTAAGGTGGCCCAGTAGAATCTGCCAGTGACCTTTCAGTCAGAGCTGCTCTTACCCTGCACTATCTACTCACCATTTCCCTTCTCCTTGCTCTGGTGCTTCTCTAAGCCAGCCATTGCAGTTTTACTAACAGTTTCTGGTTTTCAGCTCTTCAGTAAGAGCGTAGGAACAGCACACGGAGCTCTGCTCAGACCTCTCATGTATGGGGGACAGGCACTCCTACCTCTCAGTTTAAAAATGGCTTAAGTAGATTCTCATAAGATTTCTTCCTTCCCTTTTTCCCTGCACACGCAACGACTGGCTTTATGGCCAACAACTGCAAGGTGTTTACATAAATTAAGGTTATCATTAGCTCCAGGCATATTTAGGCATAATTCACTGCCCCAAATACCTATTTTCCAACCTGTAAACTTCTTTACTATTTCTCTCCTTTCCCCCTTTGTTTTAAACAGAAGACCCTCCCAAGTAGGTAAAATGTTTCAAATAAACAGGCTTGCCCACTGACTTCTTTTCTTTCATCTGTCCTACACTCCAGATGTCGTCTCAGTCTTATCACATTCCTATCACCTGTCACTTGGGTGAAAAGACCAACACCTATCTCTCTACAACCTCCTTTCAGGTAATAGTAGGTGGCGATTAGGTTCCCCCCTCAGCCTCCTCTTCTCCAGGCTAAACATCCCCAGTTCCCTCAGCCGTTCCTCATAAGGTTTGCTCTCCAGCCCCTTCACCAGCCTGGTTGCCCTTCTCTGGACATGCTCATGGACCTCAATGTCTTTCTTGTAGTGAGGGGCCCAAAACTGAACACAATATTTGAGATGCAGCCTCATCAATGCCGAGTACAGGGGGACAATCACTTCCCTGGACCTTCTGGTCATGCTGTTTCAAACACAAGCCAGGATGCCGTTGGATTTCCTGGCCACCTGGGCACACTGTTGGCTCATATTCAGCCTGCAGTCAACCAACACCCCCAGGTCCTTCTCTGACTGACAGCTCTCCAGCCAGTCCCCCCCAAACCTGTAGCACTGCATGGAGTTGTTATCTCCCATGTGCAGGACTCTGCACTTGGCATTGTTAAACTTCATCCCATTGGTCTCAGCCCATCGGTCCAGTCTGTTCAGATCCCTCTGAAGAGCCTCCCTACCCTCAGGCAGATCAACACTTCCTCCCAGCTTTTTCTTTGGTATACCTGGTTTCCTAACCAATAACTGCGATCACCATTGGAGTCTTCTCCTGAACTTGGCATGCCGTGAACAATACAACTACTATCAAGCCACCTCTAGAAGGAAGTACCTATGTGTTTGCCTTTCTTACCCTCTGTGCATAGACCACATGAGTGTCTTTCACGTCTCTGTACAAGTGTTCAAACCAATGAAATTCTCTGTAAAGCAGTCTCTTAGAAAAAATTTGAGAAAATCTTTGAGTTCCTTCCTTTAGGATGGTGCTGCTTTATTCTATCAGGCACATGAGAGCACCCACAGAAGGCAGGTTTCAAAATTCCTGTAAAGTGTCAAATGACTGAAGTAATTTTGCTCAGATATGCAGTAGGAGAGGTAAAGTATCACAGCTCAACAGAAAGCCCACCTTAATGCTTGAGCTCTTTCCAAAGACTTAAAAATATTGTTTGTGTGCCTTATGGACCATCGGAGAACAGCTAGGTAGTTGGAAGAGGTCACAGTTTTATTTAGGAATTGGAATTAAGCTTGATTTATTAACCCTGGCCCTGCTGGCCACTGGCAGTAAGAGAGTCAATTCTTTGGCATATCAGCTACCACCAGATCCCACCCCATTCCTCTGCATTTCAGGGACACACTTGGAGTGCATTCCCTTGAATTCACCATGAAAATGAAATATTCCCCAAGGAATACCTTCTCTTCCCTCCTATCTACATGGTGCATTAATGATGTCAATGTTTTTTGTGGTTGCTGGGTTGTTAGGGTTTTTTTTTGGGGGGGGGGAGGAGTTGGGGGGTCAGAGGTTGCTTATTCATTTAGACCATATATCCTTTTGCTTTCACCTTGAAATAGAGGACAGAAAAGAAATACGTTGTTTGTGGGGTTTTTTTGGCCCATTTCCTTGAGTTTGAGCATGTGCTCCTCACAGTCTTTTCACAGACTGACAGAGAGCCTCCTTGATTATTGCTGTCCACCAGAAGACACTTGGCTATCTCCAGACTCCTGTGGTCTGGAACTAGGATCTCTGGTTGGTTCTTTCAAAAGAAAGCTACTAATTAAAAAATGTCCCAAAGTATCATGCTTTAAATGTCCTGGCAGGTCTGCTGGAGAGTTGGGATATCTGTGTGCTACAACTTAACTTACACTCCATATAGTTGAATAAGGAATGTATTGTCATTACATACATAGCTTGAAATGACTCTTCCCTCCTCATATTAAGTTAACTGCAAATAAAAACATTTATTGGCAACTTCCAGAATAATGATGTAATTACAAATATTAGCGATTCCCGCTTGAGACCCCAGAGATCAAAGAACAAACACCTTCTTGGATGAGAAAAAGTGTGGGGTGTTTAATCCCCATTACCTTCTATCCAGGCATACCAGAATAGTGATTAAAGAAAAAAATAAATCTGCAGTACTTGGTTTTCTTAGGGAAAACTGAAAAACTTAAATAAGAGAATATGGCTTTCTCAAGTGTCTTTTTTGGCATTGCATTTGTTCTCAGTTTCTTTAATTTATCAAGGCTGGTGCTGTGCAGAGCTGCAAGATCCATGCCTTGATCTCAGAGTGGCAGATCATATTTTATCTTCAAGTGGATGGTGAAATTCCCCAATTGTTTCTGAGAGAACATAGACGGAGGGGTAGAATAAAAGGACCCGGATGGCCAAATCCTGCACAGACTAACACCTGGTTGCCTTAGGGATTTAAATTAAGACAGAATTTCTTTCTTGAGCTAAATTAATCTCTCTTATGTGCAAGAAACTTTCACTTAGGCAATTCTGAGTTATGCAGATCTAGCAAAACAAAATATGGCTTTTTGAGAAGTGCCAAGTTTTATTTCGTTTGAAACCCCACTGACTTAATTTGTACTACGCACAAGTAAAAGAAGGCATTTTTAAACCCAAAAACTTATTGGTGCATGAATTATGATTTGGAATATGTACACACTGTCACTAGTTCTTCCAAAGGAAGATCTTCTCAACCATTTCCCCAGAAAGTAATTCAATGGGTTATGGCTATAAATGGCTCGGCTCTTTAGAGTCATCCCTGCAGCCGAAAAGAACAAAAAGACCTGGGGTGACAGTGGACTGAGTTTTACTTGGGAAAAATGGAAAGGATGAATTTACTTCCCTAGTTCAGAGAGTTCTCTGAGCTAAAATATTTGAATGGGTCCTAGCATGTCACTTCTCAGACATCCTTTTGAACTGAACTCAGTTAAGAGAGACGCTGCAACCAAAGTCCGCAATGAAACGCCAGACTCGTGAAATCTAAAACCAGATTGGTGCTCACGAACTGTGAAGTCTAATCTCTATTTAATATTGGTCCTACACACTCTGGGCTTTTGCAGGACAATTGTGTTCCCCCCATTAGTCCACTAAAAGCTGCTCTCATCCTAAAAGCTATCGGGACAGTGGTACTGAGATGCTGTAAAATAACCAGTGCTCTCCCATTTCTAAAGGCTGTCTGAACTGACATATACTCGACTAACACAGGCGTTCAGATAAAGTGCAGGCAACAAATGTGCACGTGTGATGCCACTGAGCTTACTTTGGTGGAATTTAATGGGCTTGATTAAAGATCTTTTTAACCATATTTAGACAGCTACTGAAAGTCTGGAAAAGGAAGATGACTTTAGAAGTAGTTTAAATGAGAAGGCTGTGAAGATGTGCCCATCTCCTGGAGACAGACAGTAAGGTAAAGTGGGAGTGAGAGAGACACAGAGACCTCTGTTCATACATTAACTCTTACTCCCTAACCTCCTTCTGTTATAGGAACTCTGAGCAGATGTTGAATTCAGTACATACTTTTGGCAGCCAGTGCCTGGTGTCCTGTAAGTGCCTTGGATAAATGCAGCACCTCCAGTAAGCCCTGCCTGGTTGCATATGCCTGGGACTTTTGCTGAAGCAGAAGCGCCGTGAAGTAGCATGCTGCAGGAGAAATGTGGTCAGTCCAGTCTCCCCGTGGGCGATCTTATTGATCCTGGGCTCTGACCTGCTGCATGTATGACATCAGACTGTAATTCGGCCCACAAACACGACTGTCTTCTTGTCCAAATCAGCACTAACAAAAGCAGGGAGTAGATGTAACCTTTAGAGTCTTGATTGCAATGTGCCTTCTAAAAATGAAAAGTGTATACACAGTTAAACTACGCTTTCACTCTTCCAAATTCTAAACTTTGCCCAAAGGCTTAGTCATCGCTTGAGAGGCCAGCCAGGCCGCAAGGCAGCATGTGAATGTCAGGTAAATTGGCAAGCTCTCCAACAAAAAAGGCAACATTCACAATGCTCGTGGTAACGTGACTGTATCCAATCAGCCAGTTCATTGTTTAAGATACTTAAATTAGTTTGTTGTATTTGTACTGAAAGAAAATTAAAGCCTGAGAGCTCAATGGAAGAGAAGTTGCTTTGCTGTAGTTTTTCCTTTGCAGATCAGTTCTGAGAAAAAAAAAGCCTCCTAGTTGAACAACATTGCTAAAATTATTTTCTATTTTGAGCGTGTGTTTAAGCTAATCCTTTTGTTCCATTCAGAGCTCATCCGGTGATGCAGTGCTCCCTTTTTTTAGTTCTCAGAATTGTTGCCCATAGCTAATCTATGCTCATATCTAAGCCTCCAGGGTTTATACCCCTTTATGTGGACACCTCTGATTTCAACTGACCGAATGGGACTTTGTGAAAGTCTAAATTAACGGAATGAACAAGGTGCTAATGGCAAGGCATCTTGTAGGATGTGCAGCGTTCACAAAGAGTATGCAAGGTCATCTCTCTTTTAATTTATGCTATTCCTCCCAGGGGTTTGGGCCTCTGCGTTCGACCCGACATATTCTCCCGAATCCTTCTAAACTGTCCTTATAGCCCTTCAAACAATATTTTGCTCCTTTCGCGGTGGGCAACTAGCATCATCTCCAAATTACTCTGATCTGGTCTTGATTGGTATACTTAAAACATGAAAAGGCATTTAAGAGAAAAAAAAAAGTACTTTTAAAAAAAAATTGTGGCTAGATTCTTCTTTACACGATTACACCACCTACTCTCTTTCCATCTATTATGTAAGATCAGTGCTTAAAATTACCTCTCCAAGGGATACTGTCTTTGCTCAACTGCTCTGTATGACCTCACTATTCCAGTCTGTGTGGCTGTAACTATGCTGGCTATATCCTACAGCATTTCACCATTTGTCCCTCTTACTACGCTATCATCTAAAAATAAAAGATGGAACAACTTCTGGGCAATAATTCCTTTCCTGTCTTCCCCAGGTGTCGACTTGCTTCCTATCCATGTGTCAGCCCACACTAACACAATCTCGGCTTTTAGGAATGGGCACAATAACCCTGTGCTTCCAAGAAGAAAAAAGTCTGTGTTTTGGGATAACTGAAAGGATCAACAGTGACAAAAACAGTGTTTTCTTGCCCTTATGGTATTCTTGTATGAAGGTAATACTAAAGAAATCTATAAATGGGCAAGTAACACTACACCAAAGGACAATTATATAATTTATTACAAATTCTTTATGACTTTTGGGGTTTCCCAGTTAATTTTTAAGTGACATGGAACAATTTCCAAAGTGCACAATCCTGTCCTTTACTCAGTCCCCATAAGTCTTGATGACTTTGATATTTCTCCAATGTTTTTAACACACCATTGTGGTGCTTTTGTAGCACCATGAAACATCCAACCCTTGCCAACCCAGGTTAGTGACTTGGTGCTTACCCAGGATCTACCACAGGTAGGAAGATAGACTCTGTTTTAGCAGCACTGTCAGTTTCAAACCTTTGATGTCAGAGACTGGCTACAACCCAGATAACTGAATGCACAGCTCTGGTCCATACACAATCTGTTTTGGGCTGGAACTGTTGATGGGAGTAGTGTTAGCTGTCCCCATGGGTGCTCTTTGTGTTTGTTAGCAAAGGGCATGCTGACATCATTCTGTGGGGATCTTCTTATTTTACCCTAAAATTCTTTCTAAAGCAGTTGAAATCCTCCCTGGATAGGCTTCCAAAGAGGCTTTATGGAAAATATTACCTTTGTCTTCTCACTATATTGCTTGCCAGTTGAGACCCACCTCAGAAATTTCTCTCATTTGTCCTGTCAAGCGTCTGCATACAGCTATCAGCTGAAATTGTACCACAGCAGGACAAGAGCCAACAATATGCACAAAGGACTACCTTCTTGTCATCTGAAGAAGTCTAATACAGGCACTGCCACCCAGACTTTGCTTGTTTAAGATCAAATCAGGGGCAAAGAACATCTATTTGCATCCTAGTCGAAGGAAGACCAAAGTGATATTTAAACTACAGCCTTCAGAACATCAACTGTGTCATCTGTGTTAGGACAAATGACTGATGTGGACAATAAAAGAAGGCTTAGAAGAATGTAAAACTGGCTGGGGTGGGCCCTTTGGAAAATAATCAGGTTCTTATGGTAATCTTAAGAGTAAAAAGAAGGACTCAGTCTAGGCCTTCCTGTCTAAAGGTTTTGGTATTAATACTGATGTTTTATACCCAGGGATGCCTTATGGAACATCATACTCAAACTGTGAAAAGCTATGTCTTATGCTAGCTACAGCACTTCATGTGCTCATTATGATACATCCTTTTCAGTTACTAAAAATTGTTAAAATAAGCAAACAAACTAATTGAGACTACACATCTGTACTGTCATGAAAGATAGAGGAAATGCAGTAATGAAGATTCAGCTGAAGTTGAATCATTGATATCCATTTAAATATATTTTTTTCTTTAATGCTTAGTGACTAAATGGCTTCAGATAACAAGTGTGTGGTTAAAAGGCTCAAAAATGGATATATTAAAAATCCCATGCTTCATGAATATATAAACTCAGGAATTTTTAAAATCTCCCTAAGAAGTTTTAATAGTAATAATGTTCAATAGGAACACTTGGAGAAACAGAAATGATAATTAAATGCCTGAAGAGGATCTTCACATTGTATCCTGAAATAAGCCCAATATCTTAAAACTGATATCTATTTGTATGCACGTAATTAGATGTCTATGCATGGAAGCAAGAGAATAGGTACATGTATTATAATGAGAAGTGACCTTTTTCTTTCCTTCGTATAGGTTTTAGACTGCAGTTGCATCTAATTTATTGTAAATTACTGTGAATTATTATTTAACATTCACTGACACTACCCATTCATCCACTCTATCTGCTTTGGCTGGTGCTATCAGCTGCCATTGTTTTTGCTGCTGCTATAGATACTCTACAGATCTTTCACTCTCCAAAAAAAAGCTCTGTTTTGGATCTCTAAGAGGTAGAAAAAGGCTTTTACAATAGTTACTGACATCTGTTTCAGCATGTACATAATATCTAGCCTCACAGAATTTCTTCCTTCCCTAGTGAAGACACTGTTTAAAAATACAGATAGATTTGATAAGTACACAGCAATTTAGATTTTCCTGCCATAGAGTCAAAGTTCTGTTCAGCACGCTTTCATCTTTTACAAGGCTGTAGAAAATATAAATGTGAATAATTCCTGGTTTTGTGGTTTTGTGTTTTTTTTTTCTCCTAGGAAAGATTCCATCCAATTTTTAATAAAGCCAGATCAGCCTTTATTTAAAAATAATAATATTCTGTGCACATATTGACAAAACCAGATTCCTGTAATACAAAACAGTGCTCAGAGAAGAGATGCTAACACAGGACAATAAAACACTAGAATGTAAAAATGAATTAAACAATCCAGCCTCATGCTGGTTTGTTTTTGGGTGGCTTTTATTTGGTAGTATTCCCCACTCTCCACCCCCCTACCTGACCCCCCACCAAAAAAGTCAGACACCTGCACTTGCACACCTTTCTAGAAAAAGCAGACACCTCCAGTTGCATAGCATTCTAGAAAGACAGTTCCACTTGCATAACCTTCTTTTGCCTGGAAGAATCTGGAGGCAGAAGAAAATATATTTTGCATCAGGATGTTTATTTGCATTCTTTCTTCTCTCTTCTTTTCCTCCTCAACATGACACATGAATTTTGGATCATTTTCCACTGTACTGCCTCTCTTTGATAGTTTCATCATAATAATGAGTTGGTGCAGTTTGCTCTTCTCTAGTGTGTCTTTTTCTTCACCCATAGAATACATCTTAAATAGCCTTGCATTTTTGAGGTATATTAATATCTTTTGTAGGGACAAATATATATATATATTTTTTCTATTCTGAAAGAAGTTGTCCATGTGTAACAGGTTTTTTTTCTCTAAATATTTTCACTAGGGTTGCGACATAGATTCTGATGCAATTATTCTGAGTATTCCATGGAAAAAGCAAGTAGCTGAATGCTACAGAATCCTGGACAAGGACAAAATTTGAAATTCTGAACTGATGAAATAAAAATCACTGCCTAGTTTTGGTGAGATTAGGGCTCCCTAACCCCCTGCTCCCGCCCCCTCCCCCCAAAAAACCCCCCAAACCAACAAACCAAAATCCAATTCTAATGTTATTAATCCAATGGGAAGATTCCAGCTGATCTCAGTGGAAGGGAACAAAACATCACTTCAGTGATCCTTTAAGATTTAAGTAGTTTAGATAGCTCTCTTCCTTCAGCTGCATGATGACTGCTGAGCCCATCTCTGGATACTCTGGGAGGCCACACAGGCTCAGGGGTGGCCACTCTCTGGACATACTCAGATTTTACATAAGGCACTTCAGAAATATGTTAGTGGGATGCACATGGAAAAATCTTCTAACAACTGAATACTGAGGCAAAATACAATTGAGGGTTCACAGAAAATTAGTGCCTGAGGAAACAACTCTGTGTGATTCCTATTGGTAAGGTATAATGTGCTGTCCCTGAAGCCAATGGATATTCTGTCATTTACTTCAGGGGAGGCAGGACCAAACAAATGGGTTCTGAGTTGGAGTTCTGTTCTTGTCCAGTGGTTTATAAGGGTTATATGATGACTAGAGTGGCCTGCAGGGACATGGAGGTGATTGTCCCTCTCTTCTCTGCCCTCGTGAGGCCCCACCTGGAGTACTGTGTCCAGATCTGGGACCCCCAATACAAGAAAGATGTAGAACTGTTGGAGAGGGTTCAGAGGAGCCACAAAGATGAATGGAGGGCTGGAGCTGGGCTTGTTCAGCCTAGAGAAGAGAAGGCTGTGTGGGGACCTCATTTCAGCCTTCCAGTACCTGAAGGGAGCATATAAACAGGAAGGGAATCAACTTTTTAAAAGGGTAGATAGTGACAGGACAAGGGGGAATGGATTGAAGCTAAAGGAGGGAAGGTTTAGATTAGATATTAGAGGGAAGTTCCTTATAGAGAGTGTGGTGAGGTGCTGGAATAGGCTGCCCAGAGAGGTGGTGGATGCCCCATCCCTGGAGCTGTTCAAGACCAGGTTGGATGGGGCCCTGGGCAACCTTGTGTAGATCCAGGCCTGGAGGTTGGTGGCCCTGCCTGTGGCAGGGGATTGGAACTGTATGATCCTTGGGGTCCCTTCAAACCCAGACCATTCTGTGATTCTATGAAAAGGAATTACTCTGGTGTTCCCACAGTGCCCCTGCTTTACAGTCCTTCTTTGCTCCATCTCTCATGAGCTGTGACTCACGCCCTTCCAAAGCTGAGCTTGTGCAACCTGTACATGAGCCTGTGGGTGCACTGAGAGCATGCAAAGCTTAGGGGGACAACACAACACCAGGAGGCCTGGAGGTCTGACCCCCACCCATTGATGTGATGGTGCTGTTGGATGTGTGATGCACAGCAAGCAGAGACTGACAGCCTTTCCAGGTCCACAGCATCACTAGCTCTCATGAGCACACATTTTCTCCTCTCCTTTAGTTGTGGCAGTCCTGAGAAAAAGGGCTATGAGAAGGCCTCCTGATATTTTACCAGAATAGATCAGCACATTTTCCAGACTTTTAACTCGTCATATTTAATCAAGGCATTTTAATTTCAGACTCAGTCTTTAGATTAGAAAAATAAGCTATTTATAACTTTTCTTTATAATCCATAATTTTTTAACTTGGAGAAGAGTATTTTGTTCTTACTGGGTATTACTGGAGTTTTTGACAGTATCCAGTATGATTTGAACTCTGTATTTAGAAGAAGAAAGCAATATAAACATAAAGACATGAAAAGGCAAATAGACATGGTCCTTCAGAAAATACTACAGGTAAATTATCATAGTGGCAGCATGGGAGTGACTGAGCCCCTCTATGATTTCAGTGAGATCTGCTTAGGAGGAGGTTTCAAATACTTTTTCCTCTTCATTTGTTTAAGGCTTTTTTTTCTTTTTTCTTTTTTTTGTCCTGGTTAGATGACGAAGATCTCAGCCACACGCTCAGCTTTCTCTGGGTGCTGGCGATTTCACTGCCTATTTCAGGCTCTAGCATGATAACGTCACTTCTGCATGGTTCCAGGAGAGCTGAAGTAAACACTCCCATGCAGTGCTCTGAGAGCCCACATACAGTGGCTCATGCTCGTTCTGCCAACAGAGCTGTTTCATCCCAGACACTATATTGTCTGCATAAATAAACTGTAACAGGAATTCATACACCAGCCATTCGTCAGAGATTTTACTTCTATTTTTGCAGCTTGCAGTAATTATTTCCTCATAGGGAAGCTGATTCCGCTTATATGGACTTTTCATAAGATGGAGCATCTTTTCTGTACTTTTCTTGTACTTGTTATAAAGCAAGATTATTCATCTCTAAATTTATAGCATCTAGACATGTTCCCACTTGCAGCACCCAGACAGACATTTATTCCCTTAGCTCTTCTCAACACCCATTTTTTTTAAAAAACACCTAATATTTTCTTTTTTGAAAACGTCCGAGTCTCTCATTTTCATCATAATTAGCAGCACCTTTTTGATCTTATGAAATTACAAATTCATGTTCTTTTTGCCAAAATCCAGGTGCCTATCTGTATTTGTTTGCTCTCTTATGTAAATGGTATTATTTCCATGTTTGTGCAAAAACTCCCATAAAATAAAATATTAATCGAGTTAGTCAAATTAATAGGTAGAAAGCTCATAACTCGAGCATATTTAAATGCTTGTGTCTTTAATTAATAGAAAATCATAACACTGATGTGATGAAACTTTCTGGGCTTTGCTTTCAAACTTCATGAGATTAATCAGTGCTGATAATTTCTTGAAGCTAAATTGTCCTTCATTGACAAGCTGATGCTGCAGAGCTTTCAGGCTTTTTCTGCATGGGGAAAATGAAGACTTTGAGATGACGAGTGCTGAGGTCTCACTTTCTGTGTACTATGATATTCTAGCTCACTGGGAAAAGGTGTGAAAGATTGCTGGTAATACGTAAGGGGGTGAAAAGGCTCACTGCAGTGGGAGGATGTAAACGAAGGCAGGCCTTTGTCACATCAGGTCTGATCAGGTCTGTATCTGTTTTGTTTGCTTTGCATAGAGGAGTTCAACGTGTAGTACTCACATCTGTAGAATCATAGAATGGTAAGTGTTGGAAAGGAGCCCAAGGATGATACAGATCCAACCCCCCTGCCACAGGCAGGGCCACCAACCTCCAGGCCTGGATCTACACAAGGTTGCCCAGGGCCCCATCCAACCTGGCCTTGAACACCTCCAGGGACGGGGCATCCACCGCATCTCTGGGCAGCCTGTTTCAGCACCTCACCACTCTCTCTGTAAAAACCTTTCCCCTAATATCCAATTTAACTTTAATCTGTTCCCCCTTGTCCTGCCATTGTCTACCCTTTTAAAAATCCATGTTTGGGCCTGTCATCAGAGAAATGTGAGAGTCCTCACTCTGAAGTCCATGGCTGCCATGGAGCCTTCTTTAGACCCCTGATGTGTGGCCAGCCATGGTGAGATGCCCAGTGGAGGCCAGTCAGGGCCAGTAAGGCTTGTTGGTGTGCCCAGAGTCCTGGGATCAGTGCACAGTGCTTAGTTGGGGGCGTGAGCGTGAATCCCTGACTGCGAAGGGGTAGCTTATGAGGCAGAACAGGGGTAAATAGATATTTAGTTTGTGATCTCAGTGTTGGCTATTGTTGTGTTTTTAATTTAAGAAATTTAATCTTGAGTCTTTGATATTTAGCTGATGGATGAGTGAGTGGAAAACAAAGCTTTCTGAACTTAGACACCCTCGCCTTGCTCAGCTCTACTAGATCACTGGTGTATGCCAGGCTTTGCCTTCCAGTCAGCAAAACCTTCTCTCACAGTGTGCCCTGTGCTGCTTTCACATGCTAGTGTTGGTGGCTGTGGCTTTGTCCGACCCCTGGCTACCAGAATCATCTTATTATCTGAGCCTTGACTTTCATCTCCTTGCAGTAACTGATCTATGAAATGCATTTGGAAATTAAGGTGGAGGGACAGGAAAAGGAAAAACCAAAATAGAAAAAAGTGAAATGAGAACGATAAAAATGGGGAGGGAAGAAAATGATCAGAGAAACTAGGATCTCAGTTCCCTTCTGCTAGACACTAACAAAAAGCTTTTGAAGTGTTAGACCACATATTTTCAGATGTGCCTGGGATCACTCTGCTGAAGCTGCTAATCACCTGCTTTTGAGCTGTGAGGTTGAGTTTTATGCTGAATGCCTGCTCTGCCAAATTCAATCGTCAAGGCAAAATACTTCACCTGCTGTAGTTAAATCTCATGATTTTTTCAGCCTGTCTCCTGATTTTTGGAGCCTGACTCATGGTTTCTGTGAAAAACTTTGGCTTGGCAAATGCTGAAAGCAGTGGGAGTATTTGCAGCTTGAAGGCACTGTTCAGCGAGAGGAAGGGTGGAGGAATCTGCCCCTCAGCAATTAGTAGAATCGCTTTCTACGAAAGGACGTGTCATTTGGTAGGTTATTTTAGCATGCTGTACAGATGCAGATTATTTTTTAGAATTTTTAATTGGTGATACCATAGCAACTTTATACAATGAAAAACAGTCCAGGCCAGATTGTGCCTGACAACCACCCGCCTGTTTGGGGGTGGCGTAAAGCTGTACTGACCCAGGAGGACTTTGAGAGGCTCTCGATGCGCCCGAGTCTTGGTGTGGAAGGCATTCGGATAGGTGGAATGGATTCCTAACCCCACAGCTAGAGGGGACAGGTCCATTGCCTTGTCTCCCTACAGGCCTTCCTGTGTCCTCTGGGATTGATCAAAATATGGCAACTAAAATCCTGAGAGGCCAAAAAACTCTTTAAATTCCAGGGTTCTTATAGGTTTTTGCCCTCTGTGAATCAGAGATGGAAGAGTGTCTGAAGAAGCAGTGCAGGGCAGAAAAAATATATGTAATAGATTGCTTTGTTTCTAGGCTCACAAATGCTGCCACACTTAATGGTTTTCCTTAAGGGATCAGTGATAACTAGGCTTTTCCTCTGTGTATCCATCTTAAACATAGTCTATACTTTAGGGATAAAAATCCAGATGGGGTATGTTCAGTGCTGGCTCCTCTTCCCTTGGTATCAGTCTGACAGTGAGGGACAGATTAAAGCATCACATCACTATCATGATGTAGGCCCTTTGGTGTTCTCTCCTTAGCTGCAGGACTGTTTTTCATACCTGAACATCACTTCAGATACAAGTAGATCTCAAGTGAGATAAAGAGGTCATACTCAACTCATTGTATTCTGCTTTCACGCCCGAAGTCTTTGCCTTTCTGTCATGTCTGTATATGTATATATATATGTATATATATGACTGTGAGATGTTTTTAAGTCATTGATATAGAAGAAAATACACTGTGTTTGCCTGGGTAATTCGGCTAAGGACCAACATGAAGAAGCTAAGTATATGAAGTGGATATAAGCTTGAAACAGTATATGAATGTAGAGTATCATTGTTATGAGATGGAGAATAGAAGAATCATGAGAGCCTGGTGGATTCCAGCCCACCTAAGGAAGATGGAGACCAGACAGTAACTTTACCTTGTTAAAGAAATGTATGGGAATTTCAGTATGGGAATTTTCAGTATGGGAAAAAAAAGAGACTTTCAGGGAGGGGGACTTCCAGGGCAAAGTAAGACATGATCCTTACACTGTGGTAGGTAGTTGAATAGGAGAGGGTCAAAGGAGTGCAGTGTATATACTGTTTACTGTGGACACATATTACAGCAAAGACTATCTTTTAGTGAATATAAAGTCTCTACGTGGAGACAAAATTCAAAAGGTGATTAAATTGCTCCAAATCTATGAAGAATGGTGACACTTGGGAAGGAGGACAGTAATGAGAGAGATGAAGTTTGAATGGAAAGGACTGAGACCATTATGGATAGTGGAGGCATGAGGAAGGTACCTGACACAGATTTCCTCATTCCATATGAAAGAAAAAGGAGGGATATGAAAAGGTCGCTTAACCTTGATAATATCAGACTCCTTCTGTGAGACCTCCAGCCCTCCACTGCACACACACAGATGTGTGGAAAAGAAGCTTGGAGGAAGAAAAAGCACAACATTTAGGATCTGTCTGCTTCATTCCCAAAGCAGATTCATTAAAAAGCTAACATGGAACATCACTGTACTAAATACTCTTGCTCAAATGTTTCCTCTCCCTTGTGAGTAGCCCTATGTCCCTGGTCATTCCCTAGAGATATGCACAAATTGGCTTAAAAATACAGCAGGAGAGGAATGTTGCTGAGTATCCCTTTATTCAAACCTCTTCCCATGGGATTTTCAATGGAAGAAAGCAATCTGACTGTGGGAAATTAAACATTCTTGAAGCTATAAGTAGAATTCATCATGAGCTAATGCTATTGCAGTAGAAAACCACCTGAACATGTCCTCAGGGGTCTTTTAATAACAATTTTAAATGGATTTTTTCTTTGAAGATGTAAGAATATACAGTGTCTGTGTCGCTGTATGTTATTATTAATCCATAAGAATTTAGCATTAATTATCAATTTAAAGAAATGTATCGAAGACTAATTAGATGTATTTTTGTTAGCTTCTGCAGATGAAAATGGAGATGTGCATTCTGAATAGTGGTCCATGAATCATGGAAGTGTTTCTTTTTTAATTAGGGAGATATTAAATACTGTTCCCTGTTCTGCCAGTGTGGTCAATGAATACATCACTGATGGAATGTTAATATTTTAAAAGCATAATGGTGGTCATCTATTTTTTTCAAACACATTCATAATAATAAGCTGATTTTTTCTCTCAACATTAAATTGCTTTTAATGAGAAGCTAAATAGGTAATACCACAAAGCCAAAGCTTATGTATTTACTTCTGCATAAAGCTGTGTTCTTCAAATCCCTTCTCTGCTTTTTTAAGCCATAGATAACTGTTCCTCTCTCCAAGTAATTTTAGTTTGGTTGAATTTTTTTGTATCGGTTTATGATAAAAGATTATCAGAATGTTGCCATTTTTTGAAGAACGGTATCACTTCATCTTTCATAAATACTAATTAAACAACTCAGGCTTACGTCAGTGCCAAGATTCATGTCAGCAGTTAGTGCAACTTGTTATTGTAAGATTAGTTCTGACACATTCCTTCCAGCACAGCAAGCAGTGGGATCCTGTGCAGCACTGGGAAGAAGTCATCTCTCTAGAGACTGCCGGTAGGTACCCAATAGGAAGGAAGACTGCTTTCTTTAACAAGATTAAAAACTCTCTGCTGACATACTCCCTAACTGAATCATCTCGAACTGTAATTCTCACCACACAGAAGGAATGAACGTATCACTCATCACCCAGTCTTCTCTCTTTACAACACTGTTAGGCCATTTGTATTATAACATGTATACACCGTGCCTGACACATGGTTATGGGGCTGGCTTAAGGAGCCTTCTCTAGTCTGGGGAGGGATCATTCACGGCTGCAATAATTGGCAATGATTTCTTGACTACAAGGACATTGAACGAGGCTTGCTCCTTTGAGCAATTACTTGCTGTGAAGATGTAAGGCAGAGAAATGACCTTATTCTGTTCAGCCGGCATGTACATTGCTGGTTCAGGGGCATACACTGGGCTCCGCTTAAAGCGCTGCTGGTAGTGGTGTCAGCGTCTAAATGTTACCGTTTGAGTTAGCTGAGATATCGTTCCTTTGGTACCCAATAGAAATCTAGGCAGAAAAGCTGAGCTGAAAAGCTAAGGATGCACTTTAAACTATGCAAGAGTTGTTTCAGCCAACACAGCGAGAGTTTGGGAAGCTGTGCCATCTCACGCACCTTGCTGAATTCGTTGCATAGCCCTTGGCCAATACAGAAATGCTATGCCAACATGCAAACGCTGGTATTTTAAGAGCTGTGTAAAATGTTGCATCTCCTTAGTAGGGCTCATCCTCAAAAGAATTGCTTTAATTGTTTGGATTTGCAGGGGTTCTGTTACAATGCCTTTTGGGTATCGTTTCATTCTACTCTGAGTGCTTGTGAAGTTGTAGGGTATGGTGACAGGGAGATAGGGACAGACAATGCTCCAACGCAATACAGAGACTGCTTGCCCAGCAGTGCGCTGCAAACCAGTCTTCTGTCTTGTTTCACTACGTGTTGAGACCCAGATTTTCCAGAGTGGTGTGAGCGTTTGCGTGCCCGGTTGGCATATGCAGCCGCCGTGAATACGTGCACAACTGTGGTAAAATGTGAATGGCAGGGCTGGAAACACGCAACCAATGGCTTGTGTGCCTGAAGTGGTGCAGTGACTGGTGCACTCGCTCGAAATCAGATTTTAATCACAGTGCAGTTCTGAAAAACCAGTCTAGCCTGAAAACTAGGATTCTTCTAAGAACTGAGGCATACACTAGCACCACTGTTCATGCTCCATGTTTTTCTTTCTGCTTTTAATTTAATTTTTCCTAACGTGGTACCATTTCTTTTTAAAAACACATTGCACATCCACAAACACCAGAAAGTTTAAATAGGTAAGCCTTCTTCATTGTTCTGTTTTCTGCACTGACTTGAAGTGAGTACGTGAAGCTTTGCTCTCAGTTCAGGTAGCTAATGATTAGTTTGGACCTCAGCATTAATCTGAAGAAGAAAATCATTATGATACAAAGTGGTCTGACTGATCCAGGAGTTGTATCAGATTATACCATGCTAGATCCTTTAATCTGTAATCAAGTGCTACTTGGACTGAAGTGTATCATTCAGATACTGTCTTTGGCCATGTGTCCAAATACATACTGGAAAAGAGGCAGTTAAGATCAAATGCCAAGATATGTTTCTTCCAGGTGGGGGGTGTGTGGCACTGCTCCGAGCATAGTAGTGTGTGGAAAGGAGGTACAAACACCAGAGATGACAGAGCAATTTTTATATTTTTGTCTTCATCATACACTGAACATCAAGTAGGAGACCCAAGCATCTTTACAGAGAGCAAAGCTGTGAAGCGTGGTGGTACTTTTTGGCTTTGTCACATGTGCTGCATAAATGACAGATTAGTCCAAGCACTGTCTTATTTGAAGAACCTAAGCCTGCACAACTGCTAGTAGGCTGAACAAGATTTGGGCTCATAGATAGATGCATGAAAGCCTTCAGTTTTCTAAGCATCCCAGACTGGAGGGTGCTTCTTAGCAACAGCTCGTGAAGCGAGCTGAGATAGTGGTCTTGGCTCAGTGCATCAATCATCATCTTTGTCATTACCTATCTGAAATGAAGGGGTGTTGTGATATTCTTTGCTGGCATTAAAAGCTGCAAATGTGGAAGAAAGCTATATCACAAACAAGTCCTGTTGGGGGGAGGGGAGAGGGTTGGGGGGGTTGGTTTTTTGGGTTTGGTTTTTTGTTTGTTTTCCTCCTGAAAAATGCTGAATTTCTACCCTAAAGAGAACATCCTATTACTGAATGGAACAGAAATGAACTTCTTTTTTGAACTTCAGGGGGACCACAGCTACTTAATTTGACTTTTTTTAGGAAAGGTGTCAAATATTATCATAAAGGGCACCTTTTGAAGGTAGAGAGAGATAATTTTACTTTATTTGCAGTTGATACTACAACGCAAGTCAAGAACTCATACGGCATTTGCACATGTGGTGCTACAACTGGAGACAAAGGCAATTGGAGACAGATTTTTAAACTATTTCAGAATTATGTAGAGATTTTAATTTGTTTGGTTATTTGATTTACTCTGAGGTCTGCGTGTTGTAGCTTAGACAGAATGTCTTTACATGCAAAAATAGTATCCCAAGGATATTGTAGGGAGGATACTAAGAAGGGCTCTTATATCAAAGTAAAAGGACATAAAAAAGAGAAATTAGTCTCATTAATATATAGGAAAAAGGTGGGGACATTAATGATGACTCAGAAATTGCTGAGAGGAAGTTTGATGTTTCTTCCTTCAGGCATTTTTGAGTTGTGAATGTATAAACATTTTGTGTAGAACATATGGAAGAAACAAAGATTTTATTTCCACTTGCATAACTCAAAAACTGTTGAGTCTACAGGAAAGGAAAAGGGAAAAAGGAAAAAGGAGAAAGGAAAAGAAAAAGGAAAAAGCAAATTTGGCTGAGACTGTGCATGAAAGTTTTACATTCAAAAGAAATACTTTTTTTGTTGCTGTTTTGGTGGAATATTTTAGGAGTTGTGAGTAACTGAGAAGGGGAATGGGAAGCAGTATGCCACCATCACAAATAACCAACTACACATACACACAGATAGAAGATATTTGGTACATGTGAGTTCCTTAATTTAAACTTAAGACGTATGATTTATGCTATCCTTATGCTTAAATTAACTGCAGTTTCAAAGGCATAATGTACGCATACTGTAATACTAGGCATGGTAATAGCAGAGTGCTTTTTAAAATGTATGGCACTGTTTTGTCTGTTCACTATATTGATATATGACAGGTATTCAGGCTATTGGGAGTTATTGAAAGCTGACAAAATAACTGGACTTCAACTGGAAAGAAATTATTAATTCTTTCCCCAAAGCAGAGATTGTCGTTAACTATTCCAGAACGGTAACTGTTAAAGCATTCAGGCTCAGAGATACTCTAATGAAGACAGAAGGTTTATATAGGCTTGGCTAGTCCCCATGGTAACAGCCTTTCTACTGGGTTACCATAGGAATCATCAAAGCCTTTGTAAGCCTCCCTTAATAGAGCGTCTATGCTTTCCAGGCAGACTGGAATATCTGCTAGAGGATACACCTCCTGTTGTTAAATATAAATATAAACAGATTTTGTTTTGGAGTGGTACTCATCTCTGTTTAACTAGCTATGCTACTCTTTACGTTAGAGTTATATTAAACATTGGAGGCACCTGTGATATAGGAAAATGTGTGAGAGTTGAATGGTTTTATGAACAAGACAACGCATATACGTTGTACCAAACCTGCCAGGGATGGCAAGCAAAAATGCTGTTCTACATGGCACTTCTAACACTGCCCAAACATGGCAGTGCATTGCCCTTTTACCTTCCTGTGGGTATTGCTGAGCTTTAGTCAGCCTGAAGCTTTGATGGACAAAAGTTACACAACAGGAAACAAACAAGCAGGAAATGGAGCCAAAGGAAACAAGCAGAAACCCTGGCTGAATGAAACAAGCAGAAAGCAACCCAGTGGGTGACCTCAGCTCTCTAACTCTTTCAAGACAGTTGTTATTAAACTTCCAAATAACGTTCCTTTAAGCTGTTACCTGGGCACAGTAGTAGTAGTTTCTTGGATAAACTACCCAGGAATTGCAGTTTCATGTCCTTGATCCTGGGGCTTTGTAAGAACGGGGAAGTGTGGTGGAGAACTGCAGGTTGGGAGGGAACCATGCACCTACTTGCTGCTTTTGTCATCACAGCCTTCATTTTATTCCAAAGACCTTTACAAATGAAAAAAAATTAATATAATTTTGGTTCTGTTTAAGCTCCCAGGATTAACACAGTGTTCTCCATACAGAAGAATGACATTAATAAGATGACTTATTAAGGAAATCTAGCCAACATCTTCAGGGCTTGTTATTTCCCCAAACAAATGCTAGCTATGAGGCTTTCTACTGTAAAGCTGACAGCATCACGATGCTTTTATATTTGACTTTCCACTTGGCTAAATTTCATTATACAGTTTGGGCTTACAAATCGGTGGAGCTGAATTAAAGGATGTGGTTTTACAGGACAACTTTAGCAAAGAATTTGGCCCTTGAGTTCCAGTTACCAAGAAACCATCTTCTATACATGTAAAGATCTCTATGGAAAGCAGTGGGGCTGCTTACATGCTTTGGTTAGGCATGTGCTTCCTTGTCTTACCAGGGAAAGAATTTGGACTGGAGAAAAAGAAGGCTTTGGAATTACCTGAAAATGTGTTTGTTTTAAAATAGATAATTGCTATATGTTGTGGTAAGTTCACAGATATGGTATACATCATACATCACTCTTTCCTAGAGCTGGTAAAAAGGCAATATAATTTTTCTAACAAAAATATTTGAATAAAGCCAGAAATGCTATTGATTTCACAGGTAACAGAGGTGCCACTATCAAGGACATTTTGGGGCACTGTAGCCCAAAGGTGATCTCTCTAGTTACCCAAAAGCAGGCAGTGAAAACCTGAGGAAGGCAGCCATCCAGAAGTGATCGGGAAATAGAGATCTGTTTACAGGGAAAGGGGATGAAGAGAAGATAAAATCTGTAGAAGAGTGAGTTAGGGATTCTTCTGCACATTGATAATGTAAAGGCTGCTTTAACTGTTCTCTTCCAGTTATGAGTTGCTCTTACACAGAAGTTGGTCCCATATTTTTGGTTCCATTTTAGGAGCTGACAGAAGTCACAAAGATGGTATCTGGAGCAGCAACAGAGACAGGATTATCTAGGGTATGACAGTATGAGTGCTCTCCCACTAAAAATGTAGAATGCTTACTATTTTTGGAGGTTTGACTTCCCTAGCCATACCTTGTCTTGGCAGAGATGACAGCTGCAGACCTACCTGAAACGAAGGTCTAGAAATAAAGCCATGACTAATTCATTGTATGGTTCAACTAGTTATGCGTCCACCAAATGGAACAACGCAGCTTTAATTTCAGGCATTTTATTCTTTGACCATGAAAACAAAGAGGATGATGTGGCCCAGATAACATTCCTCAACTCACTATTATTATGCAGCCTCTAAAAAGCTTTGCAAAAATGGCTCTATCTGTAAGCTTTCTGTAAGGGTGTGCTCAGTGTGTAAACCACCCCTATTTGCCCTGCTCTTTGACACTAAAAAGACCTTACTGGCTTCATGCCTGCAGATGCAGTCGGTGAAGCTCTTTGGAGGTGAGGAATCCACCTGGCTCCTGGCTCATGTTTCGAGACTGCGTGGCTGCAGTTTTTCCCAAGAGTGTCAGGTTGTGAAGGAGCTGCTGTGCTCACTGCAGCTTCCCAACGAAATAGCCAATATATTTTATATGGGTTTTTGTTTGCATAAGAAATCACTGGCAATCAAATCGTATTCTTCTGCAAAACATGGCATGAGAGCAATTTGCCTGGCCTGCAGGGCATGCACCACATCTGCTCCATTACTGAAGGTGATAAAATGGGTGGGGGTAAGGTGAACGTATTTGGCAATTTTATGGCAGCAGGAGCGCACTCTAAACTCTGCTCACAGACTGTTTCCTGACAGATGCATTGTCTTTCTCAGTGGGCAAAAAATTGCGCATAGCATTTCTGTTCTGGTGTCTGTCTCAGTCTGCCCTTGGTCCCACTTGTATCCCCACTCCTCTCTCTCTCTCCCCCCCACCTCGTGTTTCTTGCTTTGTCCTGCAAAGCCAGGGGTCTGGATCAGACCCTACACAGTTCTGGAACACGCATCACTCTAGTTCTCTCTCAAGTGTAGTTTTTTGCTACAGATGTTTCCATCTGTGTACCTTGCTGTCCTCTCCTCACCAATATGAGTATGCTTAGGCAGCATCTTGTGTTAACTTTGTCTTTCCCATCTGGAGGACCACTCCTCCCTCTGGCTGTTCTCTGATAGATCAACGCACGTACTTACATGTACATGAGTGCTATAAAGCCAGGCCAGTGGGGACACCTATCCCAGGCATCAGAAGTAAAGGGAAGACAAAGCTACTGGAGTCTCCTTGGCTCCTGTTGTTGTCTATTCTGCTCAGGCTAAGGGCTGAGGTACCAGAGTGGTGCCAGAGCTGTATACGTGGAAGTACAGGCTGGCAAGGAGAGGATGTGAAGTTGCTCTTTGTGTGAGAGAACAGTGGCAATGCATGGGCTTTGCCTTGGGATGGATCACGAGCCAGTCAAGAGCTTAGGGGCTAGGATCATAGGGCAGAGGGATGTGGGCAATATTGCAGTGGGCGTTTGTTGCTCACAGCCTGTCAGGAAGATGTAGATAGTGCCTTCTTCACACAACTGGAAGAAGGCTCATGGTCGCAGGCCCTGGTGCTCACAGGGGAACTTTAACCACCGCAGTATCTGCTGCAGGGACAAGAGAGAAGGGCACAAATGATCCAAAAGCTTTTTGGAGTGCATTATTGACAGCTTTCTGACACAAGTGATTGCAGAGACAACAAGGGGAGGTACTTGGCTGAACTTCATACTTACAAACAAGAAAGAATTAGTTGAGAATGTAAAGCTCAGGGGCAGCTTCTCAGTGGTTCCCAGTGGAAGGACAAGAGGCAATGAGTACAAATTGGAGTACAAGAAATTCCATGTAAACACAAGAAAATATTTGGGTTTTTTTACTGTGAAAGTTGTCAAACCCTGGAACAGGTTGCTGAGAAATGTTATGGACTCTCCATCTTTGGAGACACACAAAACCTGACCGGACATAGCTGTGAGAAGCCTGCTGTAATTAACTTTGCTTTGAGCAAGGCAGGAAGACTAGATATTCTTCTGAAGACAGCCCTTCCAGCCTCCACTCTGCTGTGACTCTAATTTCATAATGTAAGAGAGGCAGTAAAAAGACTCAGATGAAGATTGAGGAAAAAAGAAAAATGGGGATTGTATTGCATCTGGCACTGCAGTAGAAGGAAGTGCGTATCAATTTGAAATAAAAAGCAGAAAGAGAGTAAAATGATAAAAGGTGAGAATGTCCTAATTTACTGCCCACCCTTTCTAGGCCATGAGACGTTAGATTACCAACTCTTTTCCAAAGGGAAAAGTGTCATACCGGGATTGGAAGGCGGTAATGAGCAAGTGCCAGCCCCAAGACAGTGCTGTTCTGCTGTGTTGTGTGCTCTCCTTGGTAGATGATTCTTACCTTGTTCACCACATGGTTCATCACACGTCGTGTGTGCTCTGTGGTCTGGTAGGATGTCATGTTTCTTCCCTGCTCCCCATGCCTCTCTCTTGCTTTGGAACTACTGTGAACTTACGTCCCTGTGCTGGCATCTCCTCTCCTCATCCTGACCTGACACACTGCCCAGCTGACCTCAGCATCAGCTGGACTGCAGAAGCACTAAGCAGTCACACGTGGTATGGCACTAGAGGAACTTACTCCCTTTGGTTCTGTCCCCACACACACACCTCTTTGGATGGGTATGGCAGTGCCTCTTTGCCACCTTAAAGGGTATGTATTCTGTTGATGTTGGCTGGATGTGTTAGGCCTGAACTGGTTCATGGATACTTTTTTACTAGAGGGAGAACATGTCTTAAACAAAGAAAAACAGAACCCAGCTGAACATGATTATATCCCTCTGTGGAAAAGCCTGGGCAACCATCCCTAGGGTAACGAGGAAAAGAGGTCACTGAAGAAATACTGCAACCTACAACGCGAATGGGAGGAGGGCTGAGGTGTCTGAAGTGTCAGAGCTGTTGACAAGGAAAATGCAAGACTTTTTAAAGGGAAGAGAAATTGTGTCAAGGAATTTCTTCCTGCTGTGTCACAGGTACCTTTCTGAAAAAGCCAAAGTGCTGCCACAGGAAAGGACTCAGGGGACATCAGCAGTTGAACTTGCACACCTAGGGAAAGTGATTAGCATCGGATATAGTTAAAGAAACTACATAGTGTTTTTCTTTCTGGAAGTGAAACAATAATGCCAAGAATCAAATAAAAAGGTAGGGAAGTAGCTTGTAAGTTTAAAAGCTCAGAATATTTAACTCCTGAAGAACAAGGGGAAGACTATAAACACCAAGAGAGCAGCATAAACCTGGGAGTTGAAGGGAAGGCAGGTCTAAGGCCTTTTTAGTTCACTCAGTTTTGTTTGAGATATTTCAGCAACTGAACAGCCTGTAGAGCAGCCTTGAGTGCAAATGTGTGTGAGCCTATTTTGTGGAAAAGTTCATGAGAATACACTCACTCATGCATTTGATTGGGACGCATGCTTGAAGTCTTCATTCCATCATTCAGTTAATGCTTATTTCTTACAGTATTAAGATATTACACATAGAAAATGCCAAGGAAGTAAAATGGATGTACGTGCCATGAGAGAAAGGGCAGTTAAGCTGTAGGCCAAGCTCTAGTGTAAAGAGGCAGAATCATGTGGGTGCCAAAGGAGCTGTTGAATGGAAATGCGCCAGCAAAGACAGTGGAGAATTTACCCTGTACATACAAAGATGATCTTTCTTTCTGCCCACAGTTAGTCTGTTAACAGCTTTCAAGATCACAGCCGACATGAGGAAGAAATAATTTCAAAAGATCCCAGAAATGTTAAGTTGAAAGCGAGGAAGTGAATGTTTATGAGAAACATTTATGAAAATATTAACTTTTGGCAATGTAGGCATCCCTTTTAAGCTGAATGGGAGGGGTGGGGTTTAAAATCATAAGGAACCCCTTAAAAATTCATGCCAAGATATGGCCTAATGGGAGCAACAGAGTACTGAAAAGTATTCATGAGAGTATTGGTTGCTGTGTCCTTGTTTCACTTGTGTAGGGAAAAATGAAAAAGTTATTTAGTAGAAATGATAAAGAAGACATCATCTGAAAAATGTACCCACCCAAATCTGTCAGCAGTTATTTCTTTTATTATTACTTGGTTAAATAATGAAGCCCTCATGAAAAATCTTTTTCTGTTTTCTGGGGTTTTTTTTCCCCCCCTCTATGCTGGTACTATTGACTGAGCAAGGAAAATTAAAATCAGAAATAGTGACTTAAGGACAAGAGTCTGCCATCCCTCTCTGTAGCAGGGACTAAGTGTGTATGGTTTGTACGTATTTATTGAGTATGGTTTCTTTTCCAGAGGAGGAAAATTTTACTGAGAGCTGTAGAAGATTCTGACATCATGTTTTCCACCTCAATCTTTTTTTTTTTTTCCTTCCCCCTTCTAAGTTTATAAACAGTGCTTTTCTTCATTTTTCCATTCTAATACTGATATGTAGTGGTGGAATTGCAGAGTAGATGTTTGAGACACAATGTTGGACCAAACCAGAGCACTGCAGGTTATTCATTGTAAAGACAATATGAACAAGTTGAGATTATTTAGCTCACTTACTTCAGAAAACAGAAAAAAAAAAACGGGCATGCTCTTTCAAAAGAGTTTGTAACTTTACATACACAAATACATTTAATTTTCCAGATGCATGCTTTGTTGCCCTCAGCAGAATTGCCACATGTCTGACACCGTGAGCTGAGGATAGGCAGCAAAAAACCTCACCAAAGGCTACACCTTGTAGCAATCACTTTGTGTTGAGAGTTCTTAATATAAGGTAGATTCTTATTTTTTTAACATATTTAAGCTTTTAACTTCAGTGATTTATAGTTCTTGTGCATATACCTTATTATCCTGACAGTTCATAACTTGTATTGCTCGCATTTTGTATGACATTGCTCTGCTAAACCTCATTTGCACGCATGCCCCTCACACCTCTACTGCAATGGATTCTGTTGAGGTGCCCACCAGCTTGATACCATTTGAAGCTGCTGCTTTTCAGTTGTAAGAGATGGTTTTATTATATGTTGTAGTCCTTCAGGATTTCGAATGATTCACCCAAAAACTGAGTTAGAAGAATGAGAAATTAGAAATAATTTTGGTGTCTCAAATACATTAATTTTGAGTTTTGTGAGTGCCAATTATGTGTATGAGCTTTGAGACTGAAAAAGGTACCTTCTACCTCCTGAGCAAAGATCAGTAAGATTAATTTTAATTGGTGATTTTGCTACCATCCAGACAGAAGAATGTTAGCAAATGGAGGAAAAATACCTAGAACTCTTTTTTTTCTAAGCTAGATTGATATAATGATCATGCTGTCATCAGCCATTGCTAAATATAAACATTCACTTCTTCATTTTTTAGTTTATCAGCATTAAAGAAGCACATTAAAATGTCATGTGCACTTCGGCATCTGGTAGCCTGTGGTTTTTATGTTTCAGAATAATATTCCTGACAAACAATCATAATAAAGCTACATTTTGTATAACTGGGACACATTTTGTCTCTTTACTGATGTTGGATATGCAATATTGCACCCAATCTTATTATTTAGCTTTAAAAAATCATGGGCTGACTCTCCTTGATATTTTTGCTCCTCTCTAAAATTCTAAAAGAGCTTTGTAAATGCCTGCAGATTTGACAGGGGCTTTCATAGATGAGGCAGTCTTGATGTGTTCTTAATGACTTATAGTGCCCAATATGTGAATGATGAAAAACAGAAGACGGTGGTTCTTTGACTGCCATTTCCTACGCTTCCCTCTGCTCACACAATGTGTCTGTGAAATATTTTCATATTGACAATATTGTGTTTTGCTCGTATTTTGCAGTCATTTTCCACATGTGTAAATGGAGCAACAGGTGCAAGATTCCTGCATTTTCAAGCTTCAGTCCTTTCCATGGATGGAACTGTAAAATATAATGGGATCATAAAGGAAGTAGGAATATGAGATGAAGGTAAGGGTAGGGTACATGTGTAGAGAAGAAAAAGTGTGCACTTATGTTTTTTATGATATTACGTATTACATATGCACACAGACTTTTTGTCAACAAGCCCAGTCCTTTTGAAGAGGACTTTAGGCATAGATAGTCATAGAAGTAGAGATGACTGTAGCATGCACTCAAACACAGGCTTGGCATAGCACCAGGAAATAAATTCATGAATGCTGTTCATAATAGCTTGTTGCAATTAGAGACTGGATTTAACTGCTGTGAGTGACATGACCAGATGACATCAGGAGAAAATAAAAGCTGTTTTGTCAATACACTTGTTTTCTATCTTACTATCTGCCATTATAAAGTCAATATCAGGTCAGAAGTTTCCATCTATTAGGAGGCAAGTTCGTATGCCTGTTACCTGTGCACTGAAACCTGTATATCTCAGATACAACCATGTATTCACTGTGTTCAGACTATTTACATGTAATGCTCAGCACTGTACATTCAGTTCTTCCTTTCATATCTATTGAGATCTGGGGAACTGTAGAGGCTCCTCTGCTTGAATAAACTGGTGTACTTCATGCAAAATTGCACATAACTGAGCCAAAACAACACGTTTTGCTTTACTTTGCTGTTTGGGTTCAGCTGAGACTAAAGTTTTCTGGTTAACAGTTTGCTATGTGTAATTGGTATATACCATGTACATGTATCTTCAGTCTTACAACTTCTGTGGTAGTCTCCAATATGGTCATATAATAATCTAATATTTGCTAGCAGCAAAGCATTTAAGACTTCAGACAAGTGTGAAGTGAACTTTCTAAAGAGACTCGTTCTGAACGTTACCATTCAATTTTCATCAGAGCACTGCAAGAACCTTTGTGTCCAGGGCTAAGGGCAGAGATCTTCACAGCAAGTTATCCTAAAAAGGGAGGTGGGGAGAAAACCAGAAACTTTCTGACCTTATCAATTGAGTTGGATGGATAGGAATGGAGGGCAGGAATTTCTTGACTATTTCTTAAACTTTCTTAATCTAAAATTATTAAAATCTAAACAATGCAATAATTTTCAAAAGTAGATAACCTTTCAAATACTAATTTGAAAATAAAAATCAATAGGAGTAAATTGTCTAAAGGATGGTAAAATATATGTGAAGTTTTAACATGGTTAGCTGAAGCCTGGTGTGCATCACCAGCTAAATCATAGAACTCTGTTAGCACTCTTGGAACAATTAAAAAAAGTTTTTGAACGTTTTTAAGGGCAATTGTTTAAAACCAACTCCATAACTCCGTTACGTTTTCTCCACACAGCTTGTTTTTGTTAGGTGTTGGATATCCAAAATCTTCCATGTAATCATGCAATAACATTAAATGACCTAATAAAGGACTAGATGGTATTTCTAGATGTGGTCTGGAGAAAAAGCAATGGACAAAAAATGTCACAGAGGAAGCACAAGGAAAAAGTATCCAAGACACACCTCTGCAAATAGTGTTTCTGCTTTTCCTCCTTTTTCTGCTTTTGTGATAGGAATATAGCAATGGGATTCCACCTAAAAAAGGTCAGCATTCTCAATGGACCTCAAGTCAGCTGAACAGGATGTGTGCTTGTATGGTGGGCTGCCTGGTGAACAGTGATTCCATGCACTTCTCAGTGGAGGGGCTCAGAAATTTTGAGCAGAATGTTTCTCAGTGAGAAAATGCCAATTAATTCAGTTGTAAATGTTCTGTGGGAATGTGTCAGGATTGACTATATTTTGTTTGTTTTGCTTTCAATCAAAACAAAGCTTTTTGATAACTTTTATATAATATTTCCATGACAGAATATTTGAATGTTTCATTTTGGAACAGCATTTACTTCAGTATTGTGTTTGATATTATAAATTAGGGGGAAAAAAGAAGCCAATATTAAAACTTTTCATGTAAGTTTATCTTCAGTGAGTTTAAAAAAAAATTCCTAGGGGAAACATCTATTTTGCTTCAATTTAGATAGGGTGAAATGTTAAGATATCAGACTTTTCTAGGAACCGAAAATTCTACTTTCATGAAAGGCATCTGACAGAAGTCCCTCACACTTTGTTTAAAAAAGGATTGCTTTACAGTTTTCAGAGCAAATATATAGTTAAGGAAGTTAAAATGGCTTAAAAATAATACTTAGAAAGAATTTTAAAAATAATTGGCTGTTTTATTTATTAAGTTACTGAAAAAAAGTTTTCCAAATGTCCAAAACAACAGTCAAATATTTGAGTTATGTCCCTAGGCACTCCTGAGAACAGTCTGGTTCTTCTTCATTCCCTCCCATCAGATATCTACACACATTGATGAGATTACTCCATGAGCCTTCTCTTTTCCACACAGAGGAGTTTCAGCTCCCCTCAAATGAGATGTTCCAGTCACTTAATAATATCCACAGACCTTCACTGGACCTGTTTCAGTAAGTTCTTCTCGCTCTGGTACTGGGGAGCCCAGAACTGCACACAGTATTTCAAGCATGGCCTCATCAGTGTTGAGCAAAAATAAAGGGTGCCCTCCATCAACCTGCTGGCAATGCTCTTGCTGATGCAACTCTAAATGCTGTTGGCTGCCTTTGCTGCTATGGTGTATTGCTGGCTTGCAACTTTTTGTCCATCAGAAGCCCAGGGTCTTTCTCTTCAGAGCTGTTTCTCAGAAAGCCAACCCCCCTGAATGTGCTGGTGCCTGGGGTCATTCCTCCCCATGGGCAGGAATTTGCATTTCCCTTTGTTTAACCTAATCATATTCCTCTCTGCCCGGTTCCCCATGTTGTTGAAATCTACTGGTCTCAGTCTTGTATCATCTCTGAACTTGCTGAGGGTTTACTTTACCCCATTGTTTAGGTCCTTAATGGAAAGGTTAAACAATATTGCTCCAGCATTAACTCCCGGGATTTGCCTCCAACTAGACTTTGTGCCACTGGTCACAACCCTCTGGGCTTGGTTGTTCAGCCACTTTCAATCCACCTCACGGTCAACCTGTCGAGCCCATATTATGTTAACTTCTCTATAATACTGTTACAGGACACTGTGTCGAAGGCCTTAATAACGTTGGGGTAAACAGCATTCATTACTCTTCCCATCATTTGGCAAGGTACTTATTTCATGGTAGGACACTATCTGGTTGGTTAAGCAGGACTTCCCCAAGGTAAATCCACATTGGCTACTTCCGGTCACCTTTTGGTCCTTTGCGTGTCTTTAAATGGTTTCCAGAATTGGTTGCTCTGTCTCCTTCACAGGGACTGATGTGAGCCTATAGTTTGCCAGACCTTTCTTCTCTGTCCTTAAAATGACATTTGGCTTCTTCAAAGATGGGACTGATGATTGCTTGCTTTCAGATTTTCTTTGCTGCACATATTACCCTTTGTCATGGACAAACAGTATTCCCATGTTCAGTGATGTATGTAGCCCAAAACAACAAGAGTATTTTATTTCTGATAGAGACAAGTAATAGTTTGTTGCTTCATTTAGTACTTTAAAATATATGTAGGCTCTGAGTCAATGTCAGCAACATGGCTGAGGCTGATGTCTCTGTCGATGGTAGGAAACAGTATGAACCACCTTGAAGCTGTAGAAGACTCATGCTTATGTGGAAATTTGTAAACATGCAGAAACAGAACACCAAAGAAATATCTGGATACAACTGTAGAGATGAAAGAAGGACATCAAAAGCCAGAAATGTGTCCTGTAACAGTGAGACATAATTTGATGGTAATTTTTATTTAAATGTTTGTGGGAAGATTAAGAAAGAAGAAAATAAGCTGAAAATAGAATTGTCTTCTTCTAGAGACCACCAGGCTAGATCAGAATAATAAAATATCCTGGGTCAACTCATCTGGTACTCAAAACCACATCGTTCTTTTACCCATGGGGAAATTTTAAGTATGTGGACATCTGCTGTGTAGCAAACATTCAAATTTGGTTCACTAAAGTGCAGTTCTACTCTTTAAAGCGGGTATGTGAGAATAACATCTCAGACCTCCATGTTTGTGGTCTCTCAAAGATGGGTCTATCAGATGGTTTCTGCTTACCAGTTAAAAGATGCTTCTTTAACATCAGTCCACAAACATAACCTTGTTTCCTCAAGATAGTCTGAGTTTTCTGCTTATTAGGCAATGCCATGAGACTTTTCTCCCCATGACACCGTTGCAGCCTGAACTGTAGACAATTCTAAGTAATCAGAAAGCAGAAAACATAGCTCTTGGTGAGGGAGAAAGAAAAACAGAAGCAAAATTCTCACTTGGTCTTGCTATCTTTGATCCTCTGGTTCTCACTTTGTACCCTTACCCTTCATGATCCACATAAGCAACGGAAGGGACATGGCTGAAGCAGCCCGTTTGCCTGTTGCCTTAGAGAGATGCTGAGTTCTTGTCTCCTCCTCCTAGAACTCACAGCTTGAGCCTAATATAAACTGCTGTGAGCACTGTTTTTTGTGCAGAGCAGTTACACAGTTTGAGGAAGGGAGATGGTGAAAAATGAAGAAATCTTAATTCTAAGCTACAGACCTGAATTGCATCTTAAGAAGGAGTGAACCACAAAGAAACAACAATGTTGACAAATGATGAAAGAAATGAAATAAAATCAAGGGGCTTACTACTGATTTTCTATCCTCAGACTTGGATTGGAAGAAGTAGCTGTGGTATCCAGGTAAATAATTTTCTTCTCCAGTTGCTAGACTGGTACACTCAGCCTCAACCACATACCTGTATCTGACTTCTTGCCCTCTAAGTGTGGTTTCTGTAGCTCTTTTTCCAGAGAGAACCGTGTTTTCTGATGAAATTAGTGTTACAGCTTCATGAGGCATCTGTGCCCACAACCCTGTCACATATCTACCACAGGTGCATAATTTTCTCTATACTATGAATACTCTGTCCTGTAATTATCATATTCAGAAAAGAATCACATTGCAGTATCAAAGTGAAACCTTTCTGATGGGGTATATTCTAGCAGTCTCCTTCCTTAAAGAAGGCAGCAGACACTTCCTGGGCTATTATTGGAAGAGTTACAAGGACTTAAATTTTCAATTTAGGAATTTAGGAGTAAATAGACCTTATATCTTATATCTGCTGATATGTTTCTGAAATGTGCTTAATGCAACATTTATTGTGTTAAAAAATTCCTATCATTAAAATCTAATTCAACAACATAAGCTTGTCCTACACAGGTAAATAAAGATATTGTATTGTTCCAAGTCTCAAAGCTCTACAACAGCCAAATTCTAAGCCAAACCACCCTACTAAAAAAAAAAAAAGAAAAAGAAGTAAAAAAGGTGCTTTTCTCCTTCCTCATTGTGAATTATGAAAGAGTTTCCACTCCAATTATATGGTGTGTCCATTCTTTGCTCCTATTCCCCTTTTTACACATGATGGACTGTGCCCTCATAGTGGAGGGGGCTCACACAGCCAAGAAGTCTGCTGTCCGTTGGCTTCCTTCATCTGTTGCAGAAATTGAAAGATGCTCAAGGCAACTAGGAGGGTGGAAAACAAAGGTTCCTCTAAGAGACTGGGATGTTGTTCAGATAAGTGAATTTCATTCATTGTAGACATGCGAAAATTCCCTAAACCAAATGTCCTACACATGATCACTTAAAAGTTGTTCTGCTACCACTTTACACTTGCCTATGGGTGGGATAGAATCAATAGGATGCTAATGCTGGATACATAAAATGCTACATGTAAATATCACCAAGTGGTCTTAAAAATCCAAGTGCTAGGCATCTCAAAATGGACATCCATAGTCACTGAATGCTTTTGTCATTAACTGCCCTTTGTTTCTGCTGTCCTTCTGTAAATTGGGGATAGTCAACCCTGTCTCTTCACAGGAATGCTGCAAACATAAATTAGTTGACATTTTTAAATGTTAACTTTCACTCAGAAGCTGCAGTGATGAATACTATTAGTGAGCTTACAGGAAATTACTTTCAGAATGTTGTAGAGTTCCTCACTGACTGAATATCTCCTGGCTGACTTTTGAACTGAGGTAGAAATCCTGAAGAAAAGCTGGTACGAAATTGATTAGTTCAGTTACTCAGTGCTTCATGAAAGCACAATGGAACTTGGTTAAAGTTACAGGACAATTTTAATTCTGACATTAATTAACTTTATTAGTCTCTCGATGAATACTTTTTGTGGTTTATAGTACAATGTAAACATTTTCATAAAGCTTTATATACAGGAAATTATACTGTGTTATGTGCAGAAACTGGATCTTTTTTCCCTACTTCAATTAAACTCATTAACAGTGACAACTAATAGTGTCATGTTCTTTAGGTCACATCCTTAAATGCCATGTGGCCATTTCCCTCACAGAAAAAAGTGTTTATTGTGGATCATTGTCAACTTTTGCAATGCAGATGTAAAATACCCCTGGCATAAAGTTTTGCCAACGTGTATGCAAAATGTTGTTTCCATAAATTTTAGCATGAATAGAAGTTTGTGAGCAACTTTTTAATAAATAAAAAAAAACCCAAACCATTTACAATTTAAAGATCTAATGTGTTAAAGCAAACTAAAAGAGAGCCGAAGTGGCTGAAAACAAAAACCCCCAAACAAATGGAAACTACCTTCAGTTTTCTTTTGCTCACTTAACATACAGAATCATGTATTCTACAGAGAAATATTTTTACCTACATCTTCTACCATCTTTGTCCATCAAGTACAACGTTTATGACTCCAGCTCAACAGGGTGCTCAAGACACAGTAATTTGTAATAAGCAAGAAAAACATTTGACTTTCATGAGGTCACTCATGGGTGTAAAATCAAGTATGTGTCTAAATACTGTGCTCTGGCCCATTTAGCTAGCACATACACACAGTGCTTCATTAATACACAAAATTTCAGTGAAATATAAAGATTTTTATGTTGCCGTTGCCCACATGCATTCTGATAAGAACAGGTAAAATCCCAAATCTTGTATGTAAAGTACACAATACAGGGAGATAGCTAAATTAATATTCTATTTGTAATAAATCTCACCCCTCAGGATCACTTAGTATTAGACCTCTGTATCTTAAAAGAAGTAAGAGTGATACACTGAGCTGAATCTGAATCTGCTTTTCAAGAACAATGTTGTTTCTGTTCCCACCCATTTTCAAGAGTTTCAGCTTCCAGCAATACACCATACTTCAAATCTAAGGTGGCAATTTTTTCAATTATGCTTTTTTTTGGGTATCATTATCTTACATAAAGCAAAACCAATGCAGAAATTAGGAAGGCTGATTTTTTTCTAGAGAACTGCCATGACACAAAAAGTCATATAGGTTTCATTTGCACACCAGGTGAAAGTTCTAGCATGCGTAAAAGGAACTGAAATTTTCCATGGTGCCATTACATTGCAGGGCACAAGCGCAACTCTGTTACACCTGTGTGTCCTGTGTTGCTTCTGGCCTGTCTCCAGCTGTAAAGTCCACAAACTCCCTTTCAGGGCTGTTTTATGGAGATGTGCTTTAGCTTAGCTCTGTTTTTGTGTGCCACCAACCGGGTTCCCTTTCAGGATTTTCTTTTGAAATTCGAGCAATTTTTAATTTTTTTTTTAATGGATAAAGTTACAGGCAACAAATTGTTGAACTCTAGCAAATCTTAACATTTAGAAATACATCCTATTCAATATCAACTTTTTTCTAAAGTGTTTTCATTTAAGGAATGTGTAACTATGGTGGATTTCCACATTTTTTTCCAATGTCCCAACACTGCAGCTTCTGACATACACCAGCGTTTTGCCCCTATGTCCTTCAGCTGCAAGGATTTTAGCTCCAATCTTTTTTACTCATTTACTACTTTGTTATGTGTTACATCACATCTGAGGATTTTATGTTTTTTTGGTGGTGTGAGTTTGTTTAGCACCTCTTGAAACTGTTCACTCATCACTTCCTTTATTTCTTACCTGTTTGAGAAGTCTTTCTTCAGTCATTCTAGGCTGGCCCTGAACTTGCCTGCTGAGAGCTTGGTAAGCGTATGAAGTTTTAATATTTCTCAGTAACTATTGAACCTGAACACTTTCAATATAGAATCATACAATCACAGACTGGTTTGGGTTGGAAAGGACTTCAAAGGCCATCTAGTGCCAAGCCCCTACCACGGCACGGACACCCTCCCCTAGACCAGGTTGCCCAAAGCCCCATCCAACCTGGCCTTGAACACTGCCACGGAAGAGGCAGCCACAGCTTCTCTGGGCACCCTGTGCCAGGGCCTCACCACCCTCACAGGGAAGAATTTCTTCCTCATAGCTAATCTAAATCTGCCCTTTTTCAGTTTATAGCCCTTAGCCCTTGTTTGGTCGCTACACTCCCTGATAAAAGAGTCCATCTCCAGCTTCCTGTAGGCGCCCCCTGTAGTTCCTCGCAGTCTACAATAAAGGGTCCCTGGAGCCTTGTCTTCTTGAGGCTGAGCAAGCCCAAGTCTCCCAGCCTGTCTTTACAGGAGAGGTGCTCCAGCACTCTGATCATTTTTGTGGCCCTCCTCTAGACTCACCTCAACAAGTCCTGGAGACCCCAGAGCAAGGCACAGTACTCCAGGTGGGGTCTCACCAGAGCAGAGTAGAGGGGCAGAATCACCTCCCTTGACCTCCTGGTCACATTGGTTTTGATGCAGCCCAGGATATGGCTGGCTGCAAGCACACACTGCCAGCTCACATTGAGCTTTACATCAAGCAACACCCCCAAGTTGTTCTCCTCAAGGACACTCTCTGACAATCTGTTATGTTTGTAAGTACTATATCCATGTTCTCTTTTGTCTCTTTAATGCTGGTTTTCACTGCTCTGTATCTTTGGTTGTATACAGATTTTTTTTGTCTGTTCTTGTCTTTCTGGAGGTATTTTTGAGAAAGTGATTTTTCTTTGTCTTGTTTTGTTTCTTTCACTTAATTCTGCTTGATTGTGTTTTTCCAGATTTCTATGCAGCTTGTGTTAAAACCAGATGCTACAGCACAGTGTCAGGTTTTGTGTTGCTGCAGCATAAAGAAAGGTTCATGATATAGAAACAACGTGTTCTGGTGAACTTAAATCTTAGCAGCTGAACACTGTTCTTGAGGCCAATTTTAATTTGCCTTCTAGCCTTCTACTGTCCTTCAAAGATTTTTTCTTGAATTTGATACCTCTTATTATCAGAGTCCACAGGTCTGAGCAACAGGCAAGTGAGTGGGCATACCATGGGTTCAGAGTCTGCAATAATGTGTGACATACATGACTAGATGTCCAAATTATAGTGGAGGCAAGTCATCCAATAACTTAATTTTGGCACATAATTGTATCACTGCAGATACAGTTTTGCATTTGAATCCTAACATGGATTTATGAAGTCTGTTTTCATTTTTAATGTTTTCTGAGGCCTGTGATTTGAAGGTATCACTGCTTTGCTATGTAATCCCATCCATTGTTTTCATGATGAATTGGTAGTTTCTTGTCATATGTTTAGCTGCTGTTTAATTCTTCAGTTCTTTTCCAAGCACTTTATGATGCCCCTTCTTTTGCTAATTGCTTTGTAATGAGAAGCATGTAGAAGAAAATGTAAACATCATCATGTAGTTGGAAAAATATTACTGACACATCTTGGCTCTTGTTATGACCACTGGGCTGTTGCCACTTACCTTGAGGATGGTGCGGACAGTGTCTTGAGGGTAAGGTTCTGCTCTTATCATTGCAGCATGACTAAGCCTTCAAGTCAAAAGACTAGTATCTGTGTGTTTTCTTATTGTCTATAATAGCTACAATCAAAACACAGGCTCTAAATGTGTGCATGTTCTACAAATTCTGGTTGTTGTGAGCGAAGAACAAGATTTTGGAGTTTGGCTGCCTCTCAGTAATTTCCCATTTATTTAAGCTCATGAGTTGGTAGTGTTGAGCGAAGTCACTTAAAGGCAGCTGAAGCCTGAGAGGGAAAAACATTCTGGATATCCCAGGATGAGGTTGGTCAAAGCCTAAAAGAGATTCACCAAAGGCTTGGTTTTCAAAACGGACATTTCAGAACGATGTTTTCAGAATGACCTTGGTATATATATTACCTTGCATGACTAAACACACCACTAACTTAAGGGAAGCTAATCCTTTAAGTGCAAAGTAAAAGTTGGTAATTGGCTGTATACCCTGCTGATTTACTTTCTTTTAATTTTATTCCCTAGTAAACACTCTGCAGTTGATTCTCATGTTTAAAAATGTTATATTGGGACATAGTAGGGGTCACAGTATTCAGAGGCTGTGAACATCCATTGGTCCCACAAATTCAGTAGTGCCACAAGGTTTTTCTGAGTACAGCATTCAACAAAATAGGAGAAGTTTTACTTGTGCTTAAAATTCCAGCATGTGTGACCACAGAACTGTCAAAAAATATTTCTGTTATTTCTGAGTAAATTACGATTATTTTTTTTTTTGCTTGGTGTAAGTATAGAAGATGTTAAGTAGTAGACCTCTTCATGAGGAGGAGTGAAGCAGGCGCCGGATCTCCTCTATTTAGTGATAGTTCCCCAGGGAACTGCATGAAGCTGCGATAGGGGAAGTTTAAGGTGGGTATTAGGAAGAGGTTCTGTACTGAGAGGGTGGTCAGGCGCTGGAACAGGCTTCCCAGGGTGATCCCACCACCAATCTGGGCTGAGTTCAAGAAGCGTTTGGACGCTGCACTCAGTCCCATGCTCTCTGTCTTGGCTGGCCCTGTGTGGAGCTAGGGGTTGGACTTGATGATCCTTATGGGTCACTTCCAGCTCAGCGTATTCTGTGATTCTGTGATTTTTTTCTACAGCCAAAGTAAACCAAGACATCATTCATTTGCTACTTACAACTCTTAAGTTGTAAACTGTAAACTCTTAAGCTGTAAACTTCAGCTTTCATTCAGATGCATCCAATTCCCCTTTTTAAGGTTAATATTTATATGTTTGTCAGGCTTTCTGAGATATTCTTACTAACATCCATAGATATTCAATTCTAATATTACACCTTATTATTTTTTAAAATGGCTTGCAGCACATATAGCAAAGTATTATTCTTGGGTTTGGAATAATGTCAGGCTTGAGAATAATTTAGAGGACATCAATAACAGTGGTAAATTAACACGGTTCTGCTTTTCAAAGGAGTCAAGCATCCTGCTTATTTTCTGCTACAGGAAGTTATCCTTCATAGGTATCTAAAGTTTGTTTTGAAGTTAATTCTATTATAAAAAAATAAACCAGCTTATTATACTAATGATTTTATGCATGTTGTGATTTAGGAAAAAATATAGTTTATAACACTTTTTCATGAATATTGGAAAGGATCTTCCATGCCCTCTTTGAAGAAGCCAAATCTTTCATCTGGAATTTAGTTATTTGAACAAACCAAAAAAGCCTTATTTTGGGGGAGTTAGAATGTTGCTCCATGATAGTCATAAAAACATACTCTCAAATGACCACTGCAGAAAAATACAATTATGCTCACAAATAGAGTCATTAGAGATGAATGAGCAAAGAGTGGACAGAATGTGTTGCTTGATAAATTTAGCTCTGTCTCTGTCTGCCGCTTGTTTGTGAGCTGCTTTGGTCTTCCTCGAATCTATTTGTTACTCTAAATTAGTCTCCTGTCATGGTGGCAGCTCTTGTGTGCTCCCACAGCCCTGGGAGCTACGCCAAACACGTTCTGCTGCAAGCAGAGCCTCCTGAGCAAGGCAGGCTTGAGGGGATGGGCCAGAGTCAGGATCTGGTCTTCTAGCATGGCCAGTGGGCAAAGGCTGAACACTCTTCTGCTTTTGATATAAAGCCAAACAAATATTACAGATAAACAATAATACTGATAAATTACCCAGGTATGGGAAACAGACTAAGAGCTAAGGACATGGAGCATCTGGATCTCATCAAAGTCAGAAATCCCAGCCAAATATGGTGGAGTAATTATCTCAGAAGCACATCCTAATTTCAGCAGAATGGAAAAGAAATGGAACCTTTGAGTATGAAAAACTGCCGCTGTGGCTACGGTCTTTGATACAAGCTGTGAGCAAACTCGATAGCAGCGTGTGTGCTCTCACTGAAGAAACAGTAAATCAAGTCTAGAGGGAACTTGAAGGGACTTGTACCCGCTCCCAGTGTTGACATTAAAATGTTGATATAAAATGATCCTGACAGCAAGGTAATAAAATTGGAAAAGAAGAAGGAACTATACCTGTGACACAGCTCCTTACAGTGCCATCAGCTTTGCACATCTAAAGACCATCACAATGTACTCACAATGGCATCTGCAAGAATACATTAATATTCAGAGGTAGAGTTCTCATCTACTGAAACAACCACAAATTGACTTAAGACAACAGGCTAACAGTCAAGCTAAGGAGAGCCACTTGTGATTCAGTCTACCACCACGCAAGAGAGAAAACGACTCCTTTAAAGAGATTAAAATGAGACATGAGACACAGCTGAAGCAGAGAATCCAAAGAACATGTGAGAATCACGTAATGATGCTGGTCACCTGGTCCTGGCTTTAGAAAGTCATTGATTGAAGTGTACAGAGAAGGTTGATACTGTAGCTCTGTTATAAAGCATGAAGAACGGATGGACTATTTTAATGAGGGTCATGGCGGTAAAGTAGGGCAAACATTCAGAGATATTTTCTAGGCAGCTGAACCACTTGTGAGAGTGTTATTTTTAAAAAGAGCATAAGGAAGCAACCAGAGCATAAAGGGACAACAAAGTTTCAGATGAACTATTAAAACATAGGAAAGTGTAAGTTAAGTCAAAGATATATTTGCAGAATTTTGAAAAAAACCCCACCAAACCCCTCTCCGCCAAACTAAATGCAAAGTGGGATTCAAATCCCTAGTTTTTCAGATAGACACAATAAAAGACTGCTGCAAGAACATCTCATTTCATAAGATTCCATCAAAGGTTTATGGTTTTACATATGCTTAACACAGAGTATTTACTAAGAAAATATGAAGGAATTACAGAAAAATAGCTCCATCAGTTGGATTTGATGATCATAAAGGTCTTTTCTTACCTAGATGATTCTATGCTATGATAAGGCAGGAAGTAATTTTTTGAAAGGGGAATGGAAAAAGTACAATGATAATTGAAAAATTATTAGTGGCGTAGGTGGCCCTTGCTGACTTTTAATTTGTGCTGATATATGCTAATGATCAATTTCTTAGAATTTACCATGAAACAGACAGAAAACACAATGTAAAAGAAAGATTGAAAACTGTGCTTGAAGTGCAAGAAACCCCAAATAGATGTAAAACTATAAGAAGATGCTGAACAAGCTTGTTTAGTAATAATCCAATATCATCAACAAATCAGATAGTGTTAATACTTGGAAACATTTCTTGCTAATAATGCCTTGCAGATGATTGAACTTGATTGTCTTTTCCTGTAATGGATATATCGAGCCACCAACAACCGCTGAGGAGAATCAATACTGCATTTCTGTAGCTTGGTCTGTGGACTTTTTTATGTGGACTGTCCTGGTTCTGGCCAGGCCAGGGTTGACCTCCCCAGTCAGCCAACACAGGTGAGCTGAGTCAGCACAGGTGAGCTGAGTTAGCCAGAGCTGTTTTCCACACCACCTGACACCACTTGCCTATAAAAGCAGCTGGTTGGGGAAGGGTGAGGGCTGGGTTTTCTGCCTCTAGGATAGTTGGAGTGTGGCCGGGACGTCGGGCCAGTCGGTTCTCGCCGTCGGGCTGGTCGGTTCTCGCCGTCGGGCAGCCCTCTGTAAGCGTCAGTTCAATAAGGTACTCTGTGTTAGCACTGGGTGTTCGTGTAACAAGCCATTATTTTTCTGTATTCACTTTGATATTTGGCAGTAAACTGTCCTTATCCCAACCCATGGTGCCTCTGCCTGTTTCTCCTCTGGAAGTGAGCGAGAGGCTTGGTGGGCATTTGGCCTCCAGCCCAGGCCAAACCACCACAGGACATATATGATGAGCACATCCAGTTAAGGATCCATGTTTCCCATGTGAATTACTATGTGTATGACTAGTACCTGCAGACAAAAATTGCTGTGGTAGGTAGACCCTGGTTGGAGGCCAGGTGCCCATCAAAGCTGCTCTATCACTGTCCTCAGCTGGACAGGGGAGGGAAGATATAATGAAAGGCTCCTAGGTAAAGATAAGAACAGGGAGAGGTCATTCAGCAATTGCTGTCACTGGCAAAACAGACTCGTTATGGAATAAAATTAATCTATTACCCAGTCAAAACAGAGTACAATAACGAGAAATAAAACCAAATCTTAAAACACCTCCTGCCACCCCTCCCTTCTTCCCAGGCTGAACTTTATTCTCCATTTCTCTCCCTCCTCCCCCCAAGCAGCACAGGGGGACAAGGGATGGGGGTTGCAATCAATTCATCATGCATTGTCTCTGCCACTCCTTCCTCCTAAGGGGATGGACCTACCATAGTCTTCGCCTGCTCCAGCATGGGGTCCCTCCCATGGTAGACATTCCTCCATGAACTTCTCTAACATGAGTCCTTCCCACCAGCTGCAGTTCTCCACAAACTGCCACAGTGTAGGTGTCTTCTATGGGGTGAAGACCTTCAGGACAAGACTGCTCCAGCCTCTTCCCCCACAGGGTCACAAGTCCTCCCAGCAAACCCCTTCTGGCATGGGCCCCTCTCTCACTGGGATACAGGTCCTGCCAGGACATTGCTCCATCACGGCCTTCCTACCAGCATCCTTCAGGTGTCTCCACCTGCTCCAACATGGGGTCTCTCCACGGCTGCAAGTGGGATCTCTGCTCCCCATCATCTTCCATGGGCTGCAGGGGGACACCCGCTCCACTATCGGTTTTCCCACAGGCTGCAGGGGCATCTTTCTCTCTGGCACCTGGGGCATCTCCTCCCTCACTTCTTCACTGGCTTTGGTGTCTGCACAGTTTCTTACATCTTCTCACTCCCTTCTCTGGTGGCAAACAGTGGCCACTTGCATTTTTTTACCTCTTAAATATGATTCACAGAGGCGCTGTGACTGTCACAGATTGGCTTGGTCTTGGTCAGTGGCAGGTCTGTCTTGGAGATAGCTGGTTTTTACTCTATCGGACCTAGGGCAAGCTTCTAGCAGCTTCTCACAGAAGCCACCCTGCACTGCACCCCCTCAACCCCCATTCCTGCCACCCAAACCTTGCCATGCAAACCCAAAACACTGCTCTGCAGTTTTTCACTCTGAATTTGCTATTTTGCAAAGCAATCTCTACAGCACACTTGTCATGAAAAGATGTGAAAAACAGACTCTAAGATGTCATACAGTATAAGTGAATGTCATTTTCTGTCTTGTATATTTGCACTAGTGCTGTACTTCTGTTGCAGTAGGGGTTTTTTTGTTGGTGGTTTTTTTCCCTCTTCCTTTCTGGGCCTTGAACTTCACTTGCTCAGTACAGAGATCAGAACTTCTTAAAAAAATCATATTTCTTTGTGAATGGTTGGCATCTAGAAAACGTGCACTATATTTTTACAGAAAGCCTCTTGCATAGTTGTGGTTGTTGTATATGTAGCAACAATTAGACACAGAATATGATTATTTTTTTTTTTTACTCTTATGAACAAACAGACAGGATCTTTTAAAATTTCCTTTCCACAAATTAATTTTTTAAAAATTAAAATTATCCAGTGGTTTTTTAACAATTCCAGATGCCCATCTGAGCCAACAAATCACCAGATTTCTGAATTACATAAAACTGGTAAATTTGCTGTGAACACACAGTGCTTTTTGTGGTTTGGGCTACAGATTAATCAAAGGGACAAAAAGAAATCATATGGCTTGGAATAAGGGATGACAAGAGGCCAAGAGTGTTTGCTGTAGACTAAGAGAACATCTACCTGTTGAGGACAGCGGAGTGTGGATGCAGCTCTGCTCAGAACTACATAAAAGCCAACAAGTTGGTGTATGAAACAAAGAAGGAACCAGCATGTTCCATGAGAGAGTCCTTCATACCTTCTCTGCTTTACCTGATTAAAGGCAGTAGCAAGCAATGTATGTACTTATGTTTTTAAACAGAGCTGTTTTTCAGACAAGGATTTCTTGCTTTGTTTTAATATCAGAAGATATTACCTGACATTAGTTGTCAATTTCTTTTTCACTGAAAAAAAACCAAACAAAACTTCTTAAAAGTACATGTAACTGGCAATTCATATACTGTTGTATTTGTAAGGCATATGTTACTACATTTAAATAATATTGTAAAATCTGTATTTCCCTTGGTGCTATATTTTCATACACATGGTATTAGCTCACATTTGTGAACATTTTCCTAAAAGATTCTTAAAATTTTATTCCCTACAGTTAACCCCTATATTATTGATAAAATAAGCAATGCATCAGTTACAAGACATGTTGAGTACCTGAAATTCATGGGATTTGGAATGCAGCTTATTATTTTAACACTGCTGGCTAGCACTAAACCTGGTATTGTTTCCACAATAGTCAGTAAAAAAAAAAAAGAAAATAAATTCTATACTGTTCCACTCTTTATGCACACCAATTTCCTCAGTATTTGAAGTCCTGTAAATCCATCCAATAGATAAATGGGAAGGAGGAATAAGAAAACCATGTTTATAAATTCTGGGTTCAAGGTAGACCTTAGATCATCTTTTCACAGGCAAAAAATGGGATGTATAATTCAATGGAATTACATCAGAATAATTAAGATCAGAAAACAAGCTTTCAGGCCACAACTTGCTCACTCTTTCTCTGACCTTTTGTACAGCTCTGTAGCAAAAATGTGACAGGGAGCTGCTCCTAACATGTTACACACAGGTCCTCATGACACAAAGGATATGTGAGTGCCATTAAACTGATATATCAGTTTTGTCTCTTTATTTCCACCCAAGGGATGTCTGAGCTTGGCTGAAATCAATAGCAAGTGCTTGGTAGCACCGTAGGAATTGCTTTAAGAGAAAAACCCCATAAAACAGAAAATAAATTATGGGTATAACCTAGTCATGTAAAATCCTCCCAGACATGTGCAGAACTGGGAGATTTGCCTAACTTTCTGTAACCTCTGGCTGGAAACAGCACAGTTTTTTCCATAAGAGGCAAAATATGGCCCTTTCTGAAAAAAAGGGATGAGTATTATCATACAGATTTTCTTTTTTGGTCTATGGCCTGATATGTCTTCCAGTGTTTCTCTGCTGATTTGGGCACTGGTGCTACTTCAGCTTGGTTCTTTTGGGGAAAACAGGGGAAAAGGAAGGAAAAGAACGATCTGGTTTCTCCAAAAGCCAAATTACATAGTTACTTCTAAAGCCTTGCTGACTCAAGTATCAGCTATTTCAGCTCTTTGCTGACTACTTTCCGAGGAAACAGAAACAGAAGATCAAGGCTTTCACCAGAAGAACTTATGGAAGTGACAGGTGGCAGGAGGAACGGTAGTTTCAGGAATGCTCTGGTTCTGCTGGGAAATGGCCACGGAAACTGGTTGTCAATTTAATAGAACAGGGGGTTGTTTTCTGAGTCAGCACAGCAGAAAGCAAATTGCACCCTTTTCACAAAATGTAGGTCTTCTTCTGATAATAACTGTAATAAAAAACCAGCCATGAAAGAGCAGAGTTGTAGAGAAAAAGCTACATTTATGCAATGATTTCTCTGCAATGACCATACTTGTGCCACTTCTTGGAGACAAGAACCTCAGATGGTTCACTGGTCAAAAAGGAGGGCGTCCCAAGCTAGCAATGGATGTGAGCTGCTCAGTGGTGGCTTCTTCTTGCTCCTGGGGAGGTAACATATCTGGCTAGACTAGACTGTGGGTCTTCCCTTTAGATGCTGGTCTTTACAAGATGGTGACCACTTAAGTGCAGTGAAAGACATCTGTCTACAGTGACCTGAAAGTGCTATCTGTCACAAAATCCTTCACCATCTTTGTGCCTGAGTCTTGCAGCTTTCCAAATCTCCATCCAGCTTATGGCTGGCCCAGGTATATCCTGAAATTCAGTAAGGCTCAGTGATTTTGAAATGATGTCATCAGCCTCCCCAAGAGTACGGTTAGACTTCCATAGATTTCAAACAGCTGTAATCTTGCCATAAATATTTACATCGATGGTTTGAAGCTAATCTCATGAGGTTTTGGAGGCTGATGAATCTTTTCTATGCCAGCAATGTAAACCAAGAGGTGCCTAGTGCTGCCAAGTGGAGATGAGTGAAAAATTTTTGATTGCTTTCTTTGTACGCAGAGTAAATAAAAACATTTGTGAACACAGGTTGTGTTAACTGGAGAGATTTTGACTTATACATTAATGTTTTTGAAACAGAAATTTAAATTTTTATTCAAAAACTTAATCTCAGGTATTAGTTAGACTTAATAGTAAAATAGGTTAAAAAAATATTAATAATCCAAGCTTAGCAGTTTCATTTTATTTGAAACTAAACAACTTTTGCTCTTTTATTTCATTGTGGAAAAAAAAATAGGCAATGGCTGATGGTCAGCCAACATTAAGTCAATTGTTTGTGCTGCCCTAGTTAAAGTTGCCTTTCAGTTCTGTGATGATTCAAAAAAGTTTGCATGTTTGATGTTTCTTTTCTGATGGCTCATTTTTACCTAAAAGACAAATATTGCCCATAGCTTCAAACTTTCTGTGTTTCCACGAAATATGCTGAATTACAAATATTAAAGCTTCAAAATGTGAAGAAAAGTGGTGGTTTTACCTGTGACACAACATTGCTGGTTTGCTGTGGGAGATTTATGAATGTGATTAATCTTCAGTCCTGGCTGCAAAGGTATAGCTATATTCTTTGACAGAACTGACGAAATTTTTATCTTACATCATTCTTTGTTCTTTTGATTTCACATGCAAATCTTTCCAAAAGAGAAAAGTAGCTGTACCTGTTTCCCACATATAACATAATCTTCTGAAGCTTCGTCTGATAAAAAGCATTTTCAATATCACTACTTAGAAGAGTAGCAGCAGAATGTGGTTCTCAAGACTAACTTGCTTAGCTTCTTTTTGTAAAATAGCCAAAGTACTAGCTAAATTTTTAAATACCTTAAATGTACTTAATAGCCAAAGTACTAGCTAAATTTTTAAATACCTTAAATGTACTTAAAATGTACTTAGCGTATTGTGGTTTTTCTTATTCTCTGTTTTTCAGTGTTCAGAAGACACAGTAAATATTTTGATTAATTGAAACAACAACAACAAGAAAAGTAAGTTTGAATTACACTCCCCCAGCCCTTTTTTAAAGAGCACTTAAAGAAATGTGTTTAGAAATGCTGTGCTGAAAGTTTTCACCCTTTTAATTGCACACTGTCCACTCCTGCTCCTTGTAGGTCCTGGAGCTTCCAGTTAAGATCTGTGTCTTAATCCTGCAAGCACTAACCATACATAGTCAGGGACAATCCTGTTTCCACAGACCTTCAAGGCTAATGAGGGAAAAATAAGCACCAGTGTGCCTGCTTTTTCCTGCAGGCCACTAAGGGACTGAGTGATTAGTATACCTACCCAAAGTCAGAAAAGTTTGCTACAGTAACAGGAACTGAATATATGTCTTCATTTTTACAGGCTTCTGCTTTAAATTGAGACCCCCTTTCCTTCTGTGAAACCTTACCCTTTCTGAAATGCTATATTCAAGTTTCAGAATGGCCAGACCTGAATATTTTAATATATATTTTCCAAATCTGTTATATTTTGATAAACTTAAAAAAAAAAAAAATGTCTGCTGACATTCTTTTTTTCAAGGCCATTAAATAGTCTGGGCCTAAATGTTAGGACATATTTTCAAAAATTTTTGCCAGCAAAAATATCTTCCTTACACAAACAAATCAATATTTATGTGTCCTAGCTGGAGATTTACATGAACAAATATGAGTTTTGCCTGGGCAAACACTGATACATGAAGGCTCCTCTGGCATGTCTCAGGATAGAGCTCTAACTAAACATGTTTTCTAGCAATAAGTAAACTATCCGTTTTGAAAGTCTAGTCTTCCATGATTTAAGAAGAATGATATTTTTCATGTCAGTAAAATCTGGAGGAATAATGAACTGGTGGGACAGAGCAGAAATGTTTGATTCTACATTTTTTTTACTACTTTACAAGTTTTAATAGCCTCCTCTTACAGTTATTATTTGCTCCTTTTGCAACGTACTCTGCATTTTTGCCATAATTTCTAGATGCAAGTTCTCTTACACAAATCGTTCATTCAATGTCTATTTAACTTCTCAGTTCTGAATGAAATGCATTGATTGGAAATTCAGGTCTGGAAGGACTCTGCCTTCTTGATCCCTTTTAGTGCCTTGGAATTCAATCCAGAAAAAGACGTAAGTGCCCAAACCTAAAACTGCAATCCAAACCCCACTGTTTTCTTACTAGCAACTCATAGAAGTGTCTGAACTCTACTGTATGACTTATTTTTGTCTTTAGACATTCTTTAGGTATCTAAAACATGTGCTTCTCTGCTCCATATAAACCATCTTATGAAATCCTCTTTCAGCTGCTTTCTTTGGAAGGGGGCCATGAGCAAGAGTGGACTGATCTACTGACTTGATCATTTGTATCCAGAGTCAGGAATCTGGATAGATTTCTTCCTTGACCTATTCCTTTCCTTTGCTAAAGCCAGTTAAACCGAACCTCCTATCACTCCTAATCAGTAATAGAGAAGTCTCACATTTCTGATTCTCTGTTGGAGACAGAACCAGAGATCTTTTCAGACTTTTACCCAGCTGCCGAGGTGTATTCACTGTGTTTATACTGATGCTGCAGTCCCTGTGGCATTGCAAAGTACAGTTGTTCTCTCGAGATCACAGCAGTCCTGTTCTCATGTTCAACCTGAGCTCCAGGTACTACAAGTTCCTTCTGAGGTAGCTGGCAAAAGGGACCTTCAAAGTTGCCCCCTGTTTCTCATGGCCCATCAGAGCAAGGGCAGATGTGGTAAGAAGAAAGTCAGATTGGACCAAATCTCCTGAAGTATTTAGAGACCTTGATTCGGATAAGAGGGAAGTAGTTGTTCACAAGCATTCATCTATACCATCTTTAAATCTTACCTTTAAATCAAATAATTTCATAAAAATCTGATGTGTCACAGCACGATGAAGAAAGCTGTAACTTGAGGGTTATGAAATAAAAGATCAACTTTTCTGGGTTTTCTTTGTAATTCTTTATGTGTTACAAGGTCTGAATGAATAAAAGTTGTGGAGAAAGCACATCGAGAAGAGTCTGAAAAGTCAGAAAGCAGAACAAAAAGTGATTCATACCTTCTCATTCATTTGCTTTCAAAGAGGAAAACTTTCAGAATTTTCAGTTCAAAGCAGCCTAGAAGCAACTAGCTGGGTAGGAACCATGTATGTTGAACACATGCACCATTAGCACACAGGGCATTAGGAGATGCTGTAGATCTGTTAACATTGATAGGGACAGGGAGTTGTGGTTTTATTTTTTTTAAAAAATTTACTACATACAGGGAAGTAATGGCAACTTACACTGTTTGAAGAAAATGTAAAAATAGGAATGCTGTAAACTTACAGCTGCTGACTTATCTGCATTCTCATCTGGTCAGCCACTTCACTCAGAGAGGAAAATCCTCATAGGAGACCTCAATTTTCCTTTAAACACTCTCCCTTTCACTGTTTAGCTGAATGTCTACCATTCTGTGTAGCATTAGGAGACCTCCCTGGGTTGGTGATTTCCAGACCACAGCTGGGAAATTGACCTGTAAACTAATGGCAATTTACAGTACATATGGAACTTATTTATCAAAAGTTTCATCTTTTTCCAAAGTCGCAATCCTTCTACCATGGATCAGATGGGCTTGTGAGAGAAGCGAACCTTGAGGAAAAATTACAAGGTACTCACCTGTAGTCATATCTATCACAATTCTGTGTCACAATAACGTAGCTTCTGAAGAAGACACAATTTAAAATTGAGCTCCTGCTTATCTGAAGTTGGCATTTAAAAACCTGAACACTTTTCTTGTACACAAATTACCCTCTGTTTTTATCAGATCAGGCACTTTTCATGTTGACAATATGCTTCATTGTACATCTTCTCCTTACACTATTTCCTAACGATGAGCCTTTCATCCTGTTTCCCTGAGTGGGCCCATAGATGTGGTGGTTATAAGCACTGCAGCAAACAAAAGGCAGTATCAGAGGTTTCAGCAGGAAGGGGAAGCCAGGAACTGAGCGTGGTAAACACAGAGAGAGACAGTGTCCTCACCAAGGCTGCTGTCCTGCAGTACCCGGACATGGGAACAGAGAAGGCTTTGCGGTGATAATTCTTTATCCAAGAGACCAGACTATCCAATAAGCCCACAGTGACACAGTGGGTCTGAGGTCAAGCAAAGAGGTCAGTAAGTCAGTGGTAAGATGGATCTGTGCTTTGATGTGGTAGTCAGGGTCAGATAAGGTCTAGTGCTTGCTGTGATGAGGCAGGTTCATGGTCAAGCTGCGGAGTCAAGCTGGAGAAGTTTGAGGTGCAAATCGTAGACATGCAGCAGCCACGACTAAGCACATCTCTACTGCAGCTGCTCTGACCAAGAGTGAGACCCTCAGATTAAAAGATGCTCCAGAGAGAAGGGAGAGCGGCTGTTGAGGCTTCCTAGCAGTCTCAAAGAACTCTCCTCAAGGCTCAACACCTGCCTGAACTGGCACTGATCCCAGACTGCCAAACCCCTGGGCAGAGAGGGGCTTGCTTCAACGAGCAGGCAACGTGCACTGGAGCCTGTGCTGCAGGGCCAGGTTGCCCTCAGTGCACATCGGCCTGTACTCGCGCAGCAGTCCGCCTCTAAATGCACCGAGGCCAGCATCGCTCAACATGTGGTCTGAGGGGTAGCACCAGTTTGGGAGGCATAAACCCCAGAAGGGGTTGCCTGATCCTGATCCTTCTTAGCATCTGGGGAAGGGATCTGTTGCATTTTGTTCACAATATTAATCATGGTTTGCACACTGGCAATTTTAATAAAATGCAGATTTGGTAGAGAGTTACATTAGGTAGAATTAATCTGCTCTAATTTAGGGATCTAAAATTGCATTGCTAAATCAGACACTTCAAGAAGCTTAAGTGTATTTTTTAAGATGCAATGAAAAATTTTGGCCTTTTGGGGATGTGCATCACCCAATTTAATGAGATGTACTAACACTGATTTTAGTGTTGTGGACTCGGGATTCTTGTCTTACAAATGCTCATATTTTGTCAATTAAAACCTGCTCTTGGTTCATCTGAATTAATTCTCTTTAGGACCCATTACCGTGGAGTAATGGAGGAAAAAACCCCAACATTTATTATGTACGAAGAAGTTTGCACTCTGTATAAAAGTTCAGTTGGGGCTCCTGCTAAAAATGCTTGAATTCTATGTTATTTCTCATGAAAACTCCTAACTCTCCACAAAAGAAATTGCCATTTAAACAGAAAGCAACTGAGTCTTAAAAAAAATCTCTTCTTGCACTTTTTCCTTAAATATGAACACAGTTTATGAATTTCTACTGTCAAGTTAGAATTCAGATTTTTATACTAGATACTAATAAATGCCACTGCACCTGCATTTTTTATAATTAATAACTCTGCTTCAGACAAGGAAAGCTTTTTATGCATCAGTTCTTCACTCATTTTATGGCCTCACACAGCACCTCCAATAGTTTATCACAGATACAGGCCAATCAAAATAAATGGCATCAGATCTTCTGAAACATCTACATTTGTCCCTCTCAAAAATAAACCCCAAACTTAAACTGGTAAGCTTCTGACACATTGTCTTCCCTCACCTCTTATTAATGTACTATCTTTTGTTAATGTACCTTTTGATATTGTGTTTTCATACCTGGCCCTTCATAAACATTTTGTGCAACATTCACACAAAGTAAATTCCTGGAATACATTTATGAAAACTTCCTTTTCCAAGTGATACAGGAATACATGAGGAGAGGTGTCATACTGGACCTTGTTCTCACCAAACAAGGCATTGGTAGGACATTGTTAACTCCTCTGTGTGCAAAAATGTTCAGCCACTTTCTTTTGCTTACTCGACAGTAATTGCATCTAACCTCTGGCTGTGAAGCACTGTATCTTTGGCCTCTTTATGTGTGCTGATTTGGTTTTATGGAGTTTTTGTGGTGTGAGACCTAGACTCCTTTGAGATGAAACAAATCCAAATTTTGGCTCTGCAAAACCCTCCAGACACTGGTGGGGTCCAATGTAGAGATTGGTTCTTTAAGTATCTTTGAATGTATGGCTTAGTTGTGCTTGCTGTTGTGCCAAACTATTTCCTCTGTAGGCATGTTTTCCAAGCTTGCTTATGAGATTATCGTATAACCCAACTTGAGTCCTATTAAAGTCAAACCCACTTTTGGCTTGATTCTAACTCCACAACTGTGCTTCAGCAGCTTCACGTCATTGCTTTAATGTTGTCTCTAATGTATCTAAACTCTTATGTTACTTGCCTAAACAACCTTTTGATATCTCATGGGAATTACAAATTGTCACATCAGTCAGAACTTTGTGAACTAGCATTATAGTCTTTCCCTCTGAAAATTGACAATTTGACTATAGTACTTGTCAAAATGGGTTGGGTTTTTTTTCCATCTCTATTTTACTTTGTCCGTTTTACAACCAGGCAAAGAGTATCTCTAGTAAGACAGATCCTTTATCTGTATTGTTCCCTGAGAAAGACTGTAGCTGTTGGGATGTCTGTTGCCAGCCTCTTGGAGGAAATTGTGCTAATCGCTCATAGCTGCTGCTAATAAAATTAATTGCATGATCTTCTAAGCAGCAGGACTCTGTAAAATTTTTCATAAAATTTGTCTTTCCAGGGAAAATTACCAAAGTGTGCAACTGGGGGAGACAAATGATGGAGAAGACAAATTTCCTCTCCCTATCCTCAATTAAAGCTTCATGTTGAGAAGTATCGGGTTTCTAAAGAAGGGAAGCTCTTGAACCAGCAGAAGTGGGATGGTGAAAGTTTGTGAGCAGAAGCTTGATCTGAACACAGATCCAGACATTGGGCCCAGTCCTCTTCTGGTCTAAATGTGTAGACAGCCATTCCTGGAGACTGTCGATTTACACTGGACACATTTTTTTCATAGCACATCCAGGTGTCTTTCCTGACTGCAAACTTTTGTTTCATTCTCTGACTCTTTGACTTTCTAAGAGCTGTATATTTGCTTAGGAGTATTTACTAAAAGATTAAGTGCCTGAAAATTTTCAATGCATTTATCACACTTTCTGCTTTTGGGTCTATTTCTCTGCCTAAGCTTTTTGTCAGTCTGAAATAATGCATGCCAGTAATGGCAGTGCCTCTGGTGAAAGCCATGGGAGAAGCAGGACCCAAATATTTTTTTTTTAATTTATATATGCAAAAGTATATAAAGCCTTCTGAGAAGGCTTTGAGTGAATAGGAGTGAATCTCTGGTTGACCCAAATATTTTTTAAATTTATATATGCAAAAGTTCCTGCTCCTGATGCCGATTTCAGCAGTGTCATCACCAGTAGTGACTACGGCAACAAAATGTCTTTGCAGGCAGAGTTATCATCCCTTGTTCCCACTTGGGTAAATCAAGAAGCCCCTCCCACGTATTCCCAAGCTTCTTTGTTTCTTATCAGTTGCACAGCATGAAGGCGTGTCCTTTAGTTCAGCCTCACACTTGCTGTGACTGGACTAAGGTAAAGAGAAGGTCCAACTGAGAGGCTTTCTGTTCAAAGTGCTATGATGAGGGCTCTATGGACACCCAGATTGCTTCATGTGGTAGCCTCACTGGTAAAGCATGCCACAGAGTTATTTAGTAAGAACTGCAATCATCTTGGGGACTCAGGGAGAGCCTGTGAGGCAGGAGAGTTCCCTGCAGCAGCTCATGACCTGTCTGTGGTGCCTTTCAGAAGAGTAACTTTGATATAAGGAACAGCTCAGGCTGATGTAACTGTTCTTCCAAGATTTAATCACTTGACTGGCCTCTGCACTGGATCATTGATTCATATGACAAAGGCCTTAATTAAGGCTAAGGCCTATCAATGCATGCAGCAGTTGCTTCCTCTTCCAGGGATCTTTCAGTTTCAGGAAGCAAAGTGGCAAGCAATAAAACCCCGTTTTGTACAGTTTCGGAAGAGTTGTGTGGGCCAGTCGAAAGGGAGCAAATACTTCTGAGAAGGCTTTGAGAGAATAAGAGTGAATCTCTGGTTGTCACCCAATTGGGAAACAAGTAATCTCCTTTGTAACATTTTAATTTTTTCAATGGCTCGCTGTTTCTTGTGGTTCTGGGCCCCAGGACTTAGTGACAATAAACCTTAATGTGAAAGCAATGAACTCTATTTTGATTTATGTATTGCGATATATGAACATATGGCAAAAAATGCGAGTAGGCCAATCTGCAAAAGGCATCTTAATGCTATCAGAACTGAATATTTTCAGGTCTATCTATAGTCCAAATCCTGTTGCCTCATGCTACTTTCCACGTATCAGCCTGCTGCAAGGTTCTTTATCTGGTTCTTTGCTGGTTGAATCTGTAGGCAGCTATAGGCTGGCTGGGCCCTAATTTCTTAAAAAAGCAATCTTGATCAGCACTTTAAATATCTCAAGGAATGTCACTTTTTGACATAGAAGAATCTTCATGTGAAAGATCTTTTTATTCCTTGTTTTGTCTACAATTTCTTACATGTTCACAGTACTGCAGCACGAAGTAAATTTTCCTAAGTGCTTGCTCAGCTTCCAATAAGAAATAAAGGGTAATGAAATGATACAGAAAACCTGCCTATAGCTGGTGTCTTGCTGTTGCTTTTGCTTCTGCAGTAAGGACTCTGGCACACCTTTAAACATGTAATTTATTGTAAAACATGGTTGAATGGTGAATGTTGGGTTTTTGCCATCATTTGAGTGGTTTAGAAAATTTAACTAGTTAAATTAGTTAGATTTGTGTCCTTTTCTGTACCTGTTAAATATGCATTAAGTTTAATACACATTAAATACACATCATATCAAGTAATGACGCATTACTTCCTATCTTTATTGTCACAATCATTCAGTGTGTTATGAGAACGATAAGAGAAGGTGCTTTGTCAAATTTAACAAGACTTATGTTTGACTGAGGAAGCTGTGACTGTTCTCCTCAAGCTACAGCTCACTTGTGAAACACTTAGGTAGAAATCTACTGCTTGAAATATGATGGTATGCCAGTTGGCTCCACCTGGAATTCAATGTATACTGCTGACCCACAGTCTACATACAGCAGCAGGCAGCATTATGGTGGTAAGTTCTACATGAAACCGAGTATCATCTGCTCACAGCTGAGGCTCACGTACACTGCTGCTTGTTCAGGGCAACTTGCTGCTCCTGAGCCATGCTGCTTCTGCTCAGTATCTTATTTAGTTATGTTGAAGTACCAAAAGATATAAATACATATCTGAAAGGCTTTGCAGTAAGTAGTATATATCCTTTTATCTATCCTTGGGTGTTCAAATATGTTGGAAAATCTGGACTAGCAGGCTGTATTGTCTCCAAACATTGGTAAAAGAAAATGAAAACAAGAAAAATCAAAACCAAACAAAAACTAGCACTGAGCTGAGAATGGTGTCACATTGCCCATGCTCCATCTCCACCTTCAATTTAAAAATTACATCACATAGAGCCGCATTCAGGCCTTCTTGGCTTTTGACACTGTAAATAGTCATTTGGAATGACTTCAGGGAAGGACAGTGAGAAACACTGCTTTCCTACCTATCCTTTCAGCAAACCTTTTGAATCCCTAAATCTCCACAGCCATTCTCTGGGCTTGCGTTGCTTCATCATGACTCATCCTCATCTTTTCCAGGCACTAAATTTCCGGTCCTAATTGTACCTGTCATAAGATATGCAAACAGTATGCAATGAAGTGGGCTGGTATCACCTCGTACAATGTCCTTTAAGATATACCAACTCAGATCTGCCAGCAGTACAACTATGGGAAAGCAGCAGTTTGTTGGAGCAAATAACTTTCTGTAGCATTTGGATCTTTGCATTATGCACAACAGCACAATGTATACATAGACTTTCTGCTGCTTCTTTTCTTTCCTACCAGTCTTTCCTAAGGAGCTGTTCATCTTCTTAAGTGGTCTTGGATGGAGACAGCAGAAATTCTCTATAACTGAAGAAGGGGTTACTAATCCACTTCTTACACTTTCCCAGGATTTTATCTTTATTTGAAACAATACTCCTTCTTCCTCCAAAGAGAAAAAAACCACAAATGTGACTAGTTGCTATTATGTAATGATTTTTTCAGCAAGAAATTATGTCCCCTGTAGTGAAGTTTCTATCTTCAGTTTTCCTATCTCCACAACTGTCAGAAATTTAACTCAGCTTCAGTGTGTAATTCTTGCTGTTCTTGGGAAAGTAGTATCAGAGATAATCAGGAATGGTTTTTTTTTCCATTAATCAAGCCTGTCCTCACGACAATGAGAAAAATAGAAAATAAAAATAAAAAAAGAAAAGAAGAAAAAGAGCATAGAGAAGGAAAAGAGTATAACCTAGATACTGTCTGGGATGAACCTCTTCAAGTAAAATACTACGGAGGGCCAGACCTGCATTGGTCACAGTAGACCTTTCAGACTATGAGACAGTTGGTAAAAATCAACCTGCTCTGCCTTATGCTTATCAAATTCAGACATCCATGTTTGTGTTGGATATCTAGTGTTCTTGCTGTTGATGTAGTGAAAAAAATACCCCTGGAAAATGAGTCATCTAATCCTAAGACAGGTAGTATATAAGGTAAGTCAGGTGAATCATCACTTGGAGAGGCCCGTTTCTCTTCAGTGACTGCAAGACAGCTCAAGGTGATTGATATTACAGAAATTATACAACATATTAAATTGAAGTCAGGTGACATGAGGTCTAATATGCTGTGTTGCAGCTAAAATAATTGTATTAGTGTGTGAAAGTTTCAGAGCCTGAGAAAGAAGCTACTAATGCTCCCAAGCCCCATCAGTGACAAAGCAAACAGAAGTGAGTTGATTTCTTACCTGATGTAAAGCAGCAGGATCCCGTTGGCAAGACTGCAGTGACGCAAGGTTTCACTCCTCAAGGTGAAGATGTACATCTCTCTGTTATGTTTTACAGTTTATTACCTGGAATCAGATTCCTCTCACCTCACTACAGCTGACTCTGTGAGCCACGCCGCATTCATGGGTGGTGGGAAGCAATGAGCGCCACTAGCCCAGGATTCACTTGACTTATCTTAAAAATCTGCTTTAGGCAGAGAAAAGTGGCTCCACAGTTCATGTTAATTAGGCTGACTAGATGCCCACTGTCCCTTAAGAACAATTTATGGTGATTAGCTCCTGCAGAAATGTCCACATTGTACCTATCATCCACCAGGTGAATGGTATTCCTAATGCATGGAGAAGCCAATTCCACCTTAATTTATCAAGATCATAGAGAAAAGTTACTGAATCAAAAATTTCTACAAAATTGCTGTCAATTTTTCTTGGTGCTCCTATTTCTAACATGTTTTACTTCTCATACAGTTGTCATTACTCTTCTTCATTGGAGTAACATGAGGGATACATTAAGGTATTAGGGTATAGAGAAAGGGGCACATTATTTCTCCCAGTGAAACAGACCTCAGTTGTATTTGCCAAAGGCTGTGTTCTCCTTAGGCACCAGTGGTACATTATTTCCAGAAAGCCTCAGCATGCCTCAGAAGCTAACTATTTCAACCTAGGTGTCTTCCATGCATCTTGAATGCTCTTATCTCAGCCTTTAGCCATGAAAGAAGGGTGATTGTGATGTTGCCTTTGTGTTGGAACATAAAGTGAAGAAAACAGTCCATTTTTGCTAACCCAGAAAAAGAGAAAAAAGGATTCTCTCCTCTCCCTCCTAACTGGTACTCAGATTTTAGAAGAAGAAAAGGCTAGCACATTTTTTGGCATGGAAACACTTCCAGATTGTGTCTTATTTCTTTGAACTATGCAGGCTAAGATAATGATATAAGGATAATTATATTTCATGCTTCAAACTGAAGTTGATAGGACAGAAAGACCCTTCTGTGTGGAGCTTTTACATCATGTTTAAAACATCTGTTATTAGCTGAAGCCAGAAAGACCTATGCATGTATTTAAAGAATACATTTAAAGAATGGATAATGCAACCAGCATTAAATAAACCAACCTTTTTCTCCTTGTATTAGCTAATTTGATACTTTAGTTGCATCAACAGTGAAGTCGCCAGTGACATATCCCATGATCATCATCAGTATACTGAAAAGGCAATTCACCAGCAGCTTCAAAACATGCAGTTTCCACAAAAAGGATATCAAAAAACCCCATCAGTAGTCTCCCAAAAGTCCTTGCCAAATTAAAAAAACCCAACCCAAACAAACAAAACTTCAAGAAAAGTAGAGAAAGTTTCTTTTAGAAATAACCTGACCGAAAAGGACAGAAACACAATGCTTTGGATTGCTACACTAATCATTTAGTTCTGTGTGAGGAAAAGAGGCTAGGACTGGGAATTGAGAGGCTGTTTCCTGAGGGCTGATAAGCTTTGCCACTGAGAGACACCGTGGTAGTGCTGTCTATATCCAGGCAATGCCTGTCTAACAACCTCTGTCACCATTCAGGAAGCTGAGAAATGGAGTAGTGGAGGCTACTTCAAAATTAGTTATTAGACAGGTGGCTGCAAAGGGCCTGGATTGCCCCTCTTTTAGGTTTTGTACAATTTAAAAACATGCTGAGTGAACATAGAGCATGTAATTTAAAAAAAAAAAAAGAATAGGGAAATTTTTGGAACTTGGGAAGAAGACGTCTTTCCAAGGGCTTTTGTTGCTGGGAATGGAGCTGGAGCAAGAGCTCTCCAATAATGCAGTTGTGAGCAGTAAGTCTTGGTTGGCATTTGGCTTTCTGCTGGGACATGAAGCAGCAGGATTTCTGTGCAACAGCTGGCAGGGCAAGACTAGCACAATGCCCAGTGAAACAAATGGAAGCCATTGCCTGAGAATGAAGAGACGTGGTGGATGGAGATCTAGTCTGCTGCACCAAAAATATCTAAGATACGAATCCTTCCTCTTTTATCTTGTTTCACCTGGAATGCTCTTGGTGCAGGTGCTTTCATGAGAAATGACACTGGAAACCTTATGTTACCAAATGAATTCTTCTGGAAGAAGGAGTAATTAATTTGTTGCCTGCCTTCGCCCTCCAAAAGAGATTTGGTAAAATTCTGGAGATTTTGTTTTTCTTCTTGTCCATTAAACTTGCAGAATGATTAGATGACTTATGATCTTTTTCTTCCCTGACACTGAATAGATTTGATACTTTACATTTAAATCTCTGTAAGGTCTTCAAGCTTTAGTAAACAAAAAGCTATTATTTGGGGGCTAGCTGCAAATTTTGGGTTTTGTAAAAAGAGGTGGGATATCAAGATCACTAGATACTAGTAAGGATAATTCTTTTGCACTACTAAGGTAAGGAAGTGCTGCAGAACATAGAGCTGTGACATTTGGAGAGGAGCTGGGGCAGCATCTTACAGGATCTCTGACAAAGCAGTTTGGTTGTATGTCTCTTGCTGTACACAACACGAAGCTGAGCTCTGTCAGCAACAGTTTGAGTGAAAGGATGTTATTAGTTCCCCCTTTCCTCTTTGACTGGCTATGTGACTGTAGCTGACTGATTAGTGAAATTGCTGATCATCGTTTTTAGTCGTGAAATTGTAGGGCTATGTTTTTGGTTTTGTTTTGCCTTGTTGTTAGAGAACAGGGTAATAATTCATGATGAAACCATATAGACTACAATAAAAAAACCCCACAAAACAAAAACCTTTGCTAAGCAGTTGGTATTCAGTTCTCTGACAGGCAGAATTTAGAATAAAAGGTTACTAACATTTTGGCAGTGTTTTCCTCAGGCTTTCTCTTGTATTTCTGCCAAATATCTCACAAGGCTCAGATTTGATTAAAATGGCATTGCTCTCTGCTACTTGAATGTAATTAGAGCCATTCATTACAGCTTTAGTTGACAGTTTGGCAACCTGTACATTTTTCTGAATATGGACAGCATTCCATGGAAACAGTTCAAGGGAGGAGTACAAGAAGAGGGTCCTCTCTTGAACTGCAGAAAATGGAAGGCTGTCTATGTTTAGAGAAGTTTACAGGTTTCCAAACTGTCAATTGAAGCTGCAAGGAAAAGCTCTAATTAGATTAACGTAGCAGAGCACCACGGGTTTTTTTTGTCAGCCAGCTCCTGCAAGCTTCTGCTACATAGTTATCATGTACCCTATAGCACCATTAAGTATTTCTATTGAAGTCACTCTGGTTTTGCTGCTGCTAACCCCCATCTTAGAACACTGTTGGATGAAAAATAAATCAAGAAAATGTGTTTGCCTATGCAAAGCTTTTCTGCAGGCCAGCCTTCTGAAGAATTTAGAAGAAGGTTTTTAATCTGCTTGATTTTCCCACCCTTTCCCGTATATGTGTAGTAAAACATGGCTCAAATTAAATCAGAGCAGATCTGGGCTTCTTTCAGGTTCCTAATGAATTATATCTTTCAGGTCAAAATACTAACTCAATTATTGTTGTTACTTTTTATTTTGCATTCTTCTGTGCCATGCCCAAGAACTGCAAATATATATGCCCAAGAACTGCATGGTATGTCAATTTAAGCATCTTCAAAATCATCTGAAAATACTGTTGATTCCCATCAAGATTTTCTCATGATTAAAGTAAGAAAGGCTTAGTCTAAAATCTGATGAGAACAACTTTTCTGTTTTCCCTGTGGCTGGTCACTGTTAAAAGGGAAAAGGAGGAGTGCAGATTAATGGATGGGGCAATCTGCAGTTTAGTTTTGCACTGCTTGTTGCCCGGCTACTTCAGTGTGTGAAGCAGGGGATGATAGCCTCATTGCCCTTTTGGTTCCATGGCAAACTGAATGCTGAGGCTTTGCAGGAGAGTGGGTGCATCTGGATGAAATATGGGCTCAAAGTCGGGATAGTTTTGAGGTCATTTGTTTGTTTACAGAGTTGTACACAAAGCCCAGTTCCTCTCAACAGCAAGAGGAACACACAGACCGTGAGCTTTTGCCAAAGTCTCCCACCAGACAGTTTAGCCGTGTGCCAGAGAAACATCTGTCTCTTTCTGCCTCAGTTCCTTTATTCTCTGACATTTAACTGCTTTCCTCATTCCCAGCCTTGTTAGATGCCCCAGTCCCTAAGCCTGAAAAATCCGAAAACCTCTTAACTCTGGGTGGAGCCATAGCTTTGGGCTGGCCAGTGAGAAATGCTTTTATCCTGTGTTGGAGTACTGTGAGTGTCAGGGCATTCACAAGGACATGGAGGGCACTGGGAAGCCGGTATATTCCTGATCCTGAGTGATGACAGCCGAGCCACCTCTTTTTCCTCCCAAGTCAGCTGAACCTCCCTGAGTGAGCTTGATGGCATTGCTTTTACAATACCTACGATGACCCTTTACGTAATCGCCTACTGTGTTTGTGCTGTTTGTCATCTTTTAATCCTGGTGTATTCTTATACTATGTTAAATCCATCAGATAAGAAAGAAAGAGAAGCTAAGTTGAACAAAATCCTGACTGTCAGCAGAGGTGTTCTGGTAGGATGTACTTACATTGCTAACAGCTGATGCCACACAGAGCTGTTGTGATCTCATGACTGACATCATTGGGATAGAAGTGATTTTACTGTGCTTGGGTGAGTTCACACCTTTAAGTAAAACAGCAACTCTGGTAAAAGACCAGCAGACATTTATTGCCCCTGATGGTGTCCAGCAGACATGCTTCTTAAATCCAGTGTACCACTATGGAGCCTGAGGCCATGGCAGAATTCCCAAGATACTCAGTGACAAACATACGTGAAGTCAGAGGAGCAAATTAACAGAGTAATCACAAATGTTTAACTATTTATCTAGTAGTCTTCCTATCAGGACACTCCAGCTCATCATGGAAAATTCATTTGATTCCCTTCCTGTTATTGGAATCTTCCTCTGCCCACCCATCTTTCTTTCCCACGCAGTATGGAAAGAACAGCTTTCAGATGCTGCTGTCTGGAATTATACCTGCTCAAGTGATTCTAACTCATAAATCGGGATCTTACTGGATGCCCAACTGTATTTGGTGCCCACATCTGTAGAAAAGCATCATACTTGTGTTACGTTCTCCCATGGGTTAGTCTGTTTTAAGTCTCACTTCTCATGAGAGTGCAGCAAGCACATTACAGTTCTGAAAGTTTTCGATGCCTCAGAAACATTTTTATGCAGCTCTGCCTCAAATTTCTCTAAAATGCATAGGTACTAAGACATAAGAAGCTACTTAAGTCACCTTAAGAAGCATCCTTAGCTCCGTGTGTTGTTTTACCCAGCCACACACATGAAAATCTGTGTTAAATATGAAAGCTACTCTGAAATGTAGGTAGGTTAAATACCCAATTTGACACTGAGGCTACATAAAGGCTGTCAAAAGCCAAGTAGAATATTCTGGGGAGAGCACTGTGGTTAGACTTGTTTCTAGCAGTTTGCTAATAACTCAGAGTTCCCTTCTTTATACTGCAGTCTGCACTGAACATGTGACTGAGTTGGTCATGAGTGTCCTTCAAAGGAATTCTCTACCTGGCTCAGGAGCAATTTTTTTTCTCCTGATGCACAGGAACTTTTGTGGCCAAAAATGATTTATAAGACTTCAGGCTTCCCACTTCAACATATTTCTCTCTCTCTTTGTTACAGACTACTAACTATAGTGCATGTACCTGGGTCCCTGCACCCCATACATGTTTCTAGACCACTAAAAAGAGCCATAAACCAGAACGGAATTACCTTATAAGGCAGATGCTATGCTACTCCTTTTAGGATGGTTGGCCCACTATCTCATTTCTAGCTCTTTTCATCCCTAATGCAATAAAATTCTGCATCAGAAGCTCTCTCGCCGTCTGTGCATTTGATCTCCTTTCACTGATCTTGATATGAGAATTGACATTCAGCTGAGCATCTCCAGCTGGAGTACCTTTCATTTATCTGGGGTGGCCTCATGGGTATGTGGTATGCCAGGTACAATATCTGCCTGAGTTACGTCTCCTCTTCTGCCTTTGCCCTTAATCCCAATGGTGAGACTGGTGGCTGGATCCTCTTTATAGACCAACAGCTTTCACTAGGGACAAAAGTTGGGTTTGTTTTTTTATTTTTTCCCCTGGGCTAGGTTCTGCAGAATGAAGCTGGCTTGTTATTTTGACTGCTCAGGCTCCCCTCTATCATCATCTCCCATGTGGTAACCGAGGCTGCAGTGTTAAATTGGACCCCTCAGGGTACTTCAAGCTCCTGAGGACCACAAAGGTGGGAAATTTGTAAATACACTTCTCTGCCCAGATCCTTTGATTGACCTGTCAGCTTCTCAAAAGATCTTGCTTCCAGCTGTCTGCACAGTGGGAGAAAGGATGTTCAGATAACTTGGTTGCTCTTCAGGTCCTCCCTAGCATCTTGTTGCACATCAGAATGCTTTCCTGGTTATCACCAGCCAACAGAAGATACTTTCACCTGTCTTCTATGTTATCTACCTGAACTCATTCCTGATGTGATCCATTCTGCTGCTGTTTAGATACTCTGGAAGGTGTGTTGGGCAGTGATTGTGCATCATAAGGTGCCTTAGTGCCTTGCTTTGGCACTTGCCACATTTCTTGGCCAGGAATGCATATCGTATCCATATAAAATCATAAGTCACTAGTCTCAAGTCAGGTTAGGGTTATATGAGGCATACATTTATGCATGCAATGCACTTTATCCCCTTATAATAATTTTTAAAAGACATAGGGAAGAAAATTCAGGCTAAATATATTAAAAATGACATCAGAAATGTTGCTCTTTCTTCCTCTTTCTTCCCATCTTCCATTTCACTTGGTGTTCCTACTGAAAGGGCTATTCCATTCAGACTTTCATATAGTCTCTATCTTAGTGGAGCATGATGGCTTTTAGAGTAAGTGCCTTGTAGAGATTTTTGATAAATTCTTTCACCCCAAAACCCTATCCATATTTTGTCCTGGCCATTACTCTTAGTGAAATTAAATATTATTTCTCTTCCTTGGGATCTGCAAATCACTCTCTTTTAAAGCTAAGGGTGATCTTCTGCACAACTCTGCTGAATGAGAGATAAAATTAAGACCTACCCTCTGACGTTGGTGATTTTTAGGCATGTTTCCATGTGAAGCAGTGCTATATGGACTTGATATCTCATAGAAATCGTTATGTTAACAAATATATTGGATACAAATCTATAAGGGAGTTAGGCACAGGTAGATAATTTCTGGCTTTTGCTTGATACCAGACACCATGGCACTTGACTCCTGCAGCAATTTGACCCTCCCTGTAGCACAGCTGTCAGTCTCAGCTCTCCCTCTCCTCTCAGCCCTGTGACCGAGGCTGTGCCTACACGCCGGATGCCAGAGTCAGCTTTGGACCCACTTGCAGGGTGTCAACATACTGCCAGTTTCCCAGAAAGGAGTTGATCCCATCATACAGCAGGCTGCTGCACTTGCTCAGGTAGCTCATGCCCTCAAGGAGCCCACTCTCTGTCTTTGAAGGGTGCCTACATGAGGGGTTTATGTGTGGGTGTCTACACTGCAGATAGGGTTTCACTGCTGTGTGTAAAGCAGGAGAATTGTAGTGGTTTGTAACCTAACAGGGAAAACGTAAAGATAAATATCATGTAACTATAATTAGACTATTGGCTTGGTAGCACTTTTGAGCTTTTTGACATTCTGTTCCTTAAATCTTCTCTCCAGTTCATGTTTGCTCAACTAGTTTCAAGTTTTCTAGATCCTAATTCCTTAAAGACCTTCCTTCCCTTCTCCAGCAAGATGGCTGATCAGAAACAGGCACAAATCATTTCTTTGTGTGCATTGATTCATATGATGACCTGGATGCATCTGAAGCAGATGGAGTTCAGAACAGAACTACATTTAAACAAAGTGTGGCAGCTATGCTGCAAAGCCACTGTTTGGACCGTATGTCAGCGCAGCTACCCAGGACACTAGGTAGATTTCCAACTGGGCTGAAGTTTCCAGCACCAGACAGGACGCTTCTGTGGGTACTAACACCTTTAGCTCACAGTCCAAGCTGAACAGCTCCTTACGGAGCATGCCAGGATAAGTTCTGGCAGAGAAACAGAGATGTGAAGCCATACCCCTGCATGTGCTCTGGGTGAGTGGGTGTTTTTGTTGCGGAGCCTTGGTGGCCCTGGATATTAGGTAATTGCGTCCCTCTGCCTTTGTTTTGGCAGTCCTGAGGACTCATCTCTTATGTGGCTTTGGTGGAGCTGGGATCTGTTTTATCTTGTGCTGCTGTGCACTTCAGAAAGCTGGAATCCACATACCTCTCTGAAAAGAGAAGCAGTTTTTCTGTGGATCATTTCTGATGTCTCGTCTTTGTCATAGGAGACTTACCTGAGCGGCTGGGCGAGCAGCAGCACATGGCGAGGCAGGGGTAGGACCACGTGAGGTGCTGGTTGCCTTGCCAATACACACATGCTGACTGGACACCTGGCAGCCGTCTCTGGCCACGCACAGTGGCCGGATCCCTTTGGCAGGCACCAGCTGGGCTCTTTTTCCTTTGCCCAGGCACAAAGCATGTAGAAATGTTTTATCTTTGACATCTTCATCCATGTGCCAAGTGTGAATAAAATTACTCTCGTTTCAAAAGAGAGGAGGAAAGAGAAATGTTTGAGTGGACAGACTGTATGATCACCTCAACCTCATTTCCTTAGAAATACAAAGTAATTATGGATCTCCAGAATCCTGGAAAACAAGGAAAGCTCTCTGGAATGTTACAAGGGAGTGTATAATACAAAGGGTAAAATGAGTCTGAGGCTTATTATTTCAGTTTAGAGCAGTAGGGGTATGGTCCTAAAGCTGGAATACATATGGGGGGCAGGGGTGATTTGATTTTGGCGACTGGAAGCCAAAACGTGGCCACCTCAGACTGAATTTCCTTCCTCCTGCACAGTTTTCTGAGGTACGGTTTAATGTTTTCCCTGGAGAGAAAAATTAAATATTTCCTTGAAGAGTATTTATAAAGCTAAAGAAGTCTACATGCTTGTGACATCAAATCACAAATGTAGTGCTATATTGCCCTGTGGGCATGGAAATTTCAAGCTCTTTAGTACACTATTATAACCATTTTAAAATGCATTTCTTGCAAACAGTGTAATTTCTGGAGACACTTTAGTTCTACTTTGGCTTACAGATTGTTATCACAGTTGTGGAAAGAAAAGAAGAAAATATTTCTATTTCCAAACACTGAAATCAGACTGACAGGCCTGTGTTCTCTCTGGGGGATCAGCGTTGACTTTTGTTTTCCTTCGACTGTACAACTGCTTTGCAACCCTTACGCAAAAGCATTAATCTTTGCTAGAAACAAAGCACATCTATTCATTAAAAAAGCCCTTTGAGGATTTAACTCAGTATGTTTTCAAGAAACAGCTTTTAAAATTCTTTCATTAAAGCGGGATAAATTAAAAAGAAAGATTTGACCTGGAAAAATAGGAATGACTTTTATTCAGATACCCCAGCGTATCTCTCTGGCCTTGCTGTCACCTTCAGGTTATGAGGCAGTTGTCAGCACACTTGGTTGGTCTGTATTTCCATGTATTTCAAGGAAACTTTGTAGTAACAAATGGATAACTTGTGACGACATAGTGTTTAGCTAACCAAAGCCATTTCTGGTCACTGGGGTTGAAAGGGAGTGAGTGGATTCCCCGGTTCATGTCTTTGCATCTTGAGAGCTCAGATTATATCATGCTGAAGTGACTCTCCACAGACTGGTGTCTTGAATATCAGTGAAGGTAATTCCATAGCTTTCCCTGGCACCTTATTTCTGCATTTGCAGCTGGCTTTATTCTGCCTTACATAGTTGTGAAAATTTCCCTTATTTTAAACCTGGTTTCATTTTTAATTTTAATGCTTTATTTTATTGCTTCCTGGTCTTCCCAACTGGTTAATGAGATGGATTTATCTCTTAATATCCATTCACACGTCCATGAATAATCCTGCTTCCCCTTGCGCTTTTATTTCCAGGAATGCTTCTCCATAGTTGAAGATGTTCTCTCTTAAACTTTTAAAAATCCTGTAGCATTTAAAAAATATAGTCCTATATTTAAAAAGTAATAAAATGCAATAAAGTGTTGTCTGTAGTCACATAGCTGTATTTTTACACGCTGTTTTTACTAATGGTGTTTGACTTTTCTCTGACAGTCACAGCAACTTGAACACAGTGCAGTAATAGCTTTTAATCTTTCTCTGATATGACTTGCTGGTGTCTTTATAATGGTGTTTTAGATTAAGTCTGGATCAATTTGAATAAGTTTTCCCCATCTGATTCAAGTCATATTTATCTCTCTAAAGTCCTGGACTGCAATCCAGGAAATCAGTAGTGAGTTTTAACTGTCTCTTTTGGCCAATGAACAGACTCCAATTGCGAAGTTTTTGATGATTAACCCAGGAAATATAATACATTTTAAATGCCTCCATGCTTGAAAAGGGTTAGAAAGTGCAAGCTATGAATGCCTGGCTCTGCTGACTTAAGGTGAGCTAACTATACCACTATGATGTGGTAGAAACATAAGCAAAGGTGGGGGAAACTGCTGGGGTATCAGGAAGGAGCTGGTAGCCGCTACAAGGAGGAAAAACACATGCAAGGCAGAAAAACAGATCTAAGCTGGAACTGGCAGTCATTTTGTTGGAGCCGTGACTGAGGACTGAAACATTATAGACTCAAGAACTCAAGAACCTTTGACAGCAGTACATGATTCCATAGCAGAAGATAGCTGGATAACAATTCAGACTGGGTAACACCAATCTGTAGCCTGATCTTACAAGGTTTTCCTGTATGTTGTAAGAAATGGTTTTTCATTTTATCACCGATGGCAGCTCGTAACCAGGATGGAATACAACTAACTAACTAATCCAGGTATGAAATGCTATTCTTTGAAAACAATGTTTCCTTCTTGCCCCAAGTTTTTTCTAATCCGATTTGTAGTACAGATTTCCTGCATGACATTGATTAGCATAAAATGGATTGCTCAGTAAATCTAATTTGGGCTTCTCCTAGACTAAAGCCATCCACTTCAAGGATTGTCCGTATCATGTCAGTGAAAAAGATCTCATTACTTGTTTTAAAATTCTGAATTGGGACTGGTGTTTTAGTCAATCCCAAAATTTATTCTGGTTCCTAAGAGCCAGACTAAATGCTTATGCTCAGTTCCTTATCCTGCTGGGCTACTTCAGCAAGCCTGGACTGGATTGTAATTACCCATCAGAAAGACTGGTATGGGATTTCCTTGAGGAGATTTAAAGTTTCTTGCAAACCCTCCCATTACAGACAGTATCTTTTCCATTCCTGCTCCAGTTCTGCTATCACAGCACCAGAAGCTCATTTTCTGTGGCTTACTGGTCCCCTGAAAAAATACAGCAACGTTGTACCTTTCCTTCAGCTTCACACATCCCTTCCCCTTACTACTGCTTGCTAAACCAAGTAATTTATTTTGTGATGTTATGAAAGTGCTCCCAATCAAACTGTATATTCATGTTGGTGATCTTCTGTGATAAGATACTGTACAACTTTACAGTGTCACACACTAACCACAGCAGCATGCAGGAGCTCACATGATGGTCATTTAATATCCATGACTCACAGTCCACAGGACTAGGATTCCAGCCAGCTGGGATTTGTTCTTAAGTGGCGTGAAATGACAAACAGTGCATGAGATACAGCTCAGATACCGAACATGGTGGCCAAGCACTTAAAAAAACATGGCTCCTTGCCTTCTCCAATAAAAAAAACCCAACACCCTAAATCATGCAATAGATTCACCCAATGACTAACAAATATAATTTTTCAAAAACTTAAGAAAAACTAAGTGCCAAAATACAGAACATGGTATCTTGGCCTTTCTTGGTGGCTTCTGCATGCTCCCTGGTCTCTGGTTGTACTCTTACCTTTGCTTTGTTTAATTTTTTCAGTTTGAGGGGTTTTTTTTGGTGGAAAATGCTAAGTGCTCTAACTGTACTTGTTCTTTCTGCCTGATTTTTGTATTTCAAACTGCAACTTATTTTCTGTGGCTTGATATTCAGCTGGGATGTTATACAGTTGCGGAGTGCAAGAGGGATTAGATGTTACTCTGTGATTCACCCAGTCCCCGAGGAGAGCTATATAAAGATCATCCTCTTCTCCTTGGCCCCAGGGAAGCTAGGGGGCAGATTATGAACTAGCGGAAAAGATGAAGGCACGAAGAAAAAAACCTCACCATCTGCAAAGAGGTTCCAGGAGCACACATGCCCCTGCTCTTGCATTGTATAGAACTGGGAAAAACAGTGCACTCCACTGCTCAGCTGCTGTTTGTATAGGCATATGGGGGCAGTTTGAGGAAAAACAAACCCACTACCAGTTCACTTTCCCACATTTTGACTGTTCCTTTCACAGAAATTGCTCCAGGTTTCCTTTTCTCCAGGAGGAGAAGATGATGATGTGGAAAGGCAGGACTCGGCTGTTTACAGATGCCTTTTCTCATAGCCTGGGAAACCTGAAATGTGATTGCCTTGTAAGGGCAGGTTATTTTCAACCACTCCCTTCATTTCTGTTCCTGTTAAACCCATGGCTTAAGTGGGGCTTCTGTGCTGGAGAGATTTTTGCACTGGCTGGCTGCCCAGGGACGGGTGGCAGCAAGAGTAGGCTCTGACAGAAATAGGTGGTTATGTGTGTGGACCTCTCAGTCTTGAAACGAGAATATCGCTGCTAGAGGTCAAGGTTTCTGCTTGCCAGTATTTCCCTCATTCACTGAAGTCAGTTGACTGTCTTTGGCCAGCACTGGCTATTTTTGTAACAGTCTCACAATGGCGGGGTTTTTCTCATTTCAGTCCTCGCAGAAACGACAGAACTTTTGCCTCCAAGACTTCATTAAAAAGTCCAAACTCTGTGTTTTCATGCTAAAATTTCTTCTAGATTACTTGTTTACAAGAGAGAAGGGTTTTAAATTTATTTCTATAAAATATTTAATTTGATTTTTATGTGCTTTAATATTTTAAGACTATTATTTTGTTCTCCAGAAACTCTTGTCTTTCCTAATCTTTCAGAAGCAAAGCTCTGAACTCTAGGAAAGGAAACCAAGACAATTGTTTGTTTTCTTTTTAAACCAATATGCAGCAGTTTTGGACTGCTTTTCAGAACACTTGAGATTATGGATTTAAAACCTAAAGTCTCATAGCCACTCCTTATATTGCTTTTCCATGTTTTCTAAAGAAGGATCAAGATGTGATTTGGAAAATTTGAAGAAAGGAGGAACCTGAAATCTGACAGCTATGACAACACCTGCCTCAGCTTTCTATGCTCTGAGTGGCACATTTAGTTATATTTATCCATCTATTTTTGCATCACCATTTTGTCCCACATCTTGTCACGTGGAGCAGGGTTTTGCTGCTTCAAAGTCTTTGTCAACTGTAAAGTCACTGCTAGATGCAACTTATTTAAGATGAAAAACTTTTCCAAAATAGAGGTTTGACCTTTTTACAACAGGAGCAGTGATTTTTGTTTTTTCTTTTTTTTTTCTTTTTAGATTTGATTTGAGAGTTTTGCTGTAGCACCATCTGGTTAACACCAGGGGATTTACCAAGTTTTCACAATCTAAACTTTTGGGTTTAATGTTCATTATGCTCAAATATGTTGTCTTTAAAATATATGTGGCTATTCATGTTACTGAAAGCAAACTGAAAGAGCTGCGTGCAAGAAAGTAATGAGATTCATGATGATTCTCATTTCCTTGGGGAATTAGTCCAGCCTTAGATGGCACTTTGAGAACACTCTGTCCTTGCACGAGTAAGCTTTCCTGAGTTATAAGGAGATACTCAATACAGAGCAAGATTGAAATCAATGATGAAGGTTGTAATGACTACACTGGGTCAAGGGTTTTACCGTAGGACAGTAAAACAGAAATGAACAGTGTACTGCACCTTCTCCCTCAGGTATGAACACTGGACCTCAAAGCACCACATTGTCTGAAGCAAGAGCTGTAGCATGCATGAAGATTAATCCACACCATTCTGCTACTCCCCAGACACTTTGGGTTGGTGGGCATTTTGTTGGCAATAAAATGCAAGGGAAGGGTGAAACTGTAATTACTTTTCTCTATTACTAGACATTGCTAAGGTATGTTTCAAAATTTGGCTGACTCACCTGAACTTTTCTACTGTCTGACAGTCTGACCCATATTTATTTCAGATCACTGAACACTGAATCAGCAGATATCCAGCAGAACTTTTCACTCTCATTTTGACAATAGCTGTCCCTTTCTAGCAGTTCCCATTGAGTCTTGAGCTACTTGGAAAACACCATGAGTCAGCGAGGCTCTGGAGCCTACGGATGCTTTCTGGTACAAATGAGGGAATAAATGGACGGGCTGATAATTTTCAGCTAAAAAATTGGGTTACATAGAATTTAACAGACTATAATGTTTTGCAGGAATATTATCTAGTCTTGGGGGTTGGACTCGATGATCTCTGAAGGTTCCTTCCAACATCAACAATTCTGTGATTCTGTGATTAACTGCCTTAATATCATATCATCTGAGGGCAGGGGGGAGAGAAAAAAATTTTTCTTAAAAATTTTTTTAAAAAAAGGAATGAGAAGTTGCTCAGTTTTGGAACAATTACTTTTCCTCAACCTTGCTCTATGGTTTATATTTCCAAAAGAGAATGCATCAGCACTGATGCTGTGTTGATTGGAAAAAAAAATGGTATTCTGAGCCCTATTCTGCATTTTGCAGAGCTGACAATGCTTTTTTTACCTGGTCCCCTGCTACCTCCCACAGGCCTCTAGTTAAAGGGCATGAATCAAAGCACATTGCTCCTCTAATTCACACCACCACCTCTCTCTCTGTGCCTCAGGTATTAGTGCTCTGTTCCTTCCTTCTACTGCCCATCTCAATTTCTTCTATCTTATCTGTTGCTGTAAGAGCAAGTAGATCCAGGTGAAGCATATTTAAGTTTGCTTTACCCAATAGTTTAGATGTGCTGACCTTAGTTGACAACATCTTCATAGTCCGGTTCTCTGGCAGGAAGTCATGATTAGCAGATCATGTCTAGGTGTGCATATAATTTTGTAGTGTTGGTGAATACAGGATAAGAAGGTGCTCCAAGTAGGTATTTTGAAGAGTACATATAAAATTGCAGCCATGTTGGAGGATGTGTTTCACACAGCAGGATATCAAAATGGTTGAAAAGTCTTTAAAATAGGAAGCATTATATAGGAAAGCACAGTCTCACTTGCTTATGGCTGACTTGTTTCTCTGGTAGGAGAATGCCCCAATGCAACTTGTTGTCTTTTCTGGCTTCTCTTTAGCATATGGAGTGAAAAATAAAAGACAGACTTATGGATCTACTGTCTACAGAAATCAAACTGTGGAATTCAGTATCTGACTCCACTTGGGCCTTGAAGTTGTTCAAGAGTCATTTCTGGGAGCTCAGAAACCATGAAACATTACCGTTCTGCAAATCAAACTTCCATAAAGGATCAGACTGATTTTTGTAATGGAATTTGCCAGGGACAGATGAGAACAAAGAAGAAATACCCAGCTCCAAGGAGCTGGGCTGAGGGTGAGTGGAAGCCCATCTCACAGGAAAACCAGGGAGACCTGTGTGCCCATGAGTAAGGGGAACACTGGCAACAGCGCTGTCAGTGATAGCATCACATTTCCTGACCATTTGGGAGGCAGGGGTGGCACAGGGGCATGCAAAGAGCTTCAGCAGAATACTTCCAAGAGGAGTGAAAGTGGTCAGCAGAGAACTCCCTCATTCTCCCTCTGTCACCCAGGATGATTTATGAACCTCTCTGTGCCTCTGTCCCGGTCTTTTCAGCAAAAGACTCCAGCTACCTTTCTCATAATGGCAGAAGTAATTAAAAAGGGGATCAACTTCAGAGGAACATAAAACACACACCAAAAGTCTGTCTCTTTAATGATATCCCCTACTTACATTACTGGTGGGGATTTTGCTAGTCTAATACCTGTTAATTTTCTTTCTAATTAGGGCTATAGCTCACCAGAGGCTGTTTCATATTTAATACAGGTATGGTAAAGGGGCCTAATCCTTACTCAGGGAAAGAATCTGGAGCTATGGAAATAGATTTTAAGACAAGTGGTACACAAGACACTGTAAGATCAATAGTTTGTTTAATCTTGCCTTGAAACCATCATTGAAGATGCATGGTGCTTATACTACTTGAATAGAAGGGGATTTTAAGGGGAGAAAGCTCAATGTAGCCATTAGCATAAAAACCTTTATTGTAGCCATGTTTTACAGAATGTGATGTGAGAAATCCCATGCCTTTGGAAAACATAGAAAATTAGGGTCACTATGTTATTAGCAGAATGGAATTATGAATATCTGGCATCCTTCTACCTCCCCAGCATCTCTTCAGTGCTGAAGTGATGTAAAGTGAACACCTGGCTGTGGGGGAAAGACCACCTCTGGAAAGGAACAGTACACATACATGTACTGCCTCCACTGAGGTAAAATGTTCCACTTTAACAGTTAGAAATTTCTCAGTTTTTATCAATTAAGTTTTTGTTTGGCCTGAGTATTTAATAAGTATTTTTCATTATAACACAGGTGTCCTGTAGAATTCCTGTCTGAGTCACTGGATTGGTGATGAAGCAGGGATTTCATAACTCAGTTTCAGGGGAGACCCAAGACTTATTGCCAAACTCCAGGTTCCGAAGCACGTGCCAAGCCCGAAGTCTCCCAAAGCCATAAGTCTGAAAGCTCTGAGCGGATGGAGGCTCTGGAAGCTGCAGACCTCCTCATCAGACAACTGAGATTTAGATTTTGGAAGTCTTGGAGTAACCTTCCAGGGTCTATAGCTGGAGTACTTTCTGTTTGATGGAGTTGTCACAGAACTGTGAATCCCAGAAGTTGCCCAAAGCCTATAGAAAGTGGCCTGTAAACATAGATATTATGTTGGAACAAGATTAGTATATATACAGTGGTGAACGTACCAAGATTATTTTGAAAACCAAGTCATACTAGAATGCACTGATATGGCTTAATGTGCCTTACAAAAATTTCCTGGTAACGAGAAATCCTCTAATTTTAGCTTCACTTCATGTAACCAGTCAGAATCCTTGTCTGAAATTCTTTATGAGCAAAAACTTTCACGTAGATTGAAGAGTAACGTGAAATAGTTTCAGGAACTGCAGCTGTCCTTTGGAACAGATTCCATCTAGAACATCCTCAACTTGTACTGAGGAATAGATTACTGGCTTGTCAAGAAAGAATATTTTCCCATAGCTTTTCAGACACTCATTGAAAATATGTTTGGAGAAAAAAAGTCATCATTCTCTTATTTGCAGAGATAGTTCTTTACTGTACAATATCTATTGCTTCATCCAGCTGAAATTAGTAGAGGGGTCTTTCACAACTGTTGTGCTCTTTGAAAGGTCACTGTGGGCTAGTTTGCAAAGCATCGGTAACAAATTTCAGGGACTCACTTGAAGAATCATAGAACCACAGATTGGTTTGGGATGGAAGGGACCTCAAAGACCACGTTGTTCCACCTCCCTGCCATGGGCAGGGACACCTTCCAGGTTGCCCAAAGTGCCATCCAACCTGGCCTTGACCACTTCCAGGGAGGAAGCTTCTATGGGCAACTTGTGCCAGGGCCTCACAGGGAAGAATTTCTTCCTAATGGCTAATCTCAAACTGCCCTCTTTTAGTTTGAGCCCATTACCCCTTTTCCTACTAAACAGTCCCTCTCCAGCTTTCAAAGAACTTGCACTTGAGGAAAATTTGCATGTATTACTGCATTGGGGTTGGCTTCTGCAAGGCTCTGGATACAAGGCTACAACGAGAGGATGTCTGGAAAGTCTTCAGCTTCTGAAGGAGCTTATGGCCATCTATGTTTGCAGTACTATAGGGCACCAATCAAGAGGGAATAAGGTTACGTATTTGCTTTCTGAACTTCTAGCTGTTCCTAGTAATAAGCCCTTCTATCAAGGTAATTCTATCCACTTCTGACAGTTTATGTCTCACAAACTCTCATGCTATGTTTTAATGTACTTTGATGCCTTCTTTTCCAAATATGCATGTTTTTACACACTACCAGAGCTTGCACAAGACCGAATCAAACCAAAAGAAAACATCTGGAGATGTCAAAATGTGGCTTAATGGATAATGGAGAAGTCTCAGCTGGAGTGCTACATACTGTTTTGGGCACCATACTTCAGAAAAGATGTGGGCCAAATGCAGGTACTCTGCAGAGCTTAAAAAGAGTAACTGCAGACTGTGATCACCAAGAAAAAAGCACAACAAAACCAAACAAAAAACCCCAATCCAAAGTAGAATTAGGCTTGTTTAGCCTGAAAAAGAGAACTCCAAAGGAAGACAGAAGAAATATTCCTCAGGTATGCAAGGAGTAGTTCTCAGAGCATTCAGAACACATAGGACAATAGATAATAGAAAATGGGCCTAACCTGCAGTAAAGGTGATTCATGGCCAAATCAATGAAAAAAAAATGTTAAAGGGTAATCCAGTAATGAATTATATTTCCTGGGAAAGCGGTTACATCTCTGTCATTAAGGGAGATACTTGCCACTGTTTTTGGCAGTATCTCTCAGGTATGGCAGGACATAGGCTGAATGGAGAAACTAGGTTGATTTTTGAGAGTATTTTGAGACGTATTTTCTATAGCATGATTCACAAGTCAGGAAGGAGAGGACTATTGCAGTTCATAGATGAAGCATAAAGAAATACCCAAAGATTTTGATTGTTCACATGATTATTTTTTTGCTTATATACTACTTATGAAAAGTAAAGGAATTACTTGTATCTTCTCTAATCTGTAAAAAATTGAATAAATAGTTGGCCGCTCTCTGCTTTGTCAAATGTCATCAGCTGATACCCCTGTTGTACCACTCTCCTTGTTCTGTTATTGAAAGAGCAATAGAATAAATATATAATTTTGACTCTGTAGTAGTTTTAGGTATTGAAGCTCAAATATTGTTGTTGACTGTGCAATGGACTCTCTCTGTGGTCTTGCACAAGACTCAAAACCTTTGTAATACTCCATTTCATAAATGTCATTCTTTTGCCTCACAGACAAGGCATAAGTTATTCGATATCTGCAGACAGTTTGACCTATGTATTTTAAGAAAACACAAGATAATTTTGTCTTATTTATTCTTATTTTTATCTATCTCCTCAAACACCCCTCCCATTTTTCAGCTTTTACAACCTGTCTGTGAAAATTAATTAAAGAGTAAATACCACGTGACTGACAATTTTTCCTTTTAGCTTGCTTTCCTAAGGAATGAAACTCATGCAGTCCTTTTTCTTTCTTTTTTTTCCTCCCCTGTTTTTTTGTGTGCCTTTCATGTGCACTGTCCATTTTCAGTGAGATTTGATAGAAGGCCAGGGATCATGAACATATGTCTTCCTAGGTGCTTCATGAAGCTAGGCACAGAGTAGAAAAGGGTGATATTCTTAACCCTCATTGGGTGAAAATAGCTATTTATGTTATCTGTCAGAGGTACTCTTGGAAAACAGTTGTTATGAATGCCCAGCCACAGGAAACGTTTCAGTCAGCATTTATGGCTGCAGACACCAGGAAACTACTCTGCAGCAAAGCTTTTGTTCCTCATAGACTCTTAATCTCTAGTTGTCAATAATGGGTTTAAGAATATTAAAAGACAGTTACCACAAGCCCAAAAGCTGTTCAAAATTAGGCTACATAATTTCATGTGCTTACCCACCAAGTTGTATTTTTAGTGAAATTCAATTGAAAAAGTCAAGATCAGAATCCTAAGGGTGAATTTGAGAACAGCAAAAGCCGAGAAATGCCAAGGTAAGGCTCTGTGCTGTTGCCTATAAACCATGCATTATGAAAACACTCTGTTAGTGTAGTACTTTGTGTTAAATTTTACATAATTTTGTGTTTCAAAATCCATTGCAACCCAAAACCTTTAATATTCCTCCTAAACTCCCCCTCTTAAGTGTTTGTTTGCTGCTGTTTTTTCTGGGTGTGAGGAAAGCAAATGTCACATTGGCTGGATGCCTCTTCTCTTGGGCATGGTCAACTGCAGATTGGCTCAGGCCATTATTTGTTTGTTTTTCAAATGTTCCGGGGCAGAATGATAGGACAGGAAACGTCTGAGCCTGTCTGACACTCCTGCAGCACCAGTGCTGCTGGAGCAGCTGGGGCTCATTATTTTGCTGGGTATTCCTTGGCTCATCCAAAGTTTCTTGGCAGTTTTTCACCTCTCTGTTGTACAGCTCCTAGAAGAAAATGTGTCAGGGTCCTTGAGTATGTTAATGGGTCTTAATTCCTCTGACCAACCTCACATGGACTGTCCACTCATACCTTATTCTCAAGGGTACCACTGCAGCATAGTCCCTGCCTGAGTTATCCTGTAAGTGCTCCTGTCTCTAGCTCCAGCTGTGTTGCAGTCATGCCTGGCTATGGGCCCCATTGACCTGACTGGACCCTGACCTGTACACTCAGCTCTTAGCTTGACATTGGAGATGGCTTGTCACTACAGAGTTGCCTGGTTGTCATGAGAACATGTATGACTCCGGTTAGCAGTGCTAGCTAGACCTGGCCTGACCCTGACTTGCTGATTTGTATGTCTGGCTTGACCTTGGACCTCCTTTGTCACCACAAACTGCTCGAGACTACAGAAAGCCTCACACCTTAGAGGCATTTGTCTTAAAAGAATAGAAGTGCTTGCACTATCTGTCGTTTCTGTGAGGAAGATTAGACAGATGGAGCAAAGCATCATAATTTTGATCAGCCTGTACATGAAATAAAATTTGACCTTATTCCTCATTCTTGCACATCCAAAAATTCCTGGTTAAAACCAGGCACTTGCATGTACATATTAGTATTTACATGTGTGGTATGGACACAGTCATGGGAGGAATGCCACTATGGCATGGCTTGCCCTTGCTAACCACTTCCCCAAGGAATGGAAGTATCCTTCTGGCAGGAGATAGTGGGACTTGGATACCTTGTATTTCAATTACAGGTAGAGGAAGGGAGGAGAGTTGGGTGTTGTTCCTGTCTGCTTCCCTGTGCACAGCACACATTTCTGCATGGATTTCCAGCAGCAGTCATTGATGATCGCATCAGCAGCAACATCCCTTGATGCTTGCAGTCCCTCTTAAGGAGGCCAGAGATTGGAGCACTGCTCTGAAACAGGGATGAAAGTAGGAGAGGACACTTGGGACAAGTGAGTAGAGAGCAGAAAAGCTTCTTTCTTTGTGAAGTTCCATCTAGCCCAGAATCTTTCCTCTGAGAGGAGCCAACAGCAGGTGCCTGCAGAAGAATAGAGGAGCTGGCTCCTCCCTTGTTACATTCTTCCTCCATATCAACAGCAGTTCTCGGGGTCTGAGACATCCTGGTCAAAAGTCCAAACCGTTCTATCTGAAGGCTACCAATGGACATGACATTCATGTATATGTTCATTATCTTTCAGAGAAGTTTATTAGGCCTACGTACCAGTGGGTGACACTGAGATGCTTAATTTAATGTGTATTGTGCAAAACTGCCTTCTCTTTTTTTCTTTAATGCAAGGACTTTTCTATCTAGGCCGGCCAGGGCATGTTGGGGAAAATATGGTTATATCACTATTGTAGTTTTGCAAGGCGGAGTTCTGGTGAAGGAGGGGAGCTGCAGGGGTGGGTTCTGCAAGAAGCAGCCAGAAGCTCTCTGGAGGCCCCACAGAGCGAACACCAGCTGGCTTAAAGCTAGAGTCATTGTTGACCAAGTCCGAGCCCATCAGCGATGGTCACAGAGCGTCTGGGAATCACATTTAGGAGGGGAAAACCGCAAGCAGCTGCTTTTTGCCCCCAGAGAAGGGAGTGAGAAGATGCAAGAAACTGTGCAGGCACCAAGGCCAGGGAAGAAGTGGAGGGAGGCACCCCAGGTGTCGGAATGAAAGGTGCCCCTGCAGCCCACGGAGTAACCCATGGTGGAGCAGGTGGAGACGTATAAGAGTTGCTGTGACACGCGTTGGAGCAAGCCTCTGCCAGCACTTGCAGTCCGTGAAGAGAGACACAGAGATGAGAGACCCACACCAGAGCAGGTTTTCTGGGGGGGAGGCTTGTGACCCTGTGGGGGACCAGGCTGGAGCAGTCTGGGTCTGAGAAACCGAGAGACATTCTATGATTTATGACTGCACCCCATAGAAGTGACCCTCGCTGAAGCTGGTGAAGAGCTGAAGCACAGTGGGAAAGGACTCATGTTGAATGTGGGACCCCACACTGGAGCAGGGGAAGGGTGTGAGGAATACCCCCCAAGCTAAGAAGGAAAAGAACTCATGAAGAACTGACCAAATTGACATTCCCCCATTCCCTGCCCCTCCCCATGCCACAATGCCTGGGCAGGGAAGAAGGGAGCGAAATCAAGACTAAAGTGAAGCCTGCTAAGAAGGGAGGGGTGGAAGGAAGGTGCTTTAAGATCTGGACGTACTTCTCATTATCCGACTCTGGTGTCACTATGTGTGTGTGTGCAGTGTCATAAATTAGAGAGTTTTCTTTCCTTTATTCTGTGCTGAGTCTGTTGTGCCCATGATGCTGACTGCAGAATGATCTCTCCCTGACCTTATCTCGACTCCTGAGCCTCTCAATATATATTTTCTCCCCTGTCCAGCTTAAAAGGGGAGTGATAGAGCAGCTTTGGTGGGTATTTGGCCTCAAGCCAGGGCCAAATCACCACAGTCCCATCTCCAGTAAAACTGCTCTCGCTATCTGAAGTGCCTTAATTTCTGTCAGTGTTTGCTGGTACCAGAGTTTGGGGTTTCTGTTTCAGTGTGCTTTGTGTTCTACCATGGGAAAGCAAGGCAGAACCTTTTCAACTCATATATGATATTTCAGTTGAAGATGATTGCTTTTGCTGAGTGGAAAAGAAACAGCACATTACCTTGTGTCTTAGTGTATCTGTTCCTGGAACAAGTAGTCTTCTATGGCTGCATCTTATCTATCTATACGCAGTAGACAGAAACTGTTTTTTTACTTTGTCATGAACTTCATAACCTAGGAACTCAAATTCCTGTGGTTTTCCCATCCAGACACCACTGAAGATTGTCTGACTAGCCATGTTTCTGTAGACAGAACCAGATCCAGACCAATTGCTCTTCTTTTGAGATAGCTGGAAACGGTTTACATATAGAAAGCTACTAAATGTATAGCTAGATGGGCTGATTAGGTTATGAATTTATGTTTATTGTTTTAATTATTTCACTTACTGTTTTTATTTAATGTATCATTTCTGGAGGTTTTCAACAACAACCACCATTATCTTGACCTTGCTTTCTCCACCTCTTTCCGTAAAATCCCACCAGACAACAGTGGGTTAGAAGAAGGATTTTCAGAAGTTTATTTCTGTTGCAAGGGTAGGCAAGAGTTTCCGTTATCCTGTTTCTACAAGAGCTGTAATGACAATGTCATGGGAATTGCTTGCATGAAAATTAAGCCCTTTGTGGATTCAGATAAGCAGAACAGTGGTTTCTCTGGTATTCATATGTTGGTTTAGGATGACATAACAGCTACTACCATCATTCTCAGTGTGACTGAACAACTTTCAGGTGGTATCCTTCCTGGCATCCACAGAGATGGAAGACAAGATTTACTGTTTAACAGCTATTCATGACCTTTGCACACCAATTTGGAGTCAGTGATGTACTAATACCCTTGTTGACCAGGAAGCTGACATTCTAGAGGCAAAACAAAGATTGGTCAGTCCCCTGGGCTGGCTTACAGCAGCTTAATAAAATGTTCTTTCATTGGCATATATTATGTTCTGGTCACTAAAGCACCATGGACTTTGTTGATCTGTGATCTACTCTCTCATTTTTTTCTCCTGACAGTTTCCAAGGTAATTATTTAACTGGTGCATAGTTTGGTTGAAACTTTTCTGGCAAAAAAAGAACTAATGAAGATATCAGGGGTGTTTCAGACCAAATCTGCCTCAGACCTCAACTTCACTTCAAAGTCTTGAAAGTACTTTACAAATTACAGAAATGAAAAAAAAAATTACAACAAAATACAAGAAAAACAGTACAAGAAATTTTTTTTGGTAACAGTAAAGAATGCTTGGTTTTTTTTTTTATATAGCAGCTTACATCAAGCTCACAAAATGGTTCAAGTAGAGATATTTTCTGTCAAGTAAAAGGTGGTTTTGAGTTCATTTAAATCGGTGCTTAGAATTCCACCTTAAAATCTCCAAAGATGGCACTTGCTTAAGGTTCTGAAGATGGGAATATGATCTGCTAAAAATCAGACAAGTGAGCAGAAACAAACTATGACTTCTGCCCCAGGGGTAATGGAGATGGAGATGAATCCTGACAAGCACACACATGACAAGACCTAGGCAGAGCAGGAACGGGTGACTCACAAATTGTAGTGGCACGTTCTCTCCAAGGGCCTCAGTGTGCAGTAATGCCTGAAAGATCTCAGCCAGGATCACATGATGCATACAGTGGTTGGCTGACTGTTGAGCCATATAATAAAACCCCAACAAATTAAGTATAAAACAGCCTCTGGTGAGCTATAGCCCTAATTAGAAAGAAAATTAACAGGTATTAGACTAGCAGAATCCCCACCAGTAATGTAAGTAGGGGATATCATTAAAGAGACAGACTTTTGGTGTGTATTTTATGTTCCTCTGAAGTTGATCCCCTTTTTAATTACTTCTGCAATTATGAGAAAGGTAGCTGGAGTCTTTTGCTGAAAAGACCGGGACAGAGGCACAGAGAGGTTCATAAATCATCCTGGGTGACAGAGGGAGAATGAGGGAGTTCTCTGCTGACCACTTTCATTCCTCTTGGAAGTATTCTGCTGAAGCTCTTTGCATGCCCCTGTGCCACCCCTGCCTCCCAAATGGTCAGGAAATGTGATGCTATCACTGACAGCGCTGTCACCAGTGTTCCCAGGGCACATAGGTTTCCCTGGTTTTACTGTGAGATGGACTCCCACCCACCCTCAGCCCAGCTCCTTGGAGCTGGGTATGTCTTTGTTCTCATCTGTCCCTGGCAAATTCCATTACAAAAATCAGTCTGATCCTTTATGGAAGTTTGATTTGCAAAAAGAAAAAAAAAGGTGTTTCTGGACTTCCATGCTCACAAGGTGCTTTCATCTGTCTTTCCTTCCTTTTCAGCTATTCATGTTTTTAATTTATCTTCCCCGACTCTTATTGCTTTTCTTTTTGTTCCCTCTGTATCTTTATTCCCCACTCCCTCCTATATACTTTTTAGCTTGTCTCACTTAACCCATTCTGCCCATAATGCAGGTCTCCACTGCGCCTTCCTCATTTCGCTAAGTCAGAGCACTATCCTTACATGTTGTCTGAATGAGGGTAATCCTGGACACATAGATATCAAGTGCAAATCCCTGTGCAAGCTCAGATATGACAAATTCTCAGAGCAGAACAAAGAGCAGTGACAGTGAGGGCAGTCAGAGTTTGTCTCATTTTTGGGTTCATCAGTGATCTCCTTCTAGCCCATCATCCTGAGACTCTGAGTCCATGAAAGTCAGAAGAACTGTATCCTCTAAGTCCGTCAGAGTGGATTCTGTGGCAAGCCATCCCTCACGTTGTCTGCCCCACCTGTAAGCATACTGTGCCTGCACAGTACAGATCACCTGTCCGAGATGTGTAAAGAGTCCTTATGCTAGAGAGCATCCCTGTGTGGGAACACATTGTCTGCACAGCGGTGTTCAGAAAGGAGGCAGTTTTTGTAGCATGTTTATAAATGTCCTTTGAGGAAATCAGGTTAATAATCTGAACACCCAGAAACAAGACAGAATACTCCCATTCAATCTCTTTACCTTTTCCTAGGTATACCCTCTACTGATGGCTGTTTTCCATTTCCATCCTGTTATATGTGATGGATTTCATGAGTGATTGAGAGGATTCCAGCTGAAAAGATAGATAGATTTTGGCAAATTGGTTGTCCTTTTAAAGCCACGACCCTGCAAGGCACACATGGTATGAGTTGGCCAACAGTATTCTGGCAGACTCTATAGACAGCAATTGAAGTCAATTTTTGGCAAGGATTTATCTCCCTGGGTTGTTACCACACTTTTTTTTATATAGCTGCTGTGGTTTACTTTGACATGGAAGTAGTGATGTAGCACACTGATTTTAAAAAGCTTAGTTTGTTACCACTTCTGCTAGGTTTGGCTGGGATAGAGTTTTCTTCATAGTCACTCATATGAAGCCGTGGTTTGGATTTGTGCTGAAAGCAATGCTGATAATACAGGGATTTTTTTGTAATGTTGAGCAATGCATACACAGAGTCAAGACCTTTCTGCTTCTCACACCACCTCACCAGCGAGTAGGCAGGGGGTGCACAAGGAGCTGCGAGGGGAAACCTGACTCCAACTGACCAAAGGGATATTCCGTACCATGTGACATTATCCTCAGCATTTAAAACTGGGGGAAGAAGAAGTAAATGGGCATGTTCAGAGTGATGTTTTCTGTTTTCCCAAATAACTACTGCATGTGCTGTCCTGGGGATGGCTGAACACCTGGTCTTGCTTTGCTTGTGTGTGAGGCTTTTGTTTTACCTATTAAACTGTCTTTATCTCAACCCAGGAGTTTTCTCACTTTTACTTTTCCAATTCTTTCCCCCAGGGGAAGGTGAGCTGTGTGGGGGTTAGCTGGTGGATCAGATTAAACCGTGACACCCCTTTAATAGCAAAAGTATAGACATCAAGGGGTGACAAATGTGTTACTGCAGCTTTATGAGTTACTGTTTGTCATTGCAGATCAAGTGAGGAGTGTTAGCTAGTTAAGCTCTGATACCCTGATTGGTTGTAATCTTCTTTTTAGATAACAAAATTGGTTTGTCACTGACCAGCTTTGAGCATATCTGAATGTGGAACAGCCATCCTCAGGTATGAAATATAAGCCTCATATTTCTAAAATACCTGTCTTCTTCCTAAGTCCAATCTCATTTTGGTTTTCAAACCTGTGCAATGATGACTGGTCTTATGTGTTTACTGCACTGTTCATTAAATATGCCTCAGCCAGAAAAGGAATCAGAGGGTCCCTTGTTCTGCATACGCTCCGTAGATTCTCATAGGAGGGTTCCAAGAAATAACCTCTAGTCAGAAGGTAAGGCTGCACTTGTATGTTTCAGAATTAAAATGCTAGTCTGGGTTGTAAATGTGAAAATGAATCTGTTGTCATCAGATAGGATAGTTTCTGTTTATTTCTTTGTTCCCTCTTCCCCAGAGTGCCCGTGCACATGCGCGCACGCGTACAGACACACTGTCACAATTCAGTACAGCTGGTAATTTTCAGTTCACCAGAAGCTCAGAATAGCAGAGAAATTGTTCAGTCAGGCTTGATGTGGAGAACAAGTGTTTGCACACACTCCTCACCCTTTTTCTGTGAGGAAACTATCGAAAGCGGTTTGAAAGAGGAATGTCAAAGAGAAGAGAGTCAACAAATTTGTCTGTTCTTTTTGACATACTTATTACTGATGTACAGGTGCAGGTCTGCCATGGTTTAGCTAAGAAATGAAGCAGGAGTTTAGGTGCAGTATTGCTTTAACTGGAAAGGTGGACAGGAACAAAGCCAGTAGCATTTCACTATCAGTAATCTTCTGCTGAGTGTGTCTTATCACCAAAAAAGGCTTGAGAGGTCTTTCTTGAGAAATAGTTTACTTATCTCTTTCCTCTTTCCTACCCTAAAAGACTGGAAATCTAAACACCTCTCATAGACCTCTGAAGCTTCAGAGGCACATGACCAGAACAGAGTTTCTTAGCTTAAGAAATACAGAAAACTCAGCAAGTCTCAAGACCACTGCGCAGAAACCAACTGTTGTTTTCTGCAGTAAAATAGTTTTGTACAGAGTAAAATAAGCATCTTTTTAAAAATGCAAGCTCCAGATATAACCCCCCCTCTCTTTGCTATAGACTGACCAATATGATAACTGGTCTTTGATGACTTAGGAGAAAAATTAATCCATTTTGTCTATAACATTAACATTAGGATTTAAAACTGAAACTTAAAACTTCAGGAAACAAATCTGAAATTTCATTTTCAGTTACACATATTACATTTACATCCAGGAGTAGCAGACAGTTTACCGAAATCCATCCTTCTCTGACATTGGCAATATCATGAAAGAAGGCTGAAATGTGAAATATGAAATCTTTTAACACATTACAAATATAGATAAGTACATTTTTAATGTAGATACATTGAAGAGGCACAGCAAACAGTTAAGTTCCTTTGAAAATGCCAAAGCAATTGATTAGCTGCTGCACAGAGTTGTAGGTAAGTATTGCAATGTATGAATTTGTGTTCATGTTGTACAGTGAAAACAGATCAAATTTGCAGATCAAATCTGCAACCTTCTCAAGCATGTCTACAATGATCCAATTAATTTCCATCTGGTACTGAATAACTAGTTCTACTGTGTTCAGTTGATAACAATTCTTGATATGAGCATTTTTGCTGGTGGTGCTAGTACTCATGGCCAGTGATGGGAGGGATGAAATCTTGATGGGGCTAGAAAGGAGGGACAAGATGGGAGAGGTCCAGCCAGACCCATGTTTATCTTATATGCTTTTGGGTGGTTTTGTAGCACAACATCCTTCTGGTATATAATTTTATACTTCCTGTCCTTATACTTCATTGTAATAGAGAGTAGACAGTAAAAACCAGTCTGTCTTACACATAGTTTCCTTTGGAAAAATCAGAAATGTACCATTAAAACTAAGTGGCATTTTAACTGCAAGAATGACTTCATGGTTACTTTCCTTTCGTTGTTACTCGTGTTCATTCTCAGATCTTACAAACCCCTTAGAAAGATTCCACTGGAAGGGGATTGGCATTGCATCTTTGTGGTATACACACTGGCCAGTTCAAGCAGAAGGCAATTTTGGCTGAGAAACATACGCAGCATGATGTGTATTCCATCAAGTACTGTCATCCCAGCTCAATGTGATTGGTTTAAACTAAGTCTCCATGTAAGATAGTGAGGTTGGTGCAATTATTCACTTGCCACAAACTCACTACTGTTGTATTATTTGAGAATCAATCACTAAAAATCATCTGCAACACAAAAATTAATATGTTCCATGATATGTTGAGCTGTTTGCTGCAGGTTGCTGTCTGGTGGGTAGTTGATGGGAACTTCACCTGATACACCTCCCTGTCCCTGGAGGTGTTCAAGGCCAGGTTGGATGGGGCCCTGGGCAACCTTGTGTAGGTCCAGGCCCAGAGGCTGGTGGCCCTGCCTGTGGCACGGGGGTTGGAACTCTATGATCCTTGGGGTCCCTTCCAACCTAGACCATTCTATTATTCCATGATTCTATGATTTGCTCTGACTGTTGGAGAATCATTTGTAGCCTGCTTTTTTATGTGACTCTTTTACAATTTAAAACAGGATAAAGATTTTAATGGAGGAAAATATTAATGAACGAATTAAAACGCTAGAGAAATAAGAAATTGTCCCATTTGTGAACAAACACCATCATCCACCTAAGAAATTAAGTGTGAACTGTGTGAGTGCCACTTAGCAGCCATCAGGAGAATAAATGGGCACAAGTGGTCCTGTAAAGGACCCTCCGGACAATGGCAAATACAGTTTGTTCCTGAGTGGAGTAACAGCCTCCCAACACCTGCATAGACATGCATCACTGCTGTTCTGTTTTCATCCTAATACTGCCAATGGGTAATCAAAATCATAGGGGGGGCACTCATAACAGTGAACCATTGGGAGCTGTCTGAGGTAGTTCCAGTGCATTCATCTGGACAAAGAATGTGAGTGCAGTGTTAGTCCATTTTGCAGATACTGACTGAAAAATGGTAAGAGAAGCAAGGGCTGATCCGTTATTATAACAAAAAGGGGTGTCTGGGCTGGGTCTGTTCAAATGTTGCATGCCAAAATAGAGTAACTTTGTATTTGCACAAAGGATAATCTGCAAAGTGATGATGCTGAAAGAGACTGAGATGTAAATGGGATCAAAGGCTGAGCGTGAACTTCTGTGGTCTCTGGCTAAGAGTTCTTGAGCATGCTCTATAAAAAGCAGGGCTGTCAAGCAGCAATAGAAGGTGGTACTGCCTCGAGGAAAGTGCCACTAAATCCTATCCCATGTCTACGTACCATACAGTCTGTCATTAGGAAAGAGTTCAGAGAAGAGTTACACGTCTCTAAAATTTATGTGTGACTGATGCAATATGCTATTTAATTTCTGTTAAAAAAAAAAGAAAGCTTAAAAGAAGACTCATCTGTGGCACACAAGAGCTGTTGGAGCTGTTGAACACTAAAGGAAATGGCAGAAATGAGATTTCTGGAAAGTAAATGTAGATAAATCAAGCTAGAAATGATGTGCCTACTTCTCAGTGTGGTTAGTTGACCCCTGGAAACTGCTTACCTAGACATGAACCTTGCTCCTGTCACTTGAAATCTGTAAGCCAGTACTAGATATTTCACAAAAGTTGTATTCCACCTCAGTCAGGGATTATGCATGTGCGAGTGTTTTCAGTTGTTGGACCAAATAGGTCAGCAATCAAGTAAGCTCAAAGATCCAGTTACAGAAGAGGAAAGTGTTTAAAATAACTTATTTGAAAAGCACTTAAGTGAAAATATTAGTCATGGACCAGAGCAAAGACATTTATTCCATGCCACATATAAAAGTGGAATAATTTTATGAACTCAACAGAAAGGAAGTTATCAATACTGAATTTCTGAGCATTTTACCACAATAAGAAACAATAACTGGCAGCTAGCTTGTAAGAGAGGAATCTCATCTAACATTCTGTGAGGAAGCAAGGGTCTCACAGCATTTGCAAATGAGTTACAATTCATACAATTCATATCTGGCATAAGCATCATTTGATAATTGTTATGTGTTCTAGTCACTTTCTAATTCAACTCCATTATTAAAAATACAATGGGCTGCTGTACTTTATTTGTCATGTTCTTCCTTGGATTTACTGGCTCCAACCTGTCACACTACAGGGCTAACTGAAAAAGTTCATCTTGTAAGTTCTGTCTGCTGAGCTGAAAAGTTAATTCCTTCTACACTGTATTAACAGTGCTCATCTCCCTTGATATTTCCTTCCTTTCTTTCCTTCTTTTCATTCTCTCCCTTGCCTTTTTCCTTTCCATTCCTTCTTCCCTTACTGCTTTCTTCCCTTTCCCTCATTCCTCTCTTCCTCTCTTTTATCTTTTCTTCCTTCCCCCTGCCCTTTCTTTCTCCCTTCCCTCCATTTCCTTCCTTCTGATCTTCCTTCTTGCCTACTTCACCCTCTTTGCCCCTTCCCTCCCTTCCTCTTTGCCTTCCCTCCCTCCTCTGAAGACCTTTACCATTTGGGGTTGGACTCGATGATCTCTTGAGGTCCCTGCCAACCCCACCAATTCTGTGATTAGCAGAAATTAAAGCAACAATGTCATTATCTCTACTTTTTTTTCTATTCCTAAGGAAAAAAATAGGTAACAAAAAGCAAAAGACAGAATTTTTATTTTAAATTTGTAAGAAATCCAGAAAAAAAGATATGTTGAAAGCACAGTCACATTCTTTGTGTTTTGGAAGGAAAAAGGAATGATACTCAAATTACAGGGAAGCAGGAATGTGTTTGAGGTCCGGAAAGGTAGAAAGATACATTCAAACCTAGGTGCTCCAGGTAGCCAATGTAGGTATGGCATGACCATTTCCCCCAAGCTGACTCCTCCTTCCATTTCAAATGAAGCAAAGTTCAGTTGGAAGGAACCTTTGGTACCAGACCTTGAATTCACATGTCTGAACCACTATGTCTTCGCAGCTGCTTAACCCATGTGTGTAGAGTTCCCTGGTGTATGAAGTACACTCTGTTGTAGAATTGGAGTAGTCTGGTGTAAAACTCGTGTAGTCTGGTGTAGTCCTCTTCCAGAAGACTACATATCATTGCAAATCTTCAGCTTCACACTTACAGTAGATGCTTGGTATACCTACTGCCCTCCTTCCCATCAGCATGACATTACTGCCTTCAACTTTCCACTCTGTAAAGGCAGGATCTATTTCAGTTATCAGTTACAGGACCAGGACTAGTTTTCAGAGCTTCTGTGCCACAAAGACGAGAAGGGGGAACTGAACCACAGACTTCAGAGAGTTAATTTAGTGTACTAAGATAAGCCCGTACTTCCTCAGGCACTCAGATATATTAATGTATTTTTTATGGCATGTAAACTACAAATATGGTGAAAAAATTTCTGGCAATGGGAGCTTCGATAGCTTCCACCTAGACTTCTGACTCCATTGCTGCTGAAACAAAGCAATATGTGTACGGTGAGCCAGCGCAAAAGTGATTTAACTACTGCTTTATGGATCTCATGAATAAGGAATAAAAAGTAAAAGGGGCTTTTGACAAAATCAAATAATGACAGTTTCTGGACAGAATATGGCATTTGACCATCTTACATCTGTTTGAATGACAATCGTATTTGATGTTGCATTTTTCAGTTTCTCACCTAACAATACAATGCATTCAGATCGTTCCTTCTAACTACATTCCTAAAACTAGTTGACATCTTCCAAGTCTTACACCGCTTGCTTGGCTTACTTAGTCCAAAAAGAAACATGCTAAAATGGACTTCAGAGTTATTCCGGCATAGTGTTTAACAACAGGGGATTTGGATATCATAAAACACTTCCAAAAGCCTAAATGGCTATCATATCTGTAAGTGAGTTGGAGGAAGCACTGCTGTGTTGTAAATTACGTTAATAAATTCTACTGATTTCACTGTCAATATCACAAGACTTCAGTACAAAATCTCCTCCCAAGACTTTGGGGATTTAGTAAAATTTCTGTGTTCAGGTTTCTAAAGAGTAATTGCATGTGTGATCTGTTTCTGCAGCGTCCGTTATCCAAATGGCAGGAAAAAAGGGGAAAGCACAGTTAGTTTTATTCATCACTACTCTTGGTTATGACTCTAGTATTTCTGGTTTTATGTAACTAATGTTACATGATGTGAGTGACAACTGTTGTAATATTTGCATTGTATATTTCTAAAGCAATGAAGACATTTAAAATGTCTATTGGCTATCAATGTAATGTTCTATCATCCTCTTATTTGGTAATAAAGCAAATACAGAAATGAAAAGATTAATCTCCATATTCTCACGCTGTACAAGCAACATTAATTAATTCAACATGACAAGCTTTGTGAAGTATCTGGGTAAGTCAATCTAGTATCATTTTGTTCATGAAGCCCAAAATATAGACTGACAAAGCACAAGTATGAAATGCATTTCAATCAGTTTAATCAAATAGAGTCAATGTAAAGAAAAGGGGCATTGTCAAGATGTGTCAGTGAACATTTGACCTGCCTTGCAGTTAATACTGTTTTGTGCAGATTTCTCTTGGGGGGATACCCTCTCTGTTCTACATTTCAATTCTAAAAAATGAAAATTTTATTTTTGATCTGGTTATTGGCAATCCATAGTAGGAATGATGTAAGAAAGATATCACTTTCAAATCATTATCCACATAGAATTTGAACATGCAAACTCAGACCCTTTAAGGGTCAGACACTATTCAGTGTGACTTTTGGCATATATAGCAGAACCAAGTGGACACAGAGCTTGGCAAACTTGACCTTTTCCAGGGCAGTGGAGGGGCTTTGCCACAGATGGCTTCAGTGAGACTTCAGGATGGATTCACTGGTAAGATAATCCAGGATTTTTTCCAGTTTTCAAAGTTGCATTACCTCCCTGCCTCCTGCCCCCCTCTATTACTTTCCATGATCCCAGTGACAAGCAAAGCAGAACACAGCTCTATACTTATTTCTGAAAAGCTCTTCCCAGACCTCTTTTCACAATGCTTGGTCTAATGTTGTGGTTTCTGATGACACTCAATATACAGGATAACATTGATGGTCAAAATATCGTGCAAAATAATTCTGTTTTGCCTTTAAATCTACTCTTCTGCCAAAGAATAAAATGGTTGTTCTAAAGGCTTTAAAAACTGCCTGTTACTTTCTTTGAAAACTGGGCAGGATTGGAATTCCATTAATGTGAATATACACACATGCACACCAGAAACTAGAAAAATAGCTGTTACCTTTTTTTTCCTCAAGTGAACACAAAACTGTGGGGGTGACCAAGATTTGGAGTGCTGTTTCAAAAGGCCATTTGTAGCAACAGTATTTATTCAAAGGCCTTGTTTCATTTCCCAGGCTCTCAGATTTCTATGTGTAGAAAAATCATCACTATCTAGCTGCCTTGGTGACCTCAGACACATGAACCAAGTTTGATATGGACAGATCAGCATGAAGAATCCTTAGTGAATGCCTGAGCAAGCTGCTCTGTCCACCTCTGAGAAGTGTTGAATGCTACCCCAGAAACGAAGACAATTGTCAGTGTTAAGTTTCACGCCTCTCCTGAGAGATGACAATAGGAAATACACAAATATTCTGGATTTCAGTTGCACTGATGGTTGTCATTTGTGCCCTCTCTCCCAATTCCCAGTCTCTTTCCCTCCCCAGTCCTAGATGGAGTTGTGTCTGGAGCTCAGCAGAGCCCATGGAAGTACTGAGAGCACGCCCAGAGGATTGTCAAGCTCTAGAGTCTCAGCAGACCAAGCCATACTGTCAATACGTGCACGCTCTGATCCAAGCAGCGTCCATTTGAATCACTCATCTGCAGGGCATGTTTTTCAGACAATGCTCCAAAGATCATGATTGCAGATTTTTCCCTACCTGTTGATGGGTGAAACACAAGAAGTTCACAAATCTGGAGAGCTCTCCATACCGCTCAGTGTTTCTCCTGTTACCTCTTGAAACTGCAATACTATGTTGAAGTATTGCAAGTTCTCTTATGTGATTTTTGAATGCTTCCTTCTTCAGACTTTGCTGGAATGAGCTTAGAGCTACATGGAAAGAATGATTAATAGCAGTTGAATGAATCACGGGAAAAGTTGTTGCCTGGTTCCAGCTCTGGAAATGCACCTGTATCAGTCTCATTTATTTGAACTGGTTTACCCTTTAGTTTTACAGTCAACAAACTAGAATACCCAGAAAGGTCTGAAGTGTCTTATTTTGATATCTTCAGCATTTTCACTCCAGTATTTTATTTAAACCTTTCAGTTTTTCATGAATATATGCTGCTTGGTCCTTGACTAAAACATTTAACAACGTGAGAGTGGAGTATTTTGCTGCTACAGACTTAGACCTTCTGAAGAGCCTAATCAAAACCAGATTTTTTTTTCTTTAATTGGAAAAGAAATGAGTGTTTTGCACTATACACTAGCTAGTTAGCGCTATCATAAGCAACCCCCTATTAATCACGTACCCTTTTTTGCAGCTGTGTACAGTAACTGACCTGCCTAGATACACTATAACTGAAGCAATTAAGGATCTTTTGTATTTTTTATGTAATTACCACTTCTGAGCCAGGTTGCTAAATACTTGGGACATTTGGGGGTATAATTTCAAGGTCATTATATTTTTGTTCATCTCATTTCCTAGGAAACCTATTTGCAGACTTGCCTAAAGCATCCCAGATACTGTACATTAAAGTATGGCAAATTAATTTAATCCTACCTCCTTCCACTCAGTAGGTGCGTGTCCATTTTTCCAATGTATAATGCACAGTATATTTTTAAATTGTAAACTATTCCTGTTTTAATGATGCAAACAATGGAGAGACCAAATAAGCTAAAGGAGCTAACACATTTATCTCTACATTCTGCCATCTGTTTGAAACTGCTGATGTAATTCCAGTTTTAAATTACATTAGATCCTGCCTTCTGGACCCCTTTTCCTATTTACTTTTTTTTATTTAAGGCTTTAGAGAAAGCAGTGCCTTCAGGTTGTTGACTACTTAATAAGAAACTGTGTCTTTGACTGTTTTCAATCTGGACTTAAATGTAGGTTTCCTGGACAAAGAGGTTTAATGGAAGTAATAGCTTTATTTCCAAAAGATGAAACTTGTTCTCTGTGTACAATTTGATGAGATCTGTTTTCACCAATAATGCTAGCAAGCAGCAGATTTATTTATACTGAAGAAACAGCAAAGATTAAGGGTTGTGTTCTTGCATACTCTATTGTCTGATGGTGGAATTTCCGGTTTTACCTCTGCATTTATGCTTCAGAATTAGTTTAATTTTGTCTGTGTAACCTCTCCCCCTTATTTTAGTGGCTTAATTAACAACCTTACATTTATTTTTCTCAGCACTTCCTTTGCCTTTTGATTCCACAGTGGTAATTCTCCTTCTTTTTTTTCTTTTTTTTTTTTGTAGTATCTTATGGCTGGAACAGGTTGTTTGACTTGATCTGATACTAATGTTGATCTTTTAAGGATCTGCTTAAAGGGGGCATTGGTCAGGCTCTGTTTTCAGTAGATCAATTAAACAGCCTGTTCTATGCGCATTAAAATGTTGAAGTCCCCATTCAGATTTTAAAACATTTGCATCACAAAAGTGAAATGAATGTATTCTGGTTTAGGTTTATTTTGTTTGGTTGGTTGGGTTTTGTTTGATTTTTTTAGTTTGGTTACATTCATTATATAGAAGGACTTTGGAAGAAAGATGGAGTCCTGTACTGAAAATGTTGTGGATTTCTCATTTGTATTGATGTTAATAGGAAAGAACACATGATTAAAAATAAGAAAAAGGCATTTCAAGCTACATTTTATTCATTGTGGTGCAGAAATTTTTCATGATCATATCTTCAAAAGTCATGTTAAGATTTATAAAAATCGTACAGAACAACTTCCCATTTGGAATTTCTGAACTGTACCAGGCAAAATTCACAAGAAAATGTGGAAGTAGATAGTTTGATTCTGATCCCTTTATAGAAAATTTAGATTTTTAATGAAAAGTAATTTTATCACAACATTGATTTGGAAAATTCTTTAAAAGTAAAATGAGAATCCACAAAATGAAACCTTTTTTGTTAATCCTGGAAGGAAAACAGACGTTGGGTTAATTTGGAATTTAAACAGATTATTTTATCTTTCACTATAAGACTTTAAAAAAAATTGTCATTCATAATATTTTATTCAATATAGAAATTGTAATTCCTAGGAAACTCTAGTTGTCTTACTGAATGGTAACTAGGAGCTATGTCAAATATGCATCTTAAATATTGTAGTTGAACTAGCTTCCAGAATAGCAGCAATTTTAGTAGATCTACCATCTATCAATTTTGATAGATGGAGAAGCACCTTTAACTTTCCTAAATCAATCCCACTAACAAATAAATATATATAATCAGTCACTGTGGCTTTAACTATCATCATGCTTAATCACAACAAAAGTCTGGCGATTAAAATGCGACAGACTTAGTGTAGGCTTTCTACGTTTCCTCTCCAGCCACTGAAATCAATGGCTAAACTAAAGCAGTGGCCAACTGTTGGGAATGTGGATGACTCTCTGTTGTTTGTTTGTTTATGCCTAGCCTGGCCACCACCAGCGGTGAAAATCTGAAGCAGAGAGGTGTAATATTCCCTCTATGCTCCAGATTGCCAACCAAAAAGTCAACAGCTTCCTAGAAACTGTTAAAGGCTAAGCCAAGCAGTACCTGTATTTTCAGAGGTTGGTAAAGAACGACATAATCCCTTTATTCCATATCTTCATGGAAGACTATATTCTATGGTGATTCATCTTGCTATGAAAAGACATCTGCAGAAAAGTTAAACTGGAGATGCACCAGTAAAACAAAGTACATCTATATTTTAAATAGGCCCGAACCTGATGAAGGTGCCAAAATATTGCCAGTTAAAACTTGTGATGGGAGCTCACATCACCTTTTTGTGGGTACAAAAAGTTACGCAGAGCAGAGCAAGGAGTGTTGATTTTCTGCCTACAAAAATAACATTAACTTACAGAGTCTGAGCAGCGTTTCCCAAACAAAGAATTTATGAATCCACCCCAGCCTACAAGGAAAAAATAATTAAAGGCACATTATTTCTTCAAATATTCAGATTCCAAATGTTTGGTAACCAACTGCCTGTTGTGGTAATGCTCCTAGTTCCTAGTTCACAGAATTTGTATTCTAGACCTACAAGAAATTAGTATACAAAATGAACTGAATGAATGATTTGTTAGAAGAACTTTTTGTTGTGAAAATGTAATGAATATTTCATGATTCAAATTCAAAGCAACTATAAATTTAAAATATCAAGTTTTGCTGTGATGCATAAAAACTATTCATCATAACTGTTAAATACAAACCATATTCACCCCTGGTAAGAACCATAAATATGACAAGAAGTCCCAGAAAGTTGTTGTTATGGTTAAGAAGGAGCCTACATAATGAATCCAGTAAAATTCTTTCAAATGTTTTAAATAATGCTGTCTTTCCTGAGGATAGATTGCCATTCGTTGTCGTCAAGATTTGCAAATCAGTCAGGGTCACCAAAATTCAAACATTGTCATTGCATCCCTAGGACAATGTCATATGAAATTATGATTAAAATTTTATTAACAAAAAGTCAAAGAGTATGTCTTACCAAGTCCTGTGCCAATTTATTTGCAAGAATCTCAAAACATTTTCTCCAGCATGCACACCCGGCCTTTCAATGCAGTTCCCATTCTCAAAGAGACACTTTTGAAATTACAAATCTCTTGGTATCCAAAGCAACCTTTAGTAAATTGAAATGTAACAGCAATATCATGGACTGTATTTCCCCTGGAGTAAAATAAATGTTGTTGTTCTTGAGATCTATGTTGCTGAAAATATCTGATACTTCTTAAGCACACTAGTGCATGAAGACTGAATTTTAAGCTGATTGGATAAAATTGGTCTGATTGCTTATTTTATTTAGTGATACTGAGATCTTACATTATTTCTTCAGTATTTTTTCTTATTATTGATTTCTAGAACTGTATTTCTTAAAACAAAGCCTCTGCAGCAGCTCTAGTGTGAGGTCTTCTAAGCCATATGCATTTCAAGAGAAATTCAGTCCAGGTGAATTTCCCTATAATCAATCCCATCAAGAAAACCTGTACATAAATTAAATTTAATTACATAAATAACAGAATCATCCCTGGGGCCCATCTCATCTGAAAGAGAAGCTCTGCAAGGCGATGGATGGCAGCATGCTATAGACTCTCCAGAACACTGCCATACTGGGCTGTTTTACAGAAAAGGCTCTGCTGTGCCATCCTTCTGTTCTAAGGAGGGCAGCTGCCCGATCTGATCACAGAATCATGGCATCACACACTGGTTTGAGTTGGAAGAGACCTTAAAGATAATCTAGTTCCAACACCCTGACACTGGCAGGGAAACCCTCCCCTAGCCCACGTTGCCCAAAGCCCCATCAAACCTGGCCTTGAACACTGCCAGGGATGGGGCAGCCACAGCTTCTCTGGGCAGCTTGTGCCAGGGCCTCACCATCCTCACAGGGAAGAATTTCTTCCTAATGTCTAATCTAAATCTACCATCTTTTAGTTTAGTTGTCCTAACACTACATGCCCTTGTAAACAGTCCCTCTCCAATTTTATTCTACTGGCAGGCTGCAATAAGGTCTCCCTGGACCCTTCTCCAGGCTGAATAAGCCCAACTCTTCATATGAGATGATGTCCAGCCCCCAATCATCTCCATGGCCCTCCTCCAGACTCGCCTCAACAACAACATTCCTTTGTATGCTGAGGACCACCAGAGCTGGATGGAGTACTTCAGGTGGGATTTCACAAGAGCAGAGGAGAGGCTGCAAGCACATATTGCCAGCCCATGTTGAGCTTCTCATCAACCAGTACTCCCAAGTCCATCTCCTCTGGGGTGCTCTCATGCAGGCAGTGCAAACCTTTGGACAAAGAGCAGAAAGACTGTGGTTGCTGTAGTGATTCAGAGATACAATAGAAGTGAAGCTTGTAGTCTTTCCATAGTCAGGACCCCAGTATAAAACTCCAATTAGAAACCTTCAAATAAATTAGGAGAGACCATGAAGCATGAGTGCAAAGCTTAGTTCATATGACTGAATTTTCAAAATGCGTATGCCTAAATGTATTTACTTTATATGTTTTCAAAGACACTCTCTGTATACAGCTAGAATCCAGCCTTAATACAATTTGCAATGAGCTGGCTAATGAGCTTCTGGTTTTGAACAACGGGACTCCATTTTCAAAAGATTAGATCCTCTGAGAATCACATTATTCCTATTTTCATAAAGTATTTGAATCTAGCTACCGTAAGGTTGCGAAATACTGCAGAACAGTCAGATTCAGAGATTATTTAATCAGCAATAAAATGTCATTGTAGGCAGCATAGCAGTACTTCCTAAATCCCTCATTGCATGGTTGGCTTGTATCATTAGAATCTGTGCTGGCTGGTCTCCAAAGATATAGAATTAATGCTGTCTGCAATTATTGGATTTTGTTAAGCTTAGAGAATTCAACAGGTATAGTGTTAATGATCGAAGAATAGCTAAGCAAGCTCCTAATCTATTGCTCATTGTTGAAAAAAAACCACAACAAAACATTTAAAGCCCAGCCCTATCATACTTAGAATGTGGCTCAGATCAGAAAAATAAATAGCTCTGCACCTTTTCTCCCTGTGTGGTAAATGTAATGCATTGCTTGCTATTATGCAAATGATGGGCTTTTTGGTGAAATATATTTTGCTGAGAAATAAGTAAGATGTAAACTGATTTATAACAAGGAGGAGTATGAAATGTACCTATCACGGCCATATACCTGCCAGTTGGGAAAATAATCTATTGCTAGGAAAAAGAGAACATAATCTAGTCTAACTGTCTTTAGAAACATCAGTGCCTTTTAATTAGCTCTCAGCAATCACAGGTTATCGTGGTGTGTATTGTACTGCGTCGATAAACCTGTGAGGGGAAAATATTGCAGCTAATACCTAGCTCCGAGTTCAGACTTAGAGCATGTTTGGTGAAGCTTCTGGATGTTGAGATTTTCCAAGAGCAATGGAGATGTGGGTCTCCTGGCAGAACGAAAGGGATGAATTTGGTTGTAACGGAATCTTGGCAAAGGATTTAAACTTTGTATTTGTAATGGTATTATTTATTGCAAATGTATGCATTATATATTATAAAATTACAAATAAAAATATTGTTGATTTAAATACTTTCCTAAAGAAAAAGAACTGAAAGCTTCCTATTGTAGAGACTGTAGAGCTAGTAGATGACTTTAGAATATTTTGAGAAAACAAAAACTCCCACAGGGCATTTTCTTTTTGTACAAGGGGTCTCTTAACTGAATGTTCAGTACTATTATTGATCAATTAAATGTAAAATCTTTTTACGCTTCAAATTGCATCATCATCATTCATTTTGATAGTGACAGCTAAGTTTGGCTTTTTATTGAAGCAGTCTGGTAATAAAACAGAGCGGAAAAACAACATATGTATCCTGAAAATGTCCTTTTCCTGTATCTGCAGTCCATCATTCCAAATTACCTTGCTCTTCTTCCACTGTCTGACTAACAGGGGCCACAAACAATGGTATCAAAAGAGGATGTTTTGGTTAATTTTCCCCTTTGGTATCTTGGTCGCCATCCTGCCATACTAACAGTGAATATTTTAGTAGAAAATGCAAAAGACGTTGGGGAAACCTTCAAGGCAGGACATAGGTGTGGCTATTAAGAGCTGTCACTGGTGCCACGGCTGAGAAAAAGACCTACCTTTTCACATTTCCACCTGCAGCAGGCTTTGAGGAGCTGAAGTCATCCTGCATAACTGCCAAAATGCCTGTCATTGCAGCATGTGTTGTCAGGGCCCTTGGTGTGCTGAAATAAGTCCAGCCATTTGGGAGCCCCCAGCACATTGTTGCCCCTGTGCCCCATCTCCCCTGGACCTGCCTGGGGCCTGCACCCCCTGCTTGAGCTCCCATCCCACAGTGCCCAGGCAAGAGGAATTATGGAGAGGAGTTATGGATCTGGTCAGTAAAATTTGTTTGGTTTTAGATATTGCCTGGAAGGATGAGATTGAGGCCTTCATCAAATTTCCTTTGAATTCCCGAGATCTCAGAAAGAGAAGGGATATTTCTTGACAATGGACAGATGTGTCTGAAGAGTATGCAATATTTATTGGGTTTTTTCAGACTCAATGCAAAAATGTTTCTTATCTTTCCTTAAGTTTTTGAGAAATAGTTTTATTCCACAGTGAATCTCATTACATATTTTTAATTTTGGATTGTCTTTAGACAAAAAAGTGTTTAAATAGTCTTCTTTTGAAGACTACTAATGTCAGGAAGCAACCAGAGCAAGGCTGTACCACAAAGGAGTGCAAGACAGAGGCCAAAGGTCCCACAGCATCTGATCTGGGTGAACAGAGTGCTAAGAACAGGTCTGTGGACAATCCCAGATAAAGCAAAAGAACAAGCCAGGTCAGTTCAGGAGTCATAGCCAGACACAAAGCTGCATCATGGTCCAGGTTCTGTCCAGGAGTCAGGGCCAGCTGTGTCTGAGCACAATCACAGCACAGCTTAAGAAAGAAATGAAGAACACGACTTGATGGAGCTCCTTGGGCTGTGTGGGCAGAGGATGCAGATGGAGGTCCTGGCCAGGATGGACAGGTCCATTAAGGCCTATTGATGCACTCAGCCCTGACAGATAAGCTGAATATTAGAAAATCTCTATGATTTGTTACAAATTATTGCTGTTTGTTAACGATTATAATACTGTATATATCTTCAGTTTAATAAATAAAAATATTTATGCCTCCAGAAGTTATAAAAACAGTTGTTTTGAGGAATTTTGCTTTCTAGATTCTTTTAAATGGTACTTACAATGTTGAATCATTCCCCTAAATGGCCACCAAACAAAATGTGAATTTTAATATGATGAGATTTTGTTCTAAAATCCTATATTCAAGGTAGGAGGTAAGAAAGCCTCAAGGTTCTTGTGCTTCAACAAAGAGGGATGAAATATGTAATTTCGCAATCACTGCAATTCTTTGCAAGCCAAAGCCATTTTTCAACCATGAACAGCAAAGGCAACAAGAAACTGATGGTCTTGTGGGAATGGTAATTAGGAATACAATCTGGTCCCAAAATAACGTTGTTGCCTGCTTTTCCCTTTCTTTTCCTTGTGCCTCTCCAGTGATGGGAAATCATGGCATTGATAGAGTTGGGCTAGCATTTTAGGTCACTGCTGAAAATAGTAGAAGATACAAAAGAATTTAATACAAAGCCTCCACTGCTATGAGAATAATTTGACAGCCTCTTTCTTGAAAAATTACATATTAAAACATATGTATCATTACCTACTTATTAGAGCCTTATCACTACTTGGAACAGTTCCTCCTGTGATGAAAGAGTAAGAAACATGATCTAGATTTTGTGGGTAGATAATGATATGTTTCTCTAAAGTTTCGCTTGGGATCTTTATTACTCCAGTACCAACCAGACTCAAACAGGACTGACATTTAAGTCGGAAATACTCTTTAAGGAGGCACCTTTAGCCTATTGATGTAGACTTTTTTTTTTTTTTTTTTTTTTCACAGCAAGGTAAGCTTTCCCTCTACCTGAAAAGAAGAATCAGCCAAATATAGTTGAGAAGCTTTGGGTGGCCCCAGAGCGACGACAGCGCAAATAGGATGGATAGGATCTAATGAGTAGGAGCACTGTACAGGGAATCTAAAATTCACATGTTCTTGTAGAACTTCAAAGAAATTGATACGGTGTCACAGAGAAGTCTAGTACCTTTGTGACTATGGCTCAGCACCAAGTTTCAAATAGACTTCTGCTGGCTTATTTTTTTGCATTTCAGCTATGCGGATTTGCCTCACACAGACTGAAGCTTTGGACAGTTGGCAACGAAGATAGTGAATATAAAACGAGTTCAGACCATCTCTGACCAAACATAACATGTACATTTTCATGGGATGAGGACTGCCATCTATAAATATAACACCAGAGGTGAATTCTTGATGTTATGTCAAATATAAAGGCCCAAACATAAAGGAGGGCTCTTTAATTTCCTCAAAATTCTAACAACTGGGAAGAGCAAATCTTTTTTGAAGAGAAGCCATCTGATAAAATGTTAATATCCATTTTTGATACTGATCTGATTTAGTGTTCTTGGTACTCTCGCATCTAGGGCTCTGGTATGATGGTAGTTTGCTCTTTTTTCCCCATGTGAGACTGTGTAGAGGGGGTCAGTGAAAATTCAGAATTCACTTGAACCATGAATATAAATACAAGGCTAAGTTGGGAAAGTCCTATTGAATTTTCTAGCCGTTAATGACCAAATAATTTTTCTTTATGGACTAATGTAAAGCAGCAGAATCTGATAAAGAGTCAGCTATACACTGGAAGTTGTCAGACGAGTTGGGTCCCATAGCAAGGTAGAACAGTGGTGATACATGCCATCTGCTGGGACCCCACACACTAGCACATCCTCAGGTAATGCTTGGTGGCCATAGAATATGCCTGAAAAAGTGAATTATTAAACTGAAGGTAACTGCTGGCAAGCCACAGCAATAAATGCCAACTGAGAAAGGCCACTTGCAAAGCCTCACAGACAGCTGGTGGTTCAGAGACTGAGGTATGTAAACTCCTGCATTTCTCTGCGGGCTCAAGACATCTTTTCTTACACAGCTTTCCACATTTTTAACCAGATTTGTATTAGAAAGGCCATGTTCTTCTTTTCTAAAATATTAAGACAGGTTTTCCTAATATTATACAAATAACAGTCATGGTTTTTCAACCTTCAGTTATATGATTGAAAGTGTTGAACAATCAAAATGTTTCAATGAGAACGTTATGCAGATTTGTGTTCATGTTGTTTTGTTTTCACTAGGCAATTCACTGGATGAAGTATCTATAAATAGAAATATTAAAGAATTCAATAAAGTAATTTTACCCTGAAAACATTACTTGGTGATGTATGTTAAATCAGGTAGCATCACAGAGTAACATATACCATTTCATCCACGCATCCAGAATAGCTCAAATTTGAACTATCAAAAATAGTGCCCACACAGTATGCATATGTACTGGGTCTGGCTGGGATGGAGTTAATCTTCCCCACAGCAGCCCTCCAGTGCTGCGCTGTGTATCAGTAATTCCAAGATGTTGGTAACACACCAGGAGTTTGGCTGCTGCTGATCAGTGCTGGCACAGTACCAAGGCCACCTCTCCAACACTCATCCCCACCATCCCCACCAGTAAGTGGCCATCCCTTGCTTCTGTGGCCTGTAGACTCTCTTCTTCCACTTAAGTTTGTCCAGCAGTCCCCTGTTTGTCCACACAAGTATTCTGCCTCCTTTTCTTTACTTCTTTCCCACTGGGATGCTCTGATGTTGAGCTTGGAAGAAGTGGTCCTTGTATATGGACCAACTATCTTGGGACCCTTTTTCCATCAGTACCCTGTCCCCTGGGATTTCCCCCAGTAATTTCTTGAAGAGACCAAAGTTGGCCTTGCCGAAGTCCAGGGTTGCAGTCCTACCTGCTGTTCCCTTTCTACCACATAAGATCTTGAATTCCACCATCTCTTGGCACTGCAACTGCCTGTGCTACTTTGGATGTTCAAAGGAAACATCCCCTCTACATGTCATGCAACAAGCACTGTATAGAGTAAGTGGGTAGTGTTGATCACACAATGTGCTTGACTAGGGAAACCCAACCACCCAGATATCCTGTTTTTTGGCTAGGATAGAGTTAATTTTCACAAGAAGGTGGGAGGAGACATAGCCAGGATAGCTGACCCAAACTAGCCAAAGGGGTATTTGGTACCGTATGACATCATGCTCAGTATACAGAGAGTAGAACTGGCCAAGGAGGAGGGATCATGGCTTGGGGACAGACCAGGCATTGGGTTGCAGGAGGCAGGCAAATTGCATTGTGTATCACCTGCTTTGTATATTTTTAATTAGTATTGCTGCTGTTGTTTTCTTCATCATCTGCTGTCCTATTAAACTGTCCTTATGCCAACCTGTGAGTTTCGCCTTTTTTCTTCTGGTTCTCTTCCCCACCCCATTGGGATGAGGAGAGGAGTGAGGAAGTGGCTGAATGGTACTTAATTGCTGGCTGGGCTAAACCAAGAATCCGGGAAGAAATCATGGACTGTCCAGAAGGCAGATACTATTGAGCACATGGCTTGTGCCCAAGAGACACCACCATAAAATGGGTTATCAGAAGATGAGAGGCATTATGCTTGGTTTACTGATGGATCCTGTCTTGTGGTATGAAACCATTGGAAGCAGTAATCTGCTATGTGGAGTCCCACATGACAAACTTCTGAAACCACGGAGTGAAAACTTGAGTGAAGTCAGTTTGCAAAAGTGAAAGACATCCAACTAGCCCCAGAGACTGCTGAACAAGGAAAGAAGCCAGTATGTTATACTGACCTCTGGATGGTGGCTAATGTCCTGTGGGGGTGGCTACAGCAGTGGAAGGAAACCCGTTGTCAGTACAGAGGTAATCCCACCTGGGCTGCTGCATTGTGGCAGGACATTGTTGTCCAGGTAGAAAACATGGCTCTAAAGGTACATCATGTAGATCACATGCCCAAACCCCACGCTACTGAAGAGCATTGAAACAATGAACTGGTAGGCAAAGCTGTCAAAATTAAAGTAGCTCAGGTGGACCTGGACTGGGAGTGTAAGAGTGAGCTGTTTGTAGCTTGATAGGCACAGAAAACATTGTGACCTCTAGAAACAGATGCAACATACAGATGAGTTTGTGATTGAGGAGTGGACATAACCATGGAGACCACCACATATGCCACTCATGAATGTGAAATGCATGCTGCAATCAAGCAGCCACACAAGTATGATCTCCCTGGTATAGAGAGTGGTGGCTGGGGTTTTGATATGGCAAATTAACTACATTGGACCATTGCCATGAACACACCAAAGCAAGTGCTACATAATCACTGTGGTGGGAACAACTACTGGTTGGCTAGAAGTAAACTATGGCACGCCCCAAAACACCACCTTCAGCCTTGAAGGGTAAATTATATCCCAGAAAGAATCAAATCAGACAGTGTGACTAATTTCCAAAATAAACTCAAAAACTTCTGAGCAAAGAAACATGGTATTGAGTGGGTGTATCACATCCCTTATCACCCACAAGCCTCTGGAAAGACTGAGAGATACAATGCACTGTTAAAGGCTACGTTAGGCAATAGTTCATGAAAGCCCCAGGATACAAATTTAGCAGAAGCCACTTGACTGGTTAACACCAGAGGTTCTGACATCCTGGTCCTGCCCAGACAAAATCCCTACATAAAGCAGGAGGAGATAAGGTCCATGTAGTGCACATAGGGAAGTGGCTGGTGAAGGTGGTGAGCCTTGTTCCTCCCAAGGGAAAAGTCAAACCAAATTGTGGGATTGTCTTTGCTCAAGGATCTGGAAGTGCTTGGTGGGTAATGAGGATGGATGGTCAAAGAGATTTAAACTTGTGGGAAAAATAATGTGTGATGTGAGTTGTATGTTGTAGGAAGTAATGTAGCAGGAATGACCTGAACCAACAAAGAGCAGGTATTGCAATGAACCAGAGGAGTGTAGTGCTGACTCAAACTAAGCCAGCATTGGTGTCTAACACACTGCTTCTCCTGCCCAGAACATCTGTCCTGACAGATGGGGCTCAAGCCATAGCCTGTTCTCTACGAACATCTGGAGGAGTGGAGGAAGCCCATGGAATGGAAGAGGTCACACTGTCTCTACCTACCTAGCTCCCTTTTATACTGAGCATGATGTCATATGGTACACTCCCTTTGGTTAGTCTGGGTCACCTGTCTTCACTGTGTCCCATCCCAACTTCTGGTGAAAATCAACTTTATCTTAGCTGAACCCAGGACAATAGATTAAGTTGTAAGTGTTGGTAAGAAGGGATTTCAGTAATAAAAAATAAATTCAATGGGAGCTAGAATATATATATGCTTCCTGATGAGGGAGAGAGAAGGGGCAGATGCCCATTTCCTCTCTATGGTGACCCAAGGAAATGGGATGATGTTGCGACAGGGGAGGTTTAGGCTGGATATTAGGAAGACGCTCTTTACTGAGAGGGTGGTTGGGCACTGGAACAGGTTCTCCAGGGAAGTGGTCACAGCATCAAGCTTGGCTGAGTTCAAGAAGCGTCTGGATGCTGCCCTCAGTCCCATGCTCTGACTTGGCTGGTCCTGTGTGGAGCCAGGGGTTAGACTCGATGGTCTTTATGGGTCCCTTCCAGCTCAGGGTATTCTATGATATAGAATATCATATATATTTATATACAAATTATGTGGGACCTGAATGTGATACAAGTGATGTGGAATAAGGGATAGATATTGTATTTGATCTGACTGGGATGGAGTTAATTTTCCCCACAGTAGCCCTCACAGTGTTGTGCTGAGTATCGGTAGCTCACAAGGTGCTGGTAACACACCAGTGTTTTGGCTGCTGCTGAGAAGTGCTGGCACACATCAAGGCTGTCTCTCTCCAACATCCCTCCTCAGCACTAGGCTGGGGGTGGTCAAGATCTTGGGAAGGGACACAGCCAGGACAACTCACCCAAACTGACCAAAGGGACATTCCAAACCATATGACAGCTGCTCAGAAATAAAAGCTAAGAGAAAGGAGGAATGAGGACATTTGTTATTACAACATTTGTCTTCTGGAGCAACAGCTATGTGTACTGAAGCCCTGCATCCCAGGAAGTGGTTAGTCTTCCTGTTGATAGGAAGTAGAGAATAAATCTTTTGTTTTCCTTTGCTTCCTTGCACAGCCTTTTGCTTTATTGAACTCTCTTTATCTTGACCCATGAGGATATTTTTCCCATTTTACTGTCTCCCCTCCCTGTCCTGCTGGGGAGGGGAGTGATAGAATGGCTTGGTGGGCACCTGGCGAGCAGCCAAGGTCAACCCACCATATCATATCAACAGTTATTTCCAGAAATGATCCACAGAAGTCAGTGCCTTTGAATCCTAGCCTTTCTGAGATACTTGTGTTATTAACTGCAATTATGACACTTAACCACTTACGGAGACCATTCTAAATTGTACCTGTTATGAATGATTTGTCTATGTTTTTTTTTCAAGTTACTGATGCTAAAAATAAAAAATACCTATCTATAAAGGTGTTTTCTTGGATTTTCTGAAATAGTTTTGATTCTGTATGATGGTGCCTCAGTTGCAGTTTTTCCTATAAAGTTCATATGAAATACCATCAATTGTTTTGCTGATACCAGTCAAGTTTTACTCCATTCCTGATGTCTAAAAGTTTTCTGTTTCTCTCCACAAGATCAGCCAATTTTGCTTTTAGGAGGTTTATTCTTTATAAATGTAGTAATACCTACCACCAATGATTCCAGTGTTGATTTGAGAACTCAAAAAAGATTCTATAGAAAGCTTCTATAACCTGTGTACAGCTGTCGACGTCTTCTTGGGAGTCTATTTGCATAGATGGGGTTAGATGAAGTTCAGAAACCCACTTGGAAGGTGTCTTCCTTCATGAACTATGGCCCCAAAACCAGTTCTTCCCAACATAGGAAATACTTTTTCTATAAAAGCTGTTTCATTCTTTTACCTCTGGCAGTGGCTATTCTGGCTTGTACTAAAAGCATTCATCTTCTTTGTGCAACACAGATCATCAATCGAGAGAGGAATTTGCAGTAGCCTGTTGAGAACTTTTTCTGTCAGTGTTGCCTCACTCAAAAGCCAGAGCAGCTGGACAGACGTTAAGACTGCTTGTTAAGTTCTAACGTAGCACTGTCTCCATGACTGCTTCTGTTGGAGCAAACGTTCAGCTCATAGCACCCCAACAAAAGTGAGAAGGTAGCAGTGCACTGGAAGCACCGATGCTTTAATTTTTGCATTTGATTTCCTGTAAAAACGTATAGATACCTTATTATCAATTCTGTATTTGATAAAGCTGGGGCAGCTTGCATTTGAAGTAAATGCTGCTCCATCTACAAAATAGTTGGATCAAACAGGAAGAAAGAGATCATTAAATATGCACGATTTTGTCAGAGGGAAATCTAGACTTATATTTTAGAGGCTGAAGAATCTAAGTACTTCAAAGTGCTGCATTTACCTCAGCTTCACAGCAGAAGTAACTGAACTGCCGGCTTCCATACATGTTTGGGAAACCAGAGGTAGTGGATTTCCACATGAATAAAGAAACTAGACTTTCACAAAAGTATATAAACCTAAGGTTACTCAGCATACACACCTTGCTGATTGAATAATGCCAAATATGAGATAAAATGTCAATTATGATGGTGAGACAAGTATATGAAACTTTGTATTGGATGTATGACCAATGAGAAAGAATGATTAAGAATCAACATATAAATTTTTAATGGGCACTAATGGACCCTTGTGTGTAGACAACTTATGAAGGAAAGAAGTCACACTTAATTTACCCCAGTTAAGAAAAAAGTTCAGGAGAAGGGAAGATCAGAACGAGCATCCATCACATGGCAGATAAACCATCTCAGAGTAGACATTTTCCTTATTGCACCAATATAGAATTACATTGATCCAATTAAAGTATGTCAGATAACGCCTGCTACTTTGTACTCAGTAATGGCGTTCCATTGAGAAAAGCAGCTATAACCACTGGGTTTGCAGGCAAGCTTATTTTCCAGCTGCTTGTGGAAAATATTTCAGCTGCCTTTGAACCCCCTGGTGTTTTTCCAGTCATCTTACTGCTAAGGCTAAACCAAATATATACTATCTCCTACTTTACTTTTAGTTTAGCTGAGCCATTAAACATACTACTGCATTGTACTCTTGTAAGCTTCATAGACTGAAAGATTTAAGATTAAACTATGGGTCTAGAAGCCTGAGAAAATTCCTGTAGACATGTTGAAAACACTTCTTTTCAACAGTCAACTAAGTATCAAGGCTACTTAATGATCAAATCAAGATCTGCAGACACCACAGCCTGCACGCTCTTTCTTAGAAGATTTTAATCTTTGTCCTTGTCCTTCAGTGGAGTTTCTTTCCAGAGCATCTTGGCTTAATAAATGCCTTTCAAGAAGGCTTCAGTACAAGTGAGAGAGTACTTGTGTAGCAATCTTGAGTTCTTATCAGCTGTATAGTGATCAGGTGAAGGAATAATTGATTTCAATCAGCAACACCTGTTTTTATAATTGCTCAAGTGATTATAATTCAATAATAAAAAGCCAATTTAACTATCTTTACTCAGATATTAACCTCTGATATACAGCGTAGGAGTGAAATTGCAACTGGTTAAATTTCCTTAAGAAAACAATTGATACTGTACATTTAGACCATTTTAGTCTCCTTTCTTATTTTCCCTTGCTATTTTTATTATTTTTCAGGAAAAAAAAAGTTTACATATTCTCAATTGAAAGACCTCCGTTGCCATTCATTTTCTACCATTGTTATATATGCCCCTTCTCTCAAAAGGCTCAATTCTTTTCACTTTTCCTCATTGTTATCTTTTTATGATTTTCCATTCTCATGACAGCATTATGTTGTTGACTTATAATTCAACTTGTGATTTCCTATAATACCTAGATCCATTCCCAGAAAGCTGCTGTTTAGCCATATTCTCCCTCTGGTTTTGTGCACTTTCTCTTACCTACCCGAGTATAAATATTTGAGGCTGTTCTGATTGAACTGTGCCCAGTCTTTTTTCTAGGTGATCCTCCATTTTGTCCAGATCATTTGTGTTCTGATCCTGCATTTTTCCATTCTTACTGTCATTCCCAGTTTTGTCTTGCATGGTTGCTAAGTTTTCAGGCTCTCCAGTCCATCTCCTAGGTCTCAAATTAAAATATGAATACTGGGAGGTCCAAGAGATGGTACTGCAGATCGCTTCTCAGCACATCTTGCCATTCTCCCTACGAAATTATTATTATTCACTGAAATATTGCATTTTTTTCTTTTCCTCTTCTACAAGCCTTTTGTTCTGTAAACAGAAGTTAAAAAAAAGTCTATGATTTCTGATGATTTCTGTCCTCCCCCTTCTTCTCCCTTCACAAATTAAACCAGGAGTTTGTCTTTTAAAAATCTTCTGGTACTTATGTCTCTTCTGTGAGTTCTCAAAAATAATAGCAAGTCTCCTTGTGACAAATATCTGACTGAGAGTATTCCATGATGAGTCTGTTTTGGCATAGCTGATCTGAAACTAACCAAATATATCCCATAACCTGCCCTAGTAGCCATTATTAGTCTCTGATCTGTTAGGCACTGGCTTGCAGTTGTGAAGAGTGAAGAAGGGAAGAAGAAACTAAACATGCTGATGATCTCAGCCTCATTTGTCCATACTATTAATTGTTTTGCAACAACCAGATCAAAATTTTTCCAATGACCTGCTTAGCACTGGTGCAGTTACAGGAAGTATAACAAGACATTACTCCCATCCCATACTAGGTATCTCACATAAACGTTTTGAATTTTCTAGTACTCCTTTTTTATGGTTGTTCTTACTAATCTGACCTGTTTTCTACCTTCTGTGAGCTTCCCCCTGCCCCAGCTAGAATATGAATCTCTGCAGCCTCTGTCCTCTGCAAGGTGAAGCATAACATCACCCGTCTTGGCCACACAGTACTGGGAGTTAGTGACAACATTTTTTCCTTCCTTTTGTTAGGAGAGAAACGGTCATTCTTATAATTTATCCAACCAGCAGCCAGGATTAGGGTTTTACGACCCTACCGGAAAAAATATCTCCTAGCACGGGTTTTGCTTTGGTGCCAGTCACAAGCGAGAGGAACACGGCCGGCTGGGGACATGGCTGTCAGCTGTATCTCCATGGTGCCACCTTCCGACGGGCTGCTCGCAGCCCAAGGGCACCGCATGAGGATAGCTCTCCAGGCAAAATACCCCTGCAAGGGAAGAGGAGCTTATGCGGCAGGACTGGCCCGGGGAGGAGGCATCTGCCTGAGAATGAAGAGAGGTGGGGGTGAGGGTCAAAGAGAGAAGCCCCTGTGCGTGACCTGGCATGTATCTCGCCTTCCCTACGGTAGGCAGCACAACGCAGGGTTGTTTCCTGACCTCCAGTCTACTGGGTGCTGAGGCTCAAACACTGAATGAAAGCTGCTGGTCAGGTATATGTCACCCTGAATGCTCAGTATTGAAAGAACCATTGGAAAAGCAAACAAATTAATTTCTTTTATTATTTTTTTATTTTTGGAGGTTGGACCTGATGATCTATCGAGGCCCCTTCCAACCCTTACGATTCTGTGATTTTAAACAAAATTAAAATCTATCTTACAGGTAAAAACTTTATTATTTGTGCAACTCTTCGTATCAGTTCAGGGATAATTTAAAATATTGTGACAGCAGGACAAATAAACGTATTTTCAATAGAGGGAGAATTGGTGAGGTGGATATTGAAGGCTTTTCCAGAGGCTTGCCACAGCTCCTGAGCAACTCAGATGAGACCAAGCACATGTCACTGTCATCAGCATTCCGTGTATGTCTTACACTCTTGGCTTTATTTCTTGGTCCCTATTTTTCTAATTCCCTCTGTTTCTCACTTAATGTCATGTATAAGACAATAGGAGAATGTAGATCTGGGTAGAATGTTACATGCTGACTCAAATCCTTCTTTCAGTACTTGAGTTTTATGAAGGGAAATACCACGAATGCCTACTGATATAGATACTGTTAACTAGGAGACTATTCATTTTTCTTCTAGGCTGAGGTTCTCTTGCCTATATCTGGTTAAAGAGGACACAGAAACAGGTCCCTAGCCACTAATGGCTCATTGCTTATTATTGACTCAAATGCAATATCACTGAAGATGCATATGGAAAATCTAAACTCTCTCAGTCTATTTTGACCTCTAATACTTCTGGAAGTATTAAGAGTTACTAGAGTAACTCTAGTAAAACGTACGAGAGGATTAGACCTGTTATACATCTAAAAGTTCTGCTGAGAAGTTTGAAAATGCATTTAAGCAGAAAAATCAACATGTATGTCTGTAAGATGGCATGGGGAAAAGAAACTGATGGAGGAGCTATTCTATTGAGAAACTGTTCCTCCTCAGAGTAGGGCTTTCTTAATTCTTCTGAAATGACATGAAGGTCTCCCGTACAAAGCTGAATGAACTAAAGAAAATTCCTGTCATTCTAAGTTTTAAAAAGATAACATTTTTCTGACATTCCTGTTGTAAGAGTTAGTTGCAAATTGTTTGCTATGAGAAGTTGACACCTGATACTCAGAATGTGAACTGTTTAGTTCTGACGCTTTGAATAATTGCGCGTTGTTGCCCATTCTACGGGCATAAGGTTTACCAGGCAGAATGCTTGAAGAAACCAGTGGCTTGGACCCTCTGTTCAAGACAACAGCACTGCAGGGAGAGTAGCCTAGCAATAAGCAGCCTTGGCAAATTCTAGAAAATTAAAACTATCCCAGAGGCTTTTCTTTTTGTTTGTTTGCCTAGTTTTAAAATGATTTTCTTGGTGGAGGTATTGGAACACTGCCTATTTGCATCAACATGAGGCAAAACCCCTCTCACATTATTTGAAAAGCATTGAATCTGATTGAACAGCAAAGGTAGTGCTTGGTACATGACTTGTATTTCTTTGATCTCTGTCTTCCCCTCTTTAGAGAGCGTATCCATCCAAAGGGGCAGCTGCTGTTTTTGGGAATATTGCAACACATCTTTACAGAGCCTATAAACATGATGTTTTCTATTATATGGAACTTATTTTTTCTTTCCTCTTGATCAGTTGCTAACATTGCTCAATACTTGATCACTGAAAATGCATGATGAATGTGCATGGCAAAACATTACAGCACAGGTAAGCTCAGGGTTTCTTTGTTGTTTGACAAGCAATATGTAAAGAAAGAGAAAATGTTTCATTATGAAACTATGAGAGATGATTTTTGCAGATCCCAAAAATATACTTTCTAAACTGTCTGGTTTTATTTTATGGGGGTGCCAAGGTCTTTGACTGAAACATGTTTGTAGGCTTCTCTTAAAGAACAAATAAAGAAAGCAACTCAGAAATGTGGATGTGTCTGTTCAGAAACTTGCTGAGTTTTCCAGGTCACAGAAGCCCATTTCCTGTCAGTACACGAAGAGAGCTAAACCGCTGATTTGTTTATGGCTGAATAAAAATCCTGTGGCTTTAGAGTGCTTTGTGTGTGGGGAGAGGGAGGACAGGGGAAGGCAGGGAGTTGTTGGGGGTTTTTTTCCCATTAAAAAAAAAAAAAAAGTTATTTAAGTGCTTGTTTCACCAGCAATTGACTGTGCTTAACACAGTCTTCAGGTTTTGGAATAAAATCTTTCTTGACCAAGTCTTACCTGACCAGAGTAACAAAACATGAATCAAATATAAGCAGGATTTCGTAAGTAAATATCTAACTCCTCTATACCCAGGTCTGCTCTTCATTTGCTGAGGCCTGAGCTGGTTTTTCTACTTCCCTGAGTAGGGAAAACATGGAATCCTTGGCTTCAGTTTCCTTCACATGCACACTAAGGGACCGTTGTCACCTTCAGGATTTGCGGACGGCTGGTAGGAAAGATATGGCTACAACTCTGTGCTTCCTCATTCTAGGAAGATTTCTCACTTCCTGTCTCTTAAAGGAGGAAGAGTAGAAACCAAGTGGGTGTATGGATACGCCTGGAACCGCTCTTTTCCCCAGTATTTTATTAGGCATCCTCGTTTAGTTGTGTGTGAGCACACAACTGTTTTCGAAGGACTAAACGTACTTGGTAATGTGTCCCTATAAACACCAAATTAAAATATGCTAAATAAGGCATTGGTATAGCTATTGTAATCTGAAACAAGACATCAGCCTGAGTGAGCTTGCAAGGTTTTGTGTGTGGGTTTAAAAGAAAGAAAAGTGCTGGGATCCAGGAATGATTAATGGAAGTTAATCCAGAATGCTGTCAGCATTCCAAGTAAGAAGAGAGGACTGATTCAGCCTGTGCAGTTTGTATGCAAATTGATCTTGCACAGGGAGAGAGATTGTTTTTGACAACTTGACTCTAGCAATGCTGCAAGGCACCTAGAACAGTCCTACTTTCTATTTTCTCTAGTTCCTCGTATTCCTTGAGGTGTTGATAATGAAAGACTCCTGCCCAAAATAAATGTAGCTCGTGTTGACAGAGATAGCAGTTACACATGGTAACTTTCATGTTTCTCTTCTATGAAATCTTTTTACCTTTTCCATGCCTTTTCCATAGGGCAAGCTGCAAAAAACCCATATAGTTTCTATCACCTGCAGAGATTTCAGCAGTAAGATTACAGAAGATGTGCAGGTCTCTAGAAAAAATCATTGAGAAAATGGACTGAATGCTCTTTGGACTCCCTTTAAGCTTCAAAGGAACTGCATTACTTTCTCCTTAATCTCAGTAATTGCTGCTTAAAAAAAAAAGAAAAGAAAAAAAAAAGAAAAAAGCAGATTTTAAAAAGAAATCATGCAATCTAGAAACATACTTTCCATCTGTGTATTGCGGCTGAAATCCAAAATAGGCCAGCTGGTCATAGCACAGCTCTCATATTCACAGTATCTGTCCTCTGAATAAGTCATTTCATCATAAACAGTGGAAAGCAAAAAGCAGAGCCTGATTTTCCCTCTGTATTTGACACTCAAAGGGCTGGCAGGTAATAAAAGATGCCTCTCTGATGTTAAACTTGATATTGTCATTGCATTTTATTTGCTGCTCAAATATGTCTTTTAAAAGCTGTGTGATCCAGGATGTGGAGTGGAATGTTTGTTGTGGCAAATGCCTCTCTTCATTGGAGCAGTTTGGTCTGGCAGCATTCCCAGTTCGCTGTAGATTTAGCAAGTAAGTTGTGCACAATCCCTTGATTTTTGTTCTTGCTTTTTGTGGCACTCTCTCTGTATCTTGAGAGCTCCCGGGGTTTTACAGGAGTGTCTTTCAGTATCTACATTTTATATCTAATCAACAGGGACTATAAATTCCTCTCTAAGTAATGGGAAATCTTGCCTTTCTGCCCCTCCATGTCACTGATTTTTCTTTGGGGGGCAGACATGATGCATAGAGGTTGCAAATTTGCCCTCTCCATCCCCCAGCTGGAATGTTTTGAGCTAGGGATTGTTGCTCTGCGCTGAATCCTTTTAGATAAAATATAGAGATGGTGTGTCAGGGAGGAGAGAAGGGATGAAAGGTAAAAACCATGGTAATAGCGAACAGAGATCACAAAGGGGAAAGGTAATCACTCTAGGTTTGAGGGGATCTAAACCAGTTTTGATCAGACACAATGCATAAGGAGCCAATCACCAAGCTCTGTTGGAAACATAGGCAGTGAAGGTCGTATGGACATGACTGAGGAAGTTCCTGCAGTTACAAGAGGTATTTGGGCTTTGACTAGCTGTCTGTCAGTGTAGGGGCAGAGGACTATGCGAAACTGGAAGAGGATTCTGACACTTTAAGCTCTTGCCAACTCCCTCACCTGTAGTTTGGGGAGCTCTCCCCATCCGCCTTGGTGACCCCCCACTGAACTTGCTGCAGTTGGTCAAAATCTTTCTTGCACCAGGGACAATTATGTTGAATGTTCATAAGAACCAGAATAAATGGCAGCTGAATTTATGGTTTGGTGCTTTACTATTTTGTCCTGTTTTACATTCTTAAAGTATGATTCTGGAGAGACTGTGTTTAAAGTGCTTTGTCTACCTAGACAGCCAAACTTTTGGATAATTCAATGGTGAAAAGTATGAAGCTGCAGTCTGTATCTTCAGCAAAATGGATATTAGGTGAGGAGAGGGAACACACACTTTTCACAAAAGTAACTGAAACCTTTGCTGCATCTACAGTGCAGCTTCCATGCACAGTCAGTCATGCACATCTGTATTATACCTCTGTGGCTAAATAACTACAAGCACAGTGTTACTCTGGGCTCTCAGAAGAATACTCCTATGCTTTGTAATTGCAGCTGTGTGTTAATATGATGCCTCTTCCTCATTAGCAGTGCTATTCACTTTAATTGTATAGCCTTTTCCGTACTCTTTAAAGGACATCAATTTGTTCCATTCCCCTTTTTAAAAAAAAATTCTTTCTTTCATAACAAAGTGTCTCCTTTGGTAATGAGTTACAAAGGTTCATTTACTTGATACAGGTTGACTAGCATTATAGAATCATTTAGGGAAAAGGGAACTTCTGAAGGCCCCTAGTCCAACACTCAGCTCAGAGCAGGACCAGTTACAGTAGGTTGTTTAGGACTTGTCCAATGGGCATTGGAATATCTCCAAGGATGAAGATTCTACATCATCTCTGAGCTACCTGTGTTTTCCACCTCTCCTAATGCAGATTTTTTCCTTAAATCTAGTCGGAATTTCCCTTGTTGCAGCTGGTTTCCATTACCTTTTGCCCTATTACTATGCATCTCAAAAAAGAGTCAATTTGTCTTCTCTATAGCCATCAATTACTTATTTATGCTGCAGTTGTTTTAAGAGCTGTAGAAATGGCTGGTGAAGAAAGACAGGTTCTCTAAATAGCTGTCAAGTTGAAGTAATTAAAACCAGAACCTGCTGGGCAGAAGCTTTTTCAGGCCAAGAAGGAGGTACAGCTGGTTTGACTAGCTGGATGAAGCATTAATGATCCTATCTGGGAATACAAAAAGAAGGGTGATATGTGCCTCTGTATGGCTCTGCTTGCTCAGTTAGAGGAAATTTGCCCTTGTGCTAGTTGTGTGAGAATTGTCCCAGTTGTGTCACATAATAGTTTTTCCAGAAGGTAGTAGGTGGTAACTTGGAAAAACTTGGTTCTCAATGAACCCTGTAGGTCCTTCACATTTATCACAGTTCAATCTTGTAAGCTATGCCTGTCCACTGCATTCCTCTTCAACTCTTGGTGGATGTACTGGAGTGTGTCCTGCTCACTCCACCTGCACAGGTATGTCCTCTGCTAAATCTAATGCAAAAACTAGAGAAGAATACAACTCCCATTATATTGCGATCTTATGATTAAAATTTCACATAGGGTTGGTATTGACACAGCACAAGTGATGCCTGAGATAAGATTTGGGGTTTCATAGAATCATAGAATGCTTTGGGTTGGAGGGGACCTCGAAGATCATCTAGTTCCTATCCCCTGCCATGGGCAGGGACACCTTCCCCCAGATTAGCTTTCCCAAAGCCCCATCTAACCTGGCCTTAAACACCTCCAGGGATGGGGCTTCCACAACCTCTCTGGGCAACCTGTTCCAGTGCCTCACTACCCTCACAGTAAAGAGCTTCTTCCTAACATCTAACCTAAACCTACCCTCTTTCAGCTTAAAGCCATTGCCCCTTGTCCTATCACTACATTCCCTAAAGAACAGTCCCTCTCCCACTTTCCTGTAGGATCCCTTTAAGTATTGGCACACCATAATTAGGTAATTACCTAATTAGGTTGCTAAGCCCAACTGTCAGCCTGTCTTCATAGGAGAGATGCTCCACCCCCTTCATCATTTTTGTGGCCCTTCTCTGGACTCACTCCAACAGTTCTATGTCTTTCCTGTACTGGGGACCCCAGAGCTGGACACAGTACTCCCAGTGGGGTCTCACAAGAGCGGAGTAAAGGGGCAGAATCACCTCCCTCGACCTGCTGGCCACACTGTTCTTGATGCAGCCCAAGACCCAGTTGGCCTTCTGAGCTGCTAGCGCACACTGCTGGCTCACGTTGAGCTTGTCATCACTCACCATCCCCAAGTCTTTCTCCTCAGTGCTGCTCCCAATCCATTCTCTGCCCAGCCTGTAGTTGTATTTGGGATTGCACCGACTCACATGCAGGACCTTGTCCTTGTTGAACTTCATGCAGTTCACAGAGGCCCCTCTCTTCAGTTTTTCTGGAATGCAGGTGAAATACAGGGGAGGCCTCTGTGTGTTCTCTCAGATCTCTAGTCTCTCCCTGTGGCCTGGTCCTCATTGTGTGATCATCCTTCGCTTACCTTCATGGCAAGATACGTGCTTTGTACACCTCCTAGGTTAGTACCAGGATGAACAGCTCTGTGCAAATAGATTTCACTGCTGTTGAACTCCCAATGAGATCAGGTGGACTATTTAAGCAAGGCTGACAGTCTTTCCGTATTTAGTTGGACTGTATGATACACAATAGATTCTGCTCCCTGTCACTGAAATTGTTTGTTCAGACCTGGCTGTGTGTGAGTGGCTCTGGCACAAACAACTGTTGCCATTCAAGCAGGATTAGGTGTGGTTTATATCCTTCCAGATTTGTTTATTTGTGATGTGGTTCCATCCTTAGAGATGTCTGATTGTTGAGGTCTGTGCTTAATTCTTTACCTACTCATGTACTTAGATTTACTCAGTTAAGTAATACTGCTGAAGTTTAGCATAAGTCTGTTAGATTGAGGTCTGCCTCTGTATTAACTTACTGTAATGGAAATGTAAAATAACCAGAGCAAACCCCTATTCTAACTACATATACAATCAAATATGCCCTCGAGTAATTGGATCTGTAGGATAGAAAGCAAAACATTGCAAATGGTACTGGTTTGCAATAATTCATAATCCTTTAAGCATATAAATCCACGAGACAGCTTAGAAGTGCAATTTCTGCCACCAGCTATGTTGAAAATGCACTTGCATACTTAGTACTAAACTATGGCATCAAGCAACAAGCTACGCTCTAGGGACAGTGTAGAGCCCCTATCACTCCCGTGCCAGCTCTGGGAGTTGTCATGTCTTAGGGAGGCACAGTGCCTCCAGAGCCGCCTTTGCATCACTATTAATTAGGGCGCAGTTTGCACTCCTTTCTGCATCTTGTCAGCTCTGGTGGCTGGTGTGCAGGGCGAGATAGCCTCGTCCCCTTAGTGTATGCCATAAGAACTGCTACAGTGGGTCAGATCGAAGGTCCAGCCAGCCCAACACGCATTTTCTGACAGTGGCCCGCAGCAGATGTTTAGAGAAAGAGAAGCAGAACAAGGCAATTACAGAGAGATACTTTTCTGTGGTTTGCTGGGAAACCAGGAGTGCGGAGACTTCTCGAGCCAGATATTGTCTCTACACTTTAGCATATGATGGCTGTATGTGCTGCCTGTGAACTTGTTTTAATCTCCCTTTGAATTATTTTTACTCTTCCTGCCTCCCCAATATCCGATGGCAATACATTCCATAAAGATTCTCCGACGTGTGAAAAAGCGATTTCTTCTGCTGCCTTTAAACCTACCACCTGCTAACTTCAGCAAATGTTTCCCCTCCCTGGTCAAGAACCATAGAATCAGAATGGTCTGGGTTGGAAGGGACCCCAAGGATCATACAGTTCCAACCCCCTGCCACAGGTAGGGCCACCAACCTCAGGCCTGGATCTACACAAGGTTGCCCAGGGCTCCATCCAACCTGGCCTTGAACACCTCCAGGGATGGGGCATCCACCACCTCTCTGGGCAGCCCATTCCAGCACCTTACCACTCCCTCTGTAAAAAATTTCCCCCTAATATCAAAACTAAACCTCCCCTCCTTTCGCTTCAATCCATTCCCCCTTGTCCTGCCATTATCTACCCTTTTAAAAAGTTGATTCCCCTCCTGTTTATAAGCTCCCTTCAGGTACTGAAATCCTCCCATTCTTGCACTGTGACAAAAAAATACCCACATACAGTGGGCAGAGACAGCCTGAGACCCTTCCTGCCCACCACTTGAACATGGGGTACAGGTGGGGAAAAGAATATTTTGTGTTCAGGTTTTTGCATAGATGCACACACACAGAAAAGGCAATACAATTTGGCAGCCACCCTCAATGACTACCTTGTATTTAGGAGTGGAGAAGGCTCAGCTGTGTAGCTTCTTTCCCCGATAGGGAAAAGATAGGGGCAGATATCCCTTTCTGTACCAAGAACAGCAAGCACCTTTTGGCTTGTTTCTAACAGACTGGTTCTGGAGAAGAACATGGAGGGGATGTTTTTCCTTTAAGAAATATCTGTTCAACTTAATAGAAACATCTGTGTAAAATTCATTACATTGTTTCCTTGTGAAAAGAAATGACAGTTGAGTTCAAAGCTTTTGAATTATACTTAGGTTTTTCTTTAGAGGAATGTTCTATTTCATTTCAAAATTAAGCTTACTGGAGTTTAATTTTAAAGAAAACAGAGAAGATGAAGAAAAATGCAGTGAAATCAAGAAAGTCTGCCCTCCCTCCCATTGTGAGCTGCTTCTGATACAGAATACTCCTCATCAAAATAACAAGTCCCCTCCACCTTCTCCAATGTGAAGGATTAGACCTGTTAGAAAACTGCTAGAGACTTTGTCTTTAACTTGGTCTTTTTCAGGCGGTGTGTACAACGCAGCCCAGACCTTTGGCTTCATTTATGTATTTTAAATTATGTACCAGGCAGATAATTGCAGGAGAAGCAGAGAAGGATATTTACAAAAGTGTATTTACAGACCTGCAGTTTCAGTCTTTCCCCCTCTCTGTGCTTTATTTGGTCAGAGTTTTCCACAAAGGAATCGGGATTTTTAACCTATCGACTCTAATGGATGTAAATGGAATGACAAGCAGAATTTGACAGATCAACTTATGCATTTTTTTAACATCCCAGCCTTATAAAATCTCCTATTGGCTCAGCTGACATTGAAATAAAAATGGATTTCTCTATTATTCTTGGAGGAGACCAAAATGTGAACTGATACTGAAAGAGTGACCGAACAACAATCCCCATCTCCCCTTGGTATGAAAAAAAGTACTACAAAAATTCACATCTTCAAAGGAGTTATTTGACAATTGTCTCTGGTATTTATTTGCTTAATTTCAGGACAGGAACAGTGAAGTAAAATAGGTGTTAGTACTTCTAGCAGGCTAATGGGGATTTTGTGGGTGCAGGAAATAGATTCTGAGAAGCAACCACTGAATATTCTTGGTAATGATCTTCCTATCAATCGATCAGTATTTATTTTAGGAAATGTCTGATATATATGTAATATCAATAAACTGCAGAGAAACGTTCTCCTGTAAGTCAATGTGATTGCCAAAAGACTACTGCTACATAAATTAAAATCTGCTAATTGTTTCCTGTTGCCAAATGTTTAACTGGCCTCTGAAACTTGGCATACACAATGAAAATTACTTACCAAATGGATAAAACAATAGCAAATATCCAGGAAATTTGATCTTTTTTCTCTTAAGTTGTGTGCTGAGATGGAGTGCTATACTGCCTTGGTCTCATGCTGGATGAGTGGTAAGATGCCCAGTATGCAAAGGCAGCTGTGAGGGGTGCAGAGAGCTGGGCAGCTTGCAAGAGCAGATGCAGCTTGGCTGAATGGCTCTGGGCTTGGTGAAGGAGCACACAGCAGACGGCGTAGCAGCAGTAACAGTGCCATATTTTTTGTGATGAGAGGCCTCTATCTGCTGGTCTTCAGATCTCAGGTGAAGGAAGGGTAGGCTGTGACTGGGAGAAATTTATAGGGATACTCGTGTCCATCATAATGTCTTGGTTTTGAAGGCATCAGTGTTTGACGCATGAAGGATAGTAGATCCTGAACTCGGGTGCTTTGGTTAACTGCCTGGAGTTAGACAAGATAATTCCAGGTCAAAGGGATAAGACTGGGTCTACATGCTGTCTCTCTGGCTCCGGCCAATCCCAGCTGGCCTTAGATGACTACAGTGAGATTCCCTTTGAGGTTTCCTACTGCTTTAGCTCCTAATTTTTTTCATTCCAAGGAAATAGTGCAATAGCAATGCCCGTTTCTTTCCACTGGCTAAAAGGAGAATGTAGATGACTGATTCAGGTTTATGCATCTGTAGCATAAAAAAATCTTCAAGTTAGGTGTGATCAGGAGCCCATTTACAGTCCCTATGGATTGTGACCATTATGTGTACATACTCACACCGTTCTGGCTGTGTGTTAGAGATTTGGCATGACGTTGCTTTAAGGGGAAAAGTCTTCATGCTTGGTTTCTTTGATCCGGCTGTGGAAAGCTCTGTGCAGGAACCAAGCTTGGCAGCAACAAAAGGAAGATTAGGCTTACAGCAATACTTCCACTTGGCTACATTTGACCTTCCAGAGGTCATACTTTCCCTATACCTACATATAAGACAGGTATCACGTGTAATACCTGTATTATGTTTCTAAAATTATTACAACTCCAAGGTCCCTTCCATGGAAATGGAACTGAAGCAGAGATGATGGCAAGCCACCTCAGTCTCCGTTTCTTGCACAGGTTCTGTTCTCAAAGGCCAGAAAAGAAGTGTCAGGCTTGAGGGCCTTGGCAGGACTCAGTCTCTACCTCATCCACTGTGGCCATTCTATGCAAGATAACTCCATAATGTGCTAAACAGCCACAGAGGCATGTTAGTTTTCTGTTAAGTCACTGACCATTGGAATGGCCATCCAAAATGTGTAGTTAAACCCTATTTATAAAACCCCTCACCTTCAGGACAGCCCTTTGTACAGCCTTCTGCAGGATGAAGTAATCTTCTCAAGCTGTTGACGTATTTTAAGGAAGAACAATGTATTATTGCTCCCCATGCCAGAAAATGTTTATTACCAGCTCTGAAGTATGAATGAAATCACCTTATCTTCCAACTATTGAGCTGGACTCTAACTTTTCTAATCACCAATTTTAATGCAATGTTTGCATGGGACACACAGAACCCTGTTTCAGTTGGACTTTGCTGCTAAGGGTATGCCGCTGTCTGTTGGTATGTGGCAGTGTTCAGCTGTGAAACGTTTCATGCTGATCTCAAGCAGCAACTTCCTCAAGAACACTGGAATTCCAAATGGATGGTTTTAAATGCAATTTATCTGCTCACAGTGTATGTACAAAACTATCCCCAAGGTCTTTCCAAACTGCCCTGTGGTTATGCCCCAAAATGTATTTCACGCACCACGTGTAATTCAAATATGCCCGAACGGGCTCAGAGACCAAGAAGTGAGTTCTGATTGAAATGATTCCTCAGGGGAATGTTTGTTGCTAAGAAGTGGCTGAATACCACAGAGATTAATAATCCAGTACAAAATATTTTTCCATGCTCTTTCATTCCACTCATTTATTTAGAACATATGCCAGGGAGCATTAATGTTTAAAAAAGCCTCCGCCCACACCCATGTACAATGTTCTAGTAAGAAAGGCACAAGGTTATAGGAAGTGTAGTCTTCTGACTGTGCAGCTGGGTACATTTACATCACTGACCTTCTTCCACTCTTCCTTCGCCCATGTGCCCTCTGCACCAAGAGCACAACTTTGGCCCTTAGCGCTGCCAACAGAAGAAAGAGGGACCTTACAACACGTAAGCATTTATTCTTGACTTTATAGACTGGGAAGAGGGAGAAAGGGGTTTCTGTGGTATAATTTACCCAGATTATTTTGCATAGCTGCAGTAGGATGAGATGAATCCACCCTACAAATGCCTCTTTTACTTTAAAGCTTAGGTGACTGGCACAGGTATGGATGTGTGAAGCTAGGAAGGGCGAATCCAGAGATGTTGTTCAGACAGTTTTGACTGCTTGTTTGAGGGGGGCGGGCGGGTGGAGCCTACACATCTGCTGTATTACTGTGTTGTTTCTCTACTAATGCAAAGCGATAGTGAGGGATGTGGGGACATAGTCGTGTGTTTTGGGTGTCTCAGCTGACACCAGTTCTGAAAAATACTGTGTTTGAAGAGCTGGTCTGTCTTGACCAGTGTGGTGCCCCACTTCCACTACTGTTTCTACACAGCTCCCTCTGCTCCTGCCTTTGCTCAGGGAAAGGTGAACAGGACAGCAGTGCTGCTCAAGCAAAGAAAGAGGAAACACATCACAGAATATACCAATCCTGGGGCAAAACAAGGCAAACTTTTCTGTCTCACTGCTGTTTCTACTCTCCTTTGAGTATATGTAACTATAGCATAAGCAACTGTATAACTTGACCCTTTTTGAAAAAGGGAAGGCAGGAAGGCAGGAGGGAAGGCAGGAGGGAAGGCAGGAGGGAAGGCAGGAGGGAAGGCAGGAGGGAAGGCAGGAAGGCAGGAAGGCAGGAAGGCAGGCAGGCAGGCAGGCAGGCAGGCAGGCAGGCAGGAAGGAAGGAAGGAAGGAAGGAAGGAAGGAAGGAAGGAAGGAAGGAAGGAAGGAAGGAAGGAAGGAAGGAAGGAAGGAAGGAAGGAAGGAGTGGCTACACCAAAACATGAAGATTACAAATAAAATGAGATGCTTTGTACAGCTGTGTGGAGAAAGCAGCTCTTAAAATTACAATGTCAATCCCTGAGTCGGATCCAGTACTTGGGTGATTGTTTTAATTAGGACCGACATATATTTGTTTCTAGATGTTTCAGCAAGCAGGGAAGAAGGGAGATCTTGGCAGAAAGTGTATGTATCAGGAGGCACCTGATGCTATTGAGCCTGAAGCAAACCTCCCCCAAACTCTTCAGGATGTCATTGAAATACACAGATGTAATTATTTGAAGTTCCTTAAGGAATTGATGTCGCAGTAATTAGACAACTCATTACATCAAGAAATAAGGAAATAAGACTGACAGGGATAAAAATGAACACAGTGATAATTTAGCAATATGAGAACAAACAGGATTTTAAGAACCGGCTTTCTGAGAGGAGAAACACCTTGGAGAGAATCTGTTGTTGGTCTGTCCAATAAATAAAAAGAGATCAAATAGCAAACACTGTTGCTGTCTGGCCTAGCCTTTTGTTCAGCAGCTTCTTCCCCAGGCCTCTATCCTCTCTGGCTCTTGTCAAAGCTTGTTCAATGGTACCTCATCCCAAAGGCCAACGTGTGAGACTTCCAGAACCAGAATATGACATGACGTCACAGCCAAGCCAACAGAGTAATTCCTATGACTTCAGCTATCTTTGAACCAGGGCTTCAAGTCACTTATGGTGACTCCTCACCTCAAATGAAGATGCTTGTGGAGTAAATGTATTCTAATGTGGAGATGATTTTCCTTCTCTTCAGTTATTTTTTTTGAGTTCTTTATATACTACTTGCTGGAACTTCTAGCATACCATTTCAAACTTTCCCTCCAAAAATTGTCCTGGTTAATATTAGAATCACAGAATATGTTAGGTTGGAAAGAACCTTTAAAGGTCATTTAGTCCATGCCCCCTGCATAAGCAGGGACACCTTTGACTAGATGAGATTTCCCAGAGCTTCATCAAGCCTGACCTTGAATGTCTCCACGGATGGGGCCTCCACCATCTCTCTGGGAAACCTGTTCCAGTATCACACCACCCTCACAGGGAAGAACTTCTTCCCAGTGTCTAACATAAACCTACCCTGCTGTAATTTAAAACCATTGCCCCTTGTCCTATCGCTACATGCCCTTACCAACATGCCTGTCCCCAGCTTTCCTGTAGTCTCTTCAGGTACTGGAAGGCCACTATAAAGTCTGCCCTGAGCCTTTTCTTCTCTAGGCTGAACAACCCAAACTTTCTCAGCCTGTCTTCATGGGAGGGATACTCCAGCCCTCTGATTATCCTCGTGGCCTCCTCTGGACCCACTAGTATATTCCAGTAATCATCCTAACATCTGCTAGAAGTCAATTATTAAACAAATCTTTTCCTTGGGGAAACCTTGGTGGTATCCCCTCCAGAGGCAGAGAAGTGTTGTTTGCATGTCAGTAAATATTTTGACAGGTATGGTGAAGCTAAACTTTAAGATACAGCATTCTTACTATAACAAGAAACTTTAATTGTGCATACAGATAGGCCTTTCTTTTTGTAGCCACAGATGATGTGATACTGAACAAGCATTTTTAACAATAAAACCAAATTACCAGCACATGCTACCTCTTTGTGATTTTTCTGCCCATTAAGAGGAAAAACCGTTTGAGTGAAATACTTTTGGTGCTCCTCTCAGGAACCATCTTTTCCTACTGTGTTGAGCCTCTGTGCAATTTATTTGAATTATCTTCAGATTCAGTCTTACAATACAATCCTCAGCTGCCCTTTTGAGTTTCCTGCAGCATTGCAATGTTCTTCATCTTTGCCCTTTCTGATCATAGATCTTTTCTTTTTTTATCCTTTGCCAGTGAAGAGTTGTCACCAGTTTTGCTGAGGACTCTTGGGTTACTCTTCAGCTCTGCAGGGAGGGAAGATGCTAACAAGTCCTGCATAAGTTCAGAGGCTTATGGAGTGGAGCCAGTCACTAACCTGAAGAAATTGGTTAAAACAACTTGGTTAAAAGTGAGCAGAAGAAATTTCTGAAACGTTCTTGGCAGCCATAGATAAATGGAAACTAGAGATAGGAAAATTAATGTCTGTAGTGTTTTGCTTTTTTCTTTTTTCTTAATAAAGCATGTCCCATGAAAGCTTTCTTGGAATTTTTTTAAACAAACTACTCTCTTCCCACCCCCTCAAAGTGCCTTAATTGGAGAGAGGGATGAGAACCTGTTATGCTGATGTTCTCCCTTTTCCTTCTGTTTGCTTTTCCACACGTGAATCAGGTTCCAGGTTTTATTGGTAAAATTGCAAAGGAAAAAAACCCCAACCCTATGTACAGAGATGGAAAACTGTTTGGGAAGCAAGCATAGCGTAATCCCAAAGGACAGGAGTTCACCTGAGTGGCAGCTGAACACGACTCAACTCACGGTGAGACGAGGTGCTGCCTGTTCTTCTGTTCTCCTTGTTGGCATTGTGCTGTCGCTCCTGTGCCTAACGGAGCCAGAGGTAGGGAACACACACCAGAGGCATCAGAGGCAGCAAGAACACCATTATCCCCAGGCTCCAAACACTGCCTCTTTGGAAAAAAGAAATGCTAGTCACCATGTAGGTTGCCGTCCAGCAGCTGCAGTTTCTGAGAAGCATTTCAGGTCGAGTCGGCCCCACGGTGCTTGGACTCGAGCTCTCCCGCAGAGGTGCACTGGGGAGGGAGCGTGAGGGAGTTTGCACAGCTGCTGCCGGTCCTGTGAAGGCCTGACCCAGGAGCCAGAAAACTGGTCAATTAGAGGCTTGTCGTTGACTCCAATGGGCTGCAAATGAGCTCCAGAGTGAATAAAGAGTTTCAGTTCCTGGAGCTGCTCAACTGGCACCTTTCACCAGAAAGGGGCCAATTTTACAGTTTTAAGTAAATAAAGTTTAAAGTAAACAAAGCTGTTTTTCACCAAAACTCTGGATTCTTTGTATGTGAAGAAGTGGAAGCTGCTATTGCCTCAGAGGAAAGCTGACAGCTAAAAGGAGCAAAAGAAAAGGCTTGTGAATGGAGAAAGCTGTACGACACATTGCAACTCCCCTAAATCATGCAAGGCAGCCTCCTGCAGTAATACCTGAGCTAACTCCAGATCTGAGAAGCGTTACAGTCCTGTCAGCATGGCACCCTGCCTGAGACGCATAGCCCGTCCCTCACGTAGTTATGCTGCTTCTAGGACACAAGCTAGTATCTGTACAGTACTGTACTGTGCTGGTGTGACCAGCTATCACTCCTTAATGCCCTACACATACCCAGCATCATGTCTTGATGCATGCTAGCACACATAACTGTCCCAATTCGATGCCATACTTTAAAATTTAAATCTATGTAAAATCCATACACTGGCACTAGACTGACTTGGGAATTCAGCAAATAAGGCATTTGATCAGCTAAACTGATGGGGGTGGGGGAGGTTTTGCTTTTTGGTGGTGGGTTGTTTTTTTTTTTAACTGAAGTGAAACGGTGCACTAATTTCATTAAATCATCCTAAATTCATCCTATGTTTTACAGTCACACCAAATGTGCAGCCTAGTTTGTAGAGCTGAATTCCTGCACTTGTACTGCGCAGAGCAGAAAGACTGATATCTGGATTTCTTTGGGACATTTCTCACGTTCCCGGATGTGATTCCATCATAAGAAAGGTGCAAAAGGGAGCTATAATTAACCATTTGGAAGTCTGTGAGGTTTTCACAAGGAGAAAACAATTTCCCCTTGTACATGTTACAGTATGCTAAGTATTTAGTAAATAGTCTGGAAGGAGACTCTTTCGAAGATTTTCATTACTTAACGCCTACTGTTGTAAGAACTATTCCTAAACTGTTGTAATAGTGCAAGCTAAAGGAATTTCAGAAACACTGACTTCCTTTTTATCCATTCCCCTCACCCCATTCATTCTCCCTTTTCTGGCCAGAAAACCTCAAACCCCAGAATTTCTCTAAAAACATAACTCCAGTAATAATCAGAATGTTGAAATTCTGACAAATGCCATCTGCTGATTTCTTTTTTTTTCTCCCCCAAAAGACAAGATTTTGGATACGGCTAGTAAGTACTTTAGCTTCTTCTACTTTGTGATACCAAAATAATCACCATGGCAACTCTTTAAGGGCAGTCTTCCAAACAGATTTATTGTGAATGCAAGAACTCAACAGCACTCTCTAGCAAGAAACAAGACCGCATCTATCGCAGGTTATTCTGCTACAAAGCATGGGTGATGGCTAATAGACAGAGGCATGTCTGTCTGAACTTTTTCAGTTATCCCTCATAGTTTAATTTGCTATATTTATAGGTAGTAGAGGATGCAAGGGGGGAAGGGAGGCAGAAGCAATCAGTATTAAGCTTACACAGCTTATGTTGTAATTGCCTTGCTTGAATACAATTTGTGCGGCCCCTGATGGCTGTAAGACAAGAATACCAGAGAAACAGCACAAATACTAGAACAATGATTCACTAGGCTAGAAGGAGGTTGGATTTCTTTTGAGATAACTAATAAAGTTTTTGGCATATCAGTTTTCTCTTTCTTTTCCTTCCTTCCTTATTTCTTCTTTCTTAGCAAAACAATGAAAGTAAAGGAGATTGCCAAACTGTTCTTTGTCTGTCATTCTGGAAATGAGAAAAAAAAAAGGCGGGGGGGGCAGGGGGAGGCAGGGGAAGAAAGAAATAAAAGTCTCTCTTGCTTGGCTGTGAGGAAGACAGGCCAGGACAAATGCTAAATTATTAATCCTAAACGGTCACGCTAGTATTTTCCAGGTAGTTCCTTTTTGGCTCAGGTGTTGGTTGGAGTTAGCAGATATAATTTGTACATAATCCAGAATTTTGGAAACCAGCCAGCATTGCTATGTTATGTAGTTGTGTAAGAGGTTATATATGGTTCTTGCTTTGCATTTGGCAAACGGTTCTCACTTAAACATTCATTTAGCATGATTACTTAAGTGAACCATATAAGGCTATTCCTTGGAGCTGCAAAATTAACTTGTTACAGTGATGCACTATGCCAAAAGCTAATTTAGGCTCTACTTAGGAATTTATAGCATTTATTTCCCATGCCATTTGAATAAGGCAACTTTGCTGACATCTCTTAGCTGGCCACAACTTTTATATCATGCTGCATCCCATCTAACACTCTCAACAATTATTTATTTTTCTGTCATGCACTGTCACCCCACTTTTCTCAAGGCAAAGTAAGAAGGTGTAAGAAACCCCATGCAGAAACAGAAGCATGCTGAGAAATGTCCTTTCCTGCGTGAATGGGGGGAGGAACTGGAGAGCTTTGCTTTCATTGAACTGAGCATTGGAAGAAATTAGAAGGATCTTTCCTACCCTCACCTCTACTTTGACAAGATCGGAGGCACAACCCAGGGATTCTTTCTCTCCTTTTTTGTCAGTTCAACTAAAAGAGAATGTTAAAAATATTGAAGGAGTGTCACACTTGGAAAGAATGTCCTGAGGACGTTACTTAACATATACCTTCCTTCAGCAGCAGGCATTCCTCCCCTGGGGTAAGATATCCCACAGGTTTTGTTTGTAGGCTCTCCCAGCCTCACCAACATTGCAAACTGCTTGTGGAGTGAAACAATAGTTGAAGCAGATAAAGTGATTCTGAGAAGCAAGTTCTGCAATCACTGGAAACTCGTGAGATTTCCTTGGAAGTAGGGAGTGCACAGGGGCAAGGGATAGCACTGGATGTCTCTTTTCTTTTTAGTCAACTCAAAAGTTGGCTCACTGGCTTATGTTCAGTCAGATGAGTGCATGCAAATCCAGGAGAGCTCCCTCCAGCCAGGTTACTGTACTCCTTATTTGCCTCAGAGTGACTGAGATCAGCATCTGCCCTGTCGCCTCTTTTTATGTCTCAACCTTCCTTTGCACAGAAAGCTCCCTGTGTTTCTCTGTGGTGCTGGTTTCAGCTTTCTCCTCCATTCCCAGCTCTTTTTTCTCTTTAGCACTCTCAACAATTTGAAAGCACTCCTTCCTTTGTCCGTTTGGTTTTTTTTTTTCTTTTAAACAACCAGAAAAACAACAAGGGGAAAAGTTAATTTATGTCTCATTGTGGATACTAATTGCAGAATGCATCGTCTTTCTTTTCTCCCTTTTCTCCCCTTCGCTGACGCACATGCTCTATAATAAGCTCTGTTACTTGGAGCCTGTGAGCCTCTATAGTAAGCTGAAACTGCTACTATATTTACTCACTTTCCACATTTAGACAAAGGCTATTTTTAACCGGAGTTCTATTTGCGGGGGCTGCCAACGTCACTTAATGTTCACATGCATCTTGGGCATCATATGCTTGTTATTTTTATTTACTGTGCCTGTGCCAGGTCTGCTTTTTTATGGGAAGAAAGAATGAGAATGCTTCTTCGGGCCAGTTCTTGAAAGCTCTTTTGTGCAACAGCAGATAACGCAGATAAGCAAAGAAAAAAAGCAACTCAGCGGTAGATCTGGCAAACCTGCTTTTTGATGGCTGGCATCTTTTATCTCTCTCGTGGTCTAGTTGCAAAGCTGTGTTCTTAGTCCCACTGCATTCGTTAAAGGTGAAGATGTTTCTGAGGTACGTTAATTATTCTGGCATCTCCTGGAGGAGCCACGAGTTCTCCGTGTGCGCTGAGGGATGCAGGCAGGGATCGGGGAATGATTATGACTCCAGTACTGCTACCAGGTAGTTAAAATAGAAGATGTGTAAATAATCAGCGTTTTTCTGATCCTTCTCGTTCATAGGTGCATGCTTTGGAACTCGAACGCAACAGATGTTATTTTCAGATAATTACTTTGGATTTTCAGTATAAGATTACCCCAAGAATGTTGGAAAATGCTGGAAAACACCGTGCTGCAGCCATAAAGCAAGGCTGTAAGTTGGGACCCGCACACGGTGTTTTCTGCACGGGTTTCCCTGCATTGCTCTAGTGACCTCAACTTGACCTAAGGGAATTGCCCTTTACAGAGGTTAGAAACACTTCGTTCAGTGCGCTGAGTCAGGACGCCTGATTCATTTGATACTGCCATCATCATATGCCCGGGGTTTTGAGGTGCTCACGTGCTTTTGTAGGGAATAGGTTATTCCCTGCATGCATAGCAACACCTTTATTTGCACCAAAGAATTAATTCCTAGAAAGGAGTGAAGTTAGGGAGCAATCATTTAGTGCTTTGCTGTCAGCATGCCACACCGGGAAGTTTTTAGCAGGAAGCTGAGTTGAGGAAGAAAGTTGAAATGGAACCTCCTAGAAGGGGATTTTGTTTAAGTTTGAAATGTTTTGGAAAGCTTACAGAGTTTTTTTTAATCTCTCCCTCTACTTCCCACTCTTAACGTTAATTCCCTTTTCAGACTGATTTCAACGTGAGAGCAACCGAATAAGCTTCACACAAGCAAAAATTGCTGTATGCTGATCACAACAGAATCAAACTTTCTATGTTTTCCTGTTACTAATTTTTCCAGTGCTGTTTCTTTCCCCACTACAGTGAATGCCTTAACTTTCTGTTAAAAAAAACCCTCACCCTTCTTGTCTGTAAATTGAGGTCTGGGTTTTAAAATCAAAACTGCTGTTTTCACATATCTGCTTCTAAAGCCAGGCAGTGAAATCTCCACTAAGCCATGGGCAGGTGTGGAAAGAGTCAGTGAGAACTGCACAAGCTTAATGCTCTATTGCTGAGTCCATTTAGCTAGGTGACTAAATAGGAATGAATCTAGATACCTGTCTTTAGACATTTTTATTTAAAAACATGTCACCCCGGTGATACCAACCTATGTGGGATTCCTTCCATGTGAAATCATGTTTCTGCCACTTTTTTGATTGTTCAGAAACTGCAAACTGAAACTAAAAGCTAGGGAAAGGGAAACGTGTCTGAAAAGAAACCAACCCCATAACTGCACATGTTTGATTGTAAAAAACTTGTCTTTTCCAGTCCCACTCAGCTCCTGCTATGCCTGAGGTTTTACCCTTAGAGAATAAAATTCTTTCATGACCTAAAAGGGTGACCCCAGGCCAGCACTGTGTGTAGTACCTGCATGACTCTCCTGCTCTGGGCATGGTTCACGCTGATGAGGGACGCCAGCAAGGCTAACTATGGAACTATGGTGTTACTTGTTGAGCTGAGGAATCACGATTTAATTTTGGTGTTACAACTTCTGGTCCTCAGATCAGGAGTGCCGCTGCAAACACTCTGTCCCGTGTGCAGTGCCTCTGATATCTACTGCCATGTGATACCTAAAATCGTACAAGAAAGAACATGCATCAACATCTGTCTGGAGGCAGGACGCTTCTTCCCTTTGTCATGCCTCAAGCATGTGACATGTACACGACTCACAAGTGATACGCAGCCGATAGCTGTACATATCGGGAGCAGAGGTGAGCTCATCTATGTTTTCAAGGTAAATCTGTCAGTTACCTTATACTGATAAGGAACGAGTATATCAAAATCTTGGCTCGTTAACAGAGCTATTTTTGTTTGCTGTCAGAAGTTACAAGTAGCAATAACCGTGCTTCAGCTGCCCGGGTGTTAAGTTTCAGCCACCTCCTATGAAGGCATTTTCTCCTGTGTGCAGTGTCCTGGCACGTTTTTTGTAGTGTACGCAAAGATACGGTATGTTTAGGCAAGTATGAATGCTGCTTTTCCTGTTGGTCCTCCACGAGGGCAAGGGTGGGCAGGACAGAGTTTGCAGAGCTCAGGAAGCTCTGGCAACACCCTTTCACTGATACCTTTCACTGATTACAGTTCAGATGTAATTTTCTCTCTCTCTCCAGAAAACAGCAGCAACCTTTGCAATTTGCAGCGGCGCTAGACTTACTCTGTGGTTGCCACAAATGGCAGGTGGGTTATTAAGAGATAAAATGGACTCATGAGAGAACCTATGCAGCCTGCTGCCAAGGTATCTGATTTTCTACCATATCAAATGTTTCTACTAGACGGCGGCAGGAGGAGGCTTACCAAAAGCAAAGAGAGGCTTATTTTCTCCTGAAGGGCTACCATGGAGAGGAGGAAGAGGGTTAAGTGTTCCAAAAAAGTTTCAGCTGACAGCTAGCCCTTGTGTTCTGCTGCTTCAGAGAGGTTTCCCTTTGATGGAAAGTATTTCAGTGACACAAAACACTAGCAGCTGAGGTAATACACTTCTGCTGCAGAAACCATGTGCTTGCCAGTGAAAGTCAATGAGTGAGATAGTTCTGGGAACTGGGGCAGCCAGCTTCTGTCCCTCCTCACCCACTGCTCACGCACAAGAGCATGCTGCAGGAGTAGTGGATGGGATTGCACCAGGAAATGCACCAGATCAGGACAAACTGTTATTATTTATGTGTTGCTATGATGAAGAGCTTTTCTGAGGCATAACGAGCAGTCCCAGATATTGTTACCTTATTCATTATGGAGAGGAGCACCAGGACAATGCTTATGGATCACTGCAATAAAACTTAAGCCTTCAGAGTACACTTTGTACTGCCTTTCCCATCAATTCTTGAACGCGCTAAATCTATATATGAGTATATTGTGGCTTAATACATGAGTTGTCAGGAGATGATACTCAAAACCGGTCGCACCGGTTCCATTTCATGTGACCGACCACACTTGTCACCTTGCCAACAACATCCTTTGTTTTACAAACAGTGTTTTGTGTTAACTCTTAACATGAAATGTTTTCTATGATCATCTGTACTGTTCTAGACGTTCATTACGTCTGACCAGAGCACAATGAGGCCCAGCACCCAAAAATGAGCCCCAAACTGAGCCCCAAGCCTGAAAGCAGACACATAACTGACTACATGGGGTTGGCCAGGGGTTTTGCCAGGGGTTGGCCTGTGCTGTTTGAGCAGTGTCGGGGACGTTGCTGGCACTACAGAAATAACGTGCTGCGCACATTTCACACTTGGTATATCTAGATACACAGGCGATTTAAGGTGGTTTAGGGGAGATGTAAGGCCTTTCTTTAACCCCCAGCATAATCTCTTACTAACTTAAAAGCAATCTTCAAATGAACCTCTTTTGATCCAAAAAAGAGGAGATGAAGTTATTGGCAGACACAACAGCAGGCTGTAAATTTTTGTTAGCTACATCTACATTCACTAAAATTCCTGGAATTTTTGAAAGTAGTAGAACCAGCCTTTCTTTTTCTCTTGAACTCCAGTGTTTGGTGGCTTTGAGGAAGCCACTGCTATGGTCTAGACATGTGAATTCAGAAGCCATTTTAGTCAGAACAAGCAGTGCTTTTCCAGTTCGTGCTGCACTATATTACTCGTGGCAACACTTGCGGGAGATACAGCAGAGGAAAAACATTGTTTTTAGAAAGATAGCCTCAGATTATTCTACATACTCTGTTTCAGAGGTTTTAGAGATGGGTTTTAAGTAGAGATGGCCTTATTTAAAGTAGATCTAAAGGTTTCACATGCGACAGAAAGGAAAGCATTTTGGGCCCGAGGTTAGCGTGTTCTAAAGAAAGAGACTATTTGTACTATTTGGATTTGGACCTGTTTTAGAATATGCATGAGTATTTGGATCTAGGTACAGGCAGGGTAAGGCAGCATGAGCTGCCTGGAAGGAAGTTGTGAATCAGGCCCCTTCGTTTCCAGGCATTTCCAGGCATTGCTTTTCTTTAGAGGGAGCGCGAGCATGTTGGCGTTCAGCCCTCAGTCTTCATTCAAACCAAATTCCAGTTGCAATATTGCCAACTCAAAGTGTTAAAAATCAGGAGATTAAAATAAAAAAATTAGAAAAAAAATTGTTGTGTATTTCTGTTTGCCGTCTGGTGTTTGAGACTTAATATGGGTTATGTTTTCAGGCTTTTCTCTGCAACCAGAAGAGATAGAAACTCTGGGGGTAAGAGGTTGAGGGGAGAAAGAGAATCTCACAAAGCATTTGACTACAAAAGCAGCACTTGAACTGAAATTCCAAATATTAGGAGATCCACACTATGAAATTCCATGAGTCAGAACACATTACCATATAAGCTTGTGGGAATTTTCTTGAATAAGAATTGTGTAAGGACTCCAAGAAGAATTTTGTTATATTCCATGCTACTGAACATGCTCCCAATAAGAGATTAAAAAAAAACCCAAACAATCAAGAATTAGAAGCATCACAAAAAGCTTTTATTCTCTGAGTTGGCTTTCATGGACACCTGCCAGCAAATATACTAGATTTCAGTGTTCCTGAGACATGGGGTTCACCAATGCCATGTGTCTGCCCCCTGGAATAAGCTATAGCATAAGAACAACCAAGGATAAATGAGGACATTTGTTATAGCCTGTGAATCCATCCAGCCCAAATCTCCTGATACATAAACAACACCAGATCCAAACATCTTGTCACATCTGCTTCGTACACCAAACAGCTGGGTGCACAGATGCTTTGGTCTACTGGAGCGTCTTAGGCTGAGTGCATTCTTCTGTACGCTTAGTTATTTGTTTTAATTGGTTTTGATGATTTGTCTTAAATCACTTCTGATGTTGCTGGAATACAGGTACTTCTGTGGCTGATTGTGACAGCTGCCATAAGCACATGAGAGGCGACATCAGTAACCTAAAACTTCTGGGTGAGAGATCACCAAGAGCAGGCCCTGAATTTAAGGACACTGACTTTGGAAGCAGGAACACTTGCTCCCTGAGCTAGAAAAGACGCTTCTTCACATGTAAGGTTGTCCTGCCACCAGAAAACAGTGGAAAACTTCACTTACAAACACATAAACAGCTTCTGGGAAAGGAAGTGAAAGTTAAACAGCTAAATAATATATCTTTCTTTATAAATTACATATAGAACATACATACATATATACATACATACACAATTACACAGATATATATTTATCATGAATGACAGAGCATCTTGTTGATTTTTCCCTGCCCTTCCTCCCTAAATTCACTCTGTCTTGATACCATATCATATCATATCATATCATATCATATCATATCATATCATATCATAATTTACTTTCAAAGATGTTCAAAGGCAGGATCAGGTCTCTCTCATCCATGCAGTTAAACAGCCAGCATGCCTATGAGGACTGTAAATAATAGATAGCATTTCATCTGACAGGGGATACGCCCAGCAGCTTGGCAATTCCCCACACTACTCAATCTTTTCATGATCCATTTCGGACTCCCGGGGAAGAGCTGTCTTGCAAACGGCACCTCCCTGAGCACCTGGCATGTGTGTCAGTGCTCCCAGTGGAAGTATTGAACCAGTCCAATGTTCCTCAGCTAACAAAAGCAGAAACAATCACAGACCAAGATGGTCTGGCTTCTGGCCAACTTTAATTAATTAAGTCCCACCAAGCATCACACATTTACTTCTAAAAAAAAAATAATTCTGTTCATATTAAACGAAAATCTTCTGGGGAAATGAATCACCAAATCCCTGCCAGAACCTAATCCCAGTTTCTCACAGTGCAGGACAATACCCCCTAACCGCCTTTTCAACCACAGGCTGCTTCCACACGGTACTGAGCCGGGCAGCCTGCACCATCTGTGCCCATGCCCCTCACAGAGCGCTTCCCAACGGCTCTCCCTTTGGGCTGGCTGTATGCAGACTGCCTGTTGCACGCAGCTCAGGAGGCCAGGGGCTTCCCTGCCCACTCCCTCCGTCCCATCTCTGCGTTCTGCATCCCTTTGGGAAGTTTCATCCTTGAGGATGTACCACACAAGTCCTCTGTGCCATAAGCATCTATACAGAAATGTCCCTGCTGGTACAGACCCTTGGGAAGGGTCTTGCAAGCTCCAGAAACATGTGAACACTTCTTTGCTCCTTTGAGATGTTTATTTTCAAATCTATAAAATAAAGAGGAAGGGGATAATGCCAGTACAGGAGGAACTTTTCCTAACTAGTGGAAAGCGCTTTGTAAAGCCCTAGTAAACAGGCCGGAGGGAATCCTGTCCTCGGTGTCACTGGCGAGACGTTGGCTCACCTCTGGTCATCCTATATGCACCATGACATTTGCTAAGTCAGACTTCTCTCTTATGTCTCTGAGCACTTTCCACGAGGCTCTGAATTACTCATTTCTCTCTCCTGGGAACACCTCCTTGTCATCCGCCCTGTGCTACAGTGATACTGCGTCATGACTCGCTTAAGATTAATTACAGTTGCTCCACGTTTGCTGAGCCTCCTCCCTGTGCCTTGCTGCGATAGGGAATTTACACCTTCTGAGTCCAGCGCCGCTACCCCGTAATCCCTGAAGTTACCTGCAGTTCTTTATAGACTTTGAGATCTTTGTGATAGGCAACTAAATATTACTTCGAGTAATTTTTTCCTTAAACTCCTTTTACTGACCCAAACCACAGGTTAAAAAACAGTTGTTCCATCCAGTGCCATAACTAAAGTAAAATGAGCGTGATGCTGTCCCTTGATGTAAATGACCCAAAACTACCCTTGCACTGTATAATGGCTTTTTTCTTCTTTTTTTAAGCATCAAGCAGTGCGACCACTTAATTGCTGAGCTCACCATGTTATGGAAGCTTGCACTACACCTCCAAATTATAAAGACTGATAAACATTTTTGCCTCAGGTAAAGAATTTGCAACAAGAAATGTATTATGTGAATGCCGTTTCTTTTCTGCTCAAGGAGTATCTCTGGGAATGTTGCTGTTTCCTGGAGATGGTTGTAATAAAAGCTAAAATTAACAAAATAGGCGTTACCATAGGCATTGCCAATAATCTTCCAGGAAATGAATTAAAAAACTCAATCTATGTGTTTTTCTGCATGTAAGATCATAGTATGATTTCCTCCCATTGCTCTGGGTAGTTAACCTCCATCACCTGAATAATCATGCAAATCAAGCAGGAGCCTTGCAAGAATGCTAGTGAAGTGACTTGAATCCATGCAGACAACTGTAGGCTTTTCTTTATCCATAGAAAGACTGTATTTTGTGAGGCTGGGATCGTGTTAAATGGCAAAATTTCTACTTCACAGGGGCTTCAGTGCCAAATAAAGGTAATGCACAAGTATGAATGTTTGCTATTTCCCGCTGTGGAAAGAAGATGACTACATTTGCAGTGCTGGAGGTTCAGATGGGAATGACAGAGAACGTATGGTTGATATTATACATTATCATTTTGTGTCAAGGATTTGGAACGCCATTTCATGGGTGATGGGGTGGGCAGGAGGGTGAAGATAGAAGAGTGTTAATAAACAACCTTATTGCTTCCTACTACTCGTAATTTGTTTGCTTTTTTTACAGAAGAAATCCTCTTCGTACCTTATGTCAATCATAGCTGAGAATATGAACTCTTTTTCATGTGAATAAATGAATGTGAATGTATGTGAATAAAGTAACATGCCATTTCCTATCTGGAAATTATGCATACAGTTCATATGGTGAAAATCCATTTTCTCCTTAAGCCCACACTGGTGTTTCACATGCTGATGTTCTTGGAGAACCGAATTAAAAAGCTGCGAGTTGGAGTCGGCTTAAAGGAAAACAGTCAAGATTTGCAAGACCATCATTTGGATTGAGCGAAGTCCTTTTCCTTTTTCCTCCTTAGTTGTATTCAAACAGCCTGTCAGTTTTTAGCCTTCTTTCGAAAGTAACAGTCAACAGTCAGAGCTCTGCCATGCCCAGGGACCAGCAGCTCCGTGCCGTCTGTTGGCCCGGACGGAAACAAACCTGGGGCTGCTATAAGTGTGAAAATTCTCAGTAGGGAAGCAGCTGTGTTTTGATCCTCCCAGAGCATCTTGGAAACTAGCAAGGGGAATGATAATTACGAAGACGATATTATAATATTCACATTTAAATATATAGGTTTTATAGTTGCTCCCTTTTCACTATGCATTCGCTTAGGCACGAAAGGTCGCGGGCGTACCAGCTGCGTACGGCTTGCCCTGTGCCACAGCGTATACGCGACTCACGTGGACTGTCCGTGAACGTAGCGGTGACAAAAGACATGTTCCAAATAGGGGTCAGGGGAAAGCTGGGTTCCCCGTTCCTCGCCAAGCGCCACAGTCATCATAGCAAAATTCAGCCAGCACCCACCTTTTCTGATGCTGTGGAGCTCCTGGGAGTCTGCTGCTATGTGGAGGCTTGTTCTGAGCATAGCTGCAAAACCTGACATGTTTGCAGATGGTACCAGCCTCTCCTATCCCCGCAGGCAGCGTTGCGTTGGGGTCTCTGGGTTCTAACTGGTGAGGGGAAGGGAGATTGCCCTGATCACCAGCAGGAGAGGGACAACATTTTGGAGACTACTGAATCAGATTTTATATATCTGCTCTATTTTATAAAATTCCAGGGTCCCGACCATCTGCTCAGAGAGATAGTGAGGTTCATAGTCGCCTGCTGAAGCACACGGATTAGAAGCGTGCGTACGAGTTGCAATTTGTCTATCTATAAACAGCATGCATCGTGTGGACGACATTTTCACAGGCCATGGATAGATGTATGGTGGCTTGGAGAAGGTAGGGAAGGAGGGTGAGCAAGAAGGGCTGAAGCACTCAGCTTCAGGAACTCATGAGGAAACATTTTGCACCATATCGATTGATGGGTCTATGGCTACTTGCAGAAGTAGCTCTTCCCCAGTGTTTCTCTCAGTTTGATTTTTCCCTTTTTCCCCCCTCATGACTTTACAGTATGTTAGTTTTTGGTGCTTGAATTTTTACACCTGTTGTTTGTACGCAGAGTATTAACACAATACTCCTAGCTGTGTCTGACTTTAAAAGTTTGTGTTGCCATTAAGCTATTTTCCTTTCTTTTTGTGAGAGACGGACAATTAAAAACATTCCCACTATTTGTAAATTCTCCTTGTGAGGAACACAGCAGATTGCCTGGATCTTCTGCTTGTTGTTCTGGCTTCGGTTTCAGAACTGAATGCACTCCTTCTGCTCCGTCTGTTTGAGTTTTGACAATGCAAAGGATGAAGCTGGAGGAAGTCCCATATATAAGCGAGGTCTATGCTTCTGCTTTATCTCATTTTTAATTGAATTTCAATTGGATTCTGCCTGCTTTTATGTAATTCAGTGCAGGAGGTTGTAGAGCTTTTGTCGCACACTTTCTGCAACTACAAGTTCTCCCTAGTCACAAAATGATAATATATAATGGGCATTGTATTTAAGCACAGCTGATGTTTTCAATGAGTACCCTATTCCCACAAAATAAGTTATTTTGCACACGTTCAGTTGCTAAAATTTATATAGGAGTAGCGAAAAACTTCACTGTTGAATGCATTAGCATACATTTTTCCTCTTAATTAACTGCATGTTAATTATTCATCAAGCAGAAAACAATCTAGTGCATTTCCTTCAGCTGATTATGAAGTGTGATTTTGTCGTATGCCCTCATTTTACTGGACAAAGGAACAAATCCTCACTTGGTGAAGGTATGTAGGTGTTTCCCTTCACTGCAATGTCCCACAAAGGTCTTCTCTTTCAACTGGATTTTCTTTACAAACTTCTCACGTGATGTTATCTTCCTTCCCTACCTGACTTAGTCTTTTAGGTAAAAATTCAGCATTTTTGAGGCCCATTTTGTTTTGCAAGAGCATCGCGTTGATAAGACCAGTGCTGCAGTGAGTTCTTTTATTGACAAAAATATTTCCTGTAAGCAAGCCTATCACTATAGATGTGCTGAATTGTCTATGTGGGGTCTTTATGACATTTTAGACAGACAAATTAACAAAATCTGTGACTGTGTAATGAGTCTTCTAGTTATTAATTAAGTATTAATAGCATTATTTTGTAGCTTCGGAAGAGCTAAGTATTTTTTATAAAATATTCTGCGATGTATTACAGATGAAGGACTCTGATCTTGACAAATGATCAACCTGAAGTATGAGTTTAAGATTGCTTGTGTCGCCCAGTTACATATTTCTGTCTGTATTATGAAACCAACAAACTTTTCTTAGCAAACAACTTTAATTGCTAAGAGCTGGTTCAAAGAACATATGTCATTATACACTCTTTTTGTAAACAAAACAGGCAAATGTAGAAAACTTTATAAGCTCATCTTGCGGCTTCTTTAAGTGTATAGCTTAACAGTTTGCAGGATTGAAAACTATAAAAGAAATTAAAAATTCAATTAGAGCACGGCATTACGAGAGCATTAGAAATGAAGTTGTTGTATTGTGTGAACTTGAAAAAAGTCTGCTGCTTTGGGGTGTTGTAAGAAAGGGCATGCTATGCCCGCTGCTTGAGCTGGGTGGACTACATGGGTGGACCTGTGAGAGAAGACAGCTGTCTGCCTGGGAAACTCAGAATGTTTGCTCTGCTGGAAACACATAAGCCTAAAGTTTGTCACACACAATGTATATTTGTAACAAATAATTAATTCATACCATTTATAAGAACTACTAATAAAAAGCCCTGCAAAAAATTCTGCTAACAAGCCATGTCAGCTTATCAAACCGAGAGCAAATATACTGATCTGGTCAAAAACTAGCAGTGAAAGAAGTTCACTGTTGAAGCTTGGGTTCAAGTGGAAGACGGGGAAGGATCGATCTTCCCCCAGTTCAAGCCATGGAAAATCAGGTTTTGGATCTGAACCAGAATCCGAACTAGTCGATGGCAAGTGGGAGAAGGTCTCCGCTAGAAGGGTGACTCGCCCAACCCTTAGAGAAGTGAACCATGTGAGATGGGTCACCGCCCCAGTGCGGCTGCTTGGTCCCCTGCAGCTGCAGGGAAGGTCTAAGCTGCTGGCTTTGGTGAAATGCTGAGCTTTCCATGGCTAACCCGCAGAGAGATTCACTTGTCCTCAGAACCAAGACTACCATTCTGGCTGTTCTCTGGAGCTACAGTAGTTTAATGAGGCTCTAAATCTTTAATTTCAGGTCTTGGGCATCCTCAGGAAGAATATAGGTTCTCAGTGAGGTATTTTTTTGCATGCTTGTGCTTTAGTCTGTTGTCACCTGTGTTTCAGGTGGAAGAGGTTGTACACAGGACACGTCCTGTCAATGCCAGTCATAGCTCCGGGCAACTTTGGACCCAGCTCATGTCCTTGCACCGGTTTCTAAATAGCTGCATTATGCAACCAAAAGGGCAAGTATGCCAAGCCCTTTGGCAGAGTCTCGCTGACAAAGTCCTCCTTTCCCAGCACTGAGAAGGGCAGGGCTGGGCTACAATGGCCCATTCAGCCTCTTTGCCACATAAGCCTTCGCGGCGATGATGCCTGCATGAGAAGGAATGGCGGGGACGGCGTGCTTCCCAGCAGATCCCAGCCTGCCGTGCATTTTAGAGTGGACAGATGGAAGCCCCATTGGATCTAGCTGTGGAGGGAGTACAGATTAATTGCTATCTGACTGTTGCAGAACGGTACCAATTTCACTCGCCCGGGAAGCAGTGTGTGTTCCAAAGGAAGAATAACATTTGCCTGATGCTGTTACTTTTCTTGTTCTCCTGCCCGCGAGAGGAAGGGAGAGGCGTGGTACAGCATGGAAGCCTGTTTCCCTGCTGAGGAGAAATAAAAGCACCTCGTCCTGCAGGCATGCAATTTTCTTAGTCTGCTTTGCCAATTACCTGTTTTTTAAAGCTCTTTAAATTAGATTCAACTTAATTCCGTTTCACTTTCAGGTCATGATACTGTTTAGAAACATTATGGAAACCCAGACACAATAAAAGTTATGTGGTTGAAAAAAAAAAGGAGGGCTGATGTTTCCATCTTTGCTGCTCACTGCTGGCCCCTTCACTTGGCTCCAGAGGAAGCCCAGCACCTGAGCACTTCTGCGTCTTGCGCCTGCTCTGTGGCTTCACATGGTGGATGCAGTTGTCAGCACACTATGGGAACCCACTTAGCTGGCAGCAAAGGGGACCTTCAAGTCGTAGCCTGCAACAGTGACAAGGCTTTAGTAAACACGAAGAGAAGGAGCGTGCGAGGCACGAAGGGGTGTCTGTGCCTCTCACCCCTTGCTGAACAGTGCTAACAGCAGGTCTCAGCTGGGATGTACCAGGGGAAGGTACATGTTGTCCCTACTGTCTCCCAGGTCTAGCCGCTGATACAGCAGTGACTGGCTATGCCTGGCAGATGGGGTCCTGGAGCGAGAGCAAAGCTGGTCTGCCTTGCAGAATAGATATGGAAACATAGTGCTAGCAGCAAAGCAGAGACAGAAGAGAGCCAGTCGTGTGAACATCCCCATCTCTGAGACCTCTTGGGTGAGCATCTATTGAAAACTGTGTTACTCATTATTCTAGCTCCCAGGCTCCTTTACTGACCGTCTTGAAGACATTGCTTTGAAACAGTAGAATAGTATTTGCATGGCACAGGATAAGATTTGGAACTCTCAGCTCTTCAGGCAAGCCCTACTGTTTTTTGAGACCTCAGACAAAAGCTTGAGAGCATATGCGTCTGTTTAAATTGATGGATGTGTGCTATTACTCCACTGAAACTTATCCTAATATAAAGGCAGTTATACCAACACAGAACTGGTGTAAAACCAGAATTGAGTCCCAAACAATTGCCCTAGTCTTGAAATTGTTACATATGGGCATGAAAGCACCACCGGTTTATTTTTACCATTATCTAACGCTATAAAGTATTTCTTTGAGTTTTTCTCCTTGTAGAGGCATGTAATGTGCTTTAGTGAAGTTAATCATGTGCAGCCTCAGGTGACTACTGCTTGTATTTCTAGTTTATTTTCTAGCCTTCTTTTCATTCTCCCTTATTAATAGATGTGCTGAGGTTTCAGAGGAAGCTTAACTTTCTAGAAGCCATTTCTCTTCAACTAGCTGTGACACATGCCCGCCTGATGGATGTACGGTACTCACTTTCTCTGCAGAGGAGTATCTGATTTCATTGGGAGTCCTCGCTGACTCTAATATTGCTGAGACAGCTGCTCATCTTTCTTTCTCTCTTTTTTTTTTTTCAGTGAGGAAGCACCATGTACTCACTCTAATTACAAATCCTGTGATCTGGCCATTCTTCAGTTTTTGCAGCCTGCCTGTAACTCTCCCTATTGAGGTTTTAGAGATGAACTGGATGCAGAACACCTGATCACCCCCAAAATATTACATTTCATTTAATGCTTAGTTTTGCACTGATGCCACTTTAGTGCCTTTACTATGGGCAGAGGGGTAAGAAAGGAAAAAATATATAATTTTTATTTTGACTTCAGGGAAAGGGAACTGAGAAAGCAAATTTGTAGCTCCCTGACCACCATTCTGTGAGAGAGGATGCAATGTCTGATGTGTGCTTTGTGGCTGGTCCTAACAGCTTTGCAGAGCCTCCTCATTTTTGATGGCAGGAGGAATGCAGGGGCTTTGATTCAGCTCTGATAGCTGCTGGTGGCTGTGGTGCACAATGACTGCTGTAAATGGTGCCCATGGGCACCGTGTTAAGGATGAACATACAGAAACAATTAGTGACTTTTCTAAGCAGTTGCTGTTTGATGGCTGCCTAATTAAAATTTTCAAGTTAAATAAATCGGTGGCAAATACCATTGGGAAGTCCACCCCAGGTAGATTTAAATTATTAAAATAAAGATTGGTACAGCTCTGTGGAGAAGCTCCCCTGAGCCAGGGAATGTGTTCAACTAGCGGTCTCCCATGGTGTGGAGCTGGGTGTACCTCCCTGCACAAACCAAACAGGGCACCTGCCTCCTTTGCTCAACCTTTATGAGACCCTAAACTGATATAATAACGTACTTGAGCTTCAAGAAATGCTGTCTTTGTTAATTACCGTGCTCTAATCAACACATTTATCTAACTGAAGGTTTACAGGTTCTGTGCAAATTTACTCCCAGGTCTGATTAGCGTACATAAAGATATGTACCTGCATTCTCTTCACATGCAAAATCTGCCTTGTTGGGTGGGCATGGGTGTTCTGAACTCTTTGCCTCCTCTGTCTTTGTCTCTCAGTGACTGTGTAAGCAAGCCAGCCTGCAAAATCAGCACATCCATCACTGGAGAAGGATGACCAGATTTTTAGTTAGTCTGTAAGCATCTGGAAGATGTTTGTGTGGAATTAATATATCTTTTAAGTCATACCTTCAGTATATGATTTCTCTGTCGCTCATAGACTTTTCTGAAAAGTCAGAAAAGTTCTGGTCAAATCCATTTATATGGTCAAGTTTTCACTGATACACTTTTGCCCAATATGGCTTGTTTTCACCATACCAGATGACGGCATCTCTTACAATGTCTTTTGGCCATGTGGAAGCCAAAGCTCTTGATAAATAGGACTTTCATGCTTTTACCTTGCCTTCATCCCTCTGAAATCGGAAGTAATTGCTTTGAGTTGAAAAAAGTATATATCAGAGACTATTCAGAAGTTCTTTTGTTGGCCTTCTCCACAGTTCTGTGTTTACTTACAGCTAGACACAGTGTGAACTGATGATCCTATGATTCTGTGAACTTGGGCGTGTTGCGCTGATCTGTCCTCAGTATTATTTCCATAAGTGTTTATTTGCCAGGAGATAGCACTGACTGCCCACCTGGGGATGTGCAGAATAGCACAGTTCAAAGAGACGATCCACTCAATTAGCTGAGAGCATCCTTTGTTTTAATTTTTTTTTCAATTGCATTGATCACTATAGAGCCTATAGTGATACTTTTTTGAAAAAAAATCTCAATCTTGTGGCTGAACAGTTTGAAAGATGCATTCATTTTGTTTAATCACTCCCCTCTCCACCCCCCCTCCCTATTTTGGATGACCTCCAGGTCCCTTAAATCAGATTCTGCCTTGACTTCTGCCATTTCACACCGCTTGTCCCCTCTTACTGTTCAGTCCTGGAAAAATTCTATTCTTTTTAACTGATACAAGCTTCTAATACACATATATCTGGGAAAGGTGCTGTTTGATCCAGAACGTTCCAAAATTAGGCTATTTGTCTAAGACCTGAAAACAGCCTTGTGCAGATGCTTTTTGGGGGTTGGACCCAATGATTTCTCGAGGTCCCTTCCAACCCCTACGATTCTGTGATTCTGTGGTTCTGTGACCTGATTCCTTGGTGAGGGCATGTTCACTGCCTATCTAGGAAAATTAGACTTTCCCCAAGACTTAAACTATGCTCTTTGGCCCCCACCTGTTAAGCATGCATGACACCTAGAGGCATGGTCCCTTACACAGTCTTATTAAATAGGATTCTTTAATATAAATCAGTGAGCAAAAATCAAAATGACTGATGGAAATCCTGATCTTGCTGAAGTCTACAGCAAAACTTCTATAGCCAAACTTCATTTATTTTAGACCTGGGGACACTTTATTTTGCTATTTTTGAGTCACAAAGCTTTCTGCGTTGACATCACGGTATCAAAAGCAAGTGCTCTGTCAACAACAGCGATGTCTCTGAATGGTGGGTGCCATGATTACTATTTCTACCTCATCGTGTGAAGCTAATTTTGAATTTGCAAAGCGTTTTGCAAGTGTCAGTTAAATCACACCATAAGGGAAATATCGATGTACACATTTTAAATGTGCGTAGCCGTCCAGAGCGAGCGTACAAATTCATCCAGAAAGCCAGAGAGATTCAGCATAGCATAAACAGGGGCTGTCAACTGGCATGTATTAATCTTCCCCATTATTGTTTTGAAAGTCTTTGTGTCTGAACTTAGAAGCACTGCAAAAGTCCACTAAGTTTTCATTTGCACTTTGCTGCTGGTGCTCTCTGGTAGCGTAACAAGCAACACAAAAGGGGAGCGTTTTGAGAATAATCCCAGATGTTTGGCTTGTTCAAGCACTGCATGTGTGCCGGCTGTATTTGGTATTTTTAGATTTCACTGAGATCCAAAACACTATCAAACCCCAACAGCTTTTTCTCTCTGAATCTTCAAGCCTTGCCGTGTGGCATTCGTTCGTATCGTATGATGCCAAAGCAGGGGCTGAATAATCAGATAACCTGGCACTTTGATACATTTTCTAAAACTACATAAAAAAAAAAAGTGGCTTTAGGAATGCATTCTTTTGTTCCTCTGGTAAAAATCTTTTAGCCAGTTAATTTTCTCCTAAAGTGTTATGGTGTTAAAAAGAAGAAAAAAGCCCCTCTTAACCACATTCTTCCTTGCAAGCCCCACACAAATTTTCTACTCTTCCTGTCCTGATTCCCCATCACTCCCCCCTGCCCCTGTCTCCCACCTCAGGACCTCCCTCTCTGTCTCCTTTTACGTAAGATACAGAATAATTAGAGTGTTTCTCCTGGGCACCAAGAGGTTGAACTAACAAGCCCTGTATACAGCACCATCAAAGACGACGCCTCTTTCCTATTATTTAGAGCCGGTTCTGAATTTCAGCAGAAACTTCTGTTTCTCTCTAGGAGCACTAATATAAATTGTTCAAGACTCTGCATCTCCCTTTGTATGATTCTTTCCCATGCTCCCATCCTGCCCATTCCTGCTCAGGTCTTCTCCATCAGGCTTTCCTTCTTCTCTGACTGTGACACAACATCTCACCATCTCCTTCCATCTCACCAGCTTATCTCTAGTACCAAGTACAGGGTGGTGCTTGTTTCCTATGCCACTCGCTGCAGGCATTAAGTGGCTGGTTGGATCACCCCGTTATATTGCTAGTAAACGTACAGTGCATCTGTGAGAGCAGTTACAGCTTCAGTAATGTAGTTGAAATGCAAGCTGACAGCAGGGAGCATTAGCAAGGAGAGGTTCCTCCCCGCCACGCAGGACCCCCTGAACCAGTATGGGAGGTGTTTTCTCTGCTATTTCCAGCTTTGGTGTGAGGAGTCTCCCGAGTTATTTTTGTAAGAGATTATTTTTAAAAAAACACCAAACAGCCCTGTACAATCTGTGCTGGCTGCCCAAGAGCTGTCGAGTGACAGACAGAAGGAGGGACCGTGGCCAGGATGGTGGCACGAGCCAGCAGGACATGTGACCTGCATGGAGTCCATGTCACCAAGAGAAGTATGCCTTGGCAAGCCTGTTTGGTCACCAACCCCATGCCAGTTCAAACCACTTCTTGGTAAAAGAATCCTTTCTGGGTAAGCATTCTGAAGATCCAGGCTCTCTGCATGGTGCACTTTGACACCTTGTGAAATTTCTGCTGCCACTGCAGCAAGTGCTATTCACAAGGCAGACGCATGCGTACTTTTCAATGCCTTGGTTAAATGCTGACAGGTGGGTCTTCTATGCATGCACTGACCCTGGGGCTGCTGGTCTGAGTAGTGCGGCACATGTAGCATGTCTCATTGCATCAGAATTTATGAGCTGGAATGGCTTTAATGGAAATGTCTAGTACAATGGAGAACTTTAGTCCCCAAAATAAGAGAGCTATAGGTTCATAAAATCCTAGAATTTCAGCCCAGCTTTCTTCTAAGACCAGGGCTAGCTTCACCATTAGACCTGGTTGCTCAGGGCTTCAACCAGTCAGGTTCTGAAAACCTTCAAAGACACATTTGGACACATTTTCTGGGCACATTTTCTCCACATCAGTGTGCAAATTTTAAATAAGTCTTAGGTCTTCAGGTAGGAGTACTTTGCTCCTCTGTTTGGAGAATCACACAGTGCTTCGGCTACAAGCGTTCAGGCCAGAGGCTACTTCTGTGACTACAGCAAATGTATGTGGCTAAATTCCAGAGGGTTTTCCTGGAGCTTTTACCACTGAGGCCAGAGGATTATAAAGCCACCAGTTATGAGTACAGTGTGAAAATACGCCCATGTAACAGAATCTGGCCTAGCTTTACCTCTTGGATGCCCACCAGCCTGCTGTGTGAGGATCCAGACATTGGATCTTTCACTTGAATTGTTATGGTCAATTCAAGTACGGTCAGACTCCAGACAAATGTCCCTGTTAGTTTACCTACTCTCTAATACCTGCTTTTAAGAACTCATGGTTTGACTCCTTAGCCTCAGCCCAGTGCTGATTCTTCTGTCTTTTGTTGTATCAGTATTCGCACTGTAAAGATTAACATGCAACTTCTACCTAATTCTTCAAGAGCCAGGCACTTCTTAGTGGAAAATACATACATATGGGTGCACAGAGCTTTCATGTAGAGTTTCTGCATACAACAAAGTCAATTACTTAACAGAGAAGCACAGAAGATTATACTCAATTTCACTGACTTAAAAATCTCCAAAACCATGGGAAGTGCTGCCTCTTCTTGTGAAATGGGCAGAGTTCAAGCATTAGGAGTCAGGACCTCCTATTGTCCCACGAGGCTCCCACACAGGACTCCCAATCAGGAACTGCTGAACCATCCTTAGAACTGAACTTCAGCTCAGTTTGGAGCCTACTGCCAAATTCATCACAAATTCTCCACCTTGTCACAGTTAAGGGTCTGGCTTGCAAAACTGTTTCAAGTAGCAGTGGGAATGCACAGCTGTGTTATGTTTTTAAGAAGAGGTATTAATTTGGTATAACTTAGCAAGTCTATGGAGCGTTTGGTAAGAAAAGAACGGGAGTCCCACTTTAATTCAGCAAATAAATTTTCAGCAGTGTTAGTGTGCAAATTGCACCTGCCTAGATTTGGAAGCGAGATGCTTGCACATCTGTAGAACTGTGTGTGAATGACCAAATGAAGAGACCTCTCAACACCAGAGAGAGGACAGCAGAGCTGACCTATGCCATGACCAGGACAGTGAAGTCAGAGCTCACTGCCAAGTGTATGGGTTTTATTCTAGTGAAAAGAAGCCAGATGTACCATGGCTAGTGAATTTGCTAGCTGCAGTGTGTGCTATCAGGAAGAATGGTGATGTTCCTTAGCCCATGGTTCATTTCCTCACATACACAGGAGCACCAAAAGGCACAGAAACCAATCCCTCAGCTTTGTGCTCTTTAAATGTGCATTAACAGAGAGTGTCAGTCATTTATATCCTATGACCAGGGGTTGGTAAGTGGGAAAAGCTCCATGTTTCCAATGGGAGTAGGATGAGTAACCAGACGGATCTGCTGCAGTCATTTGCTAAATGGTTCCTAAGACAAAATTACTAAGTCTTAAGGCAGAGGAGATAAAGTCCTCAACCCCTCACTACTTACCCAATGCACAGAAAAAGAGCCACATGGAACGTGTAGTCCAATTCCACAGATGACCTGTTACATCTGTGAACACAATCAGAGCCAGAGTCTCTTTAAAGCTGGCTCAGTTATTCAGCAGAACCCAGGGCATGATCCTTCTCATCCTAAGGTAAATGTGCTTGGCCAGATAAACATCCACTGAACTCCACTTTCTATATTGAGTGATGATAAAGGAAGAACACAGGAAGTCCACCTAGTAAGTGGACTATGTGGACAGCATCAGGTATCCTATTTGTAGTTTTGGAATATTAAAAATTACCTTGGCCCAGTAAGACTTCTGTGAATTAGGGCATTCTCCACTGTGACATGCTGTGGAGCGCAGATCCATAAAGGAATCAGAGAAGAAAGAGTAGTTCTCCAGGTAAGAGAAATGGCTGGAGGGAGAAAACATTGAACCCCATGATAGGACACTTTCATCCTTCTTACCGAAAAAATAATAATTAAATACAAAGCATTGGGAATGAGAATGTGCAGATAAGTTTCATATATGCAAAATTATTATTATTTTTAAAATAAAATAGAAACACTGTCATAGGAAGCTTTAAGAAAAGCACAAACAACTCTCAGTGTGTTCTTTTTTTTTCTTGGTAGGTGATCAATTTAAATGTCAAAGGAGACCAATTGGAAAATTCTTTTTAAAAAGTTAAGTTGAACATATTCAAGTGGAACTTGTTCCCTTTATATATTCATGTGGTTTATATTCTGGCATAATTATTTTAAAACATGACTAAAATACAATGAGTTTGATTAAGATGGTTTTAATAAGGAGCACAGAAAATGTGTCTGTATGTAATAATAACAATGAGCCTCATATTTTACAGTTTAATTTGCTGGGTCAACATCTAATGCTTTTCCCATTAGCATTGGTGTGATTTGATGTGGAAAATAATCCCGTTTCCCAACAAACTTTAGGAGATAACAAATATTTAATGACACCCTACGTAGAAACAATAAATAAATTTGAGTTGCTCTTGGACTCCTGTGGAAAGAGGTTGTGAAATTTTTATAAGTTGGGAATTAATAAATTATAACCTGGCTGTTAAAATGTGAATCACTAAAGACTCTTGACACCCTTTTCCTTTCTCTAATTAGAATTTAAAAATAAATAAATGAACAAATAAACTTGTCATGTTTAGAGGCTTACTTCTCTGTGCAAGTTGCAAAAGTAAGAAAAGTTGATCATGTACAGTTTGCATATATTTATTTATAAATTAGAAATTTTGGAAAGGACAGGAGTGAGATAAAAGACCGGCAGGATAAAACACAACCTGTTTATAAAAACATGTTGTAATATGCAAAACGATTACACATGAAAGTTCCTGGACCCTCCAAATTCTTTACAGTGCTCTGTATATTAAACAGTCATAAGAACTGTCAATGCAATTTTCATTTATTAAAGTTGCCTCAAAACACTTCTATATGTGCCTTTACTTATGAACATTTTTCATTCAAATTCAGAAGGAGCAGAAATAAACACTTTAACGATGATAACAAGGATATTAGACAAGATGTTGCCCATACCGAATATTCTGTGGAGCTCAGGTGTTTGTCTGGGAAAGATGGGAGTTATGTCACTGTCAGTCCATACACTGGCTCTGGCAGCCCCTGGTTCTTTGTAGCCTCTCCTCTCTGGTGAGCTCTCCCCATGCCTATGTGGAAAGAGCAGTTGGACCTTCCAGAGCCATGAGGCTTCAGGAAGGAACAGAGGGGAGCCGAGTGAAAGCAGACCCTTATTCCTCAGTGGAATGACAGTAGGCTTAACATGATAACTGAGTCTACAATTCATGTCTGGCATCCTCTCTCTGTCTTGTGAACCACTTGCCTTTCTCCGATGGTCTTGGAGAGTCTATGGCCAACAGGTAGTAGGCAGGGCCTGTATGCTGGAAGGGCACTGAGAGGAACAGTGATGCTCACCCAAGCCTCAGTGCTCTCTACATACACTTCTTCCTGCTCTTTAACCTCCCCTGAGATATCTTGGCATAGAGGACTTAACTCCCTGGTCTTCTTCCTTCCTACAACAGCTCAGCAAGAGGATATAGGAATTCCATGAAGGGAAATTGAACTTTCCATTCTCCTAAGCATGTATTAATCTCAAGCATAGGGACCTTCTGTTCAACACAGAGCACATGCTTTTATTCACTAACACATCCCTGTTAAAAGAAAGTCCATAATCTTGTCTGCTTGCTTCCACTTTCTTAAGTGTTCACTGTATAGGGCGAGCTATGAAGAAATGTGCTAGTGGATAATACTAGAGGACAGCTGGGCAGGCCTTGTATCTCCCATTTAAAACTATTTCTGTTATATTTCATGATCTGGCTAAATCTCATGGCCATTTTATTATCTCTTGCTCCTCTTCTCCTCAGTATTTATGAGCCATGATGTCACCAGTTGTAAAATTGGTCAAGATTAGATTGGCTGCCTCTGCTGAACTGGAATTAAGTTTAGTCTTTTGCTGATCTCATGTAGAGAAAACTACTGCATAATTTGATTGGGCTAATGACTCCTAGTATTGGCTTTTGCTGAAATGTCTCTTTTTATTCACCTCAGCAAGTATCTCCTTCTCCAGATTTTGGTGATTCATCATACTTTAACTCCTGTTTCACATTTCTGCCTTTACAAACCACAGTTCTCCTCTGCTTGGTAATGTTAATTCTCCAGCCCCGTTTGTTAGCAGTCCAGTCAGAGTAGCCCTGTCAGAGTAGCAGCATCAAAATCAGAGAGCATTATTCTTTTACCTAAAGGATGATTATGGATTTTGTATTCTTGCTGTTTTTCAAACAGGTCTGATAACAGTCTTGGAAGCCACATGAAAACCAGGACTTCCCTGAGAAATAGATGCTTATTAGTAACTGCACTCTTATTAGCAAATGCTGTGTAGGTGCTATAGCTGGAGTTTTACTGCCACTTTCATACAGTGTTCATTTGTTTCTGAAATGATTCCTTGTCTGACGAACAGCTAATTGCCTCACTTGAGTGCTGTGTCTCTTTCTCAACAGCATGACACCAAGTGCTCATATGGATGTATGCACAGGAGAGGTCCCCAAGAATCCCTCTCCAGGATGTCTGCCATTCTCAAGCCCTGGTCTGGCTCAGGAATAGCGGACTGCCTCCTCGCTGTGGCTCTTCATGAGGGAAAGCACATTCAGGAGCAAGGATGGAAGCTATAGGCCATCTAGATGGTCCTTTTACTGTCATGGTCTTCTGTGGTCAGCCGAGCATGGGTTGTACTCAAGGACACCTGCTCTACAGCTGAGCAGAATCAGGCTTTAATGGCACCACCCTGGTTTGCTTTCTTTGCATGTCACAGTACCTGAAATGGTGGGTGCAAGTCTTCTGGCAGTAGGCTCCAGTGATCCTCCAAAAAAGTGACACTGTGGGCTCAACCCAGGCTCGAAGAGAGGATTCTGTTCTCATCTGCCCTGGTCCACTCTCTGTGTGGTAGTCCTTCTGTTGAGGAGACCATCTGGGACCATGGCAGAAAAAGGGACAATTGAACCCATGTAAAATTTCCAAGCCTTCCCAAAGCATGACCTGTTTCGATATGCTGCCTGATTCAGGCCTAACCTTTCTGGAGGCAAGCAAACTAATTCAGATGTGGGTTGTTTGGGGTTTTTTTTAATGGAACTAAAAGAGGAGGAAATATTTTATTTGGATTTATTCTGCTTCTGTTGCTGCCTTACGATTCTTGGAGTTATCTGTGATTTCCCTTGCGCAGTGTCTAATTATTGTTCAGAGGAGTACTCTGTTATATGTAATAGGATAGGAGCATGAAAAAAATCTGAGGACCTGTCATGGATGAACCAATTACCTAAGTAGAGGTTGTTTCTTTTAGTCATATGTTTAGTATATTTTCATAGCATAGTGCAGCATTTCCTTCCCTTGCACGCATGAGTGCAAGCTTGGAGCAACTCAGCTGAATTAACATTGTTTTCTTTAGAAAACAGATTAGAAACTTCAAAGGCTTCATAGCTGACTCAAAATGTTTTCACAGTAGAAGGTAAATGAAAATAGATAATTGCTTATTATAACCAGACTGTGAATAATTTAGGAAATTTGAGTCCATATTGGACTTGAAAATTCCAATATGAATTAATTTCACATTTGAAGCAAAAAAAATGAGGATCATGCTTGATTTACCTGCGTTGATTCACTTACCACCTTGTCAAAAATCATAAACCAGTATGATGTTAAAAACATCATATTAACTTCCACACCTGACTATAAAGCCCCTTTTCATTACAGCTCCGTAGTAGAACTGCTGGTTTCCCAACTGGCTACCTGTTCTTTGTAAGGGAATACTGGGCATGCTTGGCTTTCTCAGGACACATCTATTGGAAGCCTGGTAGAAAACTATGTTCCTCTGGCTCAGTTCTTGCCATTTTATCTGCCAGTAAAAGGTTGCATACAGTGACCTGTGAAATCCCCATCAGCTAGCCATTTGCTAGGGAATGGGTGTTGTCAGCTCATTTACACTGGTGTCAGTTTTGACTCCTCAGCATCTCCTGTGGTAGGCCCAAGACTGAATGAACCCGTAGTCTCCAGTTCATACACTATGCTTGAGCCCCTTTACTGTGCTTATGATCCCAGCATCCACTTTTATAGATACACATCTTTTCAGGTCAGCAGGAAGATTAAAGCATGTAATGGCTCCTGGCAACTTAATTTCTCAGTTCACTCTGGGAAGGCGAAGCTAGAGACTGCTGGAATGGAGGTCAAGAATTCCCATACAATTTTCTTTCATCACCATATCCCTAGCTAGTGGGGTGATAAGCACAGTTGACAGTACAGAGAAGCTTAATTTCTGATGTCTGTACCATTGTCTCTAATGGGTAAGTAGGCTATCTCCAATAGTGCTAGCAGCTCTTTTCCCAAAACTCAACAACAGGTAAAAATGAGAGAGAAAAAGATCTGTCATTTCCTAAACTAATTTAGGAAGAAACAGTGCTGACCAAATTAAAAAAGCCATAACCAAAACAAACCAAAAAATATTTAAGCTTTTTTAGAGCATTTCAGTTTATGGCTTAATCTCCTTCTCACTAGAGTTTTGGTACCACCCTCTTTTCAAAGAGTAATTAAAAAAAATTCATTAGTGGGGATGGTAATTTCTTCTGCCATTTCAGTCAATGTTGTAAGGTAATGTACCCTGGAGCTCTGCACAGCTTGGCACTTGTTATAAAAGAGGGTATTTCTAATAAGATTTACATTTATTAAGATGCTACTGCAGCTGTCCCAATCTTGATCTTCTCGAAGTTAAAGGGAGAATTCTTACTGACTTGACATAGGACCTTACCCAAACAGCAGGATATCTTGAAATAAAAAGCAGCCTGATAGCATCACTCATTTTACTGGGGTAAGAACTCACTTGAAATCAGCCTTTCTCAACATTTTGTTCTTACCCAGATATACAATGCCCGTTCTCACTCATTCACTCAAATAAGTGTCACATATGATACAAGACACGAGTGAAGGCACTTAATTTAGGAGGAGTATAAGCTTCTTGGCAAATTGCTATTACATTGTAGTGGCTGGCCAAGGCTCTGTAACTTTGGATTGCTAATACAGACGTTTTCCCTGTTAAGCACGACTGTGTAGGTAGAGCCAAAGTGAGTTACATTTGTGCCTGTGTAATTGTGCTTTATTGCATTCCTTTCTCTGATCAAATAAAATTAGCAGAGAAATATTTGGTCCTTTATGCCATGGCCTCTTATCTCAATAGGAAGAATGAATTTAGGGACTGAATTGCTTTTGTGGTTTTATGGGGCAAGGAGGGGGAGGGCTGCAGGGGTGGCTCCTGCAACAAGCTGCTTGAAGCTTTCCCGATGTCAACCAGCCAGCTCAAGGCCAGACCCACTGTTGACCAAGGCTGAGCCAATCAGTGATGGTCACAGCACCCCTGTAAATCACATTTAAGAGAACCATGTTCATTGGTATCTTTCCCTTTCATGGTACTGTGGTTTCCATGATACCAATTGACAACAAACCAAAGCCTTAATAATGATTTGGTTTGAAAGGAGCATATGTTATGATGTTCTTGTGAAGGTTGTACTTTTTTCATCAGTAGACTCTACATAAAGCTGTCCTGCATTCTTAAAATGGAATGACTCTGCATGCTTAATTTTCTCACATATTTACATATTTAGAGAAGGTAGTAAGTAAAGACAGCAGTGGACTCCACATACTAAATCAGAGTATTTACCATGATGATCTAAGTTCATTACAGCTGTGTGAAATATAGTATTTTTTTTAGAGTATTATCTTTTAGAAGAGATCATCGAGTAGTTTCAGGAAACCTTATTGTTCATACAAAGTTGAAGGGAGCAAGCAAAATGACTCAGTTCATCTGTACCATTTATTATTCTCTTGGCTTCCAGCATTTTCTCCCTTAATCTTTTTTTCCTGAATAATTTCAAACTTTTTCACCTCAGTTCATGTGGGCATATTTCCACAGTAATTTTGATCATGTCTGTCTCAAGAGCTTTTAGTTTTGGTCTGTTTTCTGGTTGGGTTTCTTTGAGTCCCTTGCTCCACAGATATATACAATATCAAACATATACCATAGCACATAATTTTCCACTGGCAATAAGGAAGAAGAGTATTCAGTGGCTTCACTAGAACTAAACACTGGAATTTATAGAGGCAAATATGCATGAATAATTGTTTTAAGTATAACAAGTTTTTCTGTATGAAGGCCCATTTTTCTCTTTAAGTAAAATAGCCAGACTGGCATCTGCTCATGAGCCAAGTCACACACTTTTATTTCTACTGTGAACAAGAAAGAGCTTACAAACAAAGATTTAATTCTTTAGCTGAATAAATAGTTTCTTGGAAGTGATTATAAGGGGCGCAAAATGCCTATTATGCTTTGATTATAATTATAATTCTCACTGAATCATCAACTCCTATAGCAAGGACTGGGGTTTTTTTTTAATAATGAAGGGAATTTTTAGCCTTGAACAGTCATCTGCCCTGGACTGCAGAAATGTATCAAGTATACAGCTAACGTAAATATGTGTTTTTCTGCATTACCAATATTATTGCATTGTTTGGGGAAAGAAAAACAAAAATCTATATCAGAAAGCTGCTTATAAGAATTAGGTAATGCAAAACATTTCAGTGTCGACTTTGTTTCCGAATTATCTAGGGATGATATCTTGGTATTTTAGTTTTTTGAAAAATCACCCTGTTTAGAAAAATCTGCTATACAATATAAGGATGGAAAACTTTGGCTATGCAAGTAACTCGTTGATATCCAATTTATTAGTCTAATAAGTTGCATGCTATTCCTCCTATTTCTTGACTGGATGTAAATATCTCTTGGAATGAGAGGATTTTCTATACTAGAAATTCACATTTTGCCTGGTTTAAAATGTACTGGTTTTGGTAACTGTGTCCAGTGACTGTCTTGAAAATATATTCAAAGAAAATAATGATGATAGGAGCAATATGCCAGCAAAACTCTTCTTGATCTAATACTTGGAAACAGTATTTTAAGGTGCTCTCTCAGCTCCTTTTTGGCCATTCCTCTACCTGCTGTGCTCTTTCAGACCCAGCTGCCCAGTCACCCAGCTGCCCAGTCACCAAGCAAGATCAGTGTGGCAGATCTGGTCCACTCCTGTGGGCAAAGCAGCTTTCAGTGACCCAAATGCTTGGGCAAACTCATGAATAAATGTTCAGGACTGATACATGGCTATCATCATGGCAAATATCAGTGGATGTGCTTTGAAGGCAATGCTTCAAGTTCAGCAAGATGGCATCTTTCTGCCTGGTTCTGTCTACTTGCCCCATAGCTGCTGCATCTGAGATGCTGCAGTGTTGTCAGAGCCTTTACTGACAGCTCTTAGCAAACACCAACTTCTGAAACAGTTTGAAAAGCATCCAGGAAAGCTGGGGGCCCTAGGAAATGCATTAATTAATTGTCTCTGTTTTAAACAACATTGAGATACAAAAAACAACACTCTTCCTGGAGACGCAGCATGAGACTGTGGTCTCAAGCCATGACCATCATTGGCTATAGAGCAGAGAAGGAGCAGCACGTGTAGACCTGGAAGCTGTGTTATTAAAGGAATCTGATCAGCTGAGCCAATGTGTCTCTTGGAGATTCAGAGCAGAACATAGAAGAATGCTCCGTGCCAAATCACTCGTTACCTCACACCTACCCCATCTCACCAGACCTCTTTTAGGAAACAACAGCAGAAGCAGTGCTCCTACCCTAATGTTCGTTATACTCGGGCGCTGCACAAAAGCCCGACGGTCCCTGCCCCAGTGCTCCTGTGAGCTAATGGGGGTTTTGTAACAAGTCCCGGGGGATGGAAAGACTCTTTGCACCTCCCCTCTCTCCACACCCCCCTCTCACACATACATACATGTGTACGCACAATTGGGCCTTTATTTAGTAGGCCTTGAATTTACAGCACATTAGAAGAGTGTGTGGCTTGTACAGAAAGTGATAATACGGATTTAATTAGTTTGATCTTGCTTTCTGTGCTAAAACTGGGTATGTTTAAATGATTATTGTGGCATTTCTTCTCTATTTGCTTTGCATGTATCATAAATAATAATACAATAAGTTTTCAGATGTCTTTTCTGGTGGCTATTAGGCTATGAAGCAAAATGGGAGTGCTCAGTGGAACACTAACAATAACTTTATTGTTACAGTACATTTAATTCCAAGCAAATCTGAAATCTAGATGATTTTACAATTTTTAATCCTTTCACCTATCCTGGAAATGCCAGCACATTTTGTACACAGCTGTTTTTTGGCAGTTTGGAAAAGCACAAAACAACTAAATAGGACAGGAACCCATTTAACCTTACCTAGTCAGCCAGAAGTTAAGTGTATAGTGTAGGTTAGTTGTGCCAGCTCCTCCTGGTGAAAAGCTATTCTAACTCATCATCCACTCCTGTGATCATCTGGGCTAACCCAAAGGAAAGGGCAGGAAGACACAGTCAAAATCAATGTGGGACAGTGTAATTTTGGATTAGGTTAAGCCAACTCTGAAAGTCTCACCCCACCATTACAGCTAGAGAAGGCCTTTGCTGCATTTTCAGATGTGTTTTCTCTTTTTCCCCTTACAAGCTCCTTGTGTTTCACTCTGCAAATTAAGGTGAGAAAATATCAGGCAGGTCAGCAGAGGAACATGATGTTTATAAAAACAACCTTTAGTTCCTTATTTCTTTGTAGAGATGAAGAAAAAGAGATGTATTATCTATTTATGTTGCTCAATGTAATGGAAAGGCTGTTGGCCAGCTGAGAATATTTTAGTATACCCAACAGAATCAAACAGAAGGCAGGCAAATTGAGAAAAAAGTCAAAGAAAAGATTAAATACCCTGACAAGACTTGAAATTAGTGGAGCTGAAATTAAGTTAATCCTTTCAAACCAAAGAGATTTCTGCTCTCAAAATTTGCTCCAGCATCTCCCTGGTTCCACATTGTGGCAACTGGGAATTTCCATGACCTGTGTTGCACCTAATGGATAAGCAATTCTGAACAAGTATGTGTGAGCTCGTTAAGACTCATCAGCTTGTTTTCTTTGCCTGGATGAAGCCAATCCAGGGCTACTGCAGGATTACAGGGAAGGAATAAAGGGTTATTGTTAGGGATTCCACTACGATTCCGTTTGTCATTCTTAGGGAATATATTGCATTGTCATAATAGATTGACTATTGCAAACTGAAGGAGCTGATTTTAAAAAATCCCTAAAATTTTGGCATGAACATTGGCACAAATTAAAAATCCTGAAACTTACAGCAAAGACTATTCAAAGATACCAGAGGAGAAATTACAGAAAGTGCAAGTTTTTAAAAAAGCCCAAAGGTAACCTAGAGATAGACTGTGATTTAAAACAGCAACTGAGTCATAATTTTTTTAGAAAATAGATATCCAATCTGAAAGAATTCCATAGGAATGAGCTCAGTGAAAGGCCAATGAAAATAAAACTGAAGAAGAATAAGGAGCTGGATGTGCTAAACTCAAAAGACAGGAGTACATATACAATTCATCTTTTTAATCTTTTGCATCAGGTCTTGTAGCCTCTGAAAGACATTTTCAAGACATTGTACACAGACTAATGGAATGGCAGATTACAAATGTAGGTGCCCAATTAATACTGCCAGAGGCCCAATCTCTAGAGGACTATCTAGCTACAGTTCAGAACATGGGATTTTCATGCTGTACATGTATTTGATTAACTTTGTTACTCAATATTCAGGCTAGTGTGATGTATAGTGCAGTGTGGGAAAAACACTTCATATTGAATTGCAGATAAATGCATGGAAATAAATTTCTTCTCACATTAAATATTTTATTATTGGCTAAAAATCAGGATTTAGACAGTTTGAAGTTTCTGTTCAGTTGCTTAGGCACTGAATTCAGATGTCATTGATGAAGCTTTTTCTTACTTTCCTCTAATGCTGCTGTTTCTTTCCACCTCCTTGCCTGGACAACCGTTTCTTCTTTGCTCCATGAGTCTCTGCTCTGTCCCTTGTCCCTTTTTTCAGTAGTACTGAGCTTCGAAGCTGCCCCCGCCCTGGTGGGGTGTGCATCTGATGTTCTTGACAAATGAAGGCTAGCATTCTGTGAAACTCACATGGCTTCAGGTTTCACCACAGACTCAGATCATGGTCAAAGTTTTTCTTAGATTCATTAACCTTCTTACAAGGAGTCGATCCTTTCATAGAAACCCAAAGCAGTGCTTACTTTCATTATCAAAGACCACAGGGACCCGATGGCTTCATGACATTTTCATAGAAAATGGTTTGTAGCAATGGTTTCTGAATTTAAGTAATCTATAAGCCTTGTAGGAAATTCTGGGGCTGTGCATACATGCAAATCACATACAGAAAAACTTTCTGGCTACAATAATACTCTGATGTTTGTCTTGTTTTAGCCTTAGGTCCTGCATAATCTGTAGCATTGTACAAGTTTTAACTTACCTTTAACAATTTTGCTTAAAGCTACCTCTCCTGCAGTACAAATGTTGTCACAGGGTTTCATTTTATCTGCTGTGTGCACTCATTTTGCCATTTTTGGTGTATCTTTTGCAATCAGCTATTCCAATAAGTACAGCACCATTCATGTCTGACTCATTAGCCATGCAGTCATTTCTGGTTTGCATGGGTTTGCTCTCAGTTAAAAAAAAAAAAGTTTTATCAAAATGGTAAAGCTGAGCAAATAATTTACATCAAACACTTTATCTTCCTTCTCCTCCTGGGAAATCTATGACCAGACTGCACTTCTCAATTATTAATTATTTATTCTTTTCCAGCACTGACTAATTCATTTCTTATTATATGGATTAATTACAGATATACTAAACAGAAATTAATTCCCTTCATTCTGTAATTAGTCGGTGAGGTCAGGTCGCTTTGCTTCGGATCTCTGGTCCATGTCACACACAAGCATTCTTTACTTGGAAAAACAAAAATACTAGCACCAGTAAAGTGGACAGCCATTGAACATCTACAGAAGAACACACCCTCCTCTCTTTCCAGGTAAATGGACTGTGTTTTGGTCAACATTTTCATTCCCTTCTACTTTATCAGGTTGTGGGGATACTAACAGTGCAGCAGAGAGGTGAGGGTTTGATTTGTACATTGCTGTAATAGTCTGTTTTGAGTATCTGCCAAGAGCCCGAATGGCAAAAAACCTCAAGATCTGGCATCTCCTGATCATGAGACTCAGATGTCCACCCCTTTCTCAAAACAGTTCAATGGTCAAGCTATGAGTGCTTGCTCAGGCAACACCAGGTTCAAACCACAACATATAAAGAGAAGCCTTCAGAAAAGACCCACACCTGTTTCTGCTGCCCCTCAACAAGACCACCAGTGGCATTAATTCACCTCACTCTGCTGTACTGTCTTCCTAGGAGAAGGAAGTGGTTTCCCTGCAGGCAGCACACCAGGAAAATTGCCACAGTCTACTTGCAAACAAGTCAGAAATGAGGTTGGATATTTGTTAATTCAGCCTGATCTCTCTCCTGCCAACTGCAGAGTTTGGGGTGCCTCTCCAAAAACACTATTTTGAACATCCCTTTGGTGGGGGACAGCCTGTCAATCAGAGACTAAGTGCTGAGCTTCTCTTGGCTTCCTGTTTTCATGAAGACCAAGTGAGCTTTATCTTCTAAAAAGATTTCCTGTGTAGGTACTGTGAGGGGCAGTTTAGTTAGTTTAAAGATAGTTGTTTAAATGGAAAAAAAAACCCCAACGAAATGGTCATAGCACAAACACCTACAAGGTGCTGGAGCTTATCTTGCAAGTGGTTGAATCTCTATGTGTCTGAAATCTGCAGATAAATATGTAATAAACACAATGATTTAAAGGTGTTTAAGACCATCAAGCTTTACAGAACTGAACTTCTTCATGCAGGCCCATCCTCTGGGCCTGGTATCCTCCTGCCTTACTCTTCAGGCAGCAGTCCCCTCTATGAGGAGTTAGGGTGATATCAAACCTGTAGTTGGCATTGAAACAATTTGAAAACTCCAGTCAGAGCACTCTTCTGCCTCTCAGGGTGGATTTGCACTGCTCAGTTAATGAGCTAGTAATATTTGAAAGCCTACAGAGAAAAGAGGGTGAAGGCAGAACCGTAGCCCTTGTCAACCACAGGTGCAGGAACCAACATCACTTCCATCTTTAAAACTGGGGCTTCTTTCATTACTTGGGTTACCCTTGGAAAAAACATGTTTCTTCAACACTCACCCTCAGCCTCCATTGTTTTAGGGTCTGGAGGTGGCCAGCCAGTGGGCAGGTTCATGCTGGGATGGGTCTTCATTGAATTGACAAGGGTCCTTGTTTTATAGCTGCCATGAGGGTAGCACATCACATGATCCTGTCACCAACCTCTTACGTGGGCATTCATAGCCATCATAAGATAAAAATTATGTCTCTGAAAGAGCTGTGCTTTCTATCAGAACCCCTGTTGTCTGTGGTGAAACTGAATGGGTATTTCTGTGGAGCAGTTGCATAGGTTCAGCTCGCCAAAGCTGGCAAAACTGTAAGAGAAATCAACACACCAGGGCCTGTGATCTGCATCTAGAACTGCATTCTCCTTCAAGTCCCATCCCAGCATACAGCAGACAGGAAGAAATTATATTATCTACTTGAAAATTTATTCTAGGAAAATGTTTCGAGTGGAAACAATCAGCCAGAAATTTGTCTTCCTTATTCAGCAGTTATGTATTCTCTGTTCTATGCAGAACATGGTAATATTGTGGGGTGATTTCCTTGCTGTCAGCTTATAAAAATACCATGCTAATTTGTTGTAGTTGGAGTGGCTCTGCCGGGAACCCTTCCAAAGCAGTCGAATACCTACATGGACTGACTTGGCTGCCTGGCTTACTACATGCACTCTAAATATGGCAGGGTGGGACGTATTAGAACATACCAGCCTAGTCACCATCTCCCTGCTCTTGTACTCTTCATAGTAAAATCAATGCACATTGTGCTCTCAGGCTGGGGCTATTTTTAGGTGTTATTTTTCCACTCAGTCTGCAGCTGTTTTCAGTCACAAGCTCCTTTAACTAAAACAAATACACAGTCCTTGGCAAAGAAGAGGTTGTAAAGAGGACAGAAGTGTGCACATGAATCTTGTGCCTGCCTCATGGAGTTTTATGTAGGGAGGGCCAGAGGGGAGCAAAGAGGACCCTGTTGTCCCGGGAAGCTGGGGTCAGCACTCACCATCGTGATTAGCCCTACCTTCAGCCTACTTCCAAAATGACCGATGAAGGGCAGGCTTCTCAGGGCAGAAGAATGTGGGAGGAGGAGAGCTGGAGGGCTACCAGACTCAGCATTATCTGCAACACCTTCCCAAGAAACACACAATCAGAGGCAATGCTGAGCCTTTCGCCTTTAGTATATAGAAGCTCCTTCAGTTTAATATGTAATCCCATCGGCCCTCCCTGGTTGTTGCCACTTCCTCCTTCCCCATCCACCTTGGACAATGGAGAGAATGGGAAGAGTTGTCACATTGGATATCTGGTCTCTCAGCAGGAGGCCTGACTTCTGGAGCCTTCCCTAAACTCTGCAGAGTATGAGGGCTGAGCTTCCCTTCAGTCACAGAAAGGGAACTCTGCTTTATTCTGTCTTCCCCAGGGCTCCCACTTGGCCTGAGGCCACAGTGGCAGTCAGTGAGGACAGAGCTGCAGCTCTCTGTCTTCAGTGTGGGAATGGTTTGGCTGAACTTCCTGTTAATTAAGAGCAGGAGAGAGCAGATTAATCCAACTATTTCTTCTTTGGTAAGCTGAGGTTAATGTCATATTAAGATATGTTTGGAGTCAAAAGGGCACAGCAGTAGCCAAACAACTGCTTTTAGTGTTATTTGTCAGGCTCAGGAGATGGGCAGCAGCGAAATGGAGTGATCATATTGTCTGGAGCCACATCCCATCCATCGCACTGGGCATCTTCACCATCTGCTGTGTAAACAAACAGGCTACTGAGAAGCCATAGGTCTTGAGATGTCACTTAACCTACAGTGCTACACTGAAGCCACAAACACTGTGAGGCTGTACACCCTCTCATAAATTTCTTGTGTCATGAAATACCGTGGTTGTGCTGGTGAAGACGAGCAGATGAGCAGGCAATATCTTCATTTCTACATCATCCCATTCAATTCATCTAAGAAATCTTACTGAAATAGTGGGAATACTCTGGTGGGTAGCGTGTGCTATGCCTGACAGCAGATGTTGGAGGGATTGGGAGCTCAGATTATAAAATCCCAGTTGACCTCCTTAATCCAGCACAAGGCACACGCCTGACATGGAGTAAGGATCAGAGTGTCCTGCAGATACCATGCAGTGTGTAAAAGCTTTACTCTGTGACACAGGCCCTTCACTGTGAGACTGATGCAAGTAAGACAACTATAAATTTAGCTTTCCCTGTTTTCACTAAGCAGTGTACTTACTCGTGTCACTACATAAAAGCTAGCTAACTACGGTGGTAATTAAAAAAAGCTGCACCAAGAGAGTCATTTATGCTTGTCTTTTGACTCACATTGTTGAAAAAACAGCTTTTGGTGGAGTTTTCTGTTTCATTGTTCAACACGGAAAGTGTCTCACAGGGTTCTTGCACTGTCCATGAGGAGAAGTGCTGCCATCCGCCAGCCACGCGGGCTGTCAGAGCCACAGGTGTGAAATGCTTTGTGCTGCACTAGCAAGTTCCTCACTGGGTTTTGTATGAAAAGCAAACAAAGACACTTCTTCATGAAATCAGAAGTGCCCAGATTATATTTCACATGTGTGAGTTCCCTTGTTTTTATTAAAATTAAGTTTGCTCATTTGCCATTTTCAAGCTAGTTTGAAATGAGGATCACCTTGTATCCTAGGAAACACAGTGAGAATTTTATATGTGATCACATTTTTATCCATGTTATGAAAAAAGCAGATGGTAATTAGGTGCATTATTCATAGGAAAGCTTGTTGAGCGCACTGTCTGTATGGTTCCAGCTTCGATTAGAACTTGTTTGGAAGAACTACTTCATACCTTTCAATTGCCCCTCATTAAGTGTAATCATTACTCTTCTGCGGCCCCAGCGTGCTTTAATTTGTGCAAAACAGCATACACAATATTATTTAGGAAAAAAAAAAAAACCAGCAAATTTCTGGGGTCCCTTTCTTCTTGACATCACTGTGACACTTCTGTCCACCCAAATTCATTATTATTTCTGGCCGCCATGAATGTGCCTTGTAAGAGATCGCTTGGCAGCAGGAGAGATGCAGAGCTGTCCTGGTTCAGGGACAGCACCTAAAGAACTGGAAGAGACTGATTCACCCGCTGAGGTAGTGCAAAGGATGCTGATGGCACACTTAGAAGCTGGGACTGTTTGCATAAGAAGAGCAGGTGTCAAGACTGCTGTATCTCTAAGCCTTCCACCACAGACAGAGTGAGAGAGCAGGAAAGTCACATCTAAGTCCTAAATCACACCCAGCAGGGTGACTAGAAGTTGCCGGATAGCCACATGGCCAGCCGGGAGCTTCTTCCTCCTCTCCAGTGACCTTTACCTCTGGCTGTGGGAGCCCAAGTCAGGGCAGCTTCTTGGAACCCAGAGAATCCAGGGCAGTAATGAATATCCTTTTGCAGAGGCCATGATAGTGACAATCCTCCATTTCTGAGTCTGACTCTCTCACAAACTGGGCAGTCCCTTAAGTACAAGGACAGTAACTGTGTTACCCAAAGCTAGTGAAAAGGCAGACACTAAGACCCCTGCCTTTTGCTAAGAGAAAGCCTCAGTGCCTCTTTAAACAGCACATTTGCTGGTAACCTCACAGCAGGATACGTTCTAGCCCATAATTGAAGAACATACTGTCCAGTAAACATGAGTTGCTGTCTGCCTTCTAGTTTGCATCTACTACTCCCAAGAAACATAGCTGGAAAGCTAAAAGTAGTTGCTCTCCCTTCCACCTTTGATGCTTCCTTGATTTGTTCACAATTAAGCGTTCTGTTTGGATAGGACCATAGCCAGGTGGTGGAGGCTTCCCTTAACTTCTGCAGGAAGGACAGTGGCCCTGCTTGTGGTGCCAGATCTCTGCAGAATTCAGCACAGTTGAGGTCCCAAACAGCTGACAATCTTTTGAAGCAAATCAGATTGACATCATCCCAGGAGATCACGCTAAGGATGTCCAGATATCTGTTGGTAATTCTGCTGAAAGCTCACTATAGTTCCCTCCTTCTCCTGCTTTTGGCTTTTCAAATGTCATAAAATGTAGCCGTGGACATTTTGCCTCAACATTCAGGGTTCACCGTGTCCTGATGATATTAATGATCCCATATGAACGAGCTGATTCACCATCAGCTACTACAACACACCGCATCCTCACATTTCTTTGGGGATGCAGATGCTTCCCTGTCTCTTTCCAAAACACGAATCCAATATTCAGTTTCTTCTTCTCAAAAGTCTTCAGTAAGCTGGCCCCCTCAAAAAAAAAAGAAAAAAAAGGAGAAAAGAAAAAATATTCAGGTGTTTCCACCAGTGTAGCTTGGCCACTCAGGAGGTAGAAACATACACACAAAAATACAGTGGGATGAGTCACACTAGAGCGACCGGATGGGACACCCACTTCAAAGCCTGATTGCTGGAGACTCCAGAGTAACCCCATGGCTGCATGTACTTTTGCAGAAGTACAAAGTCCATCTGCAGCACAGCATTTCCAGTGAGCCATACAGTCCTGACTAAGGAATCACCCCAAACTGAATGACTGGGAAATAGGACCCACCGCACACAAGTGTCCTTGTTTCTCACTGAAAAAAATGTTGTCAGCCTAGCCCAGTCTTGCACTTGGGCTTCCTCCAGAGACTTCTCTGTAAAAGAAACCCAAGAAGTCCTCACAGATGGCACTCAGACTTGGAGATCTCCATATGGAAAATATTTTTGGAAAGACAAATAACTGTAACTGGGTCAGACAAGGAGATTTTTTTTTTCATACTGCCCCTGAAAATAAAGAGGGGTAAGGCTATTGTTTGTCTGCTTATGCTACACAGAGGCTTCTGTAACCTTCCACAGCATGCTAAAGTGGGCAAATAAGGATAGTCCAGTGCATATTAACACTTGAATCATGTAAGAAAGTATGAGTGTGCGTGTGTTTAAGAGAGGGGCTCGGATATCAGCAGCTTCTACTATGTCATCTGTACTTGCTTCTGAAGAAATTAATTTCAGCATTTTCCTTAATGACAAACTAATGCTCTTAACGTCTTCTCTCTCCTTTGCAGCAGACAATACACTTGGACAGTGCCAACTGTGTCCTGCAGATGCGAGTGGCCAAATGAACCTGGTAAAATATATACTTGACTAAACAATGAGTCAATACAATTGAGACTTTTTTGTTTTGCATTTGAAGTGTTTGCCAAGCTCCTGACTTGATGTAGTAGATAAGATGGTCCTTAAAGATTCAACACAGCCATCTTCAACACTGGTGTCCCAGAAGCAAGGCAACACAAACCTGCCATAAAATCAAAATCATTCAAAGCCTGTACTTTGCTAATCACTAAATCCAAGAAAAAATCACAAGTTTTTTCTGTTCTTCACTTTTAATTCCTTGCGCCTTGAGTAGGCTACCATGTAAAGCCTCACCATGATTTCCAGTACAGATTTTTATCATTCATTTTCAAGCTTTTGCCATCAGAAGAGTTGTCTTCCATCACTACAAAGGCCACTGATGACCACATGCACGTCTGAGCTAAAATACTATGTTCCCCTTAGTGAGGCAGAGAATTCTAGTTTAGGTGCATGTTTTCTCAAGCATCGGGTTAATCTAAGTCCCCCTCTTCCATAATTGCCAACAGAATAGAAAGCATGAATGGCCCTTATTCATGAAGGTACCTGTCCTCTTTCACAGGCAGAAGCTTGCTGTCATTACAGAGACCCTTTATAGGAGAAGTCTGTAAATTGTGTGAAGGAGAGAACAGTGTCCTGTGAACAGGTCTCCTGTCCCAAGTGTACATCCTAGTGTAGTTGGTGACCAAAGGCCATGCCTGTCAGGACAGCTTTGCTTCTCAGTCACATGCTCTCATTTAGGAAAAGACAATTTCTCAACCCATCTGGCTGAGAAGAAACCAAAAACAACCCAACCCACAATGGATTTTAGTTGTAGCAGTGCTGCCTAAATTAGACAAGGATCTTAAAGAGTGGGCCTGGCAAGTGCATAGGCTGCCACTCATTTGTCCCAGTATCAGTATTCATATCTAGATCCCTAACCTCAGGTGTCTGTCTCAGTATCTGTTTAGCATCCTATTAATGGACTTTTCCTAGGGGAAAAAAAAAAGCCTTCTCCAACCCATGCTCCACCCACCCAGCTACCAAATCTTTTTAGACCTCCTAATTGCTTTTCCAGAACAAGCATGCGTCCTTGCTATAAGCTTTATCATCCGAGTTGAAAATATGAAGTGAAGCAAAACAGATGGAATTTCATAACCAATTAAATACTACAGAGGGAACCGTAATGCGTAGGCTCCTCATTTTCAAACCGAAGTCAGTCGTCTTCTTAAGCCTCCTTGAAGCTGTGACAGACTCCCCCTACGTTACCTTCTGCAGCCCCAAAGCTCAAGGGGATCCTGCACGCTGGGGGCACGCTGAGATCCTGCTGCGGGCCTGAGACTTCAGGGAACTCCAGCCAGCACCTGCACCTTCCCATGATGTAAATGCTCGACACGTCTGCAGTGAATCTTTGGGTCCTTTGGTATTGCTTAGCCATCGTGGTCTGACTTTCTGTGTGTGCCTGGTAACGTGCTCTCTTTGCTCCACAGCTCAGTGGGAAAAAAAGCAGACTGACTATTAGAGAAGACACTCAACAGTGAAGAGATGCTGGGTTTGTGGCCAGTAAGAAGCATGGGCTTGTAAAAGTTAGAGCCATGCCAAATATGGGTGAGGAAATTCAATGGCAGAAAGGCATAATTAATGGGACTGCCTTGGTCCAGGCTTTCACTCCTTTCACAGCTGCGCTTGTGGAAATCAAAGTTTATAGTACTCTTAAGTGAAAGGAGGACCTGTTCCAAGTGAATTACAAGAGAATAAGATCAGCACATATGAAGTGAGAATTAGGCTTAAAATATCGTGGGCCTGGGGATTTTTTTTAGTACAGCATCTGATGTCTGGATCTCACAAAGTCTTACGCACTAAGTTAATTCAAATGGGCTTGTACAGATTTGCCATGTGGTGATGCAGGGAATCAGCCTTTAAGAAGCTGCACAGACCACCACTTCCAACACCACTGTCACTGAATTGGAGAAGGATCAAAGGGAAGGCCTGATCCTGTAGGGTGAACTCCTAGTGTGGAGCACACTGCCCAAGGAGACCCACAAGTGCTACCAGCATGGGCGACTCAAATGGGGACGTCAGATCTGCAGCATCACCAGATACTGCAGGGGTGGGGTAGAACTAAATCAGGACTGAAGCATGTTGCATTGGCAGGTGTCTCTCTGAGGACATAAAAAAGCAACAAACTACTGCAGATGGGTGGAAAAGTTGAAAAGTGAGCTTGGACAGTCTTTGGAGAGAGAGATGTTCCCTGCTTAGGAGCTGATCTTGGGCTCTACCTGAAGCCAAAGTGCAGCGCAGGGGGAAGCAAAGAGGAGGGGCAATGAAAGATGGTGAGGTCAGGGAGGGATGGATCAACACTGTTCCTTTCTGAGCCGCACCAGCTTCCTGGGGCTGTCTGTGTGTATTTGTAAGAGAGAAAACAACTCACTGCTTGTTGGAAAAGGTTACAGGAGTAAAAAGAAACACAGAGGTAATGTAAGAAAGATGTTTCTAGTTAATACTGGTACAGCAGTCAATTGAATGTGTGTCGATTCCCTTTCTTCCTCCCTACGCTCAATATATATATTTAGATGTGAGCAGAGACATTGTTAATCTCGGATCCCAAATGCCACTTTGATAACTGCCAAGATTTGGGGAGGGCTGCTGTAGCAGCAATAATACAACGTTATGTTTTCTGTCCCGATGGACGATTGTATGTGAAGTGCTCCTGTCTCCAATATGTACAATATTTCAAACTTTCCTGCCAAAAATAAAAATGGAAAAAATCAAGAAAGCCTTGAGGCAACAATAACTTATTTGACATCAAGTTACATGGGTTTTACATGTTTATTTCCTCAAATATTCAATTAAAAGCTTACTTACTGTGGCAGATGTCATATCACATGGTGCATATGCTCCCTCTCCAATACAGAGCAGCTTTTTAGAAACGACTGCCAAAATGTTGTAAGAACTTTTATAATGGTTTCAGGATGAAGCATAAAATGTAATAAGTCACACATTTTTGTGTGTATTTTATTGATCATTTGGTACTAGCTTTTTGTTTGGGGGTGGGGTTTTTTTTGGATTAGTTTTTTGGGGAGGGAAGGAGGAATTGTTTCCATGCAGAGAGGGAAACTGTTGGGCTTTTTTGAAACTGTGCGTAAAGGCTTTGTTGTGAAAAGATGGCTGGAGTGACCTGAGTGAGACAGGTTTCTTTTCAGTCTGCTCTTGTTCCTGCATGTAAACCACAGAAAGATGTGTAACCACTATTAAGAAATACTTCACTAAGCTTGGTTCCACTGAAAGCATTTTTTACTTTTCTCAAAAAGATCTGTGAAAATTCTATTGTTGGCCATTTGTTTAGCAATTATGTGTGTAAAAACTGGCTGTTTTCCAAAAGCCTTGCCTGATTTCCATTCATAAATTAGTGCATGTGTTAACCAAACTTAGATTAAATATTAAATAGATGTAATGCATCTACATCTATCAAATCTGGGATAGCCACCTGTTATACCTCGCAGTATAAGCCAGTCGTTAGTGACTTTCAAGAAAAAGGTGGTTTCCAGTTGACAGAGTCATCCATACTGGAGATACTACATGCTTTGTCACAGCATTTAAACTCAAGGCCTGGTTCAAGAATGCTGGACTACCTAGATCAGGGTCTAATCAGCAATGATGATTGTCACATCTTTCTTTTGACTGACACTAGTAAAACAGCTCTGCGAAAAGTCCAAAGCACCATGAGAAAAGAGCTGTGAAAAAGAAGGCTGAAGGTAACAACGTTTGCATTTGTTTGCACCCACTGAAGCCTTGTATAAACCCAAGGAGGAGGGTCCCTGGGAAGACCTAGGAAAGAGGTGAGTTTTTGCAACATGACTACAACACATGCCAACTGACATGTTACACGCGTGACAAGAGCGAGGCGGCAATATGGATCTGTCTGCGCTAGCATCAGTGCCTGCTCCAGTCTCTATAAAGAACACATGTCAGCACTGGATCAATACACTTGAAATGACAGAACTTTATGGATTTTGAGGAGCTTTTAGGGAAAAAAATTCATAATCCAAAGTGTCTCCACTGCAGAGCAGATCCTGACTGTCACCTGAACGTGACACTTAGCTCTTTGTGGCTGCCCACAGAAAGTCTTTAACCCTAACTTCCCAGTACTTTCAACCCAGGACAGGTAGAGTTTAAATTTAAGCCTCTGTTTCACTTCAATATGGGCTTATGATCCACTTTCCTTGCCATAAGAAGACAGGCTAGTCAAAGCTCATGCCTGTGAAGCTTGCAAAACATTGCTCTTTTCTCTTCTAGAAATGATTCAGAACTGAAACTCCATGTTTGACTCCTTTCCACAAAACTTCTATCATATTCAAGCAGAGATGCTATGCACAAAAAAAGGACCAGGCAAACTCACTTGTTTCATAGAATCACAGAATGGTTTGGGTTGGAAAGGACCTTAAAAACCATCTGCCCATCCGCCATGGACAGGGACACCTTCCACTAGACCAGGCTGCCCAGGTTTAAGAGGAACAGGACAAAGTCTCTGTTAGGGATTGCCCAATACGGTAGCCCAAGAGCAGTGAGGCTACTGCATATCCATAACCTCAAGCACAGCCAGCAGTGAGGCTGTGTATGTATTCCCAAGGAGCACACGCAGACACGTACATACAACATGGGTGTCTATACACACCACTGGCCATACAGAGCAATGCACACAGGAAATGCCCACACAAATAAAAACCATAATGAGCAGCCTGATCCTGTTTCCCTCTCTGGGTCATCAAGGTGAAAGTCTGTAAGTGGAAAACACATGCATATCTACCGATACATACAATATAAATCCCTCCTTACTCAGTCTATCCAGCAGCAGGCACTTAGATCTACCTGCACATACGGGTGCCTCACATCCACAGCCCCGCTCCAACTGCTGGTATTCAAAACTCCTCTCTGAAAGATACCCATACACACACACACACACACACACACACACACACACACACACACTCACACATAGAGTCACTACGGATCCCCCAGGAATTGGCTACCCAGCAGCTGGCCCCGGGGTCCCCCGCATCCCTCACACCTCATGCACAGGCAAAGAGATCTCTCTGGTAGCAGGTCCAGACCTATGTACTTCTCCAGTGGCTGACCCTCAGACTCCATGGTCTCTCTGATGGCTCCAGCAGCCAGCTCTCAGACCCTCCCTCCCACACCATCCAGCCTCTTTGATACAAAACTCTCATGGTGGGACAAGCATACTGACCAGTAACCTCTCTACTCATGGCCAGTCCCTTCCAGCACACAAGGCAGAGGAACACCATTGAGGGCATGCAGTACTTGCAGTTCGGTTAAAACCAGATTAACTGCTCAATGAGGCTAACTGCCAGCTTTTTCACTGACCATTCTTTGGAGAGGACGATCCTGGGATTCCACAACATGGAATGCTTTTTTCACTGCATCCAATAGGCAGGTGTTGCAATGAAAATTACCTTGTAAAGGACATGTTTTGTAACATGATTGATGCATCCTGTAGAGGAACTGGCTACACTAGGATCTGGAAAAGGTAAATAAAAGCTGCAAAATGGTGTGCTGTCATATGATTTCACTTAGCGGTACAGATTTCAGAAATGAACAGAAATTCTCACCTTCTTAGAGGTGTAGTTGTACTTCGAGATTTAGGTTGTAGTTTACAACTTGATTCATTCAGATGAGCTGGTGAAATTCCACTAGAGGCTACCATGAGATGAGTAAGGACACTTGCAAGTGCAGGAGCCATGTTCAGTTTGTAGAACCCAGCCTATATGAATTTCAGCAATGAAACACACCAAACACAGTATTCAAAGTTGAATGCTACTTAGAGCATAAAGAAACAGACTGGAATTAAAGCACAAATACCACATTTTACATATATACCCATCCCAGTATTGCTGATAGTTTTTTAATGCATTCCAAGCTTGCAACTACTATTCCTTGAGGACAATTGGTTCTTTGTCATTTTGATAGAGAAACATACAAAAAAGACATGGGAAGCCTTTTCCATCCGCCCACATTTCCCCATTATTGTTGGACTGCTCCCTTCAGCAAGTTTTGAAATACATTTTCTGGTACAGTTTCACATTAATCCAGCGTTTCTAATTCCATTATTGAATTTTACACCACCATCCAAGGTGCTTCTGTGACACTAGGCTAAATTTTTTTTTTTTAAATTTTTATTTTTTTCTTCTCACTTCTACCACTCCTGTAGCTGGATGGGTTGTATTGCACTAACCCCCTCCAACAGACTGGCTGGTGGTCAAAGGTTGTTCCATACTGACCACTGTCTTTAATGAAAAAGCTGATGAGATCAATGCCAGCAACCTCACAAGAAACTCTGAGTGCTGACAGCAGTCGCATTAGCATGGTAACTTTGGGAACCGCTCTTCTGAACTATCCATGTCCCTGGAATGCTGGGCTGGGATTCCAAACATCCATTTCTGCCAGACCTTGTGAGGGATAAGAAGGCAACACAAAATATGACATATAAAACTACAGCCTTTGAAAGGGTGCTGCTCCACAGATGCAGTTACCCAGAACTACTGAAAATCCAACCGGCGGAGTAGAGCTGGGGAGGAAAGTAACTGCTGGAATTCAGTGTCTTGCACAAGACTGAAAAACAGGGCCCCTTTAAAAGACTTAGTCTGACAGCAAAGCTGCCACAAAATACTTGGTGGCTTAGAGTCTCTGTTGACAGCAAAGGTGTACTCTATAATGTATGCTTTGTGATAACAGAGGGCTCTATTATCCTCAGTGTTTGTTGAGGAAGCAAGAGCGGCATCTGTAGCAAAAGCAATTTTCCCCTGGATCTTTTGGAAAAGAACCGTCCCTATATCTTTGTGTCCTTTTATGAAGTCATGGCTACTCCAGGCTCTGCCCAGAGTTCCCATGCTGGTGAAGGAGAACAGGTATAAAAGTCCCTCTTGAAATCTCTAGTCTTAAGGGAACACAGTAGTCTGCACCCACTGTGCAGCTCAGTCTGGCCATGGAGTGAGAACTCCATTCCAGTCCCACACAGGAAATTTCCTGCCCACCCACAACTGCAGAGTGACCTTAATGAATCAGGAAAATAAATAAATACCTAAAATAGAGATGAAATATTGGCTGGGGTCCTTGGGGCATCGGGAACCTGAGTGATGAGTCTTCTATTATCACAAGCATGTGTGGAAGCCGAAAGATATTTTCTATCTTCTGTCCATACCCATATGGAAAGATGGGATCTAGACATAAGGTCAGCACCAGAAAAATGCCCAAAACTATTCTGAGGTTACTGGGAACCAGTCCTTTGAGCTACCCTTTGAACTGAAGGAGCAAGTAGCACGCAGGCAATTTGTACAAATCCCAATCCAGTATCCAAGGGGAAATATGGATCCACATTAAGAAATCTAAACACAGGTTTCTACATGTGAGCCAGGTGTCCAAGAGACCACTGCAGTCACTGGAAACTTAAGGGCTATTTGAAAGCACCTAAAACTAAATCGCTACATTTGGCTAACTGAATAGCTGTAGCTATTTTGAAGCCTAAATCTGCAAGCTGAAGCCCACCCCCATGTGTGTCTCTGAAAAGGAATTGAACCTGTGCAGTAGGAAATTATTCTAGCAATAATCAGACTTATTCCTGGTTCTACCTTGAACAAAGAACTTCGTCATGGAAAGGCTGAACATGTGTTCATACACTAATGAAACAGGTGGCTCCTGCCAAAAAAAAAAGGGTAAAATGAGCAAACAATCCTTTCCTTGATTTGACAGGTCAAGTTTAAGATCTTGTTACAAATATACTTTTCAGTCTGGTTTACAGCATCATGCTCAGCGTGTGAATAACTAAGAAGGTGTTGCTACCAGACATCCAGAAGTAGGAGATTGAATTACACTAAAGCTTTTTGGGATTTATTTTTAATCAATCAGTGTCAAGAGGCATCACTTTCTGTGTGTGCCTCTCCTGGGGTATGTAGTACTCCTTCCCTTTGAATTTACCTGTGGCAGGCACTGCTCAATTTCATTATTTCTGTGGAATATTGGGACCTTCAGATATGTCCATATTGTAAACAGGATCATTCAGAAAGTTGACTTTTCCAGACATTGTACACACCTAGTTTGAGGGAGAAACCACCTTGTGGTCCTGTAGGTAGAAAGGTGAAAACTGGCTAGGAGATATCACTGGTGGGAAACACTGGAAGTCAGGAATAATAGCTTTAGTAGTTTTAAAATTAGATTCTAACAAATTGTAAAAGATTCTTGGAAAGGAAAAGTAACTTTCATGTATTCTTGTACACTGTTAAAACTTGATAGAGCTAATCTGTCTCACATCTGAAGCACTGAGCCATTTCTGTTATTTTGACTGATTTTATTAATAAAGATTTTCTGAGATGCCTGTATCTGATACCAAGGACAAAGACATTAGCAATTGGGATAGTTAAATGAACCATTCAGGGCTTTTAACTCAAGTTGATCATAATATGATTAAGAAATTTAGTCATAAGGTATGACATTGACTTAATGTTTGTAACCAAGCTGGATGATCTAGGAGAGGGCACCTCTGGGCCTGTGGTGATCTAGATGTGATTTAGGAGATGGCACCTCTGCCCTGCATATATATGCACACAACCAAAGGGAAACATTTTCTTTCCAAAGATGTTATCTTTGGAAAATTCTCTTTGCTTCTCTGATCAGTAATTAAAAGGGTGTGTTCTGATGTGTCAAAGATCATTAAAAAGGCTGAAACAACCTTAAAAAGTACTTTACACATGTGTGTAGTCACAATAAATTATATGGCCCACTCAGCTCTTGAAGCCAAACACTCATTTACTGGCATCCATAGTAAAAGACATGTACTTCCAGGGGCTGATTCTTCTCAGCTGTTAGACAGCTAGCTGTATATGGGATGAACTGTCTCCTGTTACTCTGCATTGACTGAAGAGGAGCCTGAGATCACTAATGCAGGCTAAACTCCAGTTTTTGTTGGTCACTGCTAAATTAGATCTTCCTTTACACTTATATTTGGAAACCAAGTGTTCTCATTAGGAGCCAACCTTTTCAGGTGCATACACCTACGCATGAGACTGCACTGTACTAGTCACTGATGCCGGGTTAGAGAAGCTTAGGCACAAGACAGGTAAAAGATCACACCTTCTTTTGATGTCTGAGACATTGTCTGAGACAGAAACTGGCCCCCACTAGAGCCCTTGCCCATGGCGTGCAGTTGTCACACACGTGGGCTCCCACTATGCAGTGAAGTTCTCAGCAGAGTGTGAACGTGCTCAAAACAGAACTGGGCGTGGGCCCTACTCATGAGACAGTAAGGTACCAGGCAGATCCTTTTATCTTCCTGGCTCTTGGGCTATGTGGGTTCAGTCTGGAAAAATGAGCATTGCTCTCCATGCCAAACACTACCAATATTTACATTTGCCTAAGTATGTTCAGAAATAGAGCTTATATATTATTACCTTTCTGCTCCCTGGATAGAACTGGTTTCGCAAATGTAAAGGCTTACATGAGGCAGGTAGGCCGTCAGGGTGGGAAGGCAGGCAGGGCAGGAGGAAGGGAGAACATAGCATGGGATCTTGGCTCCACTGAAATAAAAGGCAAAACTCACTGACTTCAGCCGGGCCGGGGTTCCACATGCTGCTAATGAATTTGCACATATAGCTGCTAAAGTAACTGTGAGCGTCTCCGGAGTGGTTTCTGAATGTGAGAGAGAAAGAAAGACTTCTACTAGTCAATTGGTACATGCCTTCACTAAATCTAGTGTCTTCCCTTTCATTTATTTCCCTTTTAAAAATATTTTCCTGTTAAGAGGAATGTAGCACAACTGACAATTGCTCTGCAGCTGTTCTTTGCAAGACTGGATATGAACTGCATGTACTGAGTGGATGGTCCACTCTGTAGGAAGTACAAGACAACAGGTAATATTTATCTGTCATTGTAAGGTAAACAGAGCTAAGGATTAATGGATCCAGAACATATGCACACTGACTGAATAACCTGAGCATCACAGTTTACAAATCTAAATCCAAATCTACCTGCTCTGTAATACTGGTCTATACCGTAGTTCCTCTTGGATTTGCACTTTGTCTGGTTTCTGCCCATGTATTTGGGAAAGTTTAAAAAATGGCTGGTTTTGGATTCACTGAAACGTGAAAAAAAAACTATTTGAGTTAAAACTCAAACAATATATGGAACACAAAAGATAGGCAAAGCCTGAAATGAATAGTCAAGTACACGGCACAGATCAGAGGGGTTAACACAGTGACTATGCATAGTTATTCCGAGGAAATGAAAAAAGATCAGGAGATCCACCCAAATCTGTGCCAGAAAAAATGGATTCTGATCTGGTGCATCTCTAGGCAAAAAGCAGGTGAAATCCCATCCTTATCCCTTGGAGAAGAGGCCCTGGACTTGCTAGAAAAGACAACTCTAGAAGTGATTAACGAGAGCATCAGTTCATCTTCATGCAGTGTTCTAGAGATCAGAATCTTCTGACTAATGAGCGAAGTTAATAGATGCATCCAGATTACTCATTTTCAGCTGTTTCTAGTTTACCTAACATGTAAAATGCTATGTATAACAGCCATGGTTTGGAGGCATTGTTTCTACATTCCTTTTTTAATTTTAGCAGCTTTTTTTTTTTTCCTCTTAATCCCTATAATAATCCTGTTTTGAGGCATGCTTAATTATTTAACTTTGCCATTCTCTCAGGGAAATTACGGACTGAATCGCATGCATGTTATTAATACAAAGCACCATTTTGTTAGCTCATTTAGAATTTCACACCCACATCAAACAGGCAGATGTCTATAATCTATTATTTGTGATCCCGCTCAACTGCGCTGAGCGGACGGAGCTCACACTCCTGCTCTCCCTCCCCGCTGTGAGGGCAGCAGCATCCCGCTGTCAGGTCCCCTCGGAAACCCAGCCCTGCACACGCTGGCGCACCATCATTTCGATCTCCCCACTTCACAGCCTTTCTCACTTACTGCTATGCTCAGGAGACACAGCTGCCTCCTCTTTTCTTTTTGGAAGTTGTTGTGGGGTTTTTTTTTGCTTTGTGGGGGTTTTATTCTTTTTTTTAAAATTTAATTCCTTTACTACTACTTGATTGCCACTGGACACACTCTGGCTCGGCCTGTGTTTCTCAGCTTAACTGTGATCATTTCTGGCCCAGGTTTGGGCCCACCAAACCACCTGTCAGATTTTTCATCCAGAAAGGAGGAAAAGGCGAATTTAAACTCTCCTCCCAGTTGGTATTGCTTTTAATTTAGAAATGAAGAGCGTATATTTATTTCAAAAGGTTATGTGTCCCTTTGCTTCATTCTTGGCTCTCACATTCATTTTGTATTGCAGCGGCTTCATTTGAAGCCTTGTGTGGTACAATGTTGTCTCTACTGTAATGCTGTTTAATGTAGCAACACAAACCTGGCAAGTGACCTGAATTTCACAGATCAACTGCAACCAGGCAGGAGACATGGGGGCCTGCAACAAGAATGTTTTGTTTCCCCTCTTGATGTTTTAATTGCTGCCCATGATCCAACTGCTCCCCCATCTGACCCTGCATGCAATTTTCATCACTTATTCTTTGGAGACTGTCTAGATGTATGACATGTCTGCAGTCCCTCTTGGTATATAATGCATATTCAGCACCTGATCAGCCACGTCTCTCTGGGTGTGAGACAGTCTAAATGGAGTCGTATCAAATGAATTATGTGATGTACAGGGTGTCTTCCAGTATGTCATAAGCATAGAGTATAAGCCAAAGGCAAAGCCCTACTCTCTGCTGAACATTTAGTATGGACCATCTGAGAACTCGAATGTCTTAATAGAGCTTCTTTTTTAAAGCAAGAAAGACTCTTTAGGTGTCTCAAGGGGCTGGAATATTGGTACAGGCTTGTAAAACTTGGGGATGTTTTGAATACATCACATGTCTTTTCCATGATACTCTTTTGTTCTAGCACTTTTCTTCAGACAACGCCTAAACTCACTCAAGAGACACGGGAAGAGTGAGGATGAGGGTAGGGGATGCAGCTGAGAAACTTGAGATAGCATCAGCTTCTTTTGCCAGTGCTTTTACAACTCTATATATGTTCATTGCATTCTGCATCCATCAGCCACCTTCTCTCGGGGCCAGAGCAGGCTGCTACCCACAAAGCCTCTGTGCACACTTGTTGAAACACGTTGCGTTTCTCCTTTCATTTCCTGTGGTTTTTGTTAACGAGAGGACTAGATCATTCTGGACCAGAGCATTCATTTTCACTGAAAGTTCAAGATCACCCCATGAGTATGGATCAGCCTAGTGTTAAGACTTAAAACTCTCGGTGACAGATTTATTTACTCATGTTTCATGCACAGTATGTTCCTTATACCCCATATGCCTTCTCCCTCAGAAACAGCAACCTCACATTCACAAAAAAGCAAGCTTTACCAATATATTTTTAGTATACATCTATACATTACTAAATGTAGGTCTGACCTGGAAAGGCTGCTTTTGGGAATGAACAAAGACATTTAATGTGGGGTTTTTGGGGTGTCTGTTTCTAGTTTGTGAAGGTGTTCTTTTTTATAACAGAGAAGCCCCAAATGGTGATTGAGTCAGGAGGGCCAGAGCTGTCTGAGAGCACTTTCTTCAAGATCACCAAAGGAAGAGGAGGGTCCCACAGATGTGCTTTCTCTAATTTGGCCTTAAACCCAGTCACAGAAGTCTGTAGGAGGGTGAATACTCTCAGACCCTCTGGTCCTCAGGGGAAGCATCCCCTTCCTTTTTAGAGCCACCTGACAGACTCCCTGCAGAGAAGGTCTCTTCTTTGGTTAACTTCCCCATCTGCTGCTGCATGTATGATGCACCAAGAAGCCATCTCTCATTGGTACCCTGCTTGATGGAACCTGTGTCTAGTGGCAAGGGGCTGTAAAGGATTTACAGATACTCCAGCAAAGGGCTTGAGAGAATTAAATGCGCTAGGTAATAGGTGACTTTTTTATTTTTCAAACTTAGATGCTCATACTCACTTTCACCAACTAAAAAATCATGGCAGTTAGTTCCTAAAATGTGTTCGCTTTACCCTGTCCTGATATGTATCAGGGACTAAACTTTAGGTGTGCCCCATCTCATTCAAACATGGGAAGACACACTGAAACAAACTGAACAAAGACAACACTGGCCCACACAAGCTTTCTATCAGTTCTGTAACTGGCCATATCTTAAGAAAGCCATAGAGGACTAACTTCTCATCTTCCCTGAAGTCTCCTATTGCACAGTTGCCAGTAGACAGAGCTGGTATAACCCTAAAATCACATCTCTGTCTAGGGGGCACACTTTCAAGGCACAGAGTTGATAGAACCTTGGGCTGAAATGTGCAAATGCACCTGCCATCAGTGGCAAATCCTATGATTACTAATGCTGACATTAGAACTTAACAAATGGAGCAACACATCTGTATTTCTACCAGAAAAAACATCAGGAATAAGGAAGGGAAATTATATTCTCAGGAATGAATTATTCACTTCATGTGTACAACCAGCAGGAAGAGAACCGCAGGCTGAGGAAAATATGTTCAAACTTACCAACAAAAATAAATACATGAAAGTACGATGTGAACATCAGCTACATTTCCTAGGCAAAAGCTCCACATGGGGGCCTGAAACCCAACTATGTTTGCATTCTGACATGTTATCACCAGAAAAGACACAGCAATGCAGCCCCTGAGGCAAGGGAGTTCAACGTTGCCAGGCCATATGGGCTTCTTATCGGTGGAAAATTCCTCTGCTCCCAAAAGTCCCCAGGATCATATGAAGGGAAGTAAAGAGGGTAAGTGGGGGGTGCCCTGCCTTGGAAGCAATGAAGCTATTGCAAGGAATCATCCAGACAAAACCCCTGTAGCCCTGGAAGAAAGCGGAGATGTTTTTGCACCCTGAACCTATCATCCACTTGCTTCCCCTTTCTTCCCAGTCTTGATGAGCTCACTACTATCTGTGTAACTCTTCACAGAGCTGTTCCACTTCCTCTCTCATTTTCCCTCTGAGCAGATCCTCTCTGTGATTTGCCATTACCCCTTATCCCAGGCACATCACTCCTACTCACACACACACACGTGTCCTGAAGAGAGATTATGATGATGTACATGAATTAGTCCTCTTGAAGGCTGCAAAGAGTGGAACAAATGGGATGGGTGCTAAAACTCTATGGGTCTAATTTGATGAAGCAGTTGAGGGATGCACAAGGAAAGCACTGCTGTGCTGCTCACAGAATCTTCAGAATCTGGAAAAAAAAAGGAAAGTGCTTTGAAAGGCTGTCATGGGAGTGCCCACTTTGAAGTTGTGCTAGGAAACCCATCCTGGAATGTCTATGCTCCTGGGAAAATTCAGTCCAGATGTGACAGCAAGAACTGTGATGCTCGAGCCACAGTTACAAGACCTTGCCATGAGGGAGCACTACATGAGTGGGAATGAATGGAACCACAGTACATTTCAATCAATGAACCTATGCTGATATGCTTTGAATCAAACAGAGAAACTCAGGTCTCTACTGACACCTCCAAGGATGGCCTTGGGGCAATGCTGTTCCAGGAGAACAGAAGAGACTACTCACTTTCTACGCAGCTGTTACAAGACAGAGCGTGAACAAAAACATGCCTGACTAAATAAAAGTTCAGGCATGGCCCATGGATGTACTACATTTTCTAGGCACATGTGTGTCAGGGAAGACAGCAGGCCTGCTAGCGGCCTAGCTCACTTCTCCCAAGATTTAGGCCCTGACAATATTCTTCTGTCCCCATGAGAAAGGAAAATTTACTAATGCTGAGAGGATCCTAATAATCACATTCTCAAAACACAGTGGCCTTGTTGATAGGGGTACAGGCTGCCCTAAACCAAGAAGCAGTTATGGGAAGGTATTTGGGTGTAACAGAACATGTTAGGAACCAACCATAATAAGATGGTCAAAAACAGCAGGTGTGTGGATGCTTTTAGGTATTAAAGGTAAACTAAGGATGTTTAGCTATAAGATAGGTTTATCAGAACTCATTATAATTACTAACCAATCAATACAGTGTGAACAGTGTGTGTAACCAATTAGCAGTTTTTTAGCTAGCCACGTTTGCAGTAATAAAGGTATATAATCTGTGTGATTTCACCTAATAAAATGGCTTCATGGCTTCACCTAAAATTCATATCGAATTGTGTGTTGCTCGCTGTCGGATGCCACACACGTGGGCTTCACAACCAAACAGAAACCAGTCTTCAGAATTCCTTTTTGCCTAGATACAATATAATGTGTGGGTACATATATGTGTGTATACACACAAACATATAAAGGAATCTGAATCGTATATTTGCATTATCAAGCCTAATGGTGAAATTACAGAGTTAGTTATGTGACTTTCAGACAACGAATGGTAAGTGCTTGGTAAATGGAGAAGTACGTGGCAGATGCAAGGCGTTCTCCTATTTTGACTTAATTACAGAAAAGTTCATGTCAACTTGTGTGATCGTTCATGCAGCTCACTGAGTTTATGAGGGAGCTGCAAAGCCTGTGCTCTTTACTTGCTCACTGAAGGTCGTCATAGCACAGCATAAGGCAAATTTCAGTCAGGCTTTGAAGAGACCACCATCAAGGTGGCTTCCATTTCCACAAATGAGAGCCACTGCGGTAGCTAGAGGCAGCAGCTGCAAGGCAAGTGATGGGCAGGAGAGACATAGACATCTTCAGGCAGACGTTATCCATGGTAAGTAAGAAACATCATTTTACAGGTTTTCTAGTACTTGGAGCTGGTGGTCAGCAAGTTAAAGTTGGAGTGTTCAACAGGATCATCTGAAAAGGAACTATGATTAGTTTCCTTTCACACTGCAAGCCAGCAGTTTAAAAGAAGATCTTTTGCCAAAAGGATTCTGCCAGTTGTGAAGCATGGGGGCCCACAGACAACCTCAGAAGGCTCAAACTATCTGTCTATCTTGATTTCACGGCTACGTAGGAAAAGGTCTCCATCACCTCAGCAGCATCTTACATAGCCATTTCTATCCTTACCTTATTTTTACCTACAAGAGCCCTCAGTAAAGACCAGGTGGCTAAAGTAACCGTTTCAAACCCTAACCACCATGACTGCCTTAGTTTTACACATCTAGTGGACATAAATTCTTGTCATCTTGCTTTATGTGAACAGCAGGATTTATTAGACCAGATAGGTCATTATGTAATTTTTTTCTTTAATAATGCCTTTGATTCACTGAACTCAAATTTATGCTCTGTTATAGCGTGCTAACAGCTATTTTTTGGCTAGGAAAGTCAGTAATAAATCTGAACTTAATAAACTGACAATAGATCTCAATGTGAAAGAGATTCAAGGCACTCATTTTTCCAGTTATTTAAGAGCAACGAATACTTGCAAAACTGCAAGAGTAATTCCAAAGCGAAAGCATATTCTCTCTAAAAATATCTCGTTTATCACAACATGCTATTCTGCCTAATCTGGAGATCAGTGTAAAAGCTGTCTAGCAATTGCCCTGGTCGCCAGTAGTAGCATGCTCTTTTCACCTGCCAAAGAAGAAACAGAATTTGGGCCTGTTGTTTTGGGAACACAGCTCTGTGAGCAAGCACATACGTGCGCCTCTACATGCACTTCCTTCTCCTCCTGCCACCTCCATTCTCTGCACGCATGCACACACAAACCTAGACACACAGAAAAACCACTTGGAACTGGAGAAGCCTGGTGAAACAGGTTGCCCAGAGAATTTGTGGAATCTCCATCCTTCAAAATTTTGAAAACCCGGATGGACAAAGGCCCTGATCAACCTTGTCTTGCTCAGAGGCCCACCAAGTTTTGAGTGAGGGGTTGGGCTTGTTTCCACCAGAGGTTACATGCAACCTAAATTATTCTACAATTCCATGAGCTCGTCAGCCACCTGCTCTGTTCCTTCCTAATGAAATTATTCAGGAGCTCCATGCACACACCCACAGCTCATCTAGAAGGGGAGAATCACTGGCAAAGCTACACAGACAGTTTTATCTATATATTTCTCACTATGTATATTTCATGTACATATGAGGGACACTATATCAGGGGGCAGGAGCACCTTTCCTATGAAGACAGGCTGAGAGAGTTGGGCTTGTTCAGCCTGGGGAAGAGAAGGTTCCGGGGAGACATTACTGCAGCCTGACAGTACCTGAAGGGGCCTACAGGAGAGCTGGAGAGGGACTGTTTCCAAGGGCATGGAGTGATACAACAAGGGATAATGGGTTTAAACTAAAAGAGGGCAGATTTAGATTATTAGGGAGAAATTCTTCCCTGTGAGGGCAGTGAGGGACTGGCAGAGGTTCCCAAAGCAGCTGTGGCTGCCCCCTCCCTGGCAGTGTTCAAGGCCAGGTTAGATGGGGCTTTGGGCAACCTGGTCTAGTGGAGGGCGGTCCCTGCCCATGGTAGGGAGGGTGGAACTAGATAGTCTTTACCTCCCTTCCAACCCAAACCGGTCTGTGATTCTATGATATGCGTGTGTGCATGCATATTTGTATGTGTGTTTGTGTAAATAGCTTTGCATATATGTCTGTATGTATACAAACACTTCACTGGCATACTGCCTCACTGTAGTATCTATCATTGCCCACCATCCTCAGGAGACAAACAAGTTCTGCAAATGTTGTGGCTGAGAACTAAGATGGAGTGGTGTGCATGGCACTGACTGGGCAGTCAACGTGCTCAAGCAAAATGCAGAAGTAGTGAAGCCACAGGGCACAGGCCACGACCACAGAAATGTTCACACAAAGGTCATGCCATTCCAGGTTCTGTCATGCCAGCGCGTTGGGCAGTGAACAGGTCATCCCACCCTGTCTTGTTTTTAGAGGACTTGAATGAAGTATTATGTGCTGGATATGCATGCTGCATATGGAAATCACTCATGATGAGGTGTTTTAGCAACCTTGTTTTAATTTCTGAAATTTCCTCTAGCTACATGCTTATCACAAATCCTTGGGCTCTGTGTCTCCCAACCCAATCTTAAGTAGATCTTTTAGGTCATAGGAAAATTAAATACTCCATGCCCATTGAAGGACTGTATGTAGTTTCAGAAAGCCTTTGTTGGTAGAGTACCTTCGTAAGGTTCTTTTATTAAAGCCTGCCACCTCCTTCACCATCTTCCACAGTGTTGCCTCTAGCTCTTACATGGCTTTGCAAAGAGGGGTGTACAGCTGCTGTGCTGAGCTGCTCCAGAGCACCGCAAAACAGACGCACCAGAACAAAAACCAAAACACCAGTGTTTTGTCCTGCGTGTCTGGCCTAGATCAGATGCATGTGCAACACGGGCCAAAGTGGCAGAAGAACTGTAGTTATAAGGGAATTGGCCTGTACCAACGATTGAGGGGAAGATGAGGAACTCATTGCTACAAATGGGTACTGCTCTTAGCCCTTCTGGAGACAGTCATAAGAGTAGGAAAGGAATATCACCTTTCAGTATCTGCGCCATATACTTGAATTTTCTTTTCACACCTCTCCACTTTCAAGAAGAACCCCAGTGAATCACACTGTCTGGCTATAAAAAGGGAAACTGAAATAAATGTCAAATGTCACGGTGGTGGCTTTTTCACGTTATCTCTCTGTTGCTCAGACAGGAAGTAGGAGTGCATCCTACTTGCGGTGCAGAGAGGGGAGACAGCTGCCTCCAGAGTCTCTTTATCAGGAGGGACTGCCCCTTTCAGAGAACCACAGGCTTGTTTTCTTTTCTTCTCAACACAGTTATATTTTCTGGCCTCTGTCCCGATGACCTAACTCATCCTCTGAGAGGCAATGTCTCAGGGTATCCCGTCTGCTAAAATTTGGTCTCTTCTTCATTTCAGTCCTTGTTTTGAAGCATATCCATCTACTCTCAAGCCATAGGGAATGGTTGAGATGAAAAATACTTCAAGTATATTAAGTTTGAAAGCCTGATTGTCATCTCACTTAATGCAGTAGGTTAGGAATGGTATCATTGAAATTCATGCCACCCTGGGTAAGAGCTCAAAACGCACTGAAGATTGAAGTGAAGAAGTAAAACAGGGTCTCTGGAACTAGGCTTGGACTTCTTCTTAGGTAAGGCCAGCTAAAACATCTTGCAGCCAGGTTTTCACACCACTGAAAATGTGTGTCAGTTGCAGATCCTCCATGAATATTTGTCAACCAGATACATGACAGGAAGGCATTTTACCCATTTAGAAGGGGAGATGGTCTCTTGGCTGCTCTGTGGCCAGATCCTTTCATTCTCGTCACAAATAAATTCCCACTTGGTAAGGATCAAAAAGCTGTATGCAATCTAAAAGCTAAAGTGCCCAGCAACTATAGTGCATATATCATAGCCTGCATGCTAGTAAGTGGCTCAATGAGCTGGAGCAGCCCATGTAGATATTCTACAGCAGATGATTCTACAGCCCATTCTACAGCCCATGCTGTAGAATCATCTTCTAAAGTGTAGCACTGGCACATAGAAAGCTATCAAGCATCCTCAGACAAGCAAAGTTAATTCTTCTTCTCAGGAAGATTGGTGGCTGCTGCCCAGTCCAAATCATCCTCTTTCTAGCGACTAAAATTAATAACACCTAGAGACCAGTCAGTGATTAGGTCAATGGTGTCTTGAGCAGATTCCTTCCTTGGTTTTGGCCTTCCTTTAAAGCTAAGGTTGAATTTCTTGGGGACATAAATAAGCTCCTACAGATCCAAAAGTAGGTTTTGCTGCCCAATTAGCTTGTAACGGCTCTTTGAGCAGTTGTTGATGATAGTAATCTGGGCCTGAAGTCTTGGCACGTAAGGGATGGTTGTGATTGTAGCTCAAGTCGTCTCACATTGGCTGAGGGCGTATTGAGAGGACAAGGGTCACTTAGTGCTATCACAAACTAAGGCCTCTGGCATAAGGCATCCCTCAGATATGTACCCTGTTGCCCATGTGCTGAGCTTCGTTAGTGAGATCACGCCAAAGCTCAGGCTAGAGAATGATCAGCTTTCTGAAAGAACAGCATTATAGCACTGCAGACAAAGCTCTCTTATGTGCTTTGTGCTGTGCAAACTGAGACCGAGTGGTAAATGTGTCAGTTTAGGAGTGTTTTGGACTCAAGAAGCAATGGAATGTTCTTTATATCGTTCGTAATGAGAGTCTGTTTGGATTAAAATGATCTCCATGTAAGCAAAAAATTTACCAGCCTTCCCATTTCAAAGCTGGCAGGGCTTCTTACACAGGCCTCTATTCAAACAGTGTAGGGGAAGAGGAATAGGGGACTTTTTTGTTTAACTCAAATGACGTGGTGTGTATTTCTAACATAAAAAGCAAGGCAGAAAATGAACCCTGTCTGAGGGAAAAGATTTAGAAGAAAAAGGAAAGTATGAATGTAGGAAGTTGTCTGAGCACAAAGGCAAGGAAAATGAACGCTTACAGTCATTGACAGAACATGTATTTTTATGAGCATTTAACAGAAGTTTGGTATGGTGATTCCTACCATGCCATCCAAGCCAGTACAGCTGGTGTATGGGCAGAAATGGAAGAAGCTGGATGAACAGTGGGATCCACGGAGCGCATGTTTTAAGAACAATTCCAGGAAGATCTGAGATTGACAACCTAGTAGGGTTGAAAACGGTGGTTGAAAACAACAAGGAAATTCCAGCTGAAGAAATGCAAATCTATACATCATCTAGAAATAACTGCAGACAGTTGCAGAGCCCAGGAAAGCACTGGGGAGTGGTCTGGTGAAGCCAGGACCCTACTCTCCAGAAGCTGTCAACGTGCAGTGCTGGGGAGGAGTTTGCAGAAAAAGTGTCTATGTACAATTCTGCCACAAAGATGGATGCAAGGAAAACAGAGAAAATGATCAAATACAGGTCACCACCTCATACACCCCTGCTAAGAAATCTCAGCAACCCCTTTCCCTCTATGAAGCTTCCATTCTCCTCAAAGAGAAAGTACCACCCTCTGGCTACGTGAGGAAGTAACAAAACAACCTTCACAGCGCTTCCCTTTCCCCGCAGATGAAACTCAGCTTTCCACTTTTTATATTACTCCCCAAAAGCTCTCCCCACATACTCACAGCACTCGCCTACCTGTTCTGCTTAGCCCCTTTTCTTTGGTTTCTGTTCCTGTCACGCTTCTGTCTGCTGCTCTTCCCACCTCTCACCTCACTCAGTAACACAAACCCAGACCCACCCTGGCCTTTCTCTATTGCATCTCTGACGACACTTGAACCAACCTGGTTGCCTGTCTGTCTCCACACTCCTCTTCGCTGCCTTCAGGAGCTTCTCCTGCTACAATCTCTCTTGGCAACACACCCAACCTGAATACTTATCTACTCAGTGTTTCCCTGTTGTCCCTGGCAATCTGTTGCATGACCATACCCTATCTAAACACACTACAGGTAGCCAAATTATTTTCTCCATCATCTCCCATCCCTGACAGAGACATGGATTTTTTTCCTGCTGTCACTGTCACTGAAGCCACTTTTCGCAAAAACGCCTCTTCTTCTCTCACACTCCCTTTGCTTTCTCTTTATTTTTCTGCTCCTTTCTGCTCTTTTGCATAACCCTGTATGCAAGCCCTTCCTCTGCTTGCCCATTGCTCTCAGCCATGACTCTCCTCAGATTATGTATCCTAAGAAACATGCAGCCTTCTTCACACTTGTGCCTTCATGCCGTCTGCAGCCATACCTCAACTTTCCTTCTCATCTAAAAAGCTGCTCACCAGGCCACACTCTCTCTCTTTGTCCCCTCTGTTGTTAAATCCCCCCTCCTATTGTGATTAGGGCTTCTTTTATCATTATTCATCACTCCTGGATACAACCCCTCACCTGGCATTCGCGCGCCTCCTGGTCCATCAGCATCCTCCCTCAGTCTTCTGTCCTTTCCCCCTACTCATAACTTAGCCCGACGCTCTCTCGGTGCTGCGATTCTCCCCCACCATCCCCAATCCCCTCCCTTTTCCCCTCTGCAAGTTTTATATTGGCACGGGCTCAACTGCAACAACTGTTCCTCCATGAGCAGGCTGACAACTGCCACTACGAGTTTGTTCTCTCCTCTTCCCCATTCACCCGCTTTCACGCAGCACTGAGCACAGTGGGCTCCTGGCCCACAGGCGCGGCGGCGTACGGGCTGCACTGAATGCAAATACCCTCGCACGGCTGCGGAAGTTGTTCCTGCCATTCATACGAACGGTTAAACTGCTTTTTTTTTTTTTTCCCCCTTGTTAATTAACTTCTTGCCGCCCTGAAGTTTTGTAACAGTCTTTGTGCTGCTTGAGACCAACCCTCTCCGGCGGGGCCAGTTGAATAATAGCGCCAGCTGGAAGCGTCATAATTATCGCGGCCTGGGCACTGTGGAAATATAAGACTTCTGGTGGGTGGAAGCCATCGCCTCTGTCTTGTCCCGTGTGCCTGGGCTTATCACAGGATGTCATTCAAGGTTAAAAAGCTTAGCATCCCTGCTGATCGTGCCTTCCCCCCTGGAAAAAACATGTGATGGATATGATCAAAAAGGGTTGTATTTCAGCCGCGCGGTCTGTTTAGGCTTGTCCTTCTTTACCTTACCCATGGTGTCCCAAAAACAACATGTGACCCTGTGCACATGAGGGATTAATAACTGGGATTCCATTTTAGTGACATGGAGAGCCATCAGATCATTGTTGTGGGACGCTTGCTCAGAAAGCTGGAAGCACATGAGCAGAAACGCAGTGGGACGGCTTGCCTCATGCCAGAGAGGGGGAGACACATTTCAGTTTTTCCATGTTAATGTTTAAACCATTAGGGAACGCTGGCTCCGGTCACGTTTGAGAACTCCTTGCCCCAGTTCCCTGTGCCCCTTTCTCCTGCCTGTCAGTGATGACTTCATGGCATGTTGTGGAAAGGGGTGAATATGTATTTTTTTGTTCTTTGATGCCAGCACATGTATCTTCCAGCCCCACATCTTCTCCTCTATTTATAAAAAGATGCCTCTTAGGCATTTCTGTTTGAATGCTACTTTTTCTAACATGAACACAGCCAACCCTACATTTATATTTCCTTAACATCCCTTTCTATTCTCTATCTACTGTAAAATTGAGTCAAGATCAAGTAGAAAGGAAATGGTTTAGACTTTTAACCCAGACTGGTAACAGCATTAATGTTTTGAACAAAGGTAAAGTGTTGTAGTTCCCACTGACTGTCCTATACCGAGTGTATGCCTGGAAAGACTGCCCTTCTTGAGGACATGGTTATGCCTCAGTTTGCCCAAGTGTGGGACTGAGGCCTCACACACTCGCCAGCCAGCTCTACTGGACTTGTGCTGGCAAAGCTCCTAGACTCTGCAACAATCTGGTGGAGGCAAAAGCCAATTCTGCCACTGCTTCTTTTCTCCGGTAACGAAGGCCATGTTTAATCCAATAAATATCAAGATTAACAATGAGGACAGTGCAATGGCATCTCTATTACTGCCTCAAAGCTCACTTTTCCTCTATTTAGTAGCCTCAGTTTTTTACTACGCCGCAGAGTTGGGGTTGTTTTCCATCAGCCACTTTTTCCCTGTGCTGTGGCATTTGTAGGAAGGACTCTTCCCCCAGGCAAAACCAACAGGATGCTTTATAAAAAGGATATTGGTGTTAAAAATGATGAGGAAGCGATTATAAGCAAAACTGGTCTAATGAGGTGTACTAATTCCTTGGTTTAAATACATGATCTCTATGCTGCCTCTTATTTGTCGATGATCTGCATAATATTGTCTGCTCTAGTAGAATACATAAGAGTTCTTCTGCTTACATATCCCCTACTTATTTCTTCTTTCTTGCCATATTACCAGGGTCCTTCACAAATACAAGCAAACAGAGATTATTTTTTTTTGTTAGACAGCCACAATGCTATTTTGGTATAAGGTTAAAAGAGAAAAAAAAATAATTGTAACCTTCTGAATGCAAGGCACAGTTTAAGATTTGCTGATCGTTAAAAATGAAGATAATTTTAATGTAAATTCCTTGGACAAGGTAACTAAATGAGCTGCAGTATTCCTTTGCCTGGACTGACCTAATGACTGAAACTCTGCCAAAATTTTACACATTTTCCTGTGGTCTGTTCTCCAGACAATGAGATCCAAGCTGCCAGATTTTTCATTAATTAGTTCTTCGGTGGATGGTAGAAAAGCAAGAAGAGTATCAGCTCAAATGTGTTTGTTTACTTAACATCTGCTGCCCCTTAACCTCCAGGTTCTACATTTCTCTAACAAGTAACTTTTCCTCCATTATCTCAAAACTACAGCGTGTCCAGCACTTTCCTCTCACCATTCCTTGTGCGCTGTTGCCCCCTTTGCCTTCTCTCTCCTTACTGGTTTGCTGGCATTGACTTTTTAGGACACCCTAATCCAGTGACTGACCCCACCCCCCGCACACACACATGCACACCTTTCCTGATTTTTATTTTTATTTTTATTTTCCCTGATCCATCCACTCCCCCCTTGCCCTTCTGTGGGCTGAGCGGGTGGATCTGGGGAAGAACAAATAAATAAACAATTAAAGTGCTGGCCTTCTACCAACACAAAACGAGCATGAAAGCAGCTCTCCTCTACGGGTCAGCTCAGGGAGGACCAGAGAGCTCCTGTCAACAGGGTAAAGAAAAAAGGAGCCCTTCACAGGACACTTGATAGGAAAATAAAACCGCTCCAATCTGTCTCCTCTGCCTCACCTCTGGCCTGGCCAGCTCCATAGGAGTCACTGCTGTTGGCCACGGCCCTGGGGAAGAAGGAAAGGGAAGTGAGAACCTCCGGGGCAGATTGAAAACATTTAAAATTAAACATATATATTATACAGATATACTATATATATATATTCTATACAAATATAACATATATATATATATAAATATATGTCTATAAAGATACATATGTATATGTATTTATGTTTTAAAATGATTAGATAAAAGGTGTGTGAGGGCAAACCCCGAGCCGTAAAAGAAAAACTCCATAACGACAGCGGGAAAGCAGAAACCGCGCCCGCCCCGCAGAGCGCGGCGGGGCACCGATGCTGCGCGGGAGGACCGGGCGGGGGCCGTGCGGGGGAGCGCGGCGGGCGGGCTGGCCGATTCTCCTGCCGCACCGTGCCCGTGCCTCCGCCCAGCCCGCACCCGCGCCGCCCCGAGGGCTGCCCCGGGCCCCGCCGCGCCGAGCACCGCGGACCGGTGGAGCCTCCCGCCGGCTGCCGCCTGCTCTTGCCGTGACCGTGGCCTCCGGCGGAGCTTCTCGCCGCGGCTGTCTGTGTGCCACCCCTCTCCACCGAGAGACGCGGGGGTGACCATCAAATAAGGGGTGAGCACTTTGCCCTTGCTGGGCTGAGGAAGGGGCTCTCACCCCTCTCCCCAGCTACCGCTTCTCATGAAGCATGCAGACACTTAACCCTTTGCAACTCCCACCTCTCTGCCCAGCCTGGCTGACACCGGCCACTGTAAGGACAGGCACCGTCTCACCACCAAGGTGGTCACAGGCCACCTCTTTCCTCTAACGTATCTAACCCTGAAGCCTCCTAGTGCAGCAACCCCTCCGAGACAAAAGCCACTAGAGGTTTCTGTGTGTTTTGCCGCCTCTGATGTTCCATCAACCACCTCATCATCACAAATGCCCTTCATCCAAAACCACTCTGGCACGCTGACAGCACCTTGCGCTCAGGGGGACCACTTACTGGTGCTGGAAACAAGCGATACGGGTACAGCCAGATCAGGGAGAGAGATGCTAACACAGGCAGATTGGTGCATCCTGATTTGTGCTGGGTACTTGTGCTTAGGTTTGGTAGGCAAGGCACCACTAAGACAGACCTGACGCCTAAGTCAAAAAGGATGAAAATCTGAGCTGGGTTGGTCTGGCCAAGGCCCTGCACAGATTTTGACCAGCAAAGCTGACACTGCTCTGCTGCTGTAATAGTGACTGCATGTTGCTAACTCACTTCTGCTGTCCAGCAGTTTCCCTTCTTCCTAGAACCGCTCTTTTTGATGGCCCTCCTTTTTCCTTACCCCACTTTTCCTTCTTACATGTAAGCTTCTTGTCTCTCCCTTCCTGCTCTGACATAGGAAGTTTATGGTGGAAGACCATAAGCTTTTCTTCTCTTTCAGAGAAAACAGTTCTCAAGGGCTGAACATGGAGAATGAGGAGAGGAGCAAAGAAGATGGCCATCTTGGGAAGGACAGGCTGAAAGGAAGAATTTCCCTCGTGGTTTTGAAGATTGTTTCCTTCAAGCTGTCCTATGTCATGGATGCCACTGAATGAGCACTCCACCTCATCTAAGTCCTTTTTTCTGGGCAATACTCCGTGAACAGGGCATAAAGTAAACATAAATCCCTCAGCCCAAGAATGTCATTTCAGCTAGGAGCATCTGCATCAACATCACGGTGACTTTGCTTGCTTCCTAGTGCTGTGTCCTTGAGGTAAATACATACATTATTTTTTATTCATCCCCATGAGTTTGGACAAGCTCTGTACCCAGCCCTCAAAAGTCACTGTAGCTCCAAACTCTACAGCAGTGAGGGTACGTGAGATCAAACAAGGTAAGCTCTGAGCTTGTAACAATTAATTTTTTAGCTTTATTCAAAAAGTAGAATAAGCAACATTAATCCAGGAAAGCTAGTTATCGTGCAATAATACCTACAGGGCCCACAACATTTGAATAATTTAGAGTAAACTTTGCATTGAGTGCCATGAATTAGACTCTTAAAAAAAAAAAACCCAAAAAAAACCCCAGAGACTACACAGCCAAATCAGTTAGTTCAGCTTGAAATATCTGGGTCCTGCTCCAGGATTAATGCCTGCATTTAAATCGTATTACCTTCAGGCTACATTTCCACTGCCAGCGAGAAGTGCCCATCTGCCTCAATCCATGCAAAGTCCAGCACAGCCCTAGCTGTGCATTCCAGTGCACGACTCAGGTTTCCTCTGTGATGTGCATGTGTCTCCTCCACACACACCAGCCCTGTCCAAATAACACTGGAACCCTGACTGACCTTTCAATATCAATGACAACATACTCTAGAAAGCACTAGGAGAGAGGTTTTCAAAGCTGCTGAAAGATAGACAGAGATAGATATCTTGTGGGATTTGTTGAATGTGACTAAACAGGCCAGTTGGCCGACTCCCACTGCTTTCCACCAAATCACTAAGAGTTGGGCACCTAACTTCTTCAGTCATGTTTGGAAACCTTGCTGCAAGCACCTTTGAATAATTAAGAATTCTGGGACATTTGGCCTTAACTTACAGAAGCGGTCTCCCCAGGCACACAGTAAAACCAAACAAAAATCCTTCCAAAACTGGGTAGATCCTTGCACCTTCCACACCAGAGTGCCCAAAATAGCTGGGTTGCTCCAGAGAAGGCATGGCAACTCAGCTTTAGCTTTGGTTCCACACGCTATGTATAGCATGACCAGACCCAGCAGAAGCCAGGCTAGTGCTGTTTTCCTGAAGCCTGAGCATCCTCAAGGCATCTACCTGCAAACAACAACGTGAAGGAGTGGTGAGTGGAGAGCATCTACAATTGGCACAGATAATTCATGGTGTCTGAAAGAAAAAGGGGTTGGGGGGTGGTAGCCTCTGCATCTTCACAACTCCTCCTCCTCCTCCTCCCTCCCTGGTAACCTGAGGCATTTCTGGCAAGGACTGACAGGTAGCCTGCAACCTGAAGGTACAGTTCCAGAGGCCCCTCACCTGGGAGTGCTAACCAAATCATGGGTTGTGATCAGCTCACCACCCTTTTGCCTGTAGCTCCACATGCAATGCAGGGGATGGCACTTCCTCAACAGCCTCTTGAGAGAAGCTTTTTACCCCTGGCCCAGCAGATAAACAAGGGCTTGCAAGAACCACAGTTTTTGGTAAAGTCAGTTCTGGTTTGAGAAGTCACAGTTCACAGAAGCATGGTACCACTGTCTTCATCTGGTGTGGTGGTCTGGCCCTGACTAGAAGCCAAATGCCCACCAAGCCACTTGCTCACTCCCAGAGGAGAAACAGGCAGAGCCACCGTGGGTTGGGATAAGGACAGTTCACTGCCAAATATCAAAATGAATACAGAACAATAATGTCTAGTTACACGAACACCCGGTGCTAACACCCAGAGTACCTTATTGACCCAACGATTACAGAGGGCTGCCCGACAGTAAGAACCAACCGACCCAACATCCCAGCCACACTCCAACTGTCCTAGAGGCAAAAAACAGACCCTACTTTTCCCCAACCAGCTGCTTTTATGGGCAAGTGGTGCCAGGTGGTGTGGAAAACAGCTCCAGCTAACTCAGCTCACCTGGGCTGACTCAGCTCACCTGTGTTGACTGATTGGGGAGATCAACCTTGGCCTGGCCAGAACCAGGACATCTGGACACTTTAATTTACTTCAGTGGTTTTATGAAAATAAAGAGATACCTTTTTTGTGTTTCCAAATTCCAGCTTGCTGTGGGAATCCCAGCTCACCACTGAGCCCACTGCTAGCATGTGATAAATACCTTGGGAAATGGCACCAAATAGGTCTTTCCCTCAAGTCAGTGCACTGAAACCCCCCCTGTGGCATATATATTGTTCGTCCCTTCTGCAGGGATCTGGTTTCATCGGATTTGAGCATTGATTCATTTTAGCCACATGGCCAAAAGGATCTCTATGAATCTGATCAGAATGGCCTGCCTTTCTGTTCCAAGCTCACACTCACAGTCAGAACCAGACGGGGACACGCACCGGCCCCGACATTCATCTTCTGGTCACTCAGCCTCGAGTCCCCACCTCCAGTGGTATTTGCATTCGGGCTGGAATAGGAGGCACCACTCCGGCGGGGAGCTTGACGTGAAGCTCCACATTTACAGCCCCATCACCAGACTAAATCAAACAGTATGCGGTCCATAACGCTGTCAGGAAGGTAGGGTACGCTGTTCTGCATCTGATTACGAGTGATATATTCAGTCAACCCACATAATAATGTTGGTTTAGGACTAAAATGAGAAACTATTGGTGAATGCAGTAATCTTCTTTTTCAAATGATGAAGAGGATGTGCAAATAAGAGTATAAAAATCTAGCAACCCTAACAACACAAGGATACCAGGATCAGGACTGGGATGCTTTACAGCCTGCGTGCTCTGCCTTTTGCCTCCTATTTGTTGTTTATGCTTAGGAATAGAGCTGTGGGGGACGGGATATTTAGGAACTGTCACCGCACGAATGACATATGGGTGCTGCCTGGCTCATGGCATCTTTATGATAGTGTGACTTCTAATCCAGACGTATGCAGATTAGCAGCAGGTTCAGTCATGCTGAAAGCATCCAGGGCTTCCTTTTAAGCACCGATCCCTTTCTGACTGGCAGTGATGTGACTGTCAGCTACTGTTTCCTGATGTCTCTCTCACATGACTCCCGAGTGCAGTGATACACCGCGCTCGGACGGCTATCCGATTTCCAATCAGCGTACTGCGGCAGCAGACAGTAACGGGGGTTTCTGTTCCTGGCTGGGTGCCACAGTGTACTTGGAGACATTTGCTGCTTGCATGTGAATTTTGGAATCCCCTTTTACAATCAGGAGGTCTATGGAAAAAGAAATCCCTACCACAGCATGAACATAATACTGGCTCTGTGTGATGCCAAAAGCATTAATCTCCTCAGCCTCAAGGCCGTGTGCCTACGGACTCCAAATGTCCTGGTGCACTCAGCAGATTTCTATCCACCTTATGCATGAATTTTGATAATTTTGACATCACATGAGAGCACACTGCACTGTCTTTGAATTATGAAACTGGGGCTACACCTAGAAAGATACAAGTAATATTGTAAAATATTTTAAAATCAAGCATAGGAGAATGGAGAAGCCATTACTGCACACTGCAGTCCTGATGGTAGAGTAGCTTCTATAGCCTTTACATTGGTCAAATGATGCTCCATTTTAAATTATACAATCACAGAATCATAGAATGGTTGGAAGGGACCCCAAGGATCATACAGTTCCAACCCTCCTGCCACAGGCAGGGCCACCAACCTCAGGCCTGGATCTACACAAGGTTGCCCAGGGCTCCATCCAAGCTGGCCTTGAACACCTCTAGGGAAGAGGCACCCACCACCTCTCTGGACAGCCTGTTCCAGCACCTCACCACTCTCTCTGTAAAGAACTTCCCCCTAATATCTAATCTAAACCTTCCCTCCTTTAGTGTTAGTAAAACAAAGATATCTCGGTTTCATTTTCATCAAAAAACACGGATCTCTAAGTCTCACTGGCAGCCCCACTTAAGCAAGCCAGGACTCCGCTGTTTTAAGTGTTTATAAAGGAGCAACAGGTGACTAAATGCTCTGCTGAGAGGTGCATCAGAAATGCTTCTGACAGACAGATAATTTGTCTTCGGTGCCAAGGGCTGAATACATTTTGAATTTAAAGTGAAGATAAAGAAGCCATTATGCTATGAAGCCTCCTCTGCTGTTACTGTCCCTCACAACTGCTTCATTTTCAGTTTTGGGCCCCTCATTCTGCCTGCATGGGGAGAGGGCAGCCCTCCCATGGTCAGGGGCTTTAGAGCTGCTGCAAAGGCATCCCATCTCCCCACTCATAAGCAACTGCCATCAATTTCCCTTTCTTTAGCATTGCAAGGAAAGTGAGGCATGTTTGGGGCTCCTGACTTTACAAAATGTTGGTTAATATACCTACCTCTTGTCAAGGTGGGGAGCTGGTTCAGTCCTGCCACTGACACGGTCCCCTCTCTCAAAAGTTGTTCAGGTTGCTGTAAGAGATGCTACAGCAGAAGGAGGCAGCACGTAATGGCCAGCACATGCAGCTAGCAGGGCATGGCCAGTTATCCCACTAGAATTCATGACCAGCAGTGGAGAAGGCTGGTGTTGCTCTTCTTCATGGGAAGGAATTGCTGCTCACAGGCAAGGTGAGGTTCCAGTTCCAGGGCAGAGCCTCCATGCAACAGCGGCACACACTCCAGGCTTTCCCAGAATGAAGACACTCCCATCCAATGGACAACGCATCAGCCTGTCCACCAGACAGTCCTATGGCCAGCACAATTTCATACCTGTAAGAGGACAGGACTATTGCCAAGGCTCCTTGGTTGAGAGGCAGGGAAGAGGAAAATAAAGCTGCTTCCCAAATAGCTGATAAAAATTTTCTTCCCTTTACAATCTCCTACTGATTTTTTCTTAAACTCTTTTTGATATCATTCACAAGGTGAATAGGTCAGTGTCACTGTCCCCTGCTTGTCCATCTAGCATAAGTTAGACACCGAGATTGCAGAGAAGGGAATTTGAACTGATGCCATGCAAGTGTGCTAGAAAGGACTGCCAGAACCTGAAGCCATGTTTCGCTGCCTCCAGCTTGGGCACAGCAGAATGGCTGCAGTTCTTTGGCAGGTCATAAAGGTTCAGGATATTTTACAAGACTTAAGGAATATAGTAGGGAGTGAGATTAATGTGATCATACAGAGGCTTGTGAATAGTCAGTAGAGTTTACTTTTTGATACAGAAAAATCTCCATTTTGTTGAACTTCCAAAATAAGTGGTCTATAAAGCATGTAAATTCAGTCACATGTTTTAGAAATATTGGAGGAAAATAATCGTTTTCTGCTCCTTTCTATAAATGTAGTTCCTGCATGGCTGACAGAGAGGAAGCTTCAGGTTTCTCACTTTCCTTCATGTAACTGAGCGGGGACCACGCGCCTGGATCAGCTGAGCGCAGGTCACAAGAGCAGCGACCACAGATCCTCCTGCCTGCAGTTTTGGTCTGCCAGCCATTGTCAGTAGGGGCATGGGACCACAGAGCCACTTCATCTGGGAGGGATCTCCAGGGGTCACCTAGTCCAACCTCTTCCTCAAGCAGGGCAGCTTCAAAGTTAGGTCATGGCTAATGAATAACAAAAGGAAACACAACAGAAACACCGGGGACGTGCATCTGTGATGGATGTTCAGGATCAAATGGGAAATTCAGAATAATTTCCTAAGTAAAATCTCAGTTAACCACTACCTGAACTTTACAGGCATATTTTAATGGGGCACTGATTCATGATCAGCTTTCTCAGATACGTACAGCACACCCAGAAGCCAGCAACTGTGAGCTACTCAAACGTAGTAACAAATTGACCAAAGGAAACTTAATGCTTTAATCCAAACACAAGCAGCACACAAAAATCCTGATACAGTTGTCAAACACAGCATAATCTTGGCTTTTACTTTATTTCAGATTTATTTTTTTAGAAGCTGTTTAACCCTATCAAGTAGGAGTTTTTTGAGTGGGTTGGTTTTTTTGGGGGGGTGGGGTGGTGGTGGGTGGGCTGTCTCCAGATCAAAGCAGAGGCATATGAGGAGAGAACTGAGAGTGAGCATGTGTTCTTGCAGTTGGTGCCGGGCAGCTGAGGGTGACCGAATCTGCTCCTCATTTACCTCTGTACAGCTGGGGATCTCTAACAGTACTGTGCTTGCTCTGCTCGTATTTCCTTTTTACAGGGGAGCGCCTTTCATCAGAAAGCTGGAACAAACTGCGCCTTTGGTTAAACCATGGTGCATGCTAACCGTTGCTTCCTCTTTCCCAGTATCTGACATCACAGCCACACTGTTTGAGGAAGTCACACTTACAGTGACTGTTCCTGAGCGCTGCTCCCTTCTATTTCAGTCTGGCTGAGAAGCATCCCATCCCTCAGCTTCTGCCTAAATCCACCACTCTCTGTTACCTGTACACACAGGCACATTGTTTGAGAAGACCAGAGGACAGTAAGACATTTCTGGGCAGAACAAAGGAGCAGAAAAGGAAAGTGTGGCTCTTTTTTTTTTTTTTTCCTTAATTTATTTTGTATCGATTTGAAATTCTTTAACAACAGCAGCACTTTGATTGATGCAAAGTCACAATGAAGTCACAGTAAACTTGGCGGTGCGATGAATGCTCCTTTGACCTTTAGAGATGGTTGGCCTCATTCCCCCACTGCTGTGCACCTAGGGTTGTAATTTATACCTGTGGCAAAGTGGTTACCAAATCAGCATGGTAGCAGTTTATAGCGACTTGCGTGAATCACAACACAAGGAAGAAGGCAGGGGGAAATCGGGCCCGGTGCCTTCTCTCACAAGGCATCAAAGAGAGGATCTTTTATCATTTACTACAATACCGCCTAAGCACCAACCTAAAGCAAGGCCCCGCCAGGCACCCTACAAACACAGAATAGCGGATGGCCTCTTGCCGCAGCCCGAGGGCCTGGCTACAGGGGGAAGTTACTGCTCATTAAATGAAGGTGTATGCTAGGAAAAGAACAGCCTTTTGTGCTCCAGGAAGAGACGGTGCAGTGTAAACCTGCCCAGGCTGCGCAGCAGCTAATTAGAAGGGCTGAAGACCTGCTAGTACTCCTAAATCTACCCCACTTCCCCAGCAGATTTAGCCCTGGGCAGAGAAACCTCTTCACCCCTTTGCAAGTTGTAAAAGCCGGGGAAACAGGCAGAAGAATTATGTGGGGGAAGAGGTCTGTAGAGCTGTGTACATAACCCTGAAATGATGGTGTTGGACACATCTGCAGGGCCTTGCTAAATCACTCCTAAGACTGACTCATGGTGACTCGAAGTGGAGGACCCTACCCGTGTCCATACTGCTCCCCCAGCCCCTCCTGAGGTAGAGATCAGCTCTGTGCAAGATCATTGGCATGATGTCCATCTTCAAAACCCACCATGAGGGAAGGGGTCTATCATCGAGGCCCTTTAGTCATCCTATCCTCCAGGCAAACCCACCATGGTGACCCTATAGCCTCTCCATGAAGCCCTCTATAAAGGGGTCCTCCCTTACTGAGCACTATCTAAGATGACCCAAAAAGAGATCTAGATGATCACATGAAGGCGTGCCATAGCTGGGGCAGGGAAAACTCAATTTATCACCTATATGCCAATGCCTGATGGCCAAAATGTCTCTTTTCTGGAAAAAAAAGAAGAAAAGAGGAAAAGAAGAAGAAAAAAAAAAAGAGTGCAGGCTTGAAAAGAAATAAAGGAGGTCTTACGCAGCAGGTGTTTTGAACACATGAGCTCCAGGGCCCTCTTGAGGAAATGGCTTTTCAGATGATGCAAGGCAAGTTTACAAAGGTGTTTCATGAAATATACCTCCACTAAATACAGTGATCACCCAGTTCCAGGGCCCAAGAAGAAAACCAGTTCTCATCTGTGTCGCGGTACGCCGGAATCAAACACAGTACTCATAGAGTTAATCGTGAATGTTCCGTTTATTAGGTTTCGGTTAGTCTCTTTTATACTTTATTGTTAGCTTATGTCTATTGGTTAGTTTGCTATTGGTTACTTATGTCCACTAGGCAATACATCATTGGTTGGCTTTATTGTGGTTCTTCCTCTATGATGTAATCTTTCTTCATTGGTTCGTTCCATAGTCCTTTGTCAGCATCCTTGTTGGTTCAAAGTTAGTTGCAACCGGTCCTCCGGTTCTTGATACGAATGGTTAGGTCATAATGTCCCTTTATTTAATGTATCAACTTTCTTGTTACACAGTAAAAACATGGTATCCAGTGAGTTCTTGCTTTGCAGCGTTTCCCGTGAGAACATGACCTTTCTCAGCTAACCATTCCTCCACAATTCCCCCGTTTTTATTTTGTGTAACAAGAGCAGTAACCTTGTCTCAGAGGGCGCAGGGTATAAGTTAACAAAGTGTGTACAACTATAACAGCAACTATAATAATCAATAGCCATCGTATACCTTCCTTAACCAAGTCACTAAGCCAACCTGTTATTCTCCAAGAGTTTGACCAACCATCTAACCTCCCATTAAATACTGTAACCTTCTTTACATGATCTTTCAATCATTTTAATTGTTCTTGGATTGATTGTCCATGATCTGACAAATTAAAACAACACATTTCTTCAACGCTTTCACATCCATGACCTTGGACAAGCAAAGGAAAATTAATTGCAGCTCTATTTTGCAGCGTAGCATGGCGGACAGAATCAACATCAAGCAAAAGACTGGAAAGTGCAAGAGAAGTAGCATTTGTTTGTTTTGCTAGCCAACACCCTAACTTGTTTAGGTGATTGTGTACAGTTGCTGCTGACACCCCTGGAGTGAGAAGAGATGCAGATATAATTTCCTCCAGTGACCAGAATGTTACCTGGCCGTTGTATTCTTTGTTAAAAGCATGTATCTGCCTCCTGGTTCGGCGATGGTGACGGCTCATGTTAAATATCATAGGGGTGTTAGGCGTTAGCAGAGATAAGCGGCCAAACGTGCATGGCCCCCTCTTAGACGTGACGGGATACCTGGCCAGGCACGGTCTCCGCATCTCAGAAAAATACCAGGCGGTAGCTGCAAGGGATGGTTAGTAGATATCAAACTGTTAGGTGAAATATAATTGCACCAGCTTGTAGCGTTGCGATGAACAGCCATGCTAGAATTTACATTGGTGGGCGAGCTTTGGTCTCCACGTGTATGGTTAAAATACAAGCATGCATCAGCCTTTACTGAACCCAGAAGTTCTAACTCCTGCAGTTCCTGAGGTGATACAGGAAGGTAACCAGCTCATCCATTCTATAAACGAAAAGCTATACTATAAAACGTGGCAATCTAAAAACCTTTAATTGGTTACACATGTTGTTCACACCAAAGTGATTAATTAGTAATTATAATGAGTTTTAATAAGCATACTTTATAGCCAAACATTGTTAGTTTACCTTTAATGTCTAAAAGTTATCTGCACAGCTGCTGTGCTTTGGCCATCTCATTATGGCTGGTTCATGACATGTTCACTTACTTCCAAATACTTTCTCACAGCTCCTTGATTTAAGGGAGTCTGTACGCCTGCTTTCAAGGTCGCTATGCTTTGAAAAAGTGATTACCAAAACTTCTCAGCATGAGTAACTTTGTTGTTTCATGGGAATTTCAAGGATACTGTCAGAGTCTGTGTTGTTGCGAGGAGAGCCAGGCTGCCGGCAGGCCTGTTGTCCTCCTTGACAAATTTTTCTCTTTTTGTATCTGCGCCATAAAACTGCTTTTAGAGGTTTCTGCAAGGGCCCTTTGCAGAAAGCTCAACAAGCATGGCAGTAAATGTAAGATAAGTACCGAATTGTCAAATTCAATAATCCAAATTTGACTATTGACAATATCCATCCTGAAATTTCCCACTCATGAAACCAATTCTGTTCGATTTCTTAATTTCTGAATGCTCACATGAATCGACTGAGAGTGGTCAGCCAGATTCCTGCAGCACATACCTTCTAAAACTTTCACAAATACGTCTGTGAGCCAGCAGCACAAATCAGCTGCTGCATGTTTCACAGAATCCGCATCTGTAGCTAAGTGTCTTGATACTTTTGCTGTTGTATCTGTTTGTTTTGCTAATCAGGAATGTCAGAAGTGCAGATAACTTCAGTTTCACGTTTCCGTGCAGGCACCGATTGCAGCCTGTGACCTTAGGCTGTGTAGAAAACACTGTTTCTTTAATTTTTATTTACTACTAACACACTCATATTTAAAAGTATTCAAAATGTCCCACAGCAAAACTCATAGGCCATTGTGGCTGCACTTGGAACACTTGACTTTAGTTACTGTGATCAGGATCGCGTCCTGGTTTATGTAAGTTTGATTTCTTCTGGATCCACAGCTTTATCTGTTTGGTTCCTATATCTGTAATGACATAGGCAGATCTTCTTTCCCAAGTTAGTACCTGTAACTTCATTTCACTAACATCTAACATGAACTTTTCCGTTCAAAACATACAGAGCCTCGTTTAATTAATCAGCTGGAGAGATATCCTTCTCTCCCCCTTATTGTTTGTGAAGCAAACGCTTGAGAGTTTGATTCATATGTTCTGTCATGGCTTTGTATTGTACAAGTTTTTTAGTTTCAGCAACCAACAAGTGGTATTGTCGTTAAAGTACTTTAGCAGCTTGGTAAACAAAATTTCATGTAACTTTTGAGCTCCTGCAAAGCTGTCTGCTGAGGGAGCAGCCCCGGCCGGTGCAACCAGCCTGTCTGCTCTCTGATTTCTTTCTGCTAGACTTAGATGTAGTCAGTTAGCTCAGTGTGGCTGTGAGTCTGGGTAACAGAGTACTGATGCATAATACCACACATTGATCTAATCCAGTCAACATTTTTAAATAATTTTTGAACATCATTTAACATGTCAACCCCAGTTTTGATTGCAATCCTCTGAGGTATTGCAGTACTTTTATCAATTTGTCAGTCCGAATATTTTCACACTGGTTTATTTTGAATTTTTCTATGGAGTAATCTGTAATCCCTTGTTTTTCAAATGTACTGTTAACTCATGAATCAAACTTTTAATGTCCAAGTTTTTTCCACAATCAATATAGCAACCATATAATGATAAAAGATTAGATCAGGATGTGTTTTTCGTACTGGAGCAAACGCCCAGGCTACATAAGCCTGGCACATAGTTGCTGAATTCTTTCTTTCTGTTTTGTGGGAGCGTACCCAGTGACACTTTTTGAAAAGAAAAAACCCAATCTTTTAAAATTTTTTGCATGTTTCACAAACTTGTATAAGGCTTCATATGATCTTTAGTCAGATGTTCCTATATTAAATCATGTAAGTGGCCAATTTTTTCTCAAGTAAGCAGCTATTGATCATTGTTTTTCAGGTTAACTTTTAATATGAGTTGTCCTTTTTCAATACTCGTTATAAAAATTCATTTTTGTTAAGTAACCAGTCTTGCTCTTAGTGGACAAACACAGTCCTGAATCTATAGCACATACGAACAAACGAATGCTGCAAACCAATTAATCAGACAAACGACATTGCGAGACACGAGTTGTCACATTCAGTCCATATGGGAGTGTGTGTGTGTGGTGTGTGTTCTTCCCCGGCCATAAACCACAGTGTGATCCCGTTGTTCACCATGACTGAGCCCCGGGTGAGTGCTAAGACCCCGTTCTTTCCACTTCCTACTGGCCCACTACTAACTTTCTCTGTCACCCGCTTTTTCCCACATAAACCTTTCCCTGGTAATTTTCGTGATTGAGTAGGAATCAAAATACTCTGATTTAGCTGTTTTTCCCGTTCTCACGCCACCTTACGTGACCAGGCTCCTCTGAGCAGTCAGTGTAGAGTCTCTCGGGTGTCAGGAGACAGCGATATATTGATGAATGTCCCTAATCCGGTGGTTGTTGAAGCTGATATTTGTCCATCTCCATAGGATTCTCTGTCCTTAGGTTTCTTGTCTGTGCTCATAGGTTCCTTGTCCATGGGGGCAACACTGTTCTGTGCCTGAATCGGTGATTCTCCGTAGTTTTCGGGTGGGGGCTCAAACCCTTTTACAACAGGGCATGCCGTTGTCTGCTCCGCTTTATTTTCCAGCTTTTCAAGGACAAGTCTAAGTTGTTGATGTGGGTTAACATTTTTGACTGCGCCATAGGGTGTTTTAGGCTCAGTAAAAGTCAGAGGCAGATAGATATTAAAGGCAGTCGGTTGTACGTTTGTTTTCACATTTTTTCCTTCCAAAGGTATCACAGTGGAGGGAGTGCAGACCGTGGTGGCAGATTTACGTGCACTACTCGCTCTCCTTCAGTTCCGACAGATTTATAACTTTGCTCTGATAACACGGCATTTTTACTTAGCTTAGTAACTGGGATAGGTGAAAAAGCACCCAGAAACACAAACACATTCTCCGTAGTAGATTTTCTTTTTCCTTTTTGAATCAGCTCTGTAGAACCCGTAATCGGTGTTAAAGTTGTAAAGTCTGAAGCGGCAGCAACGAGTTCTGTTTCTATTTCAGTTAAAGTTTTTTTTACTTAATTTCCTGAGAGTTTTTAACGACTTAGCTTCTTTCACCCCAATTGAGGGTTTGTCAAGGATTTAAATTCCTATAGTTTCCTAAGTAGGTAAATCAATGCTCTTCAGCAACACTGCGTCCAACCGCAAAAAATTTGTCTTTCCATGTCTCACTACAACGGCTTCTTCACCAAACCACACTGCGCACCGAGGGAGGCAAAGGACAGTCTTCAGCTGTATTGCTGCTGCCACGCTGAGAAACAGCCGGGTCTCCAGCTGATAACCCCAGCCGTTCAGCTGCTACAGCGGCCGCTTTTTGTTTGGCCTCGTGTTGCACTAGAGCATTAATTACCTGAACTTTTCGCTTTTTTAAAAAGCATATAAGTAAATGATACGTCGCTTGTCTATCCATACCTTTTTGTCAGCGCGCTGTTGCAGCCTTGCAAGACTTCGGCGACGCGTATCGGCGGGACCCAGTGTAGTTTTTCCCGAGCACGGGGATTCTCCCGTTCCAGCGGGATCTTTCCCTTTTGCCTCCTGAGCTGCTTACAGGACCGGACCCCTGTGCTCCGTCGACACGTGGCAGCGAATTCACCCTCTATAGGGTCTCAATTCCTCCTCTGTCGTAGTTGGTAAGGGTGGGTATAACAGAAGATTGGGGGAGTTTGATCGTTCCCCCCTTCTGCAGGCATCTGAAAGTTCCGCTAACGACTTGAAGGTGGGCGCTCCCCCCAGCCCTTTAATCGGTATCTGCCCAACTGCATGAACAGGGAAGGCAAGCGTAGTGTCAACCGGCTGAGGTTGAGTTTGAACAGCCGGGGCAAGAGCCTGCACTGCAGCAGCAGCGACTGTGGTTTCTGTCTTCATATCCTCCAGGAGATTCGCGACTGTTCGCCATGGGTCTCGTAGATCTTTTATATGCTTATCCTGACCAGCTATAGTCAAATCCCACATTTTCTCGTCCATTTTACGCCACTCCGGGTGTTGGAAAATTAGGGGAGGTTGTTTGAAAAACCCATGGTCCCGTCCCCATTGTATCAGCTTTGAAAGTAGCTTATCCGCCACGACTTCTCCTCTCTTAGAGAGGATAGCTAAGAGCAATCGCTCAGCCGCAGCAAATTCTGCCTCCATGGGCATCGTCCCTTTTGAATTGGGCATAGTCTCTCGAGAGTCTTTACAGCAAGCCGTACTCGCGCATTTCAGCCTTACCTCCCGAAGGAGAATAGCGGCTCCGCTCTTCAACGCTTCTATGCGTCTCTAGGGCGAACTATCCTGGTCTCCGGATCCCTGGTACGTTGGTCTCAGGGTCCTTCCCGATTCCGGTTCCCTGGTACGTTGGTCTCAGGTCCCTGTTCGGGCGCCAGATGTCGCGGTACGCCGGAATCAAACACAGTACTCATAGAGTTAATCGTGAATGTTCCGTTTATTAGGTTTCGGTTAGTCTCTTTTATACTTTATTGTTAGCTTATGTCTATTGGTTAGTTTGCTATTGGTTACTTATGTCCACTAGGCAATACATCATTGGTTGGCTTTATTGTGGTTCTTCCTCTATGATGTAATCTTTCTTCATTGGTTCGTTCCATAGTCCTTTGTCAGCATCCTTGTTGGTTCAAAGTTAGTTGCAACCGGTCCTCCGGTTCTTGATACGAATGGTTAGGTCATAATGTCCCTTTATTTAATGTATCAACTTTCTTGTTACACAGTAAAAACATGGTATCCAGTGAGTTCTTGCTTTGCAGCGTTTCCCGTGAGAACATGACCTTTCTCAGCTAACCATTCCTCCACACATCTGAACAAACAGAATCCCCCAATTTCTTCGAGATTTCCAGGGTGCATGCCAGGATTGTTTTTCCCTTTTGTTTGCAGGTGTGTGTTTGGAGTCAGTGATAGACAGCAGTTTCCAACTCCAAGAGAGCAGCCCAAGCAAGTGTCCCAGGATTTGGGCTGGGAGTCATAGCCTGTGACCATAGGAGATGGCTTGTCTTGCCCTTTGTGAGGAAAGTAAAGCAAGCCAGAGGGCAAGGTCCAACCGGGGCCTACAAAATGAGTACACAACTGTGCTACCCCTTTGCTCTCTTTTAAATTACTGCAATTCCCCCATGTATACCTAAACAGACTAATTTTGAAAGTGCCCAAGAGGAACCAGGATTTAGGGTTATTTGCAGTGTTTTAACAGGCAAGTTGGTAGGAAACCTGTGTATCGCCCCAGACAGCTGCAGTTCCAGGACTAGACAGGTTGTGTGTAAGTCCAGGAGTGCCTGCACTCCATGCATTCCCAGGCAAAAGGCAGGGTATGTTAAAAGAAAATACAGCTGACAGTGGATACACTGAGGGAACTGGCATCAAAAGTTCACCTAGCTCCGACATATATGATAAAATGGTCTTCATGGAGTAGCTAAAACACCAATCTTTGTCTAAAACTATGTCTAATACCACCGCACTCCACACCTCAGTCCTGCCAGGCTTAACTCCACCAACAATTTCACAGAGCTCCCTGAGACACACTTCCACAACTACATCTCTGTCCCTCAAGTTTTGCCTCCTTCATGGCCAGCAACACCTCCCCTGGGTCCTGGTGACTCCCTGCACTGCAGTTCCTGGCTGAAAGCAGGACTTGGTAAAAGGAAATGGAGGGGACAGCAAACATCTGCTTCCACAGGCTCTCCCTACTTCCCAGATGCCTTCTTTCTTTTACAAGCACCCAAGGGACAAACACTGTTTATTTAGCAAAAACTCTAGAATTAGTTAACTTAAACCAAATAGTGTTTTTGAACCAGTTATTTGTTCACAGTCCCTACTGCATACCCAGATACCATGAGGCCTATGAGGTGTCTCAAGCATAACTCAGTGCAGAGTTTGTCCTGTGTGGTCCTTATGAGCGATGGCACATGAGTCAGCTGGCTAACCACTAGAAAGCAAAACCATGCTCCTCATAAGCTTTCAATTATAAACAGTAAATTAACAAAGCCACAATCACTTCTTAAAAGCTTCTTTTTCAAAGCAAGCCTTTTCTGCTGTCCTCTCTGATTTCCCTCAGGGACCCAAGGTGAGGACAAGCTCCATCTCCTTCTGAAAAATCAGAGGGGAGAGCAAGGCCAGTGTAACCCCCAACAGCAGCACTGAACGTCAGGAAAACTTTGGCTGGAAGGGGTCTCTGGAGGTCTCTACCTCCACCACTTACTCAGGGCAGGGCTAGCTTCAAGGTAGACCAAGCTGCCTCACAAGCTTGCAACATCTCCACAGACAGAGACTCTGAAATGTTTCAGAGATCTGCCCCAGTGTTTGACGAAGTCTCCTGGTGAAGAGTTTCCCTCCGTCAGAACTTCCCTTGCTGAATTTTGTGACCACTGTCTCTTGTCCTTTTGCTGTGCAACACGGAGAGGAGTCTGCCTCTCTCTTCTCCGTAACCTCCCTTTAAACAGTTGAGGGGAGCACTTAATCTCCCCTTACCCTATTCCTCTCTCAGCCAAAAAGCCCTGGTTCCCTCAGCCCACCCAGCTATGTTACACATTCCAGCCCACAACACGGAGCATTTCACTCAAAGTTAATGACACCATTCTACTCCTGCAGAGGTCAAACCCACTGTCCTCAGGATGTCACCCTGTGTATTGCAATGATAAAACACTGAACATTCTAAAACCATTTGAGGATTTATTTTTTTCCCACCTTGTTCTATATAAGTTAAATGCTCATATGAACCCCCAATGAATTCAAAATTCTAGAGAGTCCTGTTTTATTACAGGTTGTGTAAAACACCGTGACAAAACACACCCTTCCAGGTGACCCTCCCTCCCTCCCTCTCTGCTAGGTATTAAGCCCACCGCTTGGCCAGCCGAGCTGCACTAAGCATCAGATAAAACCTGCGGATGGATTAGACCCGACTGGCACCTGCAGAATTAACACCTGCAGTTTTGGTCAGCTAGCTAAACTAATTGAACCGAGCCTCACCAAGCGCTCAGGTTTCACCCCTTCCCTTTTCACACGTAACTCCTGACGTCCTTTGCAAGCGGCTGCGAGAAACGGCAGGTTTGATTTAGTTTGAAATTTGATCGTTTTCGCAGGTGACCGCCGCTTTCTAATGCAAACAGGGAGATACCTCTTTCTTCTCGCTGCAGAACGGAGCTGGTTTGGGGGTTTTTGTTTTGTTCTGCTTGAGGAAACTGCCATTGGATATTCAGTGACAAGCAGTTTGAATAGATAGATTTAATTTTTGCTACAGCCCCGGTTACAATAAAAATCCTTCCACCCCTTGTAATTATCACCCAGCGTTTCACCCACAACTACCCAACAACTTCTCTTTCTGTATATTCAATCACCCTCCCCTAACTTCCAACTCAACTAATGGAGCTGCTGGGTTAGCAAACAAATACTCACCTGAGTGCCAGCTACGGGCAGCTGCACCGTGTGCATGGCACCCACGACCCATCTGCAGGACGCAGCGAATGCCAGATGCTTGTCTTGGAGCAAGGCTGGCAGCAGAGCGCTGGACACAGAGCGCCGTGTGTACGTGCACGCGTGTGCGGCTATGTGCGCTGAGCAGGAAGAGCGAGGGAAGCACGGAAGATGTTAGGGGAGGGAAATGTTTCTAAAAGTTTTGTGGAATCCCCCAGGTAGGCAAAAAATTAGCTGGTTGCTCAGAGAGCAGATTTGGGAAGCGCTCCTGACTAGCGTGGTGCGGGTGTCTTGGGGGTTTGGTTGTTTCTAAACACTATGAATGAGCAAGCCATTACGACTAGTATAATGCTGGGCAAAATCTCCTGCCTAAACCCAAATTTTACATTTGATTGACAAAGTGACTGTGCAGTCCAACCAAAGGTGGGCTTGTAGTAATCGTCGGCCTTATTCACACAATTACCTTCATCTTTTGATACTGTACACATCACCTTGAAAAGAAGTTAGAGATTCACTGCCAGCTTCAGCATATACACACTAGGATGCTGCTGAAATACAGCTGAGAATTCTCAATTAATCATGTGATACTTTATTTTACAATATACGTTCAGGTGTGCGGTGATTATTCAGAAAAGATATAAAGCTCACTCAAATCCACTGGCTTCTCTAAGGCCAGGTCTCACTTTATTGTTTGATTTTCTAGAGAGAAAAAGGAATTAATGCTTTAGAGCAAACTAGGATTATATCAGAGCCTTATTAATCTGAGCACCGCAAAAATAAAACAAGAGACCAAACTTTAGAAAGTAAAGATTTGGAGGTAACCCATCTTTTTTAACTAACCTTGAGCAAAACTTGTGGCCAGCGTAAGATGCCTATTAACACCATATTAACTTATTTACTTCTTTCTAGTGATAAAGACAAGACACTAGCAAAGACAGAGTCAAACTGAGGCAAAGAGGTGTCAAACTGTTCCCTTATGTGGGTGTAACTGTGGATGTCGGATTGGATGCTGCAAGCAGAGAAAACAGGCAAATGGATGGGAGCAGCAAGACAAGAGCAGAAATGTTTTCGTCTCATCTCATTAGAGAATGTCTGCCTCATTACAGTGAGGAGAAGGGAAAGGTCCTCTGACTTCATTACACTTAACTCTTCTGTCCTCATAGGGCTTTAAATACCCATCCATTTGTTTAGCTGGTACTCTTCTTTCAGAGCAACATGTTGTCCTCTGTATTTGCCAAAGAAGACACAAGCGCCCTTAAACTCAGCTCACCCGTGATGACTGCTTGGGGAGGTTAACTCTGGCCTGGCCAGAACCAGGACAGTAGGATAACACTGCTGTACCACCAGCAATCTATGCTTGTGCAAACAAGACTTAGTATCACAGAATCCCCTGAACTGGAAGGGACCCATAAGGATTATCGAGTCCAACTCCTGGCTCCACACAGGACCAGCCAAGTCAGAGCATGGCACTGAGTGCAGCATCCAGATGCTTCTTGAATTCAGTCAGGCTCAGTGCTGTGACCACTTCCCTGGGGAGCCTGTTCCAGTGCCCAACCACCCTCTCAGTAAAGAACCTCTTCCTAATATCCAACCAAAACTTTCCCTCTCACAGCTTTACACCTTTTCCTTGGGTTCCATTGCTTGTCACCAAAGAGAGGAGATCAGTGCCTACCCCTTCTCTTCCCCTTGTCAGGAAGCCATAGGCCACGATGATGTCTCCCCTCAGCCACCTCTTCTCCATGCTGAATGAACCAAGGTTCTTGACAGCAAACACAGGTGAACCTCCTGAAAAATCTCATCTTAGAAAATACACTAAGCTGCTTGATCCACACAGTAACTAAACACTTCATGGGCTATATCGATACAGCTGGTTCAAAACTTCATTGCTTCTACGTATTTCCTTCCACACTTTGGCATTTAATACTAATTTACTTATGTGGCCTCAGCCGTGATCACAGAGCGAGCTGTTACCAGAACTAGAGAGTATTAACTGCTGCACAGAACTAAGCCCACATGTGGCTGCTTGTGTTATAATATGTAAGGGAAAGAAGAGAGTGTTAATAGAACCCTGCCCTCTTGCTCTGTTGTGCAATGTTGCTGCAATGAATCCATGAGAATTTCTGTGGGAGTGCATATGTGTGGATAAACCACAGGTAGTGGTAGCTTCTGGGATGGGAGGGGAAGGGAAGGGCCACAACCCCACCTGTTCTGGTTGCATACCAGTGCCCACTGGCACCTGAGGAGAGTGAACTTGTGTTACCTACAATCTGTTAGATGTGCAATGAAGTGCAATGAAGAAGTGGTCTGAACAATCCATTGCTTCTGAGTGAGACAGGCTGAGCTCAGTGCCTAAAGATCTTAAATGCTGGTGTTCACCTACTGGGTCACAACTTATATCCTCTGCATCTACATGACAATTACATGTTTCTTTCCAAATTGCTGGTGAAGGTATTGAGCAATGCTGAACCAAGAACAGCTCCTTATGCAACTGCAGTGCAAAATTTACAGCATTCCTCTGCCAGCTCTTCTAAACCAGAGATTTCCAATCCACAGTGTGCAAAGCCCAACCTCCAAGGAGCAGCCAAACGAGTAAAACTCCGTCCTGATGCTTTCTTCTGGAGGCAATGAGACTCAGTCCCAGAAAACTCTAGACAACTTTTGGAAATGGAATTCAAAGCATGTTGCTTATTAACAAAGGCACATCTGGGAAAGAGGGACAGGTGGAAAGGTAGACAAGCAAAACCAACCTTTCCAATCTTTTCTGTTTCTTTTTTTTTTTTTTTTCATTTCACCATTGCATCAACATCTTCCCCTTGTCACTTGTGGGCACACACGCTCCTTTCTTTCCCCCCTTCAACCTGTTGAATCCTGTCACTCATCAGCTGTCTGGGGTCCTGGAGAGTCTTTGTTCCTATTGTGTACAAATAACCATCCCAACGAAGCTGCTAGTCGTGTGGCTACAGAAACATTTACTTACAAAGATCTAGTTAAAGGTTAAATCCAGCAAACTCTAAAAGAAGTTTGAGAAGTCAGTGTATCTCAAGAAATTCTTGTGAAATTAAGAGCTGAAATGCACAAATCTTTGGAGCTCTTGAAGGGGATGCCCTACATTGCAGTTTCTTTGTTGTTTTCAGAGGTTGATGGGAAATTATCTGCTGAATATTTTTGTTCTTAGAAAACACTAAACAGTCAAATACAGAGTTTTGGGGAAAGTAAGGCAGTATCAACAAGGAGAAACACAAGTTTTGGTCAAAACCAGAAAGAAAGGAATGCCAGGATAGCTAGTAATTTGCTTGTGAGGGAAATTCATGTGGCATGTGAAAAAAACAGACACAAGTCTCAGCTCTGCCTGATTCACAACAAGAATATGAAGGAAGCCAAGTCAGTCTTTCTGTGGTTCAGTGACTATTAATACAAGGCAGAACAGACGCAACTGGAAAGCCTGAGAAAGTCCCACACACACTCCCTTGCAAAAGGCCCTGTCTGGAGACTAGGGAGGCCGTAGCCTAGTTTCAGCAGAACAGGCACTTGCAAGTACATTGAACTGTCTCAGATTTATGTTGAAATGTGGAGGAAATATTTATAAAATTTCAGTGAGTTTGGTGGGCAAACCTACCTCCTCACTCCTCCTCTCACAGCCCTCAAAACTCTTCAACCCCAGTGTCTCCATTACACCCTGCTCTCCTCTGAGAGCTCAGAGGAGCAACACATTGGCTGAAGTGAGTCCTTTTTTCTTAAAAATCCAGGGATGCTTAAGGCAGACAAGCCAGACTGCTCCAGGCTGCCCAGGGGGTTGTGGAGTCTCCTTCTCTGGAGATATTCAAGACCAATCTGGATGCCTATCTGTGCAGTATGAGCTAGGGAGCTGCTTTGGCAGGGGGATTGGACCGGATGATCTCTGGAGGTCCCTTCCAGCCCCTACAGTTCTGTGATTCTGTGAATTTCCATGAGCTACTCTTCAATCTCTGTAACCTCCCCGGAGCTGCTGCAGGTGTTGTATGTATCAAGTGCTTTTCTGGGGTTGCAAGGAGCCAAGTTATTGCAGATTCATCATTGCCTTCTTTATTTGTTTTAGCCTGCATCTGGCTTGGCTTTCCTTTTTTGTTGTTGTTTTGGTGGAAGGATGGGGACTGTGTATTCCCTAATATGGAGGAAACTGAAGCAAAGTAAAAGAGAAGGCCAGAAATTAAACTTTTATAAAAGTTATGCTCGTTGCAGTTGTGTGATCTGGATAGATTGGTAAAACCAGTAACAGTGACAAACCCCGACCAAATCAAATGAACCAAAGTCAAGACAAAGTTTCAGGAGTCATGACTCAGGTACCAAGTGATTTTACAAGTGCACAGCAAAGAAAATTTCAGCAGCAGTCACTTCAAGCTCCCTGAAGAAATATGAGAGGAACCTGTAAACAGATGAGATACTTGGACTGGGAAATAGAATGAACTCTTTGCTCAGTGGCTATCAGGCATAGGAAGAGCAATGATTCAGGACATATTTCCTGGAGGCAGAAAACATGACCATTTCTGTGTCAGGACACATGTAAAAGAAAAATGCAACATCATTTAAAACATTCCTAGAGATTTTTGCTCTTACCCTGACACAGAATCCTGTCTCATCTTGGTAATACTTGGTTTTGCCCCTGTGCAATCACACAGGTACCTCCTATTACTTACACATGATGTTTATCATACAATCATAGAAACTTTGCTTGAAAGGGACCTGTGGAGATCATTTAATTCATCCTCCTGCTTCATACTGTGGTATCACCCACACTAGCTCCCATCAGCTGTGGTTCATCTGGCCAACTACTGACAATTTCCCAGGGTAGAGCTGGCAATCTCTCTCACTAATATGTTCCAGGCCTACACTGCACTTCTCACAGGTCTTCTCAACCCTCCAACTGGAACCTCCCAACTGCAGTTCTTGGCTGTTGCTCCTTGTCATACTGTCTGCTACTGAATGGTAGAGCTGGCCCTGTTGCCTTTGCTATTGCCTCTCCAGTTGCTGTAGGCTTCTTCTAAGATCATCCTACAACCTCTTTGCCAGGCTAGTCCCTCAGCCTCTGATTGTGGTCTCGGTCCTTCACTATCTTCTGCTGGACTCCCTTCAGCTTCTTCACAGCCTCTGTTGAACTGGGGGAGAGAAATGAGGGTCAGTACAGGATGCATGATTCCAGCTGTGGCCTCATCAGCACCATGTAAAGGTAGATGAGAACAACTTTGCCTAATCTGCTGGGTATGCTCCCTCTATCCCAATGTGTGGTTTACCTCACCATGAGTGCTGATTCAATCACAAGAGGTTCAAACAGCCCATCATAACCCTGAGGTCCTTTCCAGCCAGGCTGCTGCCTCACCAGTTACCGCTTTGTAACAACACCAGAGTTATTCTGTTTTCAATGCAGAACCTTGCCTTACTTCGTGCTTCATCTCATGGAATTTCTGCTGTCCCAATCTTCAACTTTCTGAAGATTCCTCTGGACTAAAGCTCTGCCATTCTGTGTGTCAATCACTCCCCCCCACTTTAACACAGTCTGCAAATTTGCTAACGGTGCCATCTGCCTCCTCATACAGGCCACTGCCTTCGTGTCTTTGCTATGTTTGAAAACGAATTTCAAGATGTTCTTTTTCAGTGACTGAGGTGACAGTAACTGGCATATTGTTCCCTGAATTCTCCTTTTTGCCTTTACCAAAGATAGGCCTTCAGCCTTTTTCCAGCCTTCATGCACCTTTGCAAACCCCGGGTATGTAGCGGATGACAGGCAGCAGGTGCCTCTCTCTGTGCCATCAGATGCAATCTCATCAGGCCCTATGGGTCTGAATACATCCAGTTGTAGTTGTCTGTAACTCACTGACCCTTCCCTGTAGGTTATCCTCCACAGCAAATGGTGCTGATACATATGCTTTATCTGTAAAAGCTGATGCATATATGACATTGGGGACCCTGTTTTGTAATGCTTGCTGCTACGTTCCCAGGGAGGTGGTGGAGTCTCCTTCTCGAGATGTTCAGGACCCGTCTGGATGCCTATCTGTGCAGTATGAGCTAGGGAGCTGCTTTGGCAGGGGGGTTGGACCTGATGATCTCTGGAGGTCCCTTCCAACCCCTACAACTCTGTGATTCTGATTCTGTTCTCCCCTACTCATCAGTGCGCCCAGATGCTCCTTCAACTTCTTTTATATTTAGCGTTTCTATAGAATCCCTTCTTGTTATCCTTAATGCCCTCTCCTCATCTTAGCTCCAGCTGGGCTTTCACCCTACTCAGTTTTGTCAAAAAGTACTCAAGCACTGTTTTTTACATTCTCCCTTTGTTTTACATTGATCTTTTCAATTCTTGCATGCTATTTGGCTGCATTACTGGCTCACCATGCAGCTCTCTGTTTAGTCATGTGAGCCTTCCACTGAGACCCCATCCTGCACATTGAGGCAGATTGTTTCAACTTCTCAATAAGGTTTTGTTTTGGCCCCCCTCCTTTTTTTTTTTAATCAGCCAGCCTTTCTGCACCCCATTCCCCTGCAGTAGTTTCCTCAGGAATTGTGCATACAAATTCCCTAACTAAGCCAAAGTCTGCTCTATAAAGTCCAGGTTCCTAATTCTTCCCAGGCTTCTTCTGTACCTTGAACTCATGATCACTGTAGCCCAAGGAGCCGTTTCTGCCTGTCTGGATTGCTGAGATCTCCCATGCAGACAAACACTTGCAATCAGGGTATTTCTGTAACTACCTGCAGAAAGCTTCACCCTCTACATCTTGTCCAAGGGGTCTTCCTAACCCTTCCTTCCACATTTGCATTTCACACACTTGTGCTCCTATCCTCACTGGCATTAGTGTAACAGTCGTGTTTTCAGAAGTGTAAGATAATGTAATGAGGGGGGGCGTGTGGGGAGGAGCATTGGGAAGTGGTAGGAAAAGAGCACTAACAGGTTCCAGGTACTCATACTTTGCAATTCATCAAACTCAAAAAAAGAAGAGATGAATGCACCTTAAAAGACTCCAAATAACTTAGCATTATTTACAAATGTAAGCACAACTCTGTGATCTAGCTATGATCATTTATCATTATTAGGAACAGGAAAATACCCAGTTAATTTTGAGTCCATTTAAAGGAATGGGAGACAGAACTGTAGGTGATCAAGAAGATTGAATAGACTGTAATTATACTATTTTTACTTGAAAATTCATTGCAAAATTATGCGCAGTAGTTATGCCACTGTTGTACTGAAAGCCAAAAATGAATTAAAGAATGTCCTTTACTTACACAAACTACACTCTACTATCCTTTCTCTGTGACCTAAGAGGGAAAAGTCAGATAAAGGTACCAATGTTTCTGTGTTAGCCTTCCAACAGAATACTCTAGTAGTTATTGATGAACAGCAATTAATGCCCCCTAAAGAATATTCGAAGGATTTAACTACTCTGGTCGCCAGAGGGTGAAAACAGATGCTGCCTACTAACCTCTCCCTATCCTGTGCCACTTGCAGGGCATGCCTTTCAAGATTTATGAAGCCATAGACCATAAGCATGCCCTCCAGAAGGACTGTAGGGCTCACAAAGTGATGGCTCTCCTTGAACCCATCCTCCCACGCTCACTTTCACCAAGTCTTTCTCCCTGCCAGTAGCGTCCGAGTCAAGGACAGGAGAAGGCATGTGCCTGCTTCAGAGGCAGCTCTTATTAAGCCAGTAATGACCTGCCATGGCCAGAAATAGCCTGTCACGACAATGTGCCTGAATTGCAAGATGGTACATGCAACTCCTGACAGAACATGTGCTCTCCAGCCACTCTACTCACATGTACTGGTGCCTGCTTGGGCCAGCAGCCATGCCTACTTGTCCGGCTGGCTGCCATGCTGGATTCAGGGGGTGAGGAAGGAATCACCCCCATCTAGCTGATCCACCACCACATCCTTGGTCATTATTTTTATGAAGGGCATTTCTCAGTCGCAATAACCAGTAAAGCAATACTGAGATTTTAATTACCTTCTTGCAAGCTTCCAGTATATGTATGACACAGTTCAGATTTTATGTCAAGTTGCAACAGGTATCCCCACTGTAATTTGTCTATTAAAATGCAGTTCTTCAAGGAGCAACATTAAAGCAATCCTGGAGATTAAATTAACTATCACACCCATGGCTCACTCCCATCTGTATGTCTCTTAAGTTCTCTTTCCTCCCTATGTTGCCTAAAAGAAGCATCTTTTCACTTCAGTTTTCCTCCTTAGTCTTCACCATGATGAATAATAATCAAGGACACAATTCGGGTAGTAGGTGGCTTCTTTGCAGTGCTCTTCTTCATTTCTCTTGCCAAGATGAAGAGTGCTGTCCCACTCTTTCCTCCCCAGCATTTTACAGGTGGGGAACCAGAGGCCCCAAAATGTGATTTCTGAGCTAGCAAAGGACGGAGCCAAATACCATGTACATCCCGCTGTCACCACCCTGCACTGTAGCTAGAAGAAGCTTTGTTCTCCTGTAATCTCAACGATCACTACCAATGTGAGTCATGTTTCCCACGCTGTCATTGATTCCTCGCTTGTGTGATGCTGCTAAACAGGGGTCTGAAAGGGGATTTTAGACACCAGCTTCTGCCCCAATTACTCACACACAGCTAGCACCATTATGGAGAGACAGATGCAGTAATTTGTCGTATGACACACCTCAGGGTTTTAATATTGCTCCAGCCTCCTTACATACAGGATTTCACGGAACAGGCTTGGATTTTCTGACAGTGCAGCACAACCACAGCATACTTTGAAGTATTTTCAGGGCTTGAGAGGAGTTTTTATTTAGTTAGTTGGGGTTTTGGAGTCTGTAAAGAGTAGAGCTTCTTCTTTGGCGAGCACGTGTAAAAGCAGGAAAGCAAGAGACAGTGCCAGCCTGACTCTCAGAGAGAGACAAGATCTTTAAAAGAATATTTCCGCTCCTTTTGAGGCTACAGCCTGTGGTTTTGTATGATGTACCTGTGTGGCAAACTATTCAAATGAGCCCACAGAGAGTCTCGCATGTTAAAAGGTATGTGAAGGAAAGAGGAATTTCCAGTGGAAAATGTGATTGAATGGAGACACGTTCACTTGGACAATCTCTTACCAAAGCACAGCAAACGACTAGAGGTACCTGCCAGTCTTTTTTTTTTTTCCATGCCATGAGGCATCTTTACTGCTTGCATCAATTAGAACTCATAATTACCGGGCACATCAAAGCATCATGCCTCCCTTCAGATAGGCTCACAAGCCTGCCCACTCATGTTGTGGTCTGCAAGTAACTATGAATCCCCCCAGCACTTTAGTGATGTGTTTCACACTTCAGCTCTGGGCTCTGAGCTATGCTTTTAGGCTCTTCTAGCCCTGACAACTACAGACACCATTCCTCAGGAACCTTCAGGCTTAGTCAAACATCCTCTTTTTTCCTATTTCATATTAATAGGAGCTACTTCTAGAGCACGATGGTCACAGTTTAGTATGTAGTCAAGAAAAGAACCCATCTATTTGCTGAATATTTCAAAACTGATAATAGTATGAGACAGTGTGAGTTCGTATGTGTTTACACATTACAATTAAAATCAATTGTTCTCAAATTGTGCACGTGGGGTTTTCAACATCTCTGGGAACTTGTATATTTATCAGAATCACAAGGATATTTGTATACATCAAGCTCTTTTCAAGCTATAGGTACTAATTATACTGATCGCTGAATGTCAACATGCCTGGGTGTTGTTGGTTTTTTTTGAAAACCAGAATGATCTCTAATGCTGATTCTTAAGGGAAATGTCAGGGGAGATAGAGTCAATTTGAAAAGGGCAAAGGGAATGGAAATGCTATGGTTTGGGGTTTTGAGTTTTTGGGTTGCTTTTTTTCCAGACAAATGTGATACCATTGTTCTTTATCACAAATAACAATAACTACAAATTTATTCTATGGTGACAATGGTCTGATTTGGAACTAAAAAAACCTCAATCATAAGTAATCCATGGTGTGCCCAAAACCTCCAAAGCAAAACTAGGTCCAGGCCCCAGAAAGAGCTCCCTGAATAGAAGGTAGCAAACTAAAATACTCTTGCTGATCTGAGCCTGCTGTTCTGCACCACAGTCCCGCCTGGTCTCACCCTAGCTGCACATCCCAGTCTCCTCCCTGGCATTCGCTCTTACATTCCCCTGCTTTACCGGTGATGCAAAAGGGTTCACTTCTGTATGTGGTCAGTTTCCTGTTATGGTTACTGTGTAGGAGTGCCAGAGACATCACAGGAGAAGTGATGGGAACGTGTAACTGGGGGAGGATATTCAGTGATGGCCTCAACTTAAATGCTGTTTATCTGTAGCCTGAGACTTTACAGCTTGTGAAATTACCCAGCGTAAGCACAGTAAAGGGGTAGAAAGGAGAGAGGTGTCAGTGTTCAGTGGCCTTTACACACCTTGTCTTTAGGGATTGGGGCACCTCTGCACACTTGCCTTTCACCTTCATGCGCAGCAGGGCCAGTTCTAAGCCCAGAGGATGCAGCTGCCTTGGGCAGCAGGCTGATAGATGACCACAGCCCTGACGCCTGCTCTGAGTATGCTGGAGATGCAGAGAGCCAGGTCAGTGCAGCGAGCCAGGTCAGTGCAGCTGCTGACACCAAGGAGGGGATGGAGACAGAGGTTTTGACTGGGGTTTTCCGTCTCATCCTGTTAAACTGCAGCAGCAGCAAGTTGCATCCCTTAGGCTCTCCCCTCTCTGAGCTAGCTCCCTTTCATCCCTTCTCCCCAATGCATGGGTCCTACCCCAGCACCTCACTGAGTTCAGTCTACCGTGCTAAGAAGCCCTAGGCCACCTCTGCTGTATGGCTGAGAGCAGCCCAACCGCACAGCCGCGATCACGGCAGCTGCCGGCACTTGTAATTCATACGACACACCAGTCTGCGATGGCCAGGAGGTACAGGCTGCCTACCTCAGGTGTCCAGCTCATATGAACACAGTATGCACGATGTGGTATTCATCAGCAGGCAGGTCCCTAGAGCTGCAGCTATCTGCTGCGTACAGCCATGGTTATGGTGGTTCTGCAGCCGCAAGGTTGCTGCAGTTGGTCTTCAACCCAAACAAGCAAAAGGAGAATGTCAAAGAGCGATGAAGGATTACACTGGCATTCGGCCAAATGAACCCAAAGCAATATACACGACCCTTCTGTAGCAAGCAAAGGAAACTGTCACAAGGCTGCCTTCTTTTTTGGGGTGGTTTCTGCAAAGCTCGAAGCAGCTGTATAGCTCCAGATACCACCAGCAGAACTCTCTGTCCTGTTCTGGATCTCAGTAGTTGGACCATCACAAAGAGCTGCCTGTGGAGCTCATCACAGCAGTGATGGAGGCGGGGGATGGTGTTGTGGTTGATTGTTTTTGTGGGTTTGTTGGGTTTTTTTAAAGGTCAGAACAGCTGAAAACTGCAAAAATGAATTTGGATCAAAACAAAGTTTTGCAAAAGTGAAGGCAAATGCAACCCTTTGCCCAGCTTAATATATAGCTGTAGTTTCCTCCTATGTCCTAGCAAAGACACATCTGAACTGGAAACAGGGGTGATCTTAATAAATGGCGTTAAACTGCATATTTTTCACTGAACTGGAGGGGACAGAGCAAGAAGTAGAAAGCTGAGACACCTGTTGCAAGCCTCCTTCAAAAGAAACTATATAATACTAATTGCAGGCTGTCGTACAGACCTTTATAATGCCTCAAAGGCACAGGGTCAATGTGTTAACAATTTGGTTCCTGTACTTAGTGGAAAATAAAGAGAAAAGAACTTCAAGGTATGTTTGTTCCCTGCACACTAAAAACTTTAGCTATATGGTTTGATGAGTGGCGTTATGTTGTAAATTCCTTTATAGTTATAGAAATATGAGTTAAAACCCCCAACAACATTGCAGACCTAATGTTGAAGTAGTAACAGTGAAGGGACAAAAGAAAGTGAGGTTCCCCAGGAATGGAGGAATTATAGCTATGTCATCAAAGGACAAATTTTTCTTCCATGCTTTCTCAAGGCAAAACTTTGGTTCTAGTCTGTCTAAAAAGAGTATCTTTGCTTTTCAGGTGATGTCTGTTTCACTTGCTGAGCAAAGAAGCGTCTGGGGAGAAACAAAGCCAAGAGCATTTATTGGAAGGTATTAACTATATCAGAAAGAGTACTTCAGACTCTGATTTAATTGAAATCAGGACTGTAGCTGGAGAAAAGAAACATCGCCAGCATACTCTAGAGAGCAGTTCTGAAATCTGCGCTACATTGACCACTGACAATCCATAGAGAGTTGGCAGGTCACACCGTGTTGGCTCTCCTCCTCGTTTCCAGATGCTAAATTACATTAAAGTCAGCTTAAAATTCATTAAAAGCCTTCCTATTATTACTTTTCCATATAAGCAGTTGTTATAGCTGCTGCAGAGACATTGTGTGAGGGTGACAGTGACGAGAGAGGCCCGAGTAAATATCAATGGGAAAGGAGAGGCGATTCTGACCAGGAAAACGCTTGGGAACCTTTGCTTCAGAATTTAACTGCTCTTCAAAAGATGAAAGCAGCTACACAGTAGATTGTGAATTCAGATGCTTCAATGCTCCAGAGATACCTTCATCCTGATCGCGGAGGTCACGTTTTGTTTTGCGGTTTTGTATAAATTACAAAACCAGTGAGAGCCACCACTCTGTGAGACTGGCACCGCCAGGACGCTGACCTGGTGTCACTGATAATTACAGGTAATTTCAAGTGCTGTCATTAATTTGCCGTTTTCAATCACTCAGCAAAGCCTTACAGGCTTTGTCCTGTATATAATGCTGTTGAAGGTAATAAGATTTCTTCCATCAGGGATTTAAGGAATTACATTTAACTCAGATTTTTTTAAAGGCTTTGCGCTCTTTCTTGCAGGTTTTGGAAAAAAAAGAAGTCATTTTTTTAACTGTTTTCACCCATTTCAGTGGGAAGTTTTTCCAGACCAGATGGCCCTGCCTGTGGCAGAGGGGCTGGAACTCTATGATCCTTGCGGCCCCTTCCAACCCACACCATTCTATGATTCTATGATTCTATGATTCTATGATTCTATGATTCTATGATTCTATGATTCTATGATTCTATGATTCTATGATTCTATGATTCTATGATTCTATGATTCTATGATACAGAGGCCTGAAATTAAGGTGTTACCAGAAATATATTGCTACTCAGTTCAGAAAGGAAGCTCCTTTAGAGGTGGGAGAGGAGGGGAGAGCAGGGGTCTTCGCCTCCACCCCATATAAGCCTTTTTTCTCACATCTTCATTTTTTTAATAAAAGATCAAAGATACAAAGGTTCTTTGCTTGAATTCTGGCCTTTAATGGCATATCCCATGCAACGAAGAAGAATCAAGTGGCACAACGTAAGCGTGGCTTTGCCAGCAGGACAGAAATGACAGTCCAAGCCCAGTACTGAATGGTATTTTGAAGGCAAGTATCAGTCACAGTGCTCTGCATTTATCACCTGCATCATCTGATGTACATGAGAAAAACATATAAAAGAGACTTCAACAACAAAAGAACACCTCCCTTTATTTTTTTCTGGGAGAGCAAAGTAAGAATCTACTGGAGAAAGAAACTCTTTTTTAATCTAAAACAGAAGATTTAAACCCTTTTTAGTGACTCATATGACTTAGAGCTGTAGCGACTTTTTTAAATAGTATTTGCAATTTCTGCAGGGAAGACTTTCAGAACAGCATCACTAAAAATACTCTGATGCCTTTAAAGATTTACTGGCCATGCCCTGAATTCTTGGAAAAAAGCAGAATATTAAAATAACATAGATCCTACCAGAGAACTACACATCTATAAAATCTTACAACGAGCGTACCTGGGAGGAGCAGAGGTCCCTACACTGAGACCCCTTCTGTATGCAATACAGTTCCTTTGCATATGCAATTCCCACTGGTGTCATACTTGACCCAGGCCACACAATGATGCTACCAACACACAGTAGGCATGTGCACCGTTGGCTTGTTCTGATCTTTGCTCAATATTTGGAGCTGAATTTGGCTGTTTGGCAATCCAGGTACAGCCAGAAGATAGGAAATCTCTCATGGTTGTGGGCTACTGATGTTTTGGGGCAAGAGCAGCTGAATCAGGTACTGCAGACATCCAGAAGGACAACACAAGCGTGACGAGACTCTCTCAAACCCAAGGGGCTTCTAAGGAACTCGGTTTATCCCGCAGGTTTCCTCAATGGAGTATCTGCTCCTGTGGAGAGATGAGCTACAGAGACACCGGCTGCCCTTGGGAGAAGGAAGTAGTAACTTCGTCTTCCTAGGTGGAGCTGTTCTGCCCCCCCATGGCAGGTCACTAGCAGAGCACGGAACCAGACCTCTCACACAGACAAGCCCCATCATCTCACTGCAAGGCACGCTGAAGGTTTTAGGGCAGAAGGAAGGGACCCGTGTTGGTGTTCACAGCACCGCGTTCTGTTAAAACGGCACATGTCAGAGAACTGCAGGACCAAGGCAGCTGAAGGCAGTCTATAAAAAAATTAATGGCTGACATAAATATCGACCTCCAAAGAAACACTGGTTGGAAGTGGAGATGCAACAGAAGTCAAAGTTGTGAGTTATTACAGGCTTTCTAACAGGTTCTTCTCATTTGGAGAACTGATTTAGGATGCAAACTGCTTCCAGGGGTTAAAACTGCACACAGGGTGCAAACGGGAATAGGGTCCCCGATGACATTAACTGCTCCACAGCTGCCCAGAATGAGTGAGATATGGAGCCAGATGCTGGAGAGGAATAAGTATAAAGCTTCTGTGGAGGAACCCAGACAGCCTTTGAGGGGAAGAAGAAGACTATGCAAGTAGAGAGAATTAACACACAAAGCCTGGGAAGTTCAGAGGAGCATGGTGAAAAGGTTCCTATGAGATGAGACAGTCTGTCCCTTTCCCCCCAACCCACTGCAACACCAGCAGTCACTGGGAGCTACACAGGGGCTCGGCTGCATTCAGCTGACTCCTCTGAGAGTGGGAGGAAGATCGTGACTGTTTCCTGACTACATTCAAACAAATGTATAGAGCTTTTATGTGGGCAGGGGCATCTGGTTTTCACACCATATGCTACTCCTTTTGGAGTATAAGGATATAGCTGAGTAAATGCAAAGGGATGTTTATATGATGAGCATGAAAAAGTCTGAAATGACACCAGAAGCCAATAGTAATAAATAAATTTTGCTTTCCATCATAGGGCTCTGAATTCTCTTGATAAACTTTACATTAATGCACTTGATCTTAAATGAGATGGCACTTGTGCACGGATGGGGAAAACCAGTTACTTTTCAAGATTCACCTGGAATCTACTTGCTACTTCTCAAACATCCAAAATGTCACAAGTGAAACAAAAAGAGAAACAAACCCAAAGTAAAACATAAGAAAACCTCACAAAATTCCACCATGTCCCAGTTGATGTTCTCTCCCTGCAGTACCTGCCACCAAAGATGCTGTACTCATTGATGCTGTGTTCATTGGCAAGGTGGCCTCTTGCCATTTAATGTAGGGAAGCTGTGACCAAATGACTAAACACTAGTCTTAAAAAAACCCCAACAACCAAAACCTGAAAAAATACGTATTGTAAGTGGCACAGAAATGCAGAATTTAAGAGGACATCACAGGCTTCATTAACTCCCAGTGCTGTGGGATCCTTTGTCTTGAAAAGGTTCTCATCAAAACCCTTCTTAAAAAGGTAACGCAATAAGGAACAGCACACAAAAGTGTCAGTAGTACACACAAGGACAAAGAAGAAACAATTTCACTGCCTCTGGTTAACTATTAATTGTAGGCTGGGAGGAAAGGTGGTCAAAAAAAGACTCCTGAAGACCAAGGGAAAGCATGTGCCAAAAAGTGGTTGCATGATTTAAACTGAAAAACATCTGTGTATGTCGGTGCACTATTTGCTACCAGTTTCTGCTCTTTTCAGTAAGTTTCATGTTAACCATACCTCCCAAGGAACAAAAGAATTACAAAAATATTAATGGTTTCCTATAAGAAGTTTGAGGAAAGAGCTTGAGGTGTGTTGATGCACATCCAAACTAGTTCTTACCTGTTGTTAAAAGTGTAAATGGTGCCAAATAATAGTGCCATCACAGGAAAAGGCACACTTACGATTAGCATGATGAATTTTCTGGACATGAAAACTTTGAATATTTGAATTAAATAAATATTCAAGCATAAGGTCAGGACACAGTGCAACTGCATGGAGAAAGTGATACAAGGTTGTGTTTCTAGTTGGGGGAGATGTTTGAGATTAATTAGTAGCTGGTGGACGTTTGCCATTCCAAGTCATGCTAACAACTTTCAATCAAATCTAAATTTCAGAGTTTCCAGAGAGAAAAACATGACAATATTGATGCCCAGTGGATTTAGGAATTACACATAAATACCTGATGTATCATGCATGCACATACATATATTTCAGTGAACACCCATCCATATAATTAAGATCACAAAAGCAGAGCAACCAATAAATAGGTGATTATATACGGATGTAGTTATTTGGTGGGTTTATATTTGCATCTGTAACTATGGATATAATTTTGGCACAGTATAAAAAACCTGATATATATTAGGGGTTTCTTCTATATCCAGTAGAAATAAGAAATACATACACGAGCTAAAGCCGTATGTAAAGATCTGGCAGCCTGACACACTGAGTAGGCCTGTGCTCACTCTGAAGGCTGGGGCTGCATTAATGTTAGTTTCCTTTCAACCATGACAGGGAAGGAGGAGGGAGGTCTGGAAAGAACCATCTGCTTTTCCAGATTGCTGTTAATCTGCCAATAATTCATACTGGATATAAAGAATTAATGCTATGGGAAAACGTTAAAAATATACAAAGTGTTCATCTTCAGCATATGGAGCAAAGACCAGCAAAGAACAGGCATGGCATAGTCCTCATGGGCCAGGAGGGTGGAGAACCCTCAGAAATTCATCTTTTGGGTAAAGGAGCATGAAAACACAGACAGGTGTGGAAGGGGAAGGGGATATTCCTCTGATAATCAAAGAAAGAGACCTGGAAGTCAACAAAAACCTTTGCAAAGAACATTTACAGGTTGGACAAGCAACACTGGGGAAACAGGGCCCAGCCATGCATAGGGATGAATACATGAAAGCCTGGCTTTGAGAGATGGGCAGGCTATGCTCCGTGAGCCGGCGACAAGTTCTCTGGGAATACACACAGCAAACTGCCTCAAGCAAAAAGGTCACGCAAAAGCAGCCTGAAGTCACTTGGAAAGGGTGGCAGGGTGGCACTGGTGAGAAAGCAAAGCGTGGGGTGATACATCTGGGGTGGAACACTAATCCCGTAACAGTTGATCATGGTTTTTACATTGACCAGAAAAGGTCGACATATGGTGTGCTGGGAGAAGAGCCAGCAGAAGTACTGCCATTTTCTGAATGCTTTTAATACAAATTTCAACCTTTTCCTTATCTATGTAGCTCTATTAAGAGAAAACAGTGTCAGTTACTACAAGGAGTGAGCTCTACTTCTTATGTAGAAATAGGCTTCTCTGAAGCTGGAGGCTGAGTCTGAGAAGGAGTGAGTTACATACAGGTGACAATGCATTGAAATGGGAGCAGTTTGTCCCTTAGCTGGTACTCCAGCATGACACGGGCAAAGTAAGCTCTGACACCTATCCAAGGAAAATGAACAGGGTATGGGCACAGGCCTGATCACTGACAAACCTCAGCACAGTTTCTAGTACAGCTTTGGCCCAGGCCAAATGTCATTGCTGATCTCTAGGAATGTTTCAAGAGCTAATGCAGGCCAACAGTCATGCTGGGTGCACCCAGCCTCTGAGATGGGGAGGGCAGATTAGGAGAGTCTAGCTTTACGAGCACGACCTCAGCCATGCTTGTTGGACCCAGGACCAGAGGCCTGTCCCTAGCCCACTTTATTTAGCAATGCAGACACAGCCTTTGTGACCTGACTCCAGCCATTCCTATGTGCCCCCACACTTCGCTCCTAAGGCCTTCACACAGTGACACACTGCCCTCTTCAGAGCAATTTGCCAGTTCCAGCGCTTGAATCCAACCAATGCAAACAACTACGAAGGCTTTCAGCATAGGCAAACATGGTTATTTTGGATCCATCCTTCTATTCCTCACCATGCAAGGTAGCAGAGGAGCTTTAGAGAATTGAATAAATAGCTTTTCAAAGCTCTTACCAATGCATTCCTACAAAGGTCCCCAGTGTCCTGCGCAGTGTGAAATTATCTTGTGATGACAACATTCAAGTTTCACACCAGAAGTGAAAGGGCTTCTCTACTCTGACACTAGCAGAAAATCACCCGCCTCTCGGAGGACAGAAAGCTGGTGCAGCAACATAAGTGATCTGGCAGTTCCTGCACATAAACAGGAAGGGAAGAATTCCACAAATTTGATGACATGTGGTCTTTATTTTCAGAGTTGCTTGATTGATGAGTGACTGTGAAGGGGTGCTGTATACGGGGAGCTCTGCTGATGGGCCTCATGATCCAAAGCTGGAAGGAGCTCTAGACTGATATCACTGCTACCTGATGACAATTTTCTGGCTCTGGGGGCTATTTCTTCTGTCAGACATACTGGATTTTGAGTGCCATCTCTCCTTCATTTCATATGTCTTTTTTTTTTCTCCTTTTTTTTTTCCTTCTCTGAGTTTTCTTACACTATAAAATGTGTGAATGGGTATGGGTTGTACTCTGAAATCATGAATGTGCTGTCTCTGTTTCACTGTAATTTTTATAATCCCTGCTTTACCCACAATAAAAACTACCAGTAAAACAATTTGGTTTATTCTCCTCTCTGGTAAACTTAAGCTGCAGGTTGAGAATTTCTCAAAAAAATTAGCCTTTGTCAAAAGGAGCAGGGGCCACACCACCTGAAGACCTTCCATCAATAAAAGCACAGACTGATGTCTCACTTTCCAGAAGCAGCAGATAAACATAGCTGGGGGGAAAAATACAAAAGATTAAAGCCCTTTAGGGGGTTCTCTACTATAAGGTATTCATGGTTTAAAGCTTTAGTATTTTAGATACTACCTTTAATTTCCACAGGTGCAAAATGAATTTTAAACAAAAAAACTCAGCCCACTAAGTAATGTTCAGTTTACCCAGGACACACAAAACACAAATTACAGAAGTTACACTTCTGGCTATAAGAAATGCACTTATATTCCATGTGTCCAAAGTATATGTTGTTTAACTTAGTGATTTGTTTTATGAAAAGAAAATGAAAGACATCATTTGTATAGCTGCTTAATGTTTTATTCCTGGCTGGGTATTTGGACTAGGAAAACAACAGCTTTCCTTTTGGCTGTTAGTGTTTAATTATTCAATGTTAACAGCCAAGAAGTAAGCTGTTAGCCCTCCTCCTCTTCTTCACAGCTTTTCTTTCCCTAGTGGGTCTAAATCTGTCCTTCACACATATGAAGAGCAATTTGAATCATAGGGATTGCATTTTGGCCTCACAGGAAACAGCCTATGGCTTACAGTATTTCCTTTTAATAGCAGTGTGGTTTGTTCTCCATTTTTTTAAAACAACACAGTAGCAGCTTCATTTCCTCTGTCTTTAATGCTCTCCATTAAACACCATCACAAAGCTTCTCCTTCACAGACCTGCTCCCAACCTAAGCTGCCTCACTACAATTTCTGAAAGCAATGACTGTTCTACCCAAAGCACTGTACCTGCCGCTAGACAACATAAATAACCTCTAAACGTGGTGGTTACCCTCCTGCTCCCTGAGAAGTCTCAACAGCACTCATAAGGTCTAACAAGATTAACTCTAGAAGCATTTACAAGTTTCCCTGAGAGACGGCAGATCCTGGTATCACAATATGATGACTGCCTGAATCATTCCCAAACAATATCTTATAAAGTAAACCACATACCCACCATGCGTGGGTCAAATGCACAAAGGCCAAACCCAGTACTGTCATTCTTCAGTAACATGCAACCTGTCTCTTCCTAACGACCCCAAAATGTTACACATCCTGTCAGGATGAAAGCAACTTGATGACATAATGTCCTGGGTTCAGCTAGGATAGAGTTAACTTTCTTTCTAGTACCTGGTGCAGTGCTGTGTTTGGGATTTAGGATGAGAACCAGGTTGATAACACATGTTTTTTAGTTGTGGCCGAGCAGTCAAGGACTTTTCCAGCCTCTTGTGCTGCCCTGTTAATGAGAAGGCAGGGGGAACCCAAGAAGCTGGGAGGGGACACAGCCAGGGCAGCTGACCCAGACTGGCCAGAGGGATATTCCATCCCATAGAACGTCATGTTCCATTTATAGCTGGGGGGGTCTGGTGCAGCAGCTGAGGGTCTTGCACAGCATTGACTTCAGGGTGATGGCTGAACACCTGCCTGCAGACGGGAAGTGGTGAATTAATTCCATGTCTTGCTTTGCTTGCACCTGTGGGCTGAGAGGCTGGGCAGCTTGGGGGTCTTGCACAGCAGCCAGAGGCCTTGTGTAGCATTGACTTCAGGTGGAGAGAAATTGTGCTGTTCATCATTTGTTTTGGATATATATGTTATTAATATATATGATCTTCCTTTTCTGTGTGTCCTATTAAACTGTTTTTATCTCAACCCACTTTCACTCTTCTGATTCTCTCCCCCATCTCACTGCAGAGGAGCGAATGAGCAGCTCCCTGGGGCTTAACTGCTGGCCAGGGATAAAGCACGACACATCATCACACACCTTCAGGGAACAGGGCTTTCCTCTTTATTCTCTTCTGCAAAAATCTCTGGAAACTGATCCATCTGCTCCAGCAAAGCATGACAAAAGGTGGTTATGTACCTCTTCACAACAGGTTATCCCAAGATTCTTTTGCTGTACCAGTCAGGGATGCAGAAATGTTTGGGACTGTTCCCTAATCTTTGCCACCAAATCACTGCATTATAGACTACTTGGATTCCACTCAGCCTGATACACTTGAAAGGATAACGGCAAAAGTAACACATGTGCAAAGCCATGAACTTGTTGTGGTTCTAGCTGAAGTCTTAACAATCTAATGAAAGAATTATTCATCCAGTTCCAATTACATTAGCACTTCACAGTTTGAATTATATTCAGTTCAAACTGTACACACACAAGCATTTTAGTATCTACCCATTCTTTTGGTAGTGTGTTTTTCTGTCCACTGGCCCTCTAGATCTTAATGATTATAGCTTCAGAGCAAGGGGAGGGGAACAGTGAGCTATCAGTCTTCAAGTCTTCTGGCTTCCTCAACTTTGGATCTGCTTGGAGTCCTTTTTTTCATTTTCTAACACTCTACACCTTGGTCCTTCTTCACTCATCTACAACTTTATGTTACACATATTCACTACATATGGTGCCTATTACACGTTAGATAGTTAACATTAGTTCTCTCTATTATCCCTAACTGGCTTTACCCAGCCTTCCTTTGATCACTAGTAAGTGACCTCTCTCTGAGCTGATCATGGTCCTGGGGCCTCTACTATCATCCTGTTTCTGTACTCTCAAGGTGTTTTATTCTGGAATCAGTCTTACACAGCTCATTCTACAGAATGTAAGTACTTGTTGTTCATATCTTCTAGGTACAAAAACATATAAATATATATATATATATAAACTATATATGTAAAATAATTTTTCTGTATATATATATAAAAATATCTTTTTATATTTTTTCTGTATATATATAAAAATTTTCTATATACACAGAAAAATATCTTTTATATATTTAAATATTATTTCTGTGTATATATATATATAAATATATATACAATTTTATATATAGAAAAAATATATATAAAATAATAGGCGTTACACCATATGGTTGTCCAAAGCTGATCAAAAGCTAAAACAAAACTGTAGTTACTTGGTCATCTTACAGGTAAACAAGCTAAACAAGAAATCTGCAGGCAGGCCAAAACAAATGTATACAAAGCCCGACAGGTCCATTCACATCCATCATTACCTCTGGACAAAGACTCTGGCCTCTTACAATAAATGTTAACACCGTATCTACTGGGCTGCAAGGCTACAGCTTTCCTTTGAACGTTGGCCTTACAAGAGGGATCTGAAAGTCTCCAGCAGAAACATCTCCAATCAAATGTTTGAAAAAAATCTCTCCAGAATTTGTATGTCATCAAATCAGAAGTGGACCTTTGGCAAGTGGTGGGGACTGTGATGAAAACCCTTTCTCTTCATTTCTTTGAGATCCAACATTTAGTTTAGACTGGATCAGAAGGGACTAGATTTCATTACCCATCAGTCAGTCTCTAGGACAAATTCCTGAATGACAGATTTGCCATAGTACAGGAAACAAGCAGGCATTTTAGTCATGTTAAAAGAAGAGCAAAACTAAAGAATCCATGGCTACGAAGATCACTGCAACATCCTTTTTGAATCTTATTTCCTATGAAAATGAGGTGCTCATACTCCTAACAGGTGCTCAATGCTCCCTCACTAGCTCAAAATAGAGGAATAAACAGCAAATGTGAATCTCCAGGACAAGCAACATAATCCTCAGTCTTTGCTGGCACACCCAAACAAAAATGCAGATTTAGACTGAGGCTCACTGTCTCTGACATCTCTCTCCCTTTCAATGAGTGTATTACTTCAAAAAGATGGGTGTTCATGGTTATGCAATGCTAATAAAAAGACATCTATGAAATTCATGTAACTCTTAGGTTACTCTTTTACTCCTTTACTTAGCCTGTACTCTTTCATGTCATTTTCTTGCGAGGTTTTCTTATTTCAAGAGAGAAATGACTATCATACATGGAAACTCATAGTTCATGGAAGAAGCCACATGACCTTTATCCTTACTATCTTCCCAAATATATGAGACTTTAATTCCCCCCTAACATGCTTTGTTATTTCAAGGTACCCTCAATACCATCGTTCTCATGTGCCTCAGTGCAGATTCATTCAGGTATTTGGTGAAGAAACTTTCAGCTGATGACATTGTGTAGACATCAGGGACCACTGAGCTAAGCCCTCTACAGACAGAATGCAATCCTAGACCACAAACACTGACTTCCAAAATTTGCTCTGGATATTTTAAGACATATCCAGAAATATAAGCCAAACATTCTTAAAGTTCTGAGCATACAATATGTAGAAAAGAAGAGGTTCAATTTCTCAGGGCTTCCATCTCTCACTTGAAACCCATCAACCACACTGATTTGGGCTATTCATCTTGGGGGGAAAAAAAAGTAACAGGACCAAAATTAGTTATTATACCCACAGAGTTTTTCAAAGCCTCAAATTCTGCAAATTAGATTCCCTGCCTGTCCTGTATAGTGTAAGTATTGCAAAAATAAAGACACTTGCAAACAGACACAAAATAGCTTTGAAAAAACCTTTCCTTTGTGACCAGAGCACGTCTGCACCTTTAAGCACTGGAAGCTGTTATTGATTTCCCCACCAGATGGAGTAGCATATTCAGTTTTGATGATTCCTGCAGCCATGTAATTTATTTATTTGGAGTGCACGCTGTATTCTTTGCTAATATCATGGAACTATCTCTACTCAGTTCAGTAAATCAAAAATTCAACATCCAAAGACTGAATAAAATCATAGGTAAAACTCTGAGAATCTTCTCCTTCCACAACTCTCCAGAACCTTTGCTAATCTGAAGTAGGCTTTGATTGAGGTTCTGCTCTCCTTCAGCTCTTCACCACTGTTGCTGTCCAGCAGAAATACCCCACGTTTCAGAAAATGCAGACATTCAAGTCAGTGTCAGAAGGGCTCTGCACAAGTCATCAGATAATTCAGGTTAGAAGACACTTTGAAAGGTCACAGATAACTCAGGTTGGAAGAGACTTTGAAAAGTCACCTAGTGCAGCCCCATTAACTACAACTCAGAGGTGGGTCTCGTATGTGGCCAGGCTCCCAGAGATTAATCCATCAGATCCTGAACACATCCAAGGGGGAAGACTGCACAATCTCTCTGGGCAACCTGCTCCAATGCTTGGCTGTGTTCATGGTGAGAAGGTCACTCCTTTTATCCAAACTTTCTTGTATCAACTCATATCCATTGTTTCTCATCCTCCTGCCTTGTAGTGATGTCAAAAGCGTGCCCTAATTTTGTCACGAGCTCTGTGTAGGTGTAGATAGGCTGCTATTAAACCTCCCCTTCTCCAGGCTACACAGGTCCAATGCCCTCAGCCACCCCTTACAGAACAAGCGCTCCAGTCCCTGACCATTTCTGCTGCATTTCCTAGTTTATCATTGTCTTTCCTGCACAGAGGGACTCAAAACTGGACAGAGCCAATCTCTGATGTAAACTGACATGCTGTGCCACCACTCTCCTCTCTTTCCTAGCACAGACAGCTGATGGACACGCTAACTCACATTAGATGGACTTTACGCTTCTATTGCAAGCGCACCGCATCGTCTGGAGGAGCACCTGTAACTTAAGGACCTGGGAATTCCTGTATTTCATCCCAGCCCGTGTCACTGAACTGCTGTGAGAAGAGAATTAAATTCTTCAATCTTTACACTGCTTCCATGTAAGGACAGCATACATCTCAACTCATCCCAAAATGACAAGCCTGACTTGAGAGATGCACACTGTTCTTTCTTCATCAACGTGACAAAAGAACATACCCCCCCCCCCAGGATCAGTTTCAGAACCAGGGTGATCCAACACTTTCACCTCAAGCCTGAATTTTCCTGGAAAAGGCAGGATGAGGCTAGATCCCCTCAGCAGAAACCCAAGCAGTGCCTTCTGGCCATGACCAAAGGCGGGCAGATACACAAAGGAATTGGGAGTGGCATTGATGCAGTGCAGAAATGAAAGCAGGGGCAAAGCACTGACAGTGCTCAGATGTAAATGGCTTTATCCCACGCACAGCAACAAGAAACAGGACCTGTGATTACTGCCGTTCTCAGCAAGCAAAAGGAGACAGTACCTAAACAAGACCAAGACCAAAGTCAAGTCAGTTCTTGAATGAACTATATCCCATATGTGAACCTGAGCTACATATTAATATCTTGGGCTACATATGTTGTTTAGAGCAGGAAAAAAGCTGAGAAATTAGTCTGGCCAGAACTTGAATGCAGCAAACAGAGAGAATTGAGAAATGATGGTAACACTGCCTGCTACTAATAGCTACTAAGTATTAGTGGTTCTTAGAAATTAACAGCGTCTCAGAGTATTACATTTTCTTTACTATGTAAAGACAAAATGTAGGTCTGCTTTTATTCTAAATTCACTTCCAGTTCTGAATGAGAGGCTACTGTCTTCTGACACACCTTAATGGTCTTCCAAGGAGACTGTGCTACTGCAGTTTTACCCAACAGCATCCAGCAAGGGTGAAAAGGGAGAAGTAAGAAGGGAAGCACTGCAGGAAAGCTCTTCTGGCACGGCAGGCGCTGGAAATATTTAGCACAGGCACGCTAATTATGCATTACAGTAATGTTTTCAAGTCTGGGATCTGATGGTGTTAAACACTCGGTGGAAAAATGAGACTTTGCATGTGAAAGTATTGCTTTTGCTTCGTGCATTTGTCAGTTTACAATAAAACAGTTGTTACAGCTGGAATGTCAGCACCTGCAGTGCCACAGCTCCACAACTTTTATCTACCTCTGCAGCTTTTCACAGCCAGGTACTTCACAGAGACACTTATGGTAAGATAGGGTGCCATGCTGGGAATGTATGCTGGGTTTTATGACAAGGTTCCTTGTTGTTTGATCCATGATTGACCAATAGCAGTATCGTTCCCAGCTTCAGCATTATCTGAAAGCCACTGTCTTACAGCAGATGGTGGGGGAATAGGTTCTGGAGCATTAGTTGTCTCACTGCACTTCTCTACTAAATGTGGTGATTAGATGGCTTTTTAAGACACCAGCTTTTCATTACCTGATGTTCACATGTTGCAGAGTCAAGGCAATACACTCCCTTACATCAGTACCATCTTCCTAAAGTACGGGCATATTTCCATAGGCTGTGAGTCAGCTGCAGGTTTTACCAAGCCTGGCACAACTACACCTACAACCTCACTGATAAAACATTGATTAGGTCCCCCACAGAATCACAGAGTTGTAGGGGTTGGAAGGGACCTCGAGCGATCATCGGGTCCAACCCCCCTGCCAAAGCAGCTCCCTAGCTCATACTGCACAGATAGGTGTCCAGATGGGTCTTGAATATCCCCAGGGAAGGAGACCCCACCACCCCCCTGGGCAGCCTGTGCCAGGGCTCTGTCACCCTCACTGGGAAGAAGTTCCTCTGCATGTTGGTGTGGAACTTCCTGTGCTCCAACTTGCAGCCATTGCCCCTTGTCCTGTCTCCACAGACCACTGAAAAGGGGCAGGCCAATTCCCCCTGCACCCCACACTTCAGATATTTATAAACATTGATTTAAAAAGCTGTCTTTACATAGGGACATGACAAACTGCTACACTTCTCCCGGCGTAACTTCTCAGACAACTCACGTGAGGTTCATGAACCCTAAATTATGGAGGTTGATCAGTTCATATGCTTTTATGTTGCACAGCCTGCAAAAGCAGGGTAAGTGAACATTGTAGAATTCATGTTACTTTCTGCCCCTAGGCTCTGACATATATATGGCAAAGAAGAGACAAGGGTAAACGTTCTGACAGCTGTACCCAAGCTCTCAGGAAAACATCCATACCTCAGCCACCACGTGGGACATGACTGGTCAGCACTGGCAATTACCTGGGATTAATTACATGAGATTAATTACATGAGTAGGGTTCTTCCTCAAAGCTTTTAGTATCTCATCTAGTTGAGAACTGGGAGAAAACCACCTAGTCCTGAGACCCTAGGTGGCCAAATAATCCAAAGAAAAAGAACCAGGCGTTTCACCCCAACCAGGCTTTTTACCCCCAGAGAGCAGGTAAAGAGGGATGGGGGACAGGGCTGCTGGTAATCTGTGTCTGTTTAAACAAAGGAAAGATGAATTATCCACCAAACAGAGCACCTAGATACAGTAAGATCAGTTTGTAGTGGCTTTAGTTTATTTTAGAGAGATATCCTAGAGACTGAACTTATTTTAGTGGTAAAGAGCCTGGCAGAATTGTTACCCAGAGCTCCTTTTCTCCTCAGAGCATCCATTCAAGGGAAGAAAGAATAAAGATGAGCACAGATATTTTAAAGTTTTCTTCCTTCTACTGGGATCACTGGGAATGCTGAGAGGAAATTCAGAAAACTACACTTTTTTTATTGAAATCAGAGCAGAAACTAACTTTTATGTGTTGTTCTGCCTGCCTAGCACGTGTTGTAGGCATCTTTTTGGATGGTCTGTGTGAGACCTACACATAACAGAAATGGTGTAGGCTATGGAGAAGCAAGAACTTTATATAAATCAGTTTATGAGCCAGCAGATAGATCTGAATGCACAGGTGGTGAGTGAGAAATGAACAAGCAGAAGGCTTGGGAACAGTGCCTAGTGAATTTTGGGAAGGCACTCTCAAGCACGTCTAAGTTTTCACTCACATTCCCCATGCAGAGTGGAGTGCAGGGCTAGAACCTGCTCTTACAGGAAATCCAGTATCTCAATGCCAGCCTTGCACACAAGCCCAAGCATACTGGGTTTTTGTAAGGATGGTGAAAAGCAGGGACAGGAGTTTAGGGTTTACCTTAGGGTTTACCCACAGTGATGCAGACTCATTCTCATGCTCCTGTGAGGAAGATAACCAGTCTCATTGTCCCCATCTACAGCAAGTTTGTGAAGACACCAAATTCCAGGAAGAGGCAGCCAGGCTGGAGAATAGCACTGCAACCTGAGGGACCTGAGCAGTATGGAAACATGAGCCAGCAGAACTCTCTCAGAGTTCATCAAGCACAAATACTAAGTCCTGCATCTTGGGCAGAGCAACACCATGCAACAGAACATGGCCTGACTCACCAGAGAGGAACTCTGCAGGAAGGAAGCTGGGTGTCCCAGTGGAGGACAAGTTGAACACCAACCAGTAGCATGCCCTGGGAATGATGAGAGCTAACCATGCAGCAGGATGCACAAAGAGCACGTGAGGGGAAGTAATCCTACAGACAGTCCTTTATTTGTCACTCAATTCAGAATACTTTGTCTAGTTTTGTGCCCCCAGTACAAAAGAAACAAACTGCAGAATCCAGGAAACAGCCACTTCTACAGTTGGGGGCTGGAGCACATGGGACAGAGGCAACCAGGTTTGTTTAGCTCTAGAGGGCTAAGGGGAAAACACCAACTGCTCTCCTCACCTAAGGTTAGGGAGTAGATGGGGCCAGAGTTCTCTCACCAACGCACAGCAAAAGGACAAGGCAATCAGTGCAAGGCCAATCAAGGGAACTTCTAATTGGATATAGGGAAAAAAAAAATCTTCACCAAAGAGCAGCTAAGCACAGAGACCCAGGGAAACTCTGAAATCTCCCTTCTTGGAGATTTTCAAAATGCAATTGGACAAGGAACTCAGCAACCTCATGGGACCTAGATGCTTGGCCCTGCTGTGGGCAGGGGGCTGGACCAAAGACATGCAGGAGATCCTTCCAAAGTACACTTCATTATCACTTACACCTACATTTCTAGTGCTACATCCTGGTTCCAATTTGAATTTCCAGTTTATGGAAAACACTGACACATTGCAAATACTCTTCATTTTAATCTTAACCAAAACAACATTTTTTTAAATTAGGAGTTTTAAAAAGTAATTGTTTTGCTATTACAGAAAGTTAAGCATATTTATTTAAAATGCATTTTAATATTAAACTCAGTGATTTTTAGTCACAATTACTTTTTGAAAAGATCATAAATTTACAATAGCATCAGATCCTCATAAATGCTAGCTTTGCTGTTTAGGAGGAAGATTTTGGGGGTTTTGTACATGAAAACACTCTGTGGGAAGATGTGGCTTATTTTATTTCAATCTGCCATATACTGTAAGTTGCAGCAAGTTACCTGCTATCTTTTCATGGCTATTTCTTGAGAACGCAGTAGAGACATAAAAAACTGAGGCTACTGACCATGAAAACATCTTTTGTCAAGATGTTAATTAGCTGTTGATCTAAATACCTTCTTTAAGGAAGAAAACATCTTAATACCCTTTTGGATGATCTTGCTCCCTTAACACTTTGTGATTTGATATAATTTCTTATTTCTCCAGTGATAAAGCCTGGCAAAAGAGGCCTTAATGTCTAATGCAGAAGAAAAGTGGATTAGAGAGGTTGAAAGGGGGGGGGGGGAGGGGGGAAGCATGTTAAAAAAAAACCCCACAAATCCAAACCAAACAGCTTCCAGTCATTATTTATACCCTCAGAAAGGGACATAGGGACATCTACCACCATCTTTCTTTTCCTGCCAAGTCACTTCTGAAGTCTGCTTGGTTTCACCAAAATTGTTCTTGAGGTCAGCAGAGCTTGTTCCGTTGCCCTGCTGGCAGACCTTAGAGGCCTGCTACTCAAAACTGCACTTTCCATGCATGGCCATTCCTAGCAACCTGTGCTCTACTCACCTACCTCTGGTATTTGGGCAGAAGTCTACCCTGCAGGCCAGTTACAGATATATTCCCAAGCATTATGGTTCAGTACTTGTTTTACTGGCCTGGGAAGAAAAAGAGTGAAAACTTCATATGACATCCTAAGGAAGGCTGTGAGAGGTTCAGAAATACTCCAGCATTTCTGAATGTCCAGGTTGTGTCTTAAGCTTCTTCCTCAATCACTTTTCTAAAAACTTTCTGATGTCATCAGGTTCAAGCACCATCTAACTTTTGAAGCCAACCTTTCTTTTTTCAATCTTTCTATCACTTGTGGCATATTTCAAAAGTGTAGAATCACAATTTTGTCAGAGACCCATCATTAAGACCACACATACCATAAACTCTGCCACAATCTGCCCAGTGTCTCCAACTTCAAACATGCATATTCCTGTTTCTCCGCCACGTAGCACTCCAAATACAAGAAATAAAAATAAAAAGGCAATCTTTTGTAGGAAGCACATTGGTTTATAGCTCATTCCTTACCTCAAGTATAAGGAGGGTCTATTTTTCTAATCAAATTGAATTTAATCACCAGTATAGCTCCTGGGTATTCATTTCAGCTTTACAGCAAAGAACAAGCTTATAAAGTGAGCAGTAAAAGCATGACATTTCCTTTTCCACTCAAACCTAGCACTGCCTCATCCTCCTCACACAGATCCTTAGCAGCTTTGTCATTCACTATGAGACAGTCAAACCCATCACACACACTCCATTTCTCTAGGGGTTTTCTTTGTATTGTATTCCTCACTGGTTACACAATTATTTTGATACAAAACTAAAACTGGTCAAAATGTACAACCATTTCCTTTGGGTTTTTTCTGCGCCGCAGAGGGGTGACTCAGTTGCTGTACATAGCACAAAACACTGGCTAGTGATGGCAGGACACTAGCAGATAGTCTCTGTGTTGGCACAACAGAATCACAGTCATAGGGGTTTGGAAGGGACCTCAGGAGATCATTGAGTCCAACCCCCCTGCCAAAGCAGGCTCCCTAGGACAGGTCACACCAGTAGGTGTCCAGACGGGTCTTGAATATCTGCAGAGAAGGAGACTCCACAACCAAAGTGAAACTAAGTTAAAATGAAATGGTCCAGTGATACCCACATGGGAACAAGACCCCCCCAGCAGCATTTATGGACTTACTTTCTTTCTTAAGTGCTTTTATGAACTGGCAATTATTTTTCCTTTGAGGATCAGGGTGCTGCTAAAAGTTTTTGCTCTTTGGAAATACTTTTTGGATGACTGTGACCTGCCAAGTGTGACTTCATGAGGTCTCTGGGTTTCATCACCACTGCACCCTCTCAGCTTATTTCATCACTGAAATGAAGGATGAGCACCTCTGTCAGCAGCAGCTGGGATGCAGGACTGGATTTCATCTCAATCTGGCACCTACAATGTTGACAAATGCTCCAAGTACTCTGATTTGCTGTCCACAGTTCTTCAACTGCCTGGAGGAACAGGCACCTACACAGCACCTTTTCACTTGACACTAAAACAGGTTAGCAGAAAGGCATCCTAGAAACAAAGTTCTGCCATCAGTGACTACAAAAAGTGCACAACTATTAGCAGCTACGCTGTGGAAATCTACAATTACAGAATCACAGAATCACAGAATCTTAGGGGTTGGAAGGGACCTCAAGAGATCATCGGGTCCAACCCCCCTGCCAAAGCAGGCTCCCTATCTCATATTACATAGATAGGCGTCCAGATGAGACTTGAATATCTCCAGAGAAGGAGACTCCACCACCCCCCTGGGCAGCCTGTGCCAGGGCTCTGTCACCCTCACTGGGAAAAAGTTCCTCCGCATGTTGGTGCAGAACTTCCTGTGCTCCAACTTGCAGCCATTGCCCCTTGTCCTGTCCCCACAGACCACTGAAAAGGGGCTGGCCAATTCCCCCTGCCACCCATGCCTAAGATATTTATAAACACTAATTAGGTCCCACCTCAGTCTTCTTTTCTCCAGGCTGAACAGCCCCAGCTCACTCAGCCTTTCCTCATAGGGGAGATGTTCCAGACCCCTAATCATCTTTGTCGCCCTTCTCTGGACTCTCTCCAGAAGGTCCCTGTCTTTTTTATACCAGGGAGCCCAGAACTGGACACAGTATTCCAGGTGGGGCCTGACCAGGGCAGAGTAGAGGGGGAGGATCACCTCCCTTGACCTGCTGGACACACTCTTCCTGATGCACCCCAGGATCCCATTGGCTCTCTTGGCCACCAGGGCACACTGCTGGCTCATAGGCAACCTGTCATCAGCCAGGAAATTAACCAATCTAAAGTTAAATCTCAAGAGAGGGGAGATTTCTGCAGGAGTTCAAGTTTTTCTTTCTTGAGAAAAGCCAGGAAAAAATGAAGAGATAAAGCTATCACTGGGTGAAGTAGTGGTGTTCCTTACTTAAATATCTGGAAGGAATAGCTGCAGGTAAACTACCTTGATTGGGCACCAGGAAAAATAAAAAAAGACAAGACCCCTGTGCTTTCCACAGCACATACATGCTTTTTCAGAGAAGCTACACTGCCATGGGCACAACAACCTGAACAACTGAGATAACAAGGTTTGCAGTATGAAGCCATTGCAATGACAAGAATCTTCCACTCAGAGGGGTCAATCTTTATGCAGTGGTCCAAAATGAGAAGCCCCATCTGATGCTCTTCAGTTGATGAGTCCTCCACGGGGCAGAAAGCTCAGTACAGAGGTGGAAAATATTCTTGGAAGCAGAAGCAACAAAATCACTTTTCTTCTTCTCACTGGTGTTGTGAGATTATTTCTCTGCTCAGGAACAGGGAGATAATCTCACTCCAAAAACCCTTCTAGTGAAAGCAATTCTACTGGGAAGTAATTTTTCATGCAGGCAGCAGGGAGATGAGCATTATTCAATTCTACCAGGATCAGAACAGAGAAAGGTTCTAACTCTACTATCCACCAATGTGAGTTCCTCCATACATGAGGTTTTTAACATTTTGTAGTTTTAGGGGGGCTTTGTTTTTTAAATCATGCCCATATGCCAAAAAAAAAGGCAATAAAAAATAGCTTTTCAGCAAGAAGTATGACAACACCACCACTGGAACAAAATGAGAGAACGCAGTCTACCAAGCACCACAACTGCATCAGGTTCATATTTACACTCAAGTGTAACAGTTTGGTCCTCCACAAACTTCTCAGTAGTTTGTTATCATGCTGTTATGTTTTTTTCCCCTCACAGATACCTTCCTGAGGTAAGGAACACATATGCTCTCCTCCTCTCATTACAACATATACTATATTCAACTGTATGGTACTTTTATACAAGAAATGAGTAACATTACTTACCAGCCAATCCTGGAAACATAAGGCAACACTGCATTAGGTTCTTTTCATATTACCTTACCAGAAGAACCATAAGAGCAATCAGAACAGTAGCTAATAAACTTGGAATACTGTCTCATAGGATAATGTTTGATAATTAAGAGATGTTGGGGGTGCAGCCCCTCTGAAACTAGAGCTGACTGTAAATTTAGTTCTGACTTTATTTTGGAAGCATTTTACTGAAATAATGTCTTACCTTTGCAGCATTTGTAAATATATTTGATATTTCTAGTATCCCAGAAAGAAAAAGAGGTCAGTATATTCATTCAGTGATATATATTTGAACTAAAAAAAAAATTTTAAAAATAGAATCAGACTAAACAGGCTGGAATTTCACTTTGATAATATTAAGACAAACAACTCTTTGGAAAAGGCAATGCATGAAAAGTTTTTCTTAGTTCTGTTTTATGAAATGATAATGTAACTTCAAAGAATTCCTCCATTTCTGGTTGATGAGGAAAAATGCACACAGCGTTCTGGAAGGCAGCTGTGGAAAATCCTTTGAAATAAGAAACAAGGATAATTACTGGCAGCCTGCAGCCAAAAAAGTGTCACATCCATGGCAATCCCTATCTGAACTTCGATTTTGTTGTAAGTGAAAAGGGATTGGTTCGGTTCATTGTTGTTTCTACCTGCCACATCTCTGCATCAGAGCATTATCCTTCTACATGGCACAATTCAGCATAATCAGCAGCCTCCAGAGAAAGAGAGACAACTAGAATACAGCAGGAAGAAGAGGTCACAGCACATGTCAGGGATGAGATCTGCTCAGTAACTTCACACCTGCTCTTGCTTTGCCTGCGTTTCTTTTCACCGACTTCTAAAATCAAAGCTATAAATAAATCAAACAAATAAATGCCATACAATTTTCCCCTTGATAAAAAAAAAGCCAAAAGACAGTCCCCTCTTGTAGCTCACCTCCCCAGAATCAATAATAAAAAATGCCATGTCTACAAAGTACAGCCTTCCATGAAATACATTTATATAATGTGTTATGTTAGATACAGTCAGACTTGATGATCTCGAAGGTCTTTTCCAACCTTGATGATTCTACAGGCAGCCAATATGAGGATGCCAATGCAGCCTTATTATCAAGCACGTAACAAGTTAGCCTTTGAAGAAACAAAGCACCTCTTTTTTAAAAAAAAATATTTTTTTCTACCAAGCCACTTAGAGAAGCCATTAATATGTACTTAGAAAATAATTTAACCCTCACCACACGATCTCAGTGTAGCACACACTCATCTCAAGCTAACAGAGTTGAGGAGGAGAACACAAGCTGTTCCGTTTGCTTCTTTGCATTGCTGCCATGGTGCAACCTAATATGGCTATATGCACCATCCTACATTTTCAGAGACACATCTCTTTGCATTTCTAAACTGATAAAGCGACCATACACACATACACGCACATCGCTTTAGAGATATATGTATATCTGTCTGTAGTAAAGGCATTATAGCTTACTGTGAACAATACTGAAGAAAGCTTACAGTACTTTACATTGTGTCTGATAGGCTCTCTGAGCCTAAGAAATAGCTGGAGATAGGTAAGGCATTGGAAAGAGGCGACAGTTCTTCTTGGAGTGCAAATTCAGAGTCTGATGGGATAAAAAGGAAAAAGAAATCCTTCTGTTGCAAGGGAGCTGTGTATGTATGGGACAGTCATGATTATGCACTTGAACAAATGCATCTCCCCTTGGTCCCTTTAGGAATGAGAAACACTATGAGTGATCTTCAGAGGCACAACTTTTATCCTGACATGATGGCAGAAGATAGGAGAAGTTCACATGCTGTATGCACACTATAAGAAAGGCTGCCCTGGATGCAACCAACTGGATACCAGTAAACAGCAAAGTCCAGTGGGGAGAGCTGGGGTGAGATTTTGTTTATTTACAGACAGCAAAAGGTAGTTCTGAAATATCACTCACTTACAAAGACCCAACTCTGGAGACCACAGGTTTTGGGCGATTGCCTTCAGCATGCAAAAAGGTACAAGAGCAAAGATTTTCCCACCAAAAAAGGCATTTGAGAAGTCTAGGTCTCCCTCTATTCTCCTGAAGTAACAAGTTGAAAGTGAGTCTCTTGCTCAGATAGTACTCATACAGTTTCCCTTTCCACTACCTACCTATTCCACTTAACCCTGAAGGACAGTGTCTTTCAGCTTCCACTCCCCTGTTAAATCGTGCTGAACCTGGCTCAGATCTATTGCTGGGGGAGGGAAAGCTGAAGTGACACACACGTGCTCACGTACAACAGAACCTTAGAAAACCCCTCCTTCACTTGAGGAATAACAAAGCCTGAGGTTTCAAATATTTGTTTAAAGCAAAGAACAGAAAATTCTAGTACTTCATCAAACCTTCTGTAGAAGTGCAAATTCTTACAGGCTTTGGTAGCACTTAACTAAGCTGTATTCACAATTTCTAACAGTCAGCTCGGGCAAGCTTATATTTCCATCACAGACATAAAAATCCAAAGTCTTACTCATTTCTAGTTGTCCAACACAAAGCTTTACAAACACCCATCCCTTCTTCTTTTCCACCCATTACTGAAAGACTAGCTTTTTGCATTACAGACATGTCACAGCCATGATTTATTCACCCAAACCAAACAGCATTTTGTCTTTGCAAACTGCACTTTTTTACCTGCACTTCTATGGAGCTGACGTTTTGATAAACATCAACTGCAGAAATCTACTACAGCTCACATACATGAGATACTAAAAATATGAGCATGACTTTCTAACAGCTTCACACTATTCATTAAAATGATCACAAACTGAAAACATACAATAGAGAAATCTGTCTTTTTATCATGTACCATGTCAAAAGCAAGCCACGTACACTTCAAGTAACTGCATCCAACTACAGTATCACTTCTTCCAGGAGTTAAAGCAGCAAAAGTGTTTTTTTTAAAACCATAGAAAGCTCACATTTCTGAGATACAAAGCCAAGAAGGGGCGGTGGGAGGGAAGTAATTTGTGCAGAACTAGAGACTCATCAGCAGGGTACGCAAAAAATCTCTGACACAGGCCATTCTAGACAACAAAATATTTCATCAAGGACAGCACTGTCAAAACAGTCAACATTTTTATGCTGAGTTGAATCACAGGTAGGCTGTACAGCAGTAAGCCTTCCCCACCACGCCTTTTCTTTTTCTGTAGAAGCAGCAAGACACCAGAGAACCAAAAAATACAGAAGGCTTTACGTGTAACTATTCGATGCGGCAAAACAGCTTTTAGTGACCAGAAGAAGTTCAAAGAAAACTGTATCATCAGCAGTAAAGAAGAGTTTACCAACTTAGACATGGCTGTCATCCATTATTCCTTTCCCTTGCACTATTTCAGAGTATGTTATGCCTTTCCTTTTGAGTACCACAAACTAAGTCAGCAGCACAGTGTCCACATAGTCAGTGGAACAACTGAATTGTACTTGGTCTCTCAGCATTTTCTTTCTTGCTTGAAAATTGAATCACTGACTGTACAGGTTTTATTTTCTTGTTAGGCAAAGTATTTAAATAGAAGAGATCTTTATCTCCACCTTTTGAAGTGGTGAGCTAATCCCCCTACTTGTTTTATTTCCCCTTGTGTTTTTACTTCCCTTCAATATGCATAGCAGTAAAGTGATTTCTAGATCTATTTCCTTTGATACATGATTTATTTGGCTCACTTTCCACTGCCTCAGCGTATTCTGCTACATGACTACCTTTGAGTCACCAGAATTCCCTGTTCCTTGATTTCCAAGCCTCAGAAGACATAGCCCCTCCTTCCATGAAATTTTGCAAGACAACTCTCAGTTTCTGCTCCAAGCCTATTTTTGCCTCTACATTTACAGTAGGCATTCAGGCACAGATCAGAGCAATTCCCACTATGGCCCTGAGATCACATTCCTTATTCTTGGCTTTGTCTGTAACAGTTCCTTCTTTTCAGAAGGAATGCTACCTTCCACATGTTTGTGCAACTGATTTTGCCACTCCTGTTCACAGAAAAAAGAAAAAAAAAGGAAAAAAAAAAAGGATTTTCTGGCATAACATTATACAGCAACATACAGTATAGAAGGATCTGGTTTGAACCATCAAAGGGGATTCACTCAGAATATGGCTATATATGAAAACCACAAGCATGATCTTTTAGTTGTGGTATACTGGAATAGGAGGAAAAAAGTACAGCTAAGACTGTTTCTATTTCCATATACAACTTTTATTGCAATATCTGTATTCTAAGTGTACAGATACAAATATGAAATGACCCATGACAGACTTTAAACCTGCCCAAATAGTAAACTGAGAAATTCATTTGATAATTAGAGCCAAAGATGACAGGACTCCAACAGGTGATAGGAAGCTTCCCCAGTCTCTCTTTTGGTCCAAGATGTATGCTTTAAGTTGGCAGCTGAGTCTATGAACGAGTGTATTTACCCCAGATGTGCAGCATAAACACAGAAGCAATAAAAAGAAGACTCATGACCAAAACTGGAACAGGCCCACTAAAAATAAAGAAAAAAAAATGCATTAACATAAAAAAGTGTCTGTTTTGCCCAAAGGCCAGTCATTATCAGCCAAGTGAACTCATCAGTTCATAAGCAATTGTTTGAGAAAACTCTTATTCCATCCCCACAGAAATACCTTAAAGAACACAGAAATAAGATAACCGTCTCCAAGAAAAACTGATGCTGCCTCTATGTTTTTAAAGATGCAGGTTTTACACACCCTGACTGTTACATGAGCATAAAGCACAATATAGTAACAAAAAACCCTGCTTATAAAAAAAGTAATTAAGGGTTCATCACTACTTAGCATTGTGAAAACAATCTCCAAGAAATTATCAGCTATATCTACTACTCAGATAGCCACCAGAGTGGAGATGTAGTCAGATACAAAACCCAACAGAGTCCTCTAGCGGCTACTAAAATTTTGGCATAAAATTTACATTAGCTGGTTTTTTTTCAGATGTTTTATTTCATTTGAAAACAATGGCAGCAGTGGGTGAGAGGCAGGGGCTTCTGCTTTCTTGAAAAAGATAACACAGGATGTCAAAGTCAACTCCATCATTAAATCATTAGCTAAAATGCATGAATTAACAAAGTTTGGTTTTTTCCTTTCCACTTTTATACACTGCTTAAAAAACAATTCAATCTTAGGGTGCATGTTGAAAGGCTAAATCAGCTGTTTCACGCTGTTCTGAGGCACAACAATTACATGCAGTATTACACAATTAGACACACTCAGCACTGCTTCATACCACTCACTTCGTACAGTCTCAGTTCTGATTTTCAAGCTGCTATTGGGAGAAACACCATGAATTCTGTTGCTGTTTATAAGCAGGTACATGTTACTTGAATGCAAAGTTAAAAAGAAACTGAAAGAAATTTACCAACCTATTTTCCTATGAGATCATGGTCAACATACTTCAAGTGTACTTCTACCCATAATCTTACACTAAGTTTTGAAACTCAGTTATTACCTATCATACTTCGACTTGTTTGAGCATGGAGAACCCTAAGCACAGACACAGAACATTTAACAAATAAACCAATGACAAAAAGGGCAAAAGAAAAGTCAACACAGGCTGTGACTATACAAGTAACCCCTATCCAGGGGCATCTTCCACGCAGCAACAGAACACACTTCTCAACCCGTGTTTTATACACGAAGTTTTATGCCCCATGTAAGAGAAATCATAATGATATCAGGTGCACAAAGCCCTTACACTGTACCTGAATTACTATTTAATTCATTTGAGACTTTAGTAGTCGTAGCAATCCATAAGCTACTCTTTGCCTTTAGTAGTAGCAACCCACAGACCACTCTTTGCCAAAGGCCCCCAGGAAGAGAGGAGCCCCACTAACCAGAACAGAGCAACGTGGAAATAAGCAAGAGAATGTGTTTGTGTATTTGCTGGGGTGGTACAGATCCCCCTACAGAACAATCAGCTTCCCAATCCTGACACGTGTACCTATCTCATTTTCTCCAGTCCCAAAGACAACCTGAAGAAACCCTGTAATTCTCCTCCATGCACCTGAGTCTTCTCAGCCCACCACACCGTTTAAGTAAATAAATAGGTAAATAACCCAATTCAGGCATCTCTAAAGATCTGGCATGGTGCATTCTCAGAATGTCTTTCACAAGGCTGCATGTTACATTACAAGTCCACCTTGATTCTCTGTCACGAGTGCCCAGGAAACAGCAGCTATAGTTCTTCCATCAAGAAAGCTCGAGACAGGATGCAGGATCCAAAGGTATGAAGTGCCACAGAAAGACCAACAAGTTTGGGTTCAGTTTTCTTTTCAAAGTACATGACACTTGATCTGAGTTTTTAAACAGAGGACTATCATTTCCCACTCTCAAACAGATACCCCACAGCTCCCTTTTGCTGTTCTCAAAGACGTATTTTGTAGCATCCTGTACTACAGATGAACATACTTCTCTGATGCAAGCCAACCTTGCTTATTCAACATATGTATTACCTCTGATGGCAAGTGCAGATACTAAACATCTGAAGCATCAGAGGTATAATTATGTACAGTATAAAATACAAGACTTTTGATCTAAAGCAGAATTCTCCTGATCATAGCCAGCACGATGCAACCCATTCTCAAGTCATTTTTGTGTATTTTTTCATAGTAATTGGTACAAGCTCATATTTTAACATGAGAAAACACAAAACCAACCCACCACCTGGCTAAACTTCCACCCTGGTTTATGCAGTAGCGATCACAACCATTTCTGCAAACAACTTCAGCTGAAGCACTTTACTGAGGCAACCACAACTCCTCAATAACCCATTTTCAAGCCAAGGGAATAGGACAGAGAGATCATAACAATTGCTTACTGTGGGGAAAAAAAAAACCACCAAAAATCACACACTGAAAAATAAACTGAAATTTTTAAGGAATAAAAGTGCTCCCAAGCTGTGGTTCAGAAAATGTTACATCTAGTGTGGAAGTGATTTGTAAAGCCAACTCACTTTTACCAATTTGTTCCTTACAGTTAAAGCTTGACCATACAGCTACCCATGGGAATTCACAGAAGAGACACTTCCCAATTTTAAGGTTTTAGAACACTGTAACCACAGTGTCGCAACATAAATAGAATGGAAAATTTATCTACTGACCCCTCTGAAGATTACAGCAACTGAGTGGCTATTCAACATCAAAAGTGAAACCAAAGATTCACAAGGAAACTTAGTGAAATTGGTAAAGTTCCTTTGACAGCTTGCATCACAAGCCTACTGAAAAAAAAAAGCCAACCCATAACATAAACCATGGTAGAACACCACTTCTTTTCCCTCAGTGTGTTTTACTCGTACTTTTTAATTGAGCTTTAGTAGACCAAGCAACACTGAGTACAATTGCTTTGCCCATCTGCATACATTTGCCCTAGAACACCATTACTGTTCACTGTTGCTGTTTGGGTTTTTTTCTGAGTTTGCCTTATCTCCTCTCCAGATTTAGAGTGAGGAACACAAGGCCTGCAGTAGCAGAGCATCACTACTCTGATGGTATGCTGTACAGATTTTGGTTTTTAAAGTGTCAAGCACATATGAAAATGAAAACACGTAAGACAACTTCAGAGGAAGGACTACTCATGGAACAATCACTAGACTATCACCAGCCCTTCTTCAAATGTTCTGTTTGTGCAGCCTGCAGCAGCCCTCTAATACTAATGGATTTTAGAAAAAAAGAAGCATTAGGGACATCCCTGAGTATCTTGAGACTCTTCAACCCAGATGAGGATGCGATGAAGCATAACTCTACAAGAAAAACTCCCACTCAGGGTATGACTTAGCAGGACCCTTCAGCTGAAATACACCTTCCACCTTTGTTACCTAAGTACTAGGCTTCAACACTTGCTTGGGAAACTGATCGGAGTGACTGAAACTGGCCAAAAAGTAAAAACTTGGGCTCTCTTTACAGCATAAGGGGCACTAGTACCAGATATCCGACTGTCATGCTGGAATATTCACCTTGTAAAAACAGAGATATGCAGGGTATCAGAATGCTATTTGCCTCGCAAGCTTAGCTAAAACAATTTATCTTCAGCTTCTTAACAAACACACCTGAGATTCTGCAAGCATTTGGCATAGCAGTTATATTATCTTTCCAAGGGAGAGTGCAGAATCACAACAATTAATAAAAAACCCACAAAAGTTTGAATAAACAGAAACATGCATGCAGATACATAAACTCACTGTGACAAGTAATCTTTCCCAACTTCAAAGGAATCGCCTACAGTCTTCAAAGAACACTTAAGATAAATCCAGGCAATTACAAATTATAACTTGTACCTACGTTTTCATAACCATTGTAAGTTTAAAAACTACCTCTATCGCAAATCTATCGAAGCAGCCATCAACTCAGCGTGTTTTCACAGGCAGACCAGAACACTGACCTCTCAATTCAAAGACCAAAAGGTTATGTAAGCAGGTGAAACGCACAGCCCCCATGCCTGCTACCACCTATATATCCTACTTACACTTTGAGCCCCGGAGAGTCCTCAGTGTAGAATCGCCACATCCCACCAGTACCTGTGGAAGTGGCACGGCCTGCACTCCTTGTCCCACAGCTGGCATTCTTCCTTTATGAGTAACAGAACAAAACAAAGACCAAAATACATTAGCACTTTGCCAGCTTCTAGCACTAAGCACCCCCAGAGACTCTGCAAAAGCGAGACACCTGCATCAGCTCGCACAGCCAGGCAAGCAGAGGGCACCAGCCTGCACGACGGCCAGCACCAAGGTGCCTGGTACAGCCAGGTGCACCGAGAACAGAGGAATTAGGCCTGCAAGAGCCCCACTCGCACAACCCGCGAAAGGCCGTTTTGCGCCGCCCCTCTGCCCCCGCCGTGACTGCCCAGACACCACATACAAAGCACAGGAGGAGGCTGAGCTGCCCCCACTACGAAGACACCGCGGACACGTACCTCTGCCGGACGGTGTAACCCACTGCTCGGGGGGCCATGGCCTTGCTGGGGGAGCGGCCAGAGGAGCCGACGCTCGTAGCGCTGGGGTTGGGCCCGGGCTGCGGAGAGAGAAGAGAACCGGGAAGGGGTGAGAGGCGGCAGACACGGCCAGAGGGGAGAGCACGCCTCAGCCGTCCCCAGCCCCGGGCAGACCCTCACCATGGCGGCGGCGGTGGCGGCGGTGGTTCCGGAGATCGGCACAGTCTCAACACACACTCCTCCGCGGCGGCCCGGACACGTCCCTGCCTGCAGCAGGCCCCGGTCCCGCCCCCGCACCCCGCCTCCCGGGGCCTCGCGGCTGCCCAAGAGGCTGCCTGAGCAGCACCGACCCCTTCTCTCCCACCCGTGCCGCAGCGGCTGCTTTCCAAGAGAGCAGGCTCTCCGCAACAACTCAGTCTCTCCCTCTCCCTCACCAGCGGCCGGACCGAGGCGGCCAAGCCGGGAGCCCGCCGGACGAGTCGCCGGGCAGCAACTAGGGCGCCCGGCAGGTGGGGAGAAGGAGAAGGCCCAGGAGGAAAGCTAACGTGTCCTGCAGTGGCCGTTAGGCCGCGCATGCGCGCTGCTGCTCTATACGTGGCCGGGCGGGCTGCTGTTCACCCCGTAGCGGCCATGGCGGCGGCCGCGGCCGAGGAGGGCCTGTCCGTGCTGTTCCTGCACCCGGACCTGGGGCTGGGTGGGGCGGAGCGGCTGGTGGTGGACGCGGCGCTGGCGCTGCAGGCGCGGGGCTGCCGGGTTCAGATCTGGACGGCGCACTACGACGCCGAGCGCTGCTTCGCGGAGACGCGGGGGCTACCGGTGCGGCAGGCCGGCGGGTGGCTGCCGCGCAGCCTGTGGGGCCGCGGGCACGCGGTGTGCGCCGCCCTGCGCATGGCCTTCGTGGCGCTGTACGTCCTGCTGCTCAGCGGCGAGCATGTGGACGTCTTCGTCTGCGACCAGGTGCGCGGCGGGGCCGGGCGGGCGGCGGGCCCCGCTGCTGTTGCGGGGGCGGCGGGGGGAGGCCGCGGGGCTGGTGGGGGCCGGGAGGGCTGGGGGAAGAGGCAGGCGCTGCAGCTTGGGCTGCCCCGGTCCGTGTCTCCCTTCGTGGTGGGCCCTGGCGGGAGGAGCTGTGTGGGGAAGGCCCGGGGCGAAGGAGGAAAGCAGGAGGCCCTGTACTAGGGAGTGCAACTCGATGTGCTAGTGGAGGGGAGAGGGAGAAGGCGCTTGACTTGGAAAGCACAGGGTGCTTCAGGGCATGGCTTTGAAATCACATGTACGTGCCAATGCACTATCACAGATAATGAATGTCTCCTCTTGCCCTGTCTCTCCTGGTTGCACTAGGTGTCTGCCTGCATACCCGTACTTAGACTGGCCAGAACCCGTAAGAAGGTTTTGTTTTACTGTCACTTTCCTGACCAACTTCTGACCAAGAGAGAGTCTCTCCTAAAGCGCATCTACAGATTACCACTCGACTGGCTGGAAGAGTACACAACTGGCATGGCAGACTGCATTGTTGTCAACAGCAGATTCACGGCCAGTGTCTTCAAGGACACCTTCAAGTCCTTATCTCACGTAAAACCAGATGTCCTCTACCCATCACTCAACACCAGTAGCTTTGACACAGTAGTTCCAGTGGGCATAGCTGATCTGATACCTAAAAAGAAAAAGTTCTTGTTTGTTTCCATTAATAGGTATGAGAGAAAAAAGAATCTAGCGCTGGCTCTTGAAGCTTTGCACGAGCTCCGAGGAAGACTTGATTCTCATGAGTGGAATGAAGTTCACCTCGTTATGGCAGGTGGTTATGATAAACGAGTTCTGGAAAACGTGGAGCACTATGAAGAGCTGAGGAGACTGGCAGCCAAGCTTGGTGTTAATGACCACGTCACATTCCTGAGATCGTTCTCAGATGAACAGAAAATCTCTCTTCTTAGTAACTGTGCGTGTGTGCTTTATACACCAAGCAATGAACATTTTGGCATTGTTCCTCTGGAGGCAATGTATATGAGATGTCCCGTTATAGCAGTTAATTCAGGTGGTCCTTTAGAATCAATCTTGCATAATGTTACAGGATTTTTGTGTGATCCTCTGCCAACACAATTCTCTGAGGCCATGGAAAAAATTGTGAGAGATCCTCTCTTAAAGGACACAATGGGAGCAGCTGGGAGAGCCAGAGTTATGGAAAAATTTTCCTCAGAAGCATTCACAGAACAGCTGTACCAATACATATGCAGATTAACACAATAAAATTATATTCCCATAGTATATTTTACAGCTCTATCATTTGTAAAGAGGAGCAGTATTTGATGTGACTGTGATGAAGAACCCAGGACATCTGAATTTCCTTCTCAACTGCTTCTTGTGCTGCCTTACGTGGTTTGATACAAAGAACTAGCAAAACCTGTCCCTCTGAGCAGAAGGTTAACATTTTCACATGGTAGGTTGATCTACCACTACAGGAGTGTACTGTGCCTGGGAACAATGCGTACTGAAGTGGCAGAAACCTACCAGGAAATTACTGCACATTTTACTGTAGTACTGTAAGGTATGGCTGATTCAGTTTACACAGTGGGGATTTGTACAGACAAATTGCCTTTTTATGTATCTAAAATGTCCACCAGGATTTTTTTATAGTAAAAGAACTATTTCAGCTGAAATGTGGAGAGAGCTGCACAGTCCAACCAACTGCACATTAAAAAACACCATTAGGGCAATGATTAGTACAGGTTCTAAGCGACTGACCTTTTCCTGTACTTAAATTGCACTGGGTGTCAGAGAAGTGTACAGGTGTGTGCCAAGATAAATAAAACCAAGTACATCAAGCTGTCTCAGGCAAAAACTTAAGTCTGTGCAGATACCTGCAGTGCTTAAGGATGTAATTTTGAGTTCCTGGTTTGAAGAGACTTAAGTGATGCTCCCTTTATTTCCAGTCTAAGTAACAGCACACTTCTTAAAAAGGTGGTAATCTGGAGCAGGCAGCAAAGGCAAAGGCAGGTTTTATTTTGCCTCTTTTAGTGGTAACTTTTGAGTAATTTTTCTAAATAGTTTAGCTGGAGGATATTTTTCTCCTCATGCAAGGACTGCACCTTTTTTTCAGGGGTAATACCTGGGTTTAGTCAAGGAATACCTGATTTTTTTTTTATCTACCTCTTTTTTTTTTTTTTAAGTGTCTTTTTAGTTGGTTGTTATGGTTTTTTTTTTCCAGTAAGACAAGTCTACACAGTTGAATTTTAAGTCTGAAAATGGTTTGAGTAACTGTACACTTTCCTCATTCTTTGAAATCCAGTTTATCTACAAAACAGAATTTTGTGGTCCAAATTCTGCAGTTTGTATTTAAGATAAAAGTTTAAGGTGCTTTTATATTTTGTACTTCACAACAGAGTGACCATTCTTGGGAGTGCCACCTAGGTCTCAATATAATATTATTTAAAGTAAAACAAAAATCCAGAAATTAAGTCTGTCCTTGTCTTTAATTGGGAAATTGGGATGCTGTAATGGTTAGTTGTTATGGATTGGGAGGAGGTGGTCTCACAGAATCTGTTTCCAACATTTATATTCACACCAGAAGAACTGGCAAGCTGGAATCTATCATCTTTCTTGCCTGTTCCTGCATTTGTGGTCCTTCCCCACCCCTTAATCCACTTCAAAACTGACAGGTTTTCCTGCATCTTTGCCTAAGTTTTTCAGGATGGGTGTAGCCATGGGCGACTGGGGAGAGAGCTTGTAAGCAAGCCGTGGTCATTGATGGTAACACATTCAGGATGGATTTGGCCTGGGTTTTAAAAAGCTGCAGTTAGGAGGTGCAAGAAGGTTGGAGCTGACACTCATGGCTACTGAGGTTATGTTACAGTCTCCCCTCCAGCTTGCACTGCAGTTAAGGCAGAGCACAAGGTACATGGCAGTGTGTGTTTGCCAGTGTCGATGTGGGGGTTGTTCCATCTATGGAACTAGATGATCTTTGAGCTCCCTTCCAACCCACAGCATTCTATGATTCTATGCTCAGAACCTGCCCTCCGGTCCTTTCCCAGGTGGTGCTGCTGGCAGTGAGTCCCTAGCCCTGCGTCCCACAGCTCCTGTTGGCTGGATTTCATGAGTTGAGCTTGGACTTGGCCTCCCATCTTGTGTTTACCTGGTGATCACTACTGTCAGCAGTGCCTAGCTGTCACCAGGCTGCCCTGCTTCTGTCCCTGTCCCTCTGTGATGTGGTCTTCCTCAGTTTTCAGCCATCATCCTGTGCAGATCAGTCCTGGTCTTGCTGCTTCCTGACAGGTAGCATAGGCCACCTCAAGCCCCGAGCCATCTGTCATGGAACCTGTTCTTCAGGCTGCCCACCAGCTGCAGGTTAAATTCCAAGTCCTGCAGGAACCTCTGGTTAGCATGGAGAGGTGTGGGACAGCCCTGCAGCCTGCTTCAAGGCCTCTTGCTCCCAATCCTGAGCAACCTGATCTAGTCAAAGATACCCCTAACCATGGCAAGGGGAGGGGTGGAACTAGTTGATCTTTGAGGTCCCTTCCAACCCAAACCAGGCTGTGATTCTATGGTCCTGAGAGGACAGTAAGTGCCCCCATATGATACAAGTCAGAATGCTTTAGGGGATATCAAGAACATTTTATTCTGCTGTCTCTAGGCCAATGCAACACAGCAAACCAAGGCTGACCAGTGTTGGGTTTCCAAAATGGCAGTTTTTTTAAAGGAATAATTATTTATACCTGTATTGATCCTGTTTTAGAAATCCATACTCTGTGTGTGTATATCTTTTTCTCCTTTATTTGAATAGAAGTTTATTTAAGAGATTTTTATTTAAATCAAATTGCAATTCCCTAGTGCGATTGGCCACCAGAAGATACATTAAGTGTTGGACTAGTACAATTAAACAATCATTAGACTACATGAAAATGAAGGGTTTAAATTCCTAGTCCACCAGCGTGGTGTGAAGGATGATACAAGAAGGAAATTGATTGTAAAGAGGAATTCATGTCCTGTCCTTTTCATCCAGTGTTTGCACATCTGGATACCTTCAGTTAGAAGCCAAGTATATAAAAAGCAGCCAAAGAAAGAAAGAGTTGGAAAAATAAGGGCAGAGTATGTGCAGCAATACTGGGTGTAAAATTCTGTGTGAAATGAAGGTGGGAGGAGGTAATTAGGCTTTAGAGTTTCTTCACTGACCAATACTGTGGGCTAGAAAGTGGAAACCCAAGGTTTTCCATCTTCATTTTACCTTTAATACCTCTAGTAAATAAGCCACAAATAAATCATTTCATGTGCATATTTTTATATACTTTTTCAGATTCCAAAAAGAAATTGGAGTAAGAGCAATTTCAGGATTAAACCAGCCTGGGTTTTTTTCCCCTCTTCCTACCCCCCTTTCATTACTATTTTTTTGCAATTTTACACAATATAAAAAATTTATAGATTTTAACATTTACATGAAGTCTATAAAAACATGCTACATTATCATATTGCTAAACTTTATTCCTTTTTATTATGGCTTCATTATTCTCTCTCATGGATGAAATGGCTGATGTTTTATTTTGAATTGTAATTTATTATACAGTTAATATCACTGGGGTATTTTTAATAAAACAATATAGGATACTGAAAAAATATAGTGAGAGGGGGGTGTTCAGTAGCATGAACGTTAACACACATAGTAGAGAAGGAAATAGACATTTTAATTATAGTTACCTTTATTTGCTTTTATGGTGAAAGTAGAGTATGTGACTCAAAAATAATAAATCAAAGGTTAGTTTCTATTGATTTATGGATGTGCAGTTCTTCAGTGCTGGTTAATTTATGCCTGAGATTAACTGAGTTGATTCCAGATTTTTGCTCTGTTATTCATATGGGAAGACCAACAAGTTTGACCTCGTGAACTCTGAGATAAATCTATTAACATTATGGTATCTTTCTGACACCAATTCCTGTGCCCTGAAAGAGAGAAAAGATATAATGACTGTGAAAATGAAAATAGAAATCATTTGGAGTTGTTTTACATGGGGAAAGGGAACGAGACTTGCTAAGTTTTAAAGCCCTTATCTAAGATAATCAATCTCCAGGAAATTAGCCTTTGAATACCCACACTACAGCTACAGGCATGTACCATATTTTCATTTCATGAACTTTTCCCCTCACAGGTATTCACAGAATTTATGCCCTGTATAGCAAGGTTTGTAAGAGACAGAAAATTGAGAAGCACTCTTCCATTATTCCCAGGCAAACGTGAGGTGAAAATCCCACATAATTCTTCATTGTGTGTCCGGTTATTTGCAAGTATGTAAAACAAATCACAGGAGCAGCTCACTGTGTCTGAACAGCTCTGCTGCAATCTTAATCCTAGCCTAGGATCAGCCCTGGAAACAAACCTGTAGCTGAATGTCCTGGTTCAGGCCCAGCCAGCAGCTGAGCACCAGGAGCTGCTCGCTCACCCCTCCATCCCTTGGTGGGACGGGGAGGGGAATGGGCAGACAGAGGCAAACCCTGGGGTTGGGGTAAGGGCGGTGTGCTGGGACAGCACAGGGTGAGGGGAGCAGCAATGACAGGGCTTGTCACAGCATACACAAACAGTGATAACACAAAGCACTGGGGGTATGAAATAACCCTTGGCTGGCTCAGCTCAACTGTGCTGGCTTCTTGTGAAAATTAACTCTGTCCTGGAAAAAAACAGGACACTGAAAAAGGTGCCATATGCAGTAGCCAGTGTTACACCTTGGCATAATTTACTGCGGGAAGAGATCCTGACCATCACCTCCTCTAGGAACACAGGACAAGAGGACAGAGAACTGTGGAAGCATAAAATCTAGTAGGAATGTCTCTCTAATTGACACCCATCTGCTAGCGCCCAGCACAAGGGACAGACCATTTGCCTCTTGCATCCCCCTTTTTAAAAAACCCTTTTTTTTAGCAAAGTGATGCCCAAGAACATTAACGTGGCAAAGGACCTCTCAGAGGAACCTAGTGACTAGAGTCTAGCAGGGTGTTTGACCCTCTACTCAGGTAACAGAGGTCCAAGCAGTTCTCCTGCAGAACCAGTGCAAGTAATGCAGCAGCTGAATGAAAATGCCTGATGTTCTAGTGGGGGCTTATCAGTAGTCAGGAATAATCACAGAGTTATAGGGGTTGGAAGGGACCTCAAGAGATCATCGGGTCCAACCCCCCTGCCAAAGCAGCTCCCCAGCTCATACTGCACAGACAGGCATCCAGACAGGTCTTGAATATCTCCAGAGAAGGAGACTCCACCACCCCCCTGGGCAGCCTGTGCCAGGGCTCTGGCACCCTCACTGGGAAAAAGTTCCTCTGCATGTTGGTGCGGAACTTCCTGTGCTCCAACTTGCAGCCATTGCCCCTTGTCCTGTCCCCACAGACCACTGAAAAGGGGCTGGCCAATTCCCCCTGCACCCCATACTTAAGATATTTATAAACATTGATTAGGTCCCCCGAATGAATGAAGCCATCTTTGGTTCTAACACAGGAAACAGCGTTCAAATAGGCCAGGAAGAAATCCAGAACCACTTCAATTCTCAGCTATCTCAGTTTCCCTCCCATCAGACCTTTCTCTTACCTTTCATCACCTGTCTGGATAGAGTTATACTGCCAGGGAACATTATATATATATACTGCCATATACTGCCAAGGACCATTCGGTCACTGAGGCACAGTGTGTAATGACATGGTGCCATCCCACCATATGCATGCAACGTGAGCAGGGCAGGCCAAGGAATGGTAGGGAACCAGAGGGTAGCCTTTGCTCTGGGTAAATGGCTGTTACCAGCTGGGTAAATGATTTGCCTGTGTAGCTGTTAGTCCCCAAATCAATTAAAAGAATACAAAGACAGCAGCACGACTCAGCCCAAAGTACAAACAATAAGGAAGAACTCTAAAGAAAGCTATGGGCTTGAGTGGGTTTCAACCCACATAATCCCTCCTGGAGGCTGGGAATGTCAAGCATCGTGATGGTGAATATATTATAAAGATCAGTAATGGGGATCACATTTGCATTGTGACTCAACTGCATATTGCAGTTAGAATACTACCCTAAGTATGACTTGTATCTGTATTGTCATGTAAGTACATTGCTGCATTATTCTGATAGATCACCATCCCAAGTAATGTAACTTCAAATTAAAAAAAAAGGTAGGCTTGGTGTTAAACATCAAGTCCTTCATGTGTAGTGTATGTAAAAGCACCTGGTCAGAGTGTAGCATGCGCCCTGTTAATAGTAGCCACCTGGTTTATCTAAGGGGTTACTAGAAAGAAGGAGCAAGACTCTTCACCCTGGTGCCTGGTGGGATGTCAAGAGACAGAAGGTATGTATCAAATCAAAGAAAGTTCTAATTGGATATAAGGAAAAACTTCTTGTCACTGTGAGAAGAGAAGCCATGAAAACAGTTGCCCAGACAGGTAGCACAGTCTCCATCTTTGGAGAGTTTCATGACCCAACTCAACAAAGTCTCGAGCAGCCTTGTCTGATCTCCTGGTTGACCCTGCTTTGAGCAGGAGGTCGGACTCTGGCCAGAGACCAAGACTCGAGTACTTCAGAAGTCAGTATTATGTCTGATACCACTCAACATCTCTGTGGACAATCCGGAGGATGGCATTGAAAACGCCATCACAACAAGCTGCAAGAAGAGCACTGTTTGCTGGAAAGTAGAGCCATCAAACATGGAAAGATGTCTGCAAGAATTGAAGATGACAAAGATCACACTTGGGACAGAGTAACCCCAGGCAGCAGTACAGGCTGGGGTGTGACTGGCTTGGGAGCACCTGTGTAGTGAATTTAAAACAAAACAAACCTAAGCAGCCTCTTCCATGTGCACTGTCCACAGACACTGAGCAATCAGTTACTTCCATTTATCTGTGCTGGCTATAATCTGACACTGTGAAAAGTCCCAGTGGTCTGAAAGTTACACTCTTTATTCCTGCTTGAAGGGTGGGAACAAAAGATGAAGAAAGCCTCTGGAGGGACCCACTGGATGTCACTGTGTGGATTAAAGTCATTTCCTACTACTTCCCAGGTTTCAATTGGTTCCTTAGCTTTAGATGTAGCAAACCCAGAGTTGTGTTTCTGTGTTAAGCTTGTGCAGATAGCTAGCAGCAAAAAAGCCCAAACCCCACCCTAAATAAGAAAATACCAAATATTTTCTTCTGGTTCTGTTTATTACGCTGTTTTCTCTTGTGCATGATGACATTGGCTTGACATTAGCACTGGGCTGCAGGTTCTACAGGCTTGCTGCAGGGTAAGACCAAGAAAATAAAGTCTTTTTCCTCACAGCACAGTTACATTGCAGGAATTCTTTTCCATAGTGTATTTCCATAAAATAACACTAAAAGCCAGAAATAGTTTTTAAAAAAGGGTTAGGCAAATAGGTCAAGTTAAAAAATTATGTCCAAATACACTCATTGCTTAGAAAGTCCCTCATGAATTGATAATTAGGAGCTGGGAACTGTATTCAACAACAAACAAATAATGCTACATGTAAGCATCTGCTTTTAGGCACTGCTGAAAACAGAATAAATGGATCCATGGAAAAAATGAGAACGCACCCAACGAGCACACAGAATGCTCAAAGGGCATGAAAATGGACAACTCCCTTCCTGAAACTGTTCCTGTCCTAGGGAGAATCTGTGTATCATCATAAACAGCAATGCTCTGAGAGAACTCCGCTAAGAGGGGATGTGTAATTCATCCAGTGCTAGTGTCTGCTTCAATAATACTTGGAGGATGCTTTGTCACCTATTTCAGCAGCATCTAATTTTCTGATTAGAAGTAGTATTCTAACACTGCAGCATGAATCCAAGACAAGAAGTTGGCACTTCTAAATTAAGCTGTGACTTACTGGGAATAAAGTGTGTAGTACTGCAAAGCAACTTCCATGAAATTTTGATCACTAAAGCCATATGAAAGTTCTTGATAGGTAAGAAGGTAAAATTCCACTGCTTGGGTTCCTGCTACGTTTCATAAGTCATCTGGCGTGCTCAAGTATCAAAGTACGTTGTATATATATGTGGTAGTTTTGGCCCTAGCCAGAGGCCAAATACCCACCAAGCCGCTCACTCGCTCCCCCCTTCAGCCGAAAAGGGGAGAAAATAGGTATTAGGAGGCTTAGGACCTGAGATAAGGACAGAGGGATATCGCTCTCCAATTAGTGCAATGGGCAAAACAGACTCAGCACAGAATAAAGGAAAGTGATTTATTACTGCTACAACTAATACACCCGGTGAACCGGAACAAGATAAGAAGTGGCCAGGTCTTAAAGCACCTTCCCCCCACCCCTCCTTTCTTAGCACCCTTAAAACTCATCGTGATTTTACTCCCTTCTTCATCCCCCAAGATGGCGCGGGGAGGAGCAGGAAATGGGCAGTGGGGTTCTGGCGATCCCTCACAAGCTGCTTTTCTTCCCCAGATCTTAACACTTCTCCTTCCCCCCCACCTCTTCACACTCTTGACTTTAATCATAGATCTGCTCCCTTCATCCCCCCATCGCAGCACAGGGAGGGGCAGGGAATGGGGAGTGGGGGTTTCAGTCCATTCTTCCCAAGTTGTCTTCCATCTCAGCTGGGGCAGGGGTGGCGGGGGGGTACATTCCACACACATGCATACTTCGCCGGCTGCGCCGTGGGGTCCCACCCACATGAGAGTCTTATCCACAACTTCTGCAGCGTGAGTCTTCTCTTGGAGAGCCATCTCCTCACCACAGGCCTCTCAGCAGGACTCCTCTCCATGGGGTGCTGACATTTGGGTCCAGACCCACAGCCTGGTCCCCTGTAAAGTCACAAGTCCCCCAGCAAACCTGCTGAGGTGTGGATCAATCTTCACAGGATGTAGGTGTCTCTGCTCCCTGTCCTCATCCATGGGCATTGGGGGGACACCCATTTCACCATGGTCTCACCACCAGCTGCCAGGGAAACTCTCTTTTTTCGCATTCTTCACCCCACCCCCACCCCCTCCTGCAGGCCTGGCCTTGGTGTCTGTGCAGCTTGTTACATCTTCTCTCTCCCGCTCCGGTGGCAAAGTGCACCTGCCAGCAGTTTTTTCCTCCTATATGTGATTCCCAGAGGCGCTACGACCAGCTCTGATAGGCCCAGTCTCGAATTTGGCCTTGAGTTGACCATGTTTTCAAAATACGGGGCTTGCAGAAAGCTGTAACTGCAGCTTACAAAAGCCTCCTGAGCAGCACAGCTACACAAAGCTGCAACAATATACAAACCTGTTAATCTTTTGCATGAGAGAGGCCCAGCCCAGGCTGTGCCCTATAGCAATGAAAATACCCATGAGTTTTCTTGCTGCCTATATAAAAGGAAGTCAATTCCCAGAACTCGGGGGTTATGGGGTTTTTTTAGTGTGACCACATTCCTCACTAATGTATGCTAAAGCAGATATTAATTAGAACTAAATTTAAAATTCTCTTTGAAGGGAGCAAGGGCACTTACCATTAACATGGTAGTCTAACCCTACAGCTCTAACAAACTTCTATATTTGATAACAGAAATAGATTTTGATTATATACCAGTTTAACAAAAATTATGCAAAAGCAACTCGGACTCATACAGGTGAACAGGCTCCCTAAAGCGTATTCTCAGTTGTAGTCGTCTGAAACAAAGCCCCTCAACAAGGGTTGTAGAGATTTTTAAAAGATGAATAGACAGCAATCCAGAAGGGTTGGAGAACATGCACTGATCTGATAGGAATGATCAAGCATTAACACTCCTTCATCTAAGGTGCAAAGAAGCCAGTACATGGATCTGTAGAAGATTCCTTGATTTTTATTTGGTTCCAAGAATTCCAACTATTGTCCTCAAAAGTAACTTAAAGCAAAATTCTTGTAGTTTTGGATACATCAGATCTTGTAGTTACCAAGAAATGTTTCATTATTCTCATAATCATTGTAAAAGGAGAAGAGAAAGTGAATTCTGAAATCAGTATGCATGGAAGATCAGCAAATTTCGAAGAAGAAAGATCCATTTTCAAGTAGTAGATGGTCTGAGCACAAAGGGATCACAAAATGTATTAAAATAAATGGTTAATAAAAAGGATTGGAAAGGTATGAAACAGCCTCAGATAAAACACTCTGTTCCTGGATCTTCTTCAAACTGAGGCTCAGGAGAAACCAAGAGTTTCATGGGAGATTGTAACAATGGCAGGATTTTTAGCAAGAAATGTTATTTTCTCCAAAGTAGGTTGCTTCCTCCTTGAACCAGTCTCCTGAAAGGCATTTTTTTCAGTCAGACATAAAATAGGCCCTAACTACATGCATTTCTTAAAGAATAAACTTGGAGGAACAGCAGCGAGTAGGGTGATTTACATGTAATTTTCCTAACAGTAATAGGGATCAGAATTTATATACATGTGTACACATATATTTGATTTATTTTAGCAAACTGGAGGAAGGCACTGCCTCTTCACCTGAGTTGCAAGTGGATAAATCTATTCTGATTTAAGAAAATACTTAAGAGAAGATCTTCTTAACGAACTGGGCTGAATGCAGTAACATTCTTCATATCTTAGTCAAGAACCTAATAGAACATAACTTCAGGCTGCCAACCCATGAAACCATATTCTGTGTGCGAGCACATTGCCAGTGCTTTGTGCTTGTTGAAGAGTGCTCCAGAGGAATGGAGGAAAGACACTAAAACACCCTGAAAACCCTGAAAACAAGCTGCATTGCCTTGCAAGCAGCCACACCTTGTCTACGGTCACGCTGTGATAAGCATTGGTTATATTGCTGTTGATATCCTGTGTTTGCTCTTTCCTGCCCTCCTTGCTTGTTGCACTGTTTGCTTGTATTAGGTTTCATTTCCTTCATCTCGTTATCTCTTTATTGCTAAGAAACAAGAAGCACCTTCTTATGACAAATATTTGGGAAGCTGTTTTCATCTCAGACAGTTTCATCCTAGAATGGCTTGTGTGGTCACTGTGTCCAAGAAGAAAGAAGAAGTTGCTGCCAAGTGTAATTAATGCTTCATGTAATTGTATGTGACACAGAGATGCTCTTCTTTTAGGAGCATGTGAAAACCATACAGAAGAGTGAAAGAAATATTAAATCTGGGATCCGTGAGACTTCTTCCAATGACCAGGGCATGAATGTGGGAAAAAGATCCCTGGTGCTCAGAGAGCAGTACAATATTGCAGCTGCTTGGATGGAAACTCCTCTGGATAATAAGCAGATGATAAACAGGCAAGAAGCTGAAGTCCTTTTACAACTTAATTCAAATCTCCTTTCTCTTGCCTGCAGGACTTCTACTTTTCACCTTCCTTCTTTAGAACCCTTTTATATCAGATTCCCTCACCCAGGCAAAGAGCAAGGTCATTTACAATGGCAATAGAAAATTGATTAGAACAAATAACAAAGGCTTTAGTTTCAGTGAGTTAAAAAAACTTTAAGAGCATTAAACAGATGAAACTCAGGCAGGATCTACTTATGTCAATAGACTCCCACAGTGGGTTTCAAGACAAGTGTTTCCTTTTCATAGGTCTCTACAGGTTTCCTCCACCATAGTGATTCTAGGCTCAGAGCTCACCCTGGACCTGTGCTGTTAAGAATTAATTAGACCAAGCAATTGATCGGAAGGCGCTTGCAAAATGACAGGCTATGCCATGCTCACACCAGGCCTTCACAAGCTGAGCATAGCAACTGAGTTAAGATTTGAACCAAAAAAATAAGAATTGCCCAGACAAAAATAGCTCTCCCCCTTTGCGATGCTGTTTGCATTCTCCCAGTTGCAGACTCCCTTTGCTAATTGCAAAGAGTATTCCAACCCCTACAGAGGGAGAGAGCAGGAGAAGTGGATGGAGGTGGGCCTACCGCCAGAAAGTCATCCATAGGCTTCCAGGCGACATCTCATTTCAGCTGATGAAACTCACTTCCACATGAGTTGTGACATAACCATGGCAGGAACTGACAAGTGTCAAAATCTTGCTGAACAAATAAGATTTCAAGTCCTATCCCTCTGTACCAAGGAAGAGCCAGCAAATATTACACATTTATCCTACTTTTTCCCGTGGCGCTAACTCCTCTCATCAGCTTCATTGGCACTCTGTAAGCATGTCCAACTCATGCCTTCACTTAGAATAGCTGCTGATATTTAAACTGAACTTTTCATGGCTTTCCCATTGGCATAGGACACCTTTCTAAATATCACGCCATGGGGAACTGTTACTGGATACTCTGCCATCAGGATTGGGGTTTCTGTGCAGATTCTTGAGCCCAAGAAACACCCCCTTGTGTTGACCGGCATACTGAGGGATGATTCTCTTCACAGGACCCAGTCTGTCTCATTCCCTTTTCCCAGTGCTCTCATCACATATCAGTCTTTTAATGGAACAGACCAGCAAGTGTGAACCTGGGCACAAAGGACAGGTGCTGTCAGGGAATGAACAGGTTTAGGTATCACTAGATCATGGTGTCCAGGTGCCAGCAGGGAAATTTCCAGCTGCTTCTCCCCCCTTGCAGTCACATAATAAGCATACACCAGGGGATATTGTGCATCTAATCAGGTCCTACAGCCTGGGTTTTTTCCCAGAACATTGTCTACCTGGGTGCAGCTGCATAGAGACAAACCACACCACAAAGTGTCTTTCTCATAGCCGTCCGCTGTGCCTGCAGCTGCGGCCATGGGGAGTGTCTGCTGGCAGCTCTCATCCCCAGCACTCAGCCTGGCTGCTAGGACAGGCACCAGGTCCGCAAACCTGGTGTGGCTGAGGGAGTGGGGGAGACGCTCTGAGAAAGCTGAACCACCATGATCTGGAAGGACTGCAGCTGTCATTTCTTGGGATGTAACACGTGTTAAACAAGTGTCCATGTTGTGCATCTTCCTCTGTGTGGAAGCTGAAAGTTGCATTCTGCTCAGACATCCTTTTCCAAGGAAAGTTTCTCCAAATGTCTAATCATGCCCTGAAAGCTACCTGAAACTAAGTGTAGCCTCAGGACAGGCTCCAGCATGGATTATTAGATTTACTAAGGAGTGGAGCATCTCAGGACAGTGGAATGAGATGGGGTGAGCCTGTCCCACCCCAGTTGTTCTGCCAAAGCATGCTCAGGAGACATGCACAAATGGCAAACTGGACAGAAAGCTCAGGAACATCTTTGCTAATAAACGTAGCTTTTGTCCTGCGTGGATTTTCCTCTGGAACTCTCTCACTTGCTTCCTTCCAGATGTATGACCCCTTGGGATTGTACATATATGGATAAGCTGTACCCACAGCAACCTCTGCTGCTAGTTACAGCTTGGGACTAGGGTGGATAATTCACACTCACCATGGTAGAACAACATGCTCTTCCTCTTCTGGATCTGCCCTACGTCCTCTGCTTAACAGAGTGATCTCAAAATTCACATGCTAAGGCTGAAATAAATGAGTTCTGAATTAATAAGGTGTGGTGGCAAAGGAGAGGAGGCATTTGAGAAACACGATAATGGAACCCACAGCTCTCTAAACCCCAGATTAACACTTTTTCACACACTGGTGCTATGTGCAGTACCCTGAAAAATTATAGTCATGTTATGTCTGTATTTGGTGAAAGAGTTTCCCCAAGGCTTTGCAGAAACTACAAGAGGGAACAAAGTTTGCACATGTTGAGATGTTGTAAGGCTTCTTGGCACTTAGCTTGTCCTTGCAGTAAAACAAGCTGAAGATATGTCTTAGGTTTTGCCAGGCAGGAATTCAGGGCCTCACTGGGACACCTGAACACCCTCTGACCCCAGCTGCACACCATGGGGGGTCAGTCAGCCTCAGTGCCATGGTGCAGAAGAGTAACCAAATATTGGAAGTGCCCGTGTCCCCCGAGCGACAGAAGAGCATTTAGTTCCTGCAGGAAGACATCGTGGGCACTGTGAATGGATCACATCACTGCCTCTAAGTCATCTCATGTCCCCTATCTGTCTGCTAATGGATCATGGATCCATCTGCTGGATCATGGATCAGTATCCCTTCCTGCAGAAAGCAGATCCACCTGCAGAGCAGGCTGCCCGTGCCACAGCTTGCACGTGATGCAGGCAAGTAGTGTGGGCTAATAGACTAGATGGGTCTATGTTTCATGGACAGAAGAAATGACAGAGGATTGCTCTTGAAGCTTTGGTAGGTTCCCAAATACTTTACAGTGCAGACAGAGCCTGGCACCATAAAGGCCCTGAGATGTGGGTAGCACAGGCTCACACCAGCCTGCTCTCTCACCCAAGTAACAAAACGCACAGGTGATCCATCTAGGACAGAATGATGCATCTAGGACTGCACAACCTACCTGCAGTAAATAGTTTATCCAGTGGCTTATCTGCAGCCACCAAAGGCAACAGAAATCTCTCCATTATTTATTGTTAGTACCTCATGAGTTGACATTTAATTTAAGTCTTCCACAGTGTCTCACCCAGAAGCTTTACTATTATAAATAGAGAAGCACTTTCTTGCCCATTTAAGAACTAGCCACAAGGATTAAGATCTGCTTGGTGAATCTTTTTGTAAGGCTTGCATTCTGTTGTCATAAGTGGAAAGTTTACAGGCGCCTCTGTTTTGAGGAAAGTTACCTAGCTGCTGAAGGCACGATTGCTTCAAGGCATCTATCGATGTCCAGCCAGACATGGACTGTCCAGGACAGACATGTTTTCCTGAATACCCTACAGATAAGAAGTTGTTTCTTTTGTTTAACAGCTGCAAACTTCTTCACAAACAGCTTTTTCTGAGAAATGTTGTTTTCTTTCTGTTATGAAAGCTTCCACAGCACTTGGGATATCAGGAGTTTTGACACAGAGGGCAGTCAGGTTGGCCATGCACAGTGTGCTCTTGGAAAGTCCATGCTGAGTGTTGCTGATTGCTTTCTCGTTCTTCACAAGCTCAGGTGTGGATGCCAAGATGACATGGTCCATGATCTTCCTGTGTGCTTTTCTCACTGCATTTGATCTTTATTCATGCCGGTTTAATTGTCTACCCTTTACAATATTTCAGATGCTGTATTACATTTATTTGTAACAATGTCAGTAAACAGACCCACCACCTTCAATCAGACAGCACTTTATCCCCAGCATAACAATGAGTCACAGAATCACGGAATACCCTGAGCTGGAAGGGACCCATAAGGACCATTGAGTCCAACTCCTGGCTCCACACAGGGCCAGCCAAGTCAGAGCATGGGACTGAGTGCAGCATCCAGATGCTTCTTGAACTCAGCCAAGTTTGGTGCTGTGACCACTTCCCTGGGGAGCCTGTTCCAGTGCCCAACCACCCTCTCAGTAAAGAACCTCTTCCTAATATCCAACCTAAACCTCCCCTGTTGCAGCTTCATACTGTTCCCTCAGGTTCTATCACTGGTCAGTGTACACCATATAAACACGTAGCCTGCATTCTCAAAACAGAAAAGACTAATGTCAAATCCAAACACCTGTCAGATGCACAAACTTACTGAGAAACATAAAATAAGAGGTTTCTTCCCTTGTATAAGGAAACCTCTCAGTCCATTGTAAGCATGGCCTGAAACCTATCCCCACCTCTTTCAGCTGGGGCTGGGAAATAAATCAGCCATCTGGTCCTCAGAATCCTTGACCACGTAACAGATTAGCCACTTTGACATTGATAGCTTTTCAAAGCACTCATAGAGGCACTTCCACCACTTATACTTTCATAGATACTCCCTCGTATTAGGGTTTGAAACCTCTTTATCCACATTCCATGTTTATGCTATGCTTCTTACCGTAATACCTGCGTAGCGTAATATATGTGGCCTCAGAAATCTCCCAGGAATAGGAAAATAATACTATCTTCAACTTACAGGCAAGGGGGGATTCCGTATGTTTTAAGCTCTCTGTGCTCAACTTTTCTGACAAGACTTGCCCTTTCCTTTCTGAAAACAGGATTTGGTTTCGTTTCCTCAGGCCCTGCAGCCCTGATCCCAGAGACACGTGGTTTGAGTGCACTCCTTGGGCACAGAAGCTGCTGTATGGGAGGTGAGGAAAAGAGCTGACAACCCGTGTAGCAGAGACCACGAGTGAATTCATTCATATCCTCTGACTCAGGCTGTAGATGGGAGGCATCACAGCTTCCTTTTCTGCAAGCTGCTCCGATGTGGAAACGGACCCACCAAGGCTGGGAGTGTCTGTTAGATCCGGATCCCTGGCTGAGGGAGTAGCTGCCCTGAGGGACCGGAGTCATCCCAAACTGCTCAGCGCTTACCCAGGAGGACATACAGTGCCATGGGCTTATCCAGGTGGTGCCCACAAACTAGAAAAAGTTCCTTTGCTTATATATGCTCACTTGATGTTTGTAGATGGTGTGTTTTGAAATGGCTTCATTAAGCCAGCAATTGTGATTAAATTTGAATAGCAGTGGGGGCTCAGTGTTGTTAAAAAAACCCATAAATTCCATTTCTTCACCTGTTATTTTTGTTTTCACCACATTTCTTTTAGAAATAATAAAAAAAAACCCCACCAAATTATATTCTCTTAAGACATACCATTTTCTCTCAAGTCTGTGCATCTTGAAGGCTGCATGAACTGATTAATACAGACTTACAGTCTGGAATAGTCTGTATTCCTGTATTATGAGGTTTTCTTAATACAACCCTACCTGCAGCCTCAAGATCAAGTGGAACTTTTACTCAGCAGATGACAGTTTTACTGCTGATCTCTGTGTTTCTTTAACAGAATAAGATACAAGGGAATAATTTGTCTTTATCTTTACTTTCATTTTCAGGCTCAAAAAATAAAGACCACACTGCTGACATTTATTTGTCAGCTGAAGTAACTTTCCATGCTTTGGAAAATAAGGCTTTTACCCCTAAGGAAAGGATCCTTCAGTGCAGGAATAATGGCTCATGTTAAATGTCTTTGGGATAAAAAATTACATCACTAAGAACATTAAACACTGGCTATTCCATGACATCTTTCAAGTGAAAAAGTGTTAGCAGAAACTAACAGCCTTGAGAATGATGCCCAGCCCTTCCATTTCAGCATCTCAAAAACATGTGATAGCTCAGGATGGGAAACGAAAGCTCTCAGCTGGAAGCCCAGTGAGATAACAGGGACTTCCTTGCAGACAGATGACAAATGGGAACATGACTTCAGGGCTGAGCACTGCGTCTACTCTGGGTTCTGGGGATACTGCTCCCCGTTCCTACAAGGCTGAGTCATCATCTGGGTGAATCCTCTGAGCTTGAGCATTCAAGGCAGGACCTGTCCCTCTTGATCAGAGCCTGTTTTGAACAGGACTTCATCTGATGTGTTTGGATTATGGAGCAAAGTCCTGGCATAAACTACAAGAAGACTATAAGGAATCGCTCTCAGGGTGATCAAATACTTGAGCAGTTTGCCCAGAGAGGATGTGGAATCTCCATCCTTGGAGATACTTAGATCTCAACCAAGTAACAGGGTAGGTCTCTGGCTGGACTGGATGATCTCCAGAGCTTCCTCCCAACCTAGATTTTTGTATGATCCTATGATTATGACTATATAAAGACACCTTTTGCATTCACTTGAGTCATGTGGTGTCATTGTGTGAGCTCATATCAGTCCCTTGATGGCATAATATCAGTCTTGTGGGGTTTGTTTCTGCACCTATTTTATACTACATCAATCCTGACAGAGACTTAATATTTTTAAATCAGAAAATTGTTTGCTGACCTACTCTAAGCATGACCATTGTCATGCATTAAATGCTTATTAAGTTACTTGTTCTATTTGGAGACCTCACCTAATACAGCTTGATAAAAATGTTCCTGATTTTTCACAGCAACTGGAGCTTTATAGCTAATAAAACTAGGGCTGCCTGTATTATGGAGAGTTTCAATGGTTTTGACTTATCTAGATGGCCTCTTATTCAAGTGGAGTTACTTTGGAAGTGTTTTGGAATATGTATACGAGTTACATGTGGCTTGTATGTATTCCTTCTTGGGTGAAATGAAAAATTTAATTATATGAAAAAAATGCAAATTGCTGCCAACTGTGTTAACTGTGAGAGAGTTGCATTATCTTCTAACATAAATTGTCAGTGAATTGAAGAAAAGACGTTTTGGAAGCTGATCTGATTACTGTCAGGGAAAGTGCTGAAACTCAATTGTTGGCAAATGTCCAGTACCCATCACTGAATGATCATCACCTCATCATTCAGCCTTCTCAACTGACATGCAAAACAACATCCAAATATTCATTGCACATCTGTGCTGGACAGATTATGCATTAGCAATTCAAATCAATTCAGTGTACAGGCAGTTTCTGTAAAGGCGTCTGTTTGGGTGAGATGCCTTGTTGTCTGGGATGGATAATAAGGCAACTCTGTCTAATCTTGGAGAACAATCAACCCATCTTGAGAAGGTGACTGACTACGTATGCTCTTGCCCTGACAGCACTAGAACAATGGCCCCATAATGCACTTGACTCAGCTGGTAATAAAATCTACTTTTGATTAGCAGCCATGGCTTGTGTCAATCACTGCACGATGTACCATTGTCCTCTGGTCCTGAACACAGTTTATTTACAGGGAAACAAAAGCTTTTTGGATATGGCTGCTGCCCAGAGATTGCAAAATAGATTGAGCTGTCAGCCTCACACACTAGATGAAGATTAATGAGTTGTGCAGACAATAAATATGAAGCAATGACCATAAATATGCTAATAGGTATTATCCATATACACTATAATTGCTACAAAAATTAAAAAGTAGTGTGAAGGAAATAGGTCACAGGGTGACAGATAGATAATCTTGGATGCTGGAGATCTTTGGTGCAGTCAGATTCTCTACAGGTTTATTTCCTTCAATTAGACCCTTCAAAAGAGTAATTGTTTAAAAGCTGTTTGAATAATCTCTTTTGAAACAGAGGTTTATGGGAAAATGTTTATGAAAAAGTTACTTCAGTGAACATGCTATTGGAATGAAAAAGGTGACTACCAAAAGCAGGCTACGCAGAGATTAATGTCTGTGATCAGCTGCCCAGCTTCGCTATGAGGAAAATGTCTCCAAGTGGCACGTTAGTGAGGGCTCCAAGGGAAACATATGGAAGAGACACAGCAGTTTATATCCACAGGCACAAGCAAGGAAGGTCATTCCTCAGCAATGTATAGAAGATTTGCATGCACATCTGGTTGTGTTGGTTTGTTTGGGGTTTTCAGCTTAGCACACTTCTTTTTTTCTTGCTTTCTTTCTTTTTCAATCTGAAGGAGGGAAGGATGCTCGTGGCTCAAATTTTCAGAGTATCTCCAATCAAGCCTCTGGTTTTCCACTGCCTTTCAAAGAGCACACAGTCTAGAAAGCACATGGCACTTAAGGAATTTATCTGAACCTGAAACTCCGAGAGTTAAACATCAAACCATGTCAGCCTCATGGATAAATGCATCAGCACCTAGGGCTACTGAAATTGTGGTGACACTGGAAATAAAAGCACTTGTACTCTTGGTATTTATGGCTTTGACTCTCTGTTCTCTGAGGCTTAGAAGTGCCACTGGATGCTTTTCAGGTCAGCTCACACCACCCATCTCCTCTCCTTAGATTTTTAGCTTCTGGAACAGGGAAATTAATCAGATTCTCTCCCCAATCCAATTTACAGTTATAACGTCAGGCTCAGTGATACAAATGAGGGGGTTTTTCCCTCTTTCCTTCCATACTTTTAACTAGAAGTTGCATCAGTTTGGCTCTTAAATTAGAACTGCTTGGATTTTTGGCAGTCTGCAAAGACTTACAACTGCTTTAGTGCTTCTGTGCCAGGCTCCCTGCAAACTCAGCTGGACATCAACTACACTTGCCTAACATCTTGGAAATTACACTTTCTAACCAGAAATGCCACTAAAAAAAGAAAAGAAAAGAAAAAAAAAAGGTAGGGGACCACTTAGACATTAGGAAGAAGTTCTTTGAGGGTGGTGAGACACTGGAACAGGTTTCCCAGGGAGGTGGTGGAGGCCCCATTCCTGGAGACATTCAAGATCAGGCTTGATGTAGCTCTGAGCAATCTGATCTAGTTAAAGGTGTCCCTTGCTTACTGCAGGGGGGTTGGACTAGATGACCTCTAAAAGTCCCTTCCAACCTTACACAGTCTGCGATTTGATGGTTCCATGATTCAGGAAAACATCTCACACAAAGCCTGCAGGTGAGAGGAGAAGCATGACTTTCTGGATCAATCAGTAGAGGGGGAGGTCCTCTAGAAGCTGCAAGCTCAGGGACCGAGTTCTTGTTCTCAATCCTATTTCCTCAGTGACACTGGGTCTTTTTTGAACTGGAGGCTGTGATGTTAGTCATGTCACATGTTGCCAGGGCACAGCAAGGCCCTGTCACACCACCCCAAGCAAGGCGAGCACAGCAGACCCAGAGATGATAGGCTGGTTGAACTGTGTCCAAACCATCAGACAAGTTTGTGGTGGTAAAGCAAGTCCACAGTCAAGCCAAAAATGTGAATCAACAAGTCAGGGTCAGGTTTGGTGATGATAGCCAGGGTCCAGTGATTGCTGGGCAAGTCTGTAGTTGCTAACCAGACAGGTCCAAGGTCAAGCCATGAAGACAGACTGCAGCTCAGTCTGCATCAATGAGATACAGCTGTGATGGAGCTTAGACAGATGAACTTAGAGCATTGCTCAGGCCAGGACTGAAGGCCCGTGGGAGCCTGGCCAGGGCTGTAGAGCTGCCTCATAGTGAACTGAGCCCTCACACAGGTACCAGAAATTGCCCTTATTTTCATTCATTTTCATACAGGAGACTGTCACGAGTTTTCGTAATAAGCTGAAAAAAGTAAAAGCAATCCCCCCCAGACCAGACCTTCTCCATAACTTACATTTACTATGCCACTACAGTAGTAGGAGCATGAACACAGGCAGAGCTCAACTGGTTTTTAGCAGTGTGTCATCTGGGCCTACTCACTCCAGCAACTACTGGCCATCCAACGCACTGCAACCACACAGCACATTCCAGAGCAACCTCCTTGCTAACTAGGTCCATGGCACACCCATAAACAGGGGCTTCCCTTGAATCCCTTCAGTGGCTTCCCCCACCTTTATTACCTTATGAGTTTCTTCACCTTGTTTTTATGAGATTATTATTAATTTCTCCTCTCCCTGCTTAATCAATGATGACACTGCCAATCATGAATTGCCTTGAGGCACTTTGCTTGCACTAAAGCTTTTATCTAATTTTAACTATTTTTAGTTAAACAACTTTGTATGTATCCATTATGAGTTCTGGTTTAGGACTGAGTAAAAGGTCATCACATATATAGAGTCTCTGCAACTTTGCAAAGCTTTCATTCCCTGTGGCCTTGCCAGACTTCATCATCAATTCCCAATGGCCTGTTTGAAATACTAAATAAGTGACATTAACAATGCACCAAAAGATTTTAGCAACTTTGAAGGAAGGATCCATAGCAATATGTACAAAGAAAGTGACTTTGTTTGGATTTACTGTCACTTTGAAGAGGGCCTTTAGCATTAATTTTCCTATTCCTACACAGAATTTTACTTGCATTTAAGCAGCAACTTCAGATATTTTATGACATTGAATAATTCAAAGTGATAAATGAGAGATTTGAGAAATTATGGGGATAAAGATGCATCAGAATTACAGAAGCCATTGTGGAAGCAGAGAATTAAATAAAAATGCAAAACAGTGGCGTGGTTTAACCCTGTCTGGCAGCTGAGCCTCATGCAGCCCCCTTGCTCGCTGCTCCCCACCCCACACATGGTGGGATCTGGGAGAGAATCAGAAGGGCAACTGAGAAAACGTGTGGGTTGAGTTTAATAGGTAAAAGGGACAGTTTAATAGGTAAAGCAAAAGACACACACAAGCAAAGCAAGACCAGGAATTCATTCCCCACTTCCCATGGGCAGGTAGGTGCTCAGCCATCCCCAGGGCAGCAGGGCTCCATCATGCACAATGGTTACTTGGGAAGACAAACGTCATCACTCCAAACATCTTCCCCTTCCTCCTTTTCCCCTCAGCTTTATATGCTGAGCATCACGTCATATGACATGGAATATCCCTTTGGTCAGTTGGGGTCAGCTGCCCCAGCTGTGTCCCCATCCAGCTTCATGTGCCCCCCAGCCCTCCCACTGGTGGGGAGGTGTGTCCCAGCAGCAAAGGCCTTGGCTCTGTGTAAGCCCTGCTCAGCAGTAACGAAAACAACCTGATGGAATCAGCCCTGCTTTCAGCACAAATCCAAAACATAGGCTCCAACTAGCTACTATGAAGAAAATTAACTCTATCCCAGCTGAACCCAGCACATTTAGAGTTAAAGAAAAATAGCTTATGTGAATTAAGGGGAAAATGAATCAAAGAAAAGAGTTAAAAGAGCAGTGCTGCTCAGGGGTATGTGAGTCAGATACTTGGATAAATAGCACTTACAAGAACAGAGGAATGGACTTCATATCCTTTTTCCTATAATCCACCACGTACGAGGTATAGATGTCATACAGCTGTGAAAATGCTATGTTTTAATTCTATATATTTCCACTTGGAAAGCCACCCCCACAGTAGTGTGACCTAATCAAATATTCATCTTTACTTAAGGATGAAGGAGGAGGCCCAGGGATTTTTAAACAGCTTTATTTTAAAGGACTGGCTTTATTTTGAAGGAGCATGTGCTATTTGCAAAAGCCTGTTCATTAAAGATGGAGCCTCTGCTTTAGCAGGAGTTGCATGAGGAAGCACAAAACATCTGTGTCAATCTGCTCTTATGATGCAAGGCCCCCTAACAGTTCCTTCCATAAAGAAATTAATTCCAACCATCCGTTGTTAATTGAGTTCTGATTCCCAGCTCTCTCTAAACCATTTTTTTCCAGCAGTAGCTCTACCACAGCTGAACTCTGGGTGCTCTAAGCAAGCTGCAGTTTCTGCATGACCACCACTTTGCTGCCCCTTTTTCTATTGTCTTTACTCAGAGCTGTATTAATTCTTAAAATGAGGGGCCATCCTCCACAGGTGTGATTCAATGGGTGGCGTGCAACGCAAAAGAATGAGGAAACAGAGCTCTCAGCCACATCAGCTGCCAATTAATGCTTCATAATCTAATCTGGTTTAGTTAGGATCAGAAGAGGAGTTGAGTTAGTTTGCTTACACCTCACCCAGGCACAGCAATAAAAAGGCACATTCTAAAGTTCAGTTTCATTTCCCCTGTGAGGATGAGTTTCAGTTTCCTTTTACTTTCTTTCTGGTGATGATGGTAGGAGGGTCTTGTCTTTTTTTTTGCTGTTACCTAGATGGTGTATAAAAAGACTGGCCCTCACAGTGCTTCAGTGGATTCCACACCACCAGAAGGAACAATGTCTGACTCCAACGTCCACAAGGCTGGCTTCACTTCCTCTGGGATCCAAAAAGGATCGCTTGCTTCCAGCATGATGTCCAGTGAAGCAAAAACATCAGGGGGAGGCGTGAGGCCTGGAGGCCCAACCGCTACTCTCCAAGAAATGGGTATGAGTAACTAGGGGGGGGATGTCGGGGGGTGTGTGGGGTGTGCTTAGTGCTGTCCTGGATAGCGCCGCTCTAGGATAGCATTAGTTATCACAAGGAGCCAGCACAGGTGAGTCCAGCAAGATGAGGGGGTATTCCTATCATGGGATGTCACACCCCCATTAGAGGGGGCCAGGTGGAGAGGGGCAGCTCTGTGAAGCACTGGGATGGTCCGAGCATGAGCTGTGTGTCCAGCCAGCGGGTCGGTAAGTGCTTTGTGTTATCACCATTTGTGTATTCTGTCACAAGTCCTGTCGATGCTGCTGCCCTCTCCCTGTGCTGTCCCAGCACGCTGTCCTCATTCCACCCCACTGTCTGCTTCTGCCTGCCCATTCTCCTGCCCGCCCCACTGGGGAGTGGAAGGGGGGAGTGAGCAGCGCCTGGTGTTCAGCTGCCCAATGGGACTGAACCAGGACAAGTGCATATGGTGAAACGATTTGTCTTTCAGGTTCAGATTAGATGTTAGGGAAAAAAAATTCACTGAAAGAGTTGTCAGTGCCTGGAGCAGGCTGCCCAGGGGGGTGGTTGAGTCACCATCCCTGGGTGTGTTTAAAGACGGGTAGATGAGGTACTTAGGGATATGGTTTAGCATAGGACAGGAATGGTTGGACTTGATCTTAAAGGTCTTTTCCAACCTTGTGACTGTGTGATTTTGTGATTCTGTTTTCCTTGAAAATAAACTTGCCAGTTAATCTGTCCTCTCCTACATTCCTGCACTGCCCTGAAGACAAGAGATTTGTAAATTTAACTGCACTTTATGAGTGGGATGTTATTACAGGTGCTTTCTGTATATGCACATATGCATGTACGTAGACATACATATGTGGTATTCATGAGGTGCAGGATGGTGTTTATTTGAAGTTTGTGCTGTCTCTCCATTCTGCTAGGAATCATCAATAACATGGGAATTCATGGTAGCAATAGGCAACGACACATTTATGCAGGAACATGATCTGTGCACCTACATTTCATGTAAAGTCTCAGCTTTCCCTTGCTCTTTACTCACACATGCCCATACAGGGAGAACACATAAAGCTTAACACAAATGCTATAGCTGAGGGAAATAAGCTACAGACCAAAAGCTGACTTTCCAAAGGGAATATACACACATCCTTGTAAGCCCATGTCGAAGTACTTTCAGCATATCTGGCTTTCACATATGAGCTAACCCTGCTCTGTTGACTGGGGGTTGTGTTTCCCCTTTTCCAGTCTGTGGGAACTTTACAGGACTTCTCCACAGCTTCTCAGATATGCTGAAGAGTGGCTTAGGAACTTCATCTGCCAGTTCCCTCAGAACCTGCAGATGCATCTCATAAGGTCCCCTGGACTTGTGCACCTTCAAGTTTCTTAGATGGTCTCAAACCTGATCTCCTACAGTGGGTGGTTCTTCATTCTCCCGGTCCCTGCCTTTGCCTTCTGTAACCTGGGCAGTGCTGGACAGAGCCCTTGAAGGTGAAGACTGAGGCAAAAAATTCGTTGAGTACCTCAGCCTTCCCTGTATCCTGGGTAACCACGTCTCCCATTTTGCTCTAGAGGGGGCTCACATTTTCCTTCATCCTTGTATAACCAACTTACCTATAGAAGTTTTTCTTGCTGGCCTTGACATCCCTGGCCAGATTTCATTCTGTCAGGGCTTTAGCTTTCCTAACCTGAACCCTGGCTGCTCGAACAGTTTCTCTGTATTCCTCCCAGGCTGCCTGCCCCTGCTTGTGTCCCTTCATGTGCTGAGAATCTGTAGAAAAGAGAGAAGCATATTAAACATTTAACATCTTCCAATGTCTGTATCAGCTGTGGACTTTTATGAAAATCACTATTTTGGTGAAGAGAAATACGCGTGATTCAAGAAAACCTTAGCCATGCCTACAGGAGATACTCCAAAAGAGCTTTTATCCATGTGAAAAATGCTAGCTCTGTAACGCTGCCAAGGCAGGTGTGAGCTTTGGCTCCCTGCAGCAGGAGAGCTTGCCACACATTCTTTGCCTGATTGAGAGCTAAAAGGGCCTGATTTCATTTCCGCAGGTGCTCACTGAAATCTCTTGCTCTTCAAACACATCTTCTTAACCTTTTCATTCAGACTGTAACCCCTCTGCCCCCCTCCCCCCAGAACAAACGCCCTCGAAGGAGCGGCTGATTCTGCCGCAGGGCCTGAGTATTGTTCAGTATCACTTTAGAGAAGATTTTATAACAAGCTCATCACCAAAATATTTGAGCATCCTCCAGGAATGCTTTAAGCATTATCACTACCATTTGTCATTGCTAATGCTTTACTCCCCTCCCAGGAGAAGAGCTTGCAATGGAATGCTTTGCCTGGGGCTTATTTGTAGTGGGATGGAGGCATACATATAGATCGGCCACTGGCTACTGCAGCTTGCTGGCTTGAATTATACAGGTATCTCTTGTGCATAGGTTTATGCTCTGGAAAGTGAGGTGAAAGGAACATACACATCACCCAGAACAGTATGTGGGGAGGTCTGCAACAATCCTTTGTTCTTGTAGGGGTCAGTCCTCGGGCAGCTCCTCAGAAAACTCTGATTTCAGCAGAGACAAACTGTGCTGAAACTGTTTTGGAGATCCAGTTTTACCAAAAAACAGCCTGTGCCAGAGTTGTAGATTTTCTTTTTGTTCTGGGAACATTCACAAAACGTTGCAAATGTCCTTTCCCAAGGTGGCAGCTGAAAAGCTGTATACTGCTGGAACAAGTCAAGCAATCATCAGTCTCCTTGTCTTTTGATACATTTCCTAGACTTGAGTTTTTTAAAAACATGGTAGCTTATAATTATTTTGCAAAATTCCTTCCAGGCAGTAACATCTCCTTTGTAACTGTTGTAGGTGCCAAAAGCTCAACTCATTCATCAGGTTTTACCACCTGTGGGATCTCCGGTGGATCACAGGCATCCCAGATGATGTCCACATCTGCCAGTTCTCATGGAGGTGGAACTCCCAAGGGTGGTACAGTTGCCACTGTCCAGTCCATCTGTAAGTGAGAATCTTCCTAATAAAGGTTAAATAACAAATGACTTCAGAGAAGTCAGCAGTATTTCAGCTCAGGTATACATTTGCTAGATGAAGGGATGCAAATAAGCCAAGTGGCTACACTGCACCTGAAGCAACATTTCTCCTGTTTGTTGCTTTATACTTGGTGGCAAGCTGCAACTAGGTGATAGGTGGAAATAGCTGCACCATAAAGGTGCAAAGATACAGGTAGATAGCAGCAACAGAAATCTGAAAACAGATACTGACAGATGAAAAGGGCCAGTGGAAGTTTAGGTTATGCCTTCAGCAGCACCACAGTGGAAGTTCATTCCTTTTTTTTCAAACACAAATTTAGGACCAAAACAAGAGCTTGAACGTATGAAACAGATTAGGTAGGAGGAAGCAGTAAAGCATGAGAATGGAGTTACCAAGCTGACAGACAGGAATCATTAGTCTACTTCTTGCAGCCTTTTAGAACAGCGTAGATTTCTTAACTTGAAAGGAAATTCACTGGGTCTAAAGCAGCACTTACCAGCTCAAAGCAGAGAACAGCACAAGTTTTCCTCCTTACCCTGCCAAGCTGATGTGGCCCACAGCTAGATAAATCAAACAGAGGTATAGAGAAGCCCAGTCAATACCCAAATGCACCAGTGAAGAAGTTCATTGTGGCAGTATTGGTGAGTGATAGAGAATTGGAGACAGGATTGAAGGTCTGAATTTCAAAAAGTGTCCTTTGAAGTGTAACACAGACCTAAGAACCAGGTCTCTGACCTGGGAATGTTTGTGACTGGTGCTCAGGTATCCTGTATTTCCCTGTATGGCAACTTTGCTTGGAGCTGTTCTCACTCATTTCTTTGTATTTGTCCTCAGCGATGGGCGGCAAAGGAAGCACACGCTGAACAGGAGAAAAGCACTGATCCAGAAGTAACCTCTGCAAGCACTTCACCCTTTACCAATGTGATTATCTGACAGCTTCTCCCCTTCCTTGCTCTCCCTGTGCAAATAAAGCATCTATTAAAACTATGGATTCTTGCATGAAATTATTCGGGCTGAGGAGGAGGGGCAGTTTCTTCCTTGGTTAAACATCCTCTGAAGCGTGGGCACATACAAGCCCAAGCTGACAAATGGAAGCTAAGGTACTTTGGACTGCAAGGGTGTCTTGCAAAAATCCCACATTTAGCAACATTTGACTCTAAGAGGTCTTTAGTTCCTCTAGAAATGAAAATACAGGTAGCTTGCTTTGTTTATTTTGTGCAGTGATCACAGTGAGGAAGTCACCCAGTTGTGAGAGAGAAGCACAGAAACACTCGTAATTTTAATGGGCTATCAAATTAAATTATACTTAATTAAAGATACACATAAGCAAATGAGAACAGGTCCCAAGAACCTCAGAGATTTCAACTGGTATTTGTATCCATCTACTGCTTCTAAGGTCCCTTTCACATTAATTTAAAGCCCCTGTTTGTTTATTGAGAGTTGTCAGCTTTTTTTCCACAATTGAACCAAAACTACTCCTGTAAGCTATACCTGGTAACAGATAAAGAAGAGAGCCCATCTTCTTTGGTATAGGTCTCACTCCTGGGGCCTCTTGCTGTTCCCCACTCACCCAACTCCTTTCCTTCCTGTGCGCTCATCAATGATGTTTCCCCAAACACACGTAACATTGCCCATTCCCTTTACAGGTTCCCACAAACATACTACACTACACTGTGATCTTCCTCCTGGCTTTCTGGCTCCTCACCCTCCCTCCCCTATCACTTCCCTCCCCCTGTATTTCTAAAAAGAAAAAGCCAACCCCACAGTGCTTCTTGTCCCTCCCTCTCCCCCACCTCAAGATGAAGGGAGACGATCTCCCACCTCCAGGCCAGAAGTTAAGGGGTGCTGGGTTTGTGGTGCTGCAGTCAACGATTTTCACCAATGGCTTCTGTCCCCCAGCTTGAGTATTCCCATCTCAGCTGTATCTCTTCACAGCTGGGAGATTGTCCTGGGTTCAGCCCAGCAGCAGGCTATGTTAGCCCTGAGAGTATTCCATACCAATTGCATCATGATCCGACAGGCTGCAACCCCCCCTTGCAGGGGCGACTCCGGACCCGGGCACGGGAGGTTCCGGTCTGGGCAGACGCAGTGCCAGTTCTGGGGGTGACTCCGGACCATCAGAAACTGCTCCGGACCCGGGCATGGGAAGTTCTGGTCTGGGCAGGCGCAGTGCTGGTTCCGGGTTCTCTCTCTTTCTTTTTTGGATCGGCACAGCAGCGGTGGTGAGGGGGGCTCAGGGGCGCCGGGCTCGGGGAGTGCCATGTTCGGGGGCTCTGAAGTGGCACCAGTTCGGGCACGGCTCAAATGACATAGTGGGGGGAGAGGTTTGCACTGTATATAATAGCACTGTAGTTAGTTGTTTTCATATCTTTTCCTGTTGTTTAGTAAACTATCCTTATCTCAACCCACGGGGCTTTGGGTTTTGGTTTTTTCCTTCCTCGCGGCTCCTCGGCTCCCTCCGTTCGCCCATCCCCCACCTCTTAAAGAGGCAGGGGACTTTTTCTAACTTTTGTGGCCCCAGCTTTTCAGCTGCGGTTTAAACCACAAGAGAGATGTGTTTCTACCCATGCAGCTCATGCTGTCAGACACAGTTGTCTCCCTCCTGCCTAAGCACCTTCCTGAATGGGCATAGGAGAAGTCAGCATTTGCCTCCCGTTGCAGCGAAGTAAATTGAATTATTCTTTGATGAGGGGAGGAGTGCTGGCATGGAGGAGAGGCTGATGAAGAGGGGGTGAAAGGTATCTTCATTTGCTGTGCTATGCAAAGTACTAAAGGGCAATCAAATTATAGTCTCCATTTCATGGGATGGAGTGGCTCTCCTTAACAAAATCTTATCCTGGGCACATGCTTAAATGTAACCAAGAACTGAAGTAATAAAATCATAGGCAGATTTTGTTTCAGAGAGACCTTGGTGTGAGAAGAATGGGGGCAGTTCTCTAGTCCAACCTCCTGCTCCAAGGAAGGTTAACCTTAATTTTAGACTTGCCAGGTCAGGGCTTTGTCCAGTCAGGTTTTTAAAATCTTCAAGGAGGGAGATGTCACAGCTGCTCTGAGCAACCTGCTCAAAAGTTTCACCCCTCTGACAGCTGAGATTTTTCTCCATGTGTTGAAATAGCATTTCCTTTGTTGCAAAGTTGCACTTACTCCAATGGGTCTTTATGTGCATACTTAGTGACTGTGTATTTTAGGGTGCTCCACTTCAGAGAGTCATCAATAAATACTCTCTCCTGAACCATAACCTAGACCTAAAAGTGATGAAGAAGGGACATCCTCTGCAGAGCTCCGTGCCTCCCAGTGCCACTGCTGGGAACAGACACTGGTCCACTGGTGAATTGTCACCACTGCCATAAATATCTACTTGCAGTATTGCTGTTGTATTCTGTAACAAATAAAGACAAGGAGTGAAGAACACCATGCCCAGGTGAAATGAAAAACAATAAGAATAATTAAGCTGTTATGGAACAAAAAACCAGAGTATTCAGGACTCTCGGACAGCAGCCAGCCTGCCAATCTGACTGAGGGCATGCTCTCTGAAATGGTGTTTTAGATGTAATTTTTAGCCTTCCTCCCAGCCTGGCTCTTGTCTGCTCTAGCATCTCCCCAGATCTCAGCCACCTCTCTGAACAATGCCTTTCACACATCACAGTCACCATTAAACACGAGGTAAAAGGTTTGGCCAGACATAAACAGTAGGATCTGGAAACCAGTGTCGGGAAGGGAAGGGAAGGGAAGGGAAGGGAAGGGAAGGGAAGGGAAGGGAAGGGAAGGGAAGGGAAGGGAAGGGAAGGGAAGGGAAGGGAAGGGAAGGGAAGGGAAGGGAAGGGAAGGGAAGGGAAGGGAAGGGAAGGGAAGGGAAGGGAAGGGAAGGGAAGGGAAGGGAAGGGAAGGGAAGGGAAGGGAAGGGAAGGGAAGGGAAGGGAAGGGAAGGGAAGGGAAGGGAGGGGAGGGGAGGGGAGGGGAAGGGAGGGGAAGGGAAGGGAAGGGAAGGGAAGGGAAGGGAAGGGAAGGGAAGGGAAGGGAAGGGAAGGGAAGGGAAGGGAAGGGAAGGGAAGGGAAGGGAAGGGAAGGGAAGGGAAGGGAAGGGAAGGGAAGGGAAGGGAAGGGAAGGGAAGGGAAGGGAAGGGAAGGGAAGGGAAGGGAAGGGAAGGGAAGGGAAGGGAAGGGAAGGGAAGGGAAGGGAAGGGAAGGGAAGGGAAGGGAAGGGAAGGGAAGGGAAGGGAAGGGTACTGATTTAGCTCTGATGAAGTTTGTGTCTGGTACCCTGTTCTGCTTTCCCCTGCTTATATCAGACCTGGCTTTCCCACTGTCCCCACCAAAACAGCCTCCAATTAAGCAATGCCTGTCCACTCTTTCAAATCTGTCCCATAGTCATCCTCAGCCTGTTGTGCATCAGAAGCTTTGCAACCACTACAGGACATCAGCAGGGTCCTGTTACTCTCCTGTCCTGCCTTGGCTCACCCTCTGCGCGAGCTTTGTTGGAGCACCTTGCTAGATCAGGCTCTGTCCCCCTGACCTCATGTCAGCTCTGAAAAAGGCTGTGACAGCTTTGTCAAACTTCTATTGGGGTATGGGTGGAGGAAGCTGGATGTGTGCCCAGGAACATGGCTAAATTTTTTAAAAGGACTTAATGTTCCCCGTTTGCAGCTGCAGTGTCACAGTTCAGCTGCTGTCTCTTTACACAAGAGGGAGCGAGCATAAGGTCAGTGTAAGGCAAGGTAATTTTGACTGAGGAGCATTTCATGTCTATTTACTACAGATTAAAGGATGTGGGCAAGTGAAAGGCAAAGCAGAAGCTGCACCCTGTCTTTATTGATTTTTACAGATGACCAGAGATGCTGCTCTTGCAGCCCTGTCCATCCAGCGTAATATAAATAGAAGCACTGAAGCTCTGGATATCTGGCACATGTGCAAAGATGGAATTGGCAGCTTTCTGGTCTTCAGGTCTGGGCTAGTACATGGCTCTCCTGAAGCCACCCTACATTTGCCTCCCAAGACCTAATGTAAGAGCCTGTGACCACTGAAATGTCGCTGTGATCGACCAGCAGCTCTGAATTCTGTTCTGGGACGGAAGAATCCCAGACATAGATACAGACTGGGAGAAGAGCTCCTTGAGAGTAGCCCTGCTGAGAAGGACCTGGGTGTCACAGTGGATGAGAAACATAACATGAGCCAGCAGTGTGCTCTTGCAGCTCGCAAGGCCAATGGTATCCTGGGCTCCATCAGCAGAGGGGTGGCCAGCAGGGACAGGGAGGGGATTGTCCCTCTCTACTCTGCCCTTGTGAGGCCCCATCTGGAGTACTGTGTCCAGATCTGGGACCCCCAATACAAGAAAGATGTAGAACTGCTGGAGAGGGTTCAGAGGAGGGCCACAAAGATGATTAGAGGGCTGGAGCACCTGCCCTACAAAGAGAGGCTGAGGGAGCTGGGCTCATTCAGCCTGGAGAAGAGAAGGCTGCGGGGGGACCTCATTGCAGCCTTCCAGTACCTGAAGGGAGCATACAAACAGGAGGGGAATCAACTTTTTAAAAGGGCAGAGAATGGCAGGACAAGGGGGAATGGATTAAAACTGAAGGAGGGAAGGTATTAAAGAATCACAGAATCGTAGGGGTTGGAAGGGACCTCAAGAGATCATCGGGTCCAACCCCCCTGCCAAAGCAGGTTCCCTATCTCATATTACATAGATAGGCGTCCAGATGAGACTTGAATATCTCCAGAGAAGGAGACTCCACCACCCCCCTGGGCAGCCTGTGCCAGGGCTCTGGCACCCTCACTGGGAAAAAGTTCTTCTGCATGTTGGTGCGGAACTTCCAATGCTCGAGCTTACAGCCATTGCCCCTTGTCCTGTCCCCACAGACCACTGAAAAGGGGCTGGCCAATTCCCCCTGCCACCCATGTCTAAGGTATTTGTATACACTAATTAGGTCCCCCCTAAGTCTTCTTTTTTCTAGGCTGAACAGACCCAGCTCACTCAGCCTTTCCTCATAGGGGAGATGTTCCAGACCCCTAATCAACTTTGTCGCCCTTCTCTGGACTCTCTCCAGAAGGTCCCTGTCTTTTTTATACCGGGGAGCCCAGAACTGGACACAGTACTCCAGGTGGGGCCTGACCAACGCAGAGTAGAGGGGGAGCATCACTTCCTTCGACCTGCTTGTTGTGGTTTAACCTCAGCGGAAAGCTGGGGCCACAAAGGTCAGAAAAAAAACCGAAGCCCCCTACCACTTTAAGAGGTGGAGGATGGGCGAACGGAGCTAAGAAAGGAGCTGCAGAGCCAGAGGAAAAAAAAAACCACAGGCTTGCAAGGTTAGGATAAGGATAGTTTACTAAACAACAGGGAAAAGTATGAAAACAACTAACTACAGTGCTATTATTATATACAGTGCAAACCTCTCACCACACTATGTCATTTGAGCCGTGCCCGAACCGATTCAGATTCAGATTCCCAAACGCAGCACTCCCTGAGCCCAGCACCCCCGAGCACCCCCCTCACCACCTCCTGCCACGCCGATCCCCGAAAAAAAGAGAGCGAGAACCCGGAACTCCCACACGCCTGCTCAGACCAGCACTTCCCGAGTCCAGCAGTTTCTGATAGGTCCGGAGTCTCCCCCGGAACTGGCACTGCGGCTGCCCAGACCGGGACTTCCCGTGCCTGGGTCCGAAGTCGCCCCTGCAAAGGGGGGGGGGCAGCCCGTCTGATCATGATGCAATTGGTATGGAATACTCTCAGGGCTAACATAGCCTGCTGCTGGGCTGAACCCAGGACACTGCTGGACACACTCTTCCTGATGCATCCCAGGATCCCATTGGCTCTCTTGGCCACCAGGGCACACTGCTGGCTCATGGCCAACCTGTCATCAACCAGGACCCCCAGGTCCTTCTCCACAGAGCTCTTCTCCAGCAGGTCATCCCCCAGCCTCTACTGATACATGCGGTTGTTCCTCCCCAGGTGCAAGACTTTACATTTGCACTTGTTGAATTTCATTAGGTTTCTCCCAGCCCAGCTCTCCAGCCTGTCCAGGTCTCTGGATGGCAGCGCAGTGTTCCTGCGTGTCAGCCACCCCTCCCAGCTTTGTATCATCGGTACTTGCTGAGGGTGGATGCTATTCCCTCATCAAGGTCGTCAATGAAGATATTAAACAGGACTGGACCCAACACCGAGCCCTGGGGAACACCGCAGTTCTTTACAGAGAGCGTGGTGAGGTGCTGGAACAGGCTGCCCAGAGAGGTGGTGGATGCCCCATCCCTGGAAGTGTTCAAGGCCAGGTTGGATGGGGCCCTGGGCAACCTTGTGTAGATCCAGGCCTGAGGTTGGTGGCCCTGCCTGTGGCAGGGGGGTTGGAGCTCTATGATCCTTGGGGTCCCTTCCAACCCTTGCCATTCTATGATTCTGATTCTATGATTCCCATGCCCTTTGCACTGGCAGGAGGCAGAGCAAGAAGGTCTCTCCTGGCTGTTTCCCATTCAGAGATTCCCCCATGTGCTAACACCAAGGTACACTGCCAGAGAGCAGCAAGGACCTGGGTTCCCACACACATTCAAACACTTGCTTTAGCTAGAATGATGCTGAACTGAGCAGTAGCAGTGAAACTAATGTCAGGCTGACAGGAAATAGCAGAAAAAGTTTAGCACATACATAACTCTTCCGATGAACAGTTTTGCAAGCTGAAGCTGTGTTATCCAAGAAACAATCTCTGACCATTTCATGACAATTAGAGACCTTGTTTCTTATTTACTTGCAAGGGGAGAAGATTTAAAACTGGGTTTCAACTTTAATATTGGCATTTCTTGACCTCAAGTGGTTTTTTTCCCTGTTAAAAAAAAGACCATCATTAGTGAGACCCGACAAAAGGTATTTATGCCAAAAAGTAGGAAAACCAAAGCAAGGATCCTTAACCACATATCATTCTGGCATTACTAGTTTGGATTGTTTTTCCCATCTTTACATCCTGTTGTGTTGAGAGCTAGCCTAGATAGCTCTACTGAAGCAGGGAGCATCCTCAGCAGCATCTGAATGCACTTAACTGAGTCAGCTCTAATAGATCTACAGGAGAGCAAAGGTAAATGCTTCCTCCTGAAAGCCTTACTTGCAGACCACTTAAACCAATTCATATGCACATTACTACAGACGAAGTATTTACATTTTTAACGGAATATAATTGCAAAGGTCAAATAACAACAAATATGGCAATCTAAATCCCTCCTGTCTCCCAGTCAATCTTTCCACAACAAATAGGCAGAGAGAGAAAGAGAGAGAGAGAGAGAGAGAGAGAGGGAGGAGAAAGGGAAAGAGGCAGCCGTGTGTGATTACCGGAGCAATAGCACTGGAGCAATACACTGCAGAAAGCACATAGCTCTCTGCACGGAAATCAATTCCTCCCGTGGGACGGGGTCGATAGTTGTCTGACAGGACAGTATACAGGCAATTTAATAGCATTTTATCTAAATGAATCTATTCCTACACACACACACACACCCACCAGCCTCACGGTTCGTAAGATTGCTCCCTTAGTAAAATGGATTTATTTATTTTTTATCTTACAACAGGAAAGTATTTATCATTCTGAAGACACTCCCACTGTCTATTAAAAAGCATTTATCCTTGTTAGTTGCTCATTACCTGCAACTCTTTCCCAACATTGTTATTCTAATTAGCTAACTCATTCACGCAGCCCATAAAAAAATCACTTCCAGTTACTCTGGAAACATTTTTCTTACCATAAAAACCATTTTAAACTCTAGGTCACCCTTTCAGGAAGCATAAACCCACAAAGCAACCAAATGCAGTTGACTTGAGGGTCTGTTAGTATCCAAAATGACATTTTTTGTGCAAGAAAAAAAAATCTATTTTTTTGAGGAATGCCTTATACACAGGGATTGTTTGTCCAGTGTATCTATTTTAATAACACATAATAAATAATAAATACGAAATAATAAAGCCAAGCTGATCTTATTAGTGAATATCTGTGTGAAGCAAATGGTAATGAATAAGAACCCCTAATAAGCGTAATTCCAAGGATGGATCTTCGGCGCTCTGGGAGTTTGGTATTGTGCCCCAAAGGCTCTTGTAAATCCAGCTGCAGTTCTTGCTCATCATTTAGAAGATTAGGGGTTGATAAGCGACAGTCAAGCCTTATTAGAACAGGCTAAGGCAACAGGAAACATTAATTGGGTAATTTAATGCACAAGGAGACAATAAATGCCTGCATTGTGGTTCAGATGCCGCTTCCTCTGTTCGTTTGTTCACGTCTTATTTTGCAAAATCCTCACAAATTTTCTGTGAAGGGACTGCAAGGCAAACTCTCAGTTTAAAAATACCAGAATTTTTTTGTCATTTCCTATGGCTTCCCTTTATCTCCTGTGTTCCTAGAAGGGCCCATCAGTAGCCCTGCCCTTAGAAGCCACAGAACAAATACTACTCCCTTGCCCAAGGATCCCCCCCTCAACAAAGGAGGGGAGAGACCCAAGGTACAGCAACTATCTTCAGTGGAATAGCGTGTCACCAATTTACTCATGCCAAGGTTTCATCACACTGCACACACACACAGCAGGAGCAGTGTGACTTTGGGAGAAAGTCCAGTCTTTCTTTTCCTCTAGAAAGCTGGGAGCACTTAACAAATCCATCTTCCCTCCCACTGTTCTGGAGGAGGTGGAGAAATCATTGACTGATCTTCACCTGGAAGTAAGGAACATGAGGGGAAACTTCTGACATGTGTATTTCTTCCCTACTTGATGCCAGAATTAATCCACTCATGTGTGGATTCACTCAGTCCCCTCAGTGGCAGATACTGGTTTCTGGAATACTCAAATCCCTCAGTCATATTCCAGCCCCTCATTTGGATCCCATTCTAAGATTTCCTTCCCTGAGATACCTTTCCTACAGCTGAACAGGAGGGAAAAGAGGTTCTCTTGCAGATGAAGAAATCCAACATGAGAAGGGAATAGTCTATCCTTTACTTACCTAACCTAGGCACCCTTTCCTTCTCATTTTTAGTACTGTAACTTGGAAGGTTGGGGGTGATAATTCATGGACGCTTTATTTAAATAGTTTACATTTGCAGCAATTTAAATATTACAGTGCAGTTTGAAGGCATGCAAGCACTGTTAATTTCCAATTAACATGGAACGTTACGCTCTGTCTCACAGCATCCAACCTCACTTCTTGTGGCTTTACTCCACTCCCAAGCACGGCTTTCGAAACATTCCTTGGGATCATCCCCAGCCACAGCCTCTCCCTGCCACCCAGCAGCTGTGAACAAGGTTCCCCGTGTCTGCAGCGCTGGCTTGTTGTCTGCTGCAGAGAAATTCACTCTGGACAGAGCTCCCCTAACACTTCAAGCTTCTTCATCCCCATCATGTTTGAAGCTGGCATCCTTTTCACAACACCCCCTATTTTAGGAAGGAGGTAAGAAGGAGGTAGCCTCTCTGACTGCATTAAGCATATGACGTGATGCTGCAGAGTGCCTATTAACAGGTCCCTGAAGTCATGGGAGCCTTGGTGGAAGGGGCAGGGTCCACAAACAGCCCAGTACAACATCCTGTCCACCACACATAAAACACCACTGTAGCTCACCCTTTGCATCTCCCCAAGGACTGAGCAAATGAAACCAGCGTGAGGCTGCCCACTAAGCCAAAAATAAGCAACGTGCACATCTTCTTGTTGAAGCAGTGCTTGGAATGCTGGATGCACTATGTGGGACAGCCAATGGCAAACCTATTCCAATGGACAGAGTGCAAGGGTAAGTCAAGGCACATCTTGGAAGATCTGGCGGTCTACTTGGAGCAAGCCCAACAAATTCCTTTCACACCAGCAAGCAGGTACCCAGTGATTGGGTTAAAGTCATCTCCTTTCCTCTTCTGGAGAGAAGGGCGTCCCAATGCTCCTTCTGTGAGGCTTTCATCCCACTGAAATTCTGAGTGCTGTGACCATAGTGGAAAACAATAAAATTGTGCAAACTGCCCACAACGGTCCATCTCCTTAGGGCTTTCCACATTAAAGAGGCACAACAATTCCATTTAACTACACAGTAATACAGAAGATTATAAGAACATTCCCTTGTAAAAATATTCATCAATAATGATTACAGTAATTACCTTAAAATTATTCCCTGCTTTTCTCTGTACCACCATGGGGGAAAAAATGAGCATTGAAATATATCCTGGTTTAATGGTCATCTAATACAAGCAATATTTTATCTAAGCTACCTCAGTTTTACCCATGGTTTGGTGGTTTGGGGATTTTTTAAAGGATGCCTGAATGTGTAAATAAATAAATAAGTAGATAGATTTCCCTTAATGTAATAAAATCTCATACAAAATATTGTCCCTAAGGAAAAAAAAAGTATAAGCTACAGAAGCAGTTCTTAAAATTCAGATGTTGTTTTTTTGCAGCCCTTTGGAATCAGAATTTCCACCTAGCCAAGATTTTTACTGGCCAGTTTTAAGCTACCTCTGCAATTTATGTTTATACATAAACAGCTCTGATTTTAATTGCTATCAACTTCTTATATTTGATAGATGGTCTTAAACATTTTTTGCCTCCAGAGACTATTTACTTTGCCTAGTATTGACACACTTTCAAGATTTATACTTCTCTAAGGAACAAAGTTTACAATAAAATATAATGTATTCCGTGGCTGTGAATGGTAATGTTCCTAAACAATCCAAAGATATTTCACAACTGATAGTTATTTCCCTTTCATGCCTAGTATAGTCCCTTTAGTCCTTGGACAGACTTAGGGTTTTAAAGAAAACTAAAATGTCCAATTTCCCTAATTTAATCTTTCAGAAATCCAATTGGACATAAATTAGGGTTTCTTCCACTGCAGCCATTATTAGACTAATAATTACACTTCCATTTTTCACAATAATCATTTTAAGAGGGTAACTCTTGTGGAGGGGACCCGTTCAGGTATGGGACTGGAATAGCCCCTTGCAGAGCTCAACTATCACACTGCAGTCAGAAACAGGGGGTGCTACGGGAGCGCCAAGTATGATGCCAAACGTGCAAGTGGCCACTAATTACTAGGCAAACACAAGGTGGTAGATGAACGAAGTCATATCCAGACCAAAACATTTGGATCCAGTTTGCTGGCAGCAATCATGAGTCACCTTGCCTAGAGAAACCCCAGAGGGGAAGGAAGGGTTCTTAGGAAAAAAATCCATCAAGCTGTACCATGTCCATGCAACCGCTGTTGCATTGCTGCACAAGCAGCATCAGAAGCAACTTCAAAACCAGCTGAAAGGATCTGCAGCACTGAAACAATTCATGGACATTACTTTAGTGACAAAGTACAGCTCTCAGCCTTCTGAGGATGTGCTTTCAAGGGAGAAGGTTTCTTTTTTCTTTTTTCTTTTTTCTTTTTTCTTTTTTCTTTTTTCTTTTTCCTTTTTTCTTTTTTCTTTTTTCTTGTTTCTTTTTTCTTTTTTCTTGTTTCTTTTTTCTTGTTTCTTTTTTCTTAATTTCATTCACCATTTCATATAGCTTTTAGCTCTTTAATATAGCTCTTTAATATAGCTCTTTAATATAGCTCTTTAATATAGCTTTATATGTTCATCTATTTTGTAAATAGCTTAGATAATGCCCCACAGCTCCTTTGCAAAGGAAAAGGAAAGACAGCTCTGGGTTGCTCTCTTTTTACCTTCTCAAAGATGACCAGGCACCCTAGCAATAAAAAGAAACACGTTCCACACATACCATCACCTCTCTTCCTCACTGACTGGGGAATGAAGAGGAGGTTCTTCACGGTCTGCCATCATGAAGTTAATTTTACTTGGGCATGGTGGTTTGTGTTGCAAAGACTTTTTGCAGTATCACTAACGAATTTCCAACAAAAATTGATTAGGGTGTAAATTAACTCTAGAAATCTATTTCAAGATATAAAACTAATAATTCTTCTTTGGTGCATTTTGTTTGTTCCTTTTGATGTAAGGATATAAAGCAGATAGCAATTGTGTACCAGTCCAATAGAGGACTTATAAAAGACAGTGATGAGATAATTATTTTCTCATTATTCATGTTTATTGTATCTTTAGCATAAATAAATTATGAAAAAAAATCTGTTCTATGGCTGGTGCTTTTCTGAGGAACTTTAAATTTCATGTGGAATATTCTTAAGGAGAGAGATACTGAAAAGGTAAGTTCATTATTACTTTGACCAGGTGACCCCTGTGCTTAAAAATGGTATACACACAATGAGGTTAACAGCATTATGTTTTCAGGTAATCTGTCTTTAAACCAATGACTTGGAAACTGTGCTACTGATAGCGCTGAGAACATCTACAGGTAATAGGATTACAAATTAATATTAACTAAGTGTTTTGGGGGTGGGGTGTCTGCTGTAGCGCTGCCTCATCTCTGGGATACACTAGAGTAATTAGTCTGTAGTGGCATACAGTGGTGATGCATGATAACTGCAGCTCTTCCCTGCTGCAGTTAGGCTTTTCCACTGACAGGTAACTGGGTTGTGTTTGCAATACCTGTCACAAACAGGCACAGAGCAGGCACGTGGCATTCTTGTGGTAAACTGATGCTGATCAGGGTGAGACCAGTTCTCAGAGAGTCCCATACTGATCCAAATGCACAAGGAGAAGGTTTACTTGCTTTTCTCCTGGATAGCAGAATTGCAAAAATTACCTGCTGTCACATGTGTGACACTCCAGGACTGGTGATACTGCACAGTCTCTTTAGGAGAGTCTGCTGTAGCACAGGGTGGCCAGAGGTGATGGCTGTTGTCCTGGCTGCAGGACAGAAGGACAAAGGCAGTGGCAGCTTCTGATGTACTATCATCTAAATCTCAAAACATTTTCTTCCTCATTTTGCCAATTAAATGTATCCACGTGAAAAAGAGTTTGCCTCCCCATCCCATGCTGCCATTTGGTCTGGGATGACAGGGTAATTTGGTTCTGCTGTCACCTATGAGTGCCTGACCAAGCCATACCTAAAACCAGCAGTCACAGCTCATCAGGGCTGTGGCATGAGGGCTGTGGAGACTGTCTTCCTGCTGTGGGAGTATGTAACAGAAGCACTAAGATCGCATGGCTGGAGTGCACGAGGGAATCTCTGCTCATAAAAGGACATGTGAGGTCACAGCAGAGCAAAGGCTACAGGACCAGCTTGTATTCATAAACAAGGGCACAGCCAAGAGCCAGCAGGGAAGCTCATCAACATCAAAGGTGGTGTTTGCATCAACAACAAAAGGCTCAGGCTTCGATAAGGCCTCGTGCAGTAGGCCAGCAGAGGACCTGGGCAGGAAGATGGCAAAAAGTCAGTTTGTACCTGTCATCATTCTTCCTTCTCACACTGGGAATGGAAGCAATGCACAGTAAACTAGGCTTAATATTTACAGGCTCAAAGGGTTAAATAAGTAATATCCAGAAGCAAAATATTATCTCATCTAAATATTGATCCTTAGAGGGTCAAACAGACCCATCCAACATAGGACTTGGTGACGACAAGTCCCTGCCAGCCCCAGGAGTGCAGTCAGGACTCTGCAGCCAGAGCATCTCATCCCCCAGGTCACACAGAGGGACTGTCACCCGCACCTGTGGGCACGTCCATTTGCACTGAGGCTTGAGCGAGTGAGAGCCGGGAGAGAGCTGTATACTTGTATACTTGTGCACCTTAGGGTCAGGATGCGCCACGGGGTCATGGGTTTAAACTGAAGGAGGGCAGATTTAGATCAGATATTAGGAAGAAATTCTTCCCTGTGAGGGTGGTGAGACCTTGGCACAGGCTGCCCAGAGAAGCTGTGGCTGCCCCCTCCCTGGCAGTGTTCAAGGCCAGGTTGGATGGGGCTTTGGGCAAGCAGGTCTAGGGAAGGATGTCCCTGCCCATGGCAGGGGATTGGAATGAAATGATCTTAGAGGTCCCTTCCAACCCAAACCAGTCTGTGGTTTTATGGTTCTACGATTTGGAGAGCAAAACCAAAATATTAAAGTTAGAAAAGTAGGCTAAGAAAAAAAACCTCATAACTTATATATCTTTGTAAGCATTTGAGGGTGGATATTTTAATGAACTCAGTTGCAGGATGTCCTCACAAAACACAGATTTTGAGAGTTTGATGTACTTCAAGGACTCATTCCCACAGAACTTGAGTGGGATTTAAATGCTGTTATCTGTGCATTTAAACCCTGCCTTCCAAGTAACGTGGAGTTTTGAACCAACAACTTTTGCATTTCAGCTAGGAAATTCAGATCCACAGAGGATGTCGTGTACTGCATCCACTTAAAAGTAGCATTATGCTCAATATTCATCCTCTCCATACCTTCCTTCTGTTCAACTGTACAGATCCCCAGCTATTTTTACACAGTATTTTGACTGCTTTCCTTGCTATGGGGTGTCTTCATACCCGTAGGATATAACAATGTAAAAGGGATAATGACTCAAAGAGTGAAAAACTGTAACAAACCCATCAGTGTAATACATAGAAGATAAGAAAAAAGGACTCTAGTCACAATCTATCTCAATTTCAAGACCTTTACAGTTTACTGTAGCAGATGTGATCCTACTTTGCACTCACAGTAGCCCTGTGGCAGTACCCTGAGGCAGCCAATGTTATCTGGGGGCAACTGAATGCAGGAGAAACCTGAACGAACTGTCGAAGACCATGCAGCAGAGTGGGGAACCTGGGACTTTCTGGGTGGCACTGGTGTGGACTGGTTTTTTTGCCCCCTAGGGAGTCACAGAAGCTCCAAATACAACTTTTAACTCATTCACATGACAAGACCCACCAACTATCCCTGTGTCAGGTGTTGCACTTGGGCCAGAAGAATCCCAGACACAGATACAGACTGGGAGAAGAGCTCCTTGAGAGTAGCCCTGCTGAGAAGGACCTGGGTGTCACAGTGGATGAGAAACTTAACATGAGCCAGCAGTGTGCTCTTGCAGCTCGCAAGGCCGATGGTATCCTGGGCTCCATCAGAAGAGGGGTGGCCAGCAGGGTCAGGGAGGGGATTGTCCCTCTCTACTCTGCCCTCGTGAGGCCCCACCTGGAGTACTGTGTCCTGCTCTGGGGCCCCCAATACAAGAAGGATGTAGAACTGTTGGAGAGGGTTCAGAGGAGGGCCACAAGGATGATTAGAGGGCTGGAGCACCTGCCCTACAAGGAGAGGCTGAGGGAGCTGGGCTTGTTCAGCCTGGAGAAGAGAAGGCTGCGGGGGGACCTCACTGCAGCCTTCCAGTACCTGAAGGGACCATACAAACAGGAGGGGAATCCACTTTTTAAAAGGACAGATAATGGCAGGACAAGGGGGAATGGATTAAAGCTAAAGGAGCGAAGGTTTAGATTGGATATTAGGAGGAAGTTTTTTTACAGAAAGAGTGGTGAGGTCCTGGAACAGGCTGCCCAGAGAGGTGGTGGATGCCCCATCCCTGGAAGTGTTCAAGGCCAGGTTGGCTGGGGCCCTGGGCAACCTTGTGTAGATCCAGGCCTGAGGTTGGTGGCCCTGCCTGTGGCAGGGGGGTTGGAGCTTTATGATCCTCAGGGTCCCTTCCAACCCTTGCCATTCTATGATTCTATGATTCCAGGGTCCATAGGTAACCCCTGCCAAAATCAGTTCTAGCTGTGCTGCAGGTCCCTTCCACTCACATGCTGGCATCTCTTGTACAGAAGGCCTTTGTCCCACTGTGTCTGGGGCACACAAAGGAAATGGAAAGCAAATTACTCAATATTAGTAAAGTACAGTAAAAACACGTCACTACCTGAAAACAAAGACCAGGGGAATAAAGAGGAGAGGATGTAAAAGGGAAGGTAGGATGCAAGATTATGTTGGTAAAAGCAATGACAGCCAACCTCTGGAATGAAGGGAAAAAACCTCCTAAGCAAGGAGCAGCCACAAGCATCTCTAGCTGAGAGGGTAAGGAGAACACCTCAGCACGCAGTTCTCCTTCCAAGCACCTCTTAACAGCAATGGATCATAGAAATGCTGGCCAGAAGGGACGTCTGGAGGTCATCTCCCACTCAAAGCAGGACTGTTGCCTGTGCTCAAGCTGGTCAACTCTGTCCAGCTGAGTCTTGAAAGCCTCAAAGGATGGAGGTATCACAAAATGTATTAATGCATGTCGTTGCCACTGATTTCAATGGAATTTGGAAATGTAGACACATGCAAAAATCTGTGTTTAAAGGCATAAGGCTACACAGTTCTTCCAGGAGCGGTAAAAAAACCCCCCACTGCTTTTTGAACCAGCAATAATTAATGTGTTACAGGGGTATCAGCACATCTTGTACTGGCTAGCTTGCTACTTCATCCTTCTTCCCTGAGAGAGCCACAGAAGCTTCTGGAGGTGCACCCATGCACCTGCCTTACCCCTCGTAAGCAGCAGAGGAGTAGCGATAGGACAGTATCCATCGTAGGGCTACCACAGCTTATCTACCTGGGCAACCTTGTGTAGATCCAGGCCTGGAGGTTGGTGCCCCTGCCTGTAGCAGGCGGTTGGAACTCTCTAATCCTTGGGGTCCCTTCCAACCCAGACCATTCTATGATTCTATAGCACATAAAGAAGTGTTTAAATGGATCCCTTCCCAGGATATCTGCAAAGGTAGGGAAGCACTCGTTCACTTCATATGGAGACCAGCTTAGCCCACCCAGGAGCTGGCTTTGTCCATCACTACTGATCATTACCTGTAGTGAGCTCTCTAGCAACAGTATTAATTAAACATTTACACGTTTCAGTTCTGCCCGTTGACTGTGCATTTTAAATAGACTCTGCTATACTCTCCCAGTGGAAAGATTTATTTTACTTTAAGAATATATAGGGCTGTGCTTTCAGTACTTTTTCTTTGTTTAACAAGAAGCTCTCTTACTGAAAACCCAGTAGACCACAAAACCAGTCAGGGGCTTTTATCCAGGATGTCTGACCCATCGCCTGACAATAATTAGTTCAGGTTAATTACAGCAAATCTGTAGATTTGCAGCCTGAAATCATCTCATCCCCTAAGCTGAACCCTCCAGAGGTTTCTTTTATGAGCTCTGCATCCTAAGGGTGGACTTAAAGTAATGAATTTGTCTCTAATAAGATTCATAGGTTTGTTCCCTAAGCAATGGTGTCAATTATAGAATCTAACACTGATGGCTTATTTTGCTGAAAATGGAGAAATAGAGAGTTTTTAATGAAGCATGCAGGATTTTTAGCATTTTTGTTTAACTCTTTACATTGTTGAAAAGTATAAAAATACAATTATGCGAAATATTGTACCACTTTCTGTGTATTTCTGTGTGTGCCAATAGCTAATTTCCTTCTGCTCTATAATGGAAAAGGTTAATGTAATGACTCTGAGATTTCATTTGGAAATGTTCCAGAAGAGTGTCTGAGTATTTGCTGCACTTAATGGCAGGAAGTAATAAGTGAGGTTGTGTATTGGTGAAAAATGTTTCATGTACTGAGAAGATTAATACTGGAGAGAGGCACAGGGGACACAAGCCCGAGGCTTCCTCCTCAATTCTGACACAATATAATATGTCCATACTTGATACGTGCCCTTCTCTAGTTAGTTCTTAATCATTAACAAAGCAGACAGTAAGTCTCTGGGGAACGTGGTTTCAGGAGAAGAGAAGGAACCAGCCGTAGCATTCCCCTCTCTCCTACAAATGAGTGGCAGGCACCTCCAACTGGGAACACCAGACCAGATGGTACTGGTACCAGCACAGTACCTACCTACATAGCAAGGTAGCGCAGTAACACCCTTCAAGGGTTTGATTCTGTCCTAATGCATTTGAATGTCTACACTAGTTTTTGTGCATAGTTATTGTACTTTAGGCTCCTGGAAGAAGAACCACCATGTCACCATTTTATTTCAGCATTTTAACTCACATTATTTTATTAGCTATTAAAGATTTAGCATTGGTGCATAGGAAGGCTGCAGCCCCTTCCTTCATCTCAAACTTTTCAAATTCGCTTTTACTTCACATCCCATGCCTGTTTTCTGAATCAGTCTGAGTCACAAAGCTAAGGTTTCAAACTCACAGAAATAGCTCCAGTCATTGCTTTTACTCATTTTAATAATTAAATGATTATTCTGCTTTTAATAATCACAGAGTTGTAGGGGTTGGAAGGGACCTCCAGAGATCATGGGGTCCAACCCCCCTGCCAAAGCAGCTCCCCAGCTCATACTGCACAGACAGGCGTCCAGACGGGTCTTGAATATCTCCAGAGAAGGAGACTCCACCACCCCCCTGGGCAGCCTGTGCCAGGGCTCTGTCACCCTCACTGGGAAAAAGTTCCTCCACATGTTGGTGCGGAACTTCCTGTGCTCCAACTTGCAGCCATTGCCCCTTGTCCTGTCCCCACTGACCACTGGAAAGGGGCTGGCTGATTCCCCCAAAAAATGCTGCACAAAGAGACAATGTTCCAAGACTCTGAACTCCACTGGAAAGAGATTGTTGAGATTGGATCTGGGAGGGAGTAAATGGAGCAGTAGCCATCACTAGAAGGGTGGATGTGGCTCAGAGGCACAGCACCCATGTACCTACAGCAGGTCCCCATGTTTAAAACACAATTTGCCTGCGCAAGGCAAACCACTAACCCTCCACAAGGGCATGTTCTGCTCCCCAGCCAGGTATCACGCAGGCAGGTCAAGGCAAGCCACATTGTCAGAAAGGCTTTTAAATCAGACTGCACCTTCAGCTGAGGGCAGAGGAGAGCCTCCATGCTTGGGTGCTCACCTGAGCACAGAAATCACCATCCCAAAAGAGCAGTTTGGGTCAACATGGGTACACACTGTTGGGCTGAACTTAAGAGACTTGCTGGGTACATGAGACAGGCATCAGACAGGACAGGCTGCTGCATCCACTGGTGGTCTAGCTCCAACTTGGGAGTGGGAACTGGGGGCTGTGTATCATCTTGCATATCAGAAGTCAGTGAGTTCACTGAATTCTCACTTTTTATTGACTGTCTTGCACAATATTCCACTGATCTCTGCTCTGAAAACTGCTTGTCTAATAATGTCTATTTTGATGCACACTTGAAGAAATAAAGGCACCCAATAAGAGGAATAATATTTAGAAAAGAGAAACAATTGCACCTGAAGATGTAAGATTAAAGAGAAAGATCTCTTCTCTAGATTAAGCACTGATCAGATGCTTACAGGGACACACTTTTTTTAGTTGGAAAACACTGAGTTTACATGGCAAGGTTTTGGTAGAAGGCAGGGTGCTGCAGGGATGGCTTCTGAGAGAAGACACCAGGAGCTGAGCTGTCCCCATGTCAGACAGAGCTAGTTTCAGCTGACTTCAAGAAGGACCACTGTCATGAGAGGGGAGTGAGAGTATGAGAGGGGAGTGAGAGTATGTGAGAGAAACAGCCCTGTAAGCCCCAATGGGAGAGCAGAGGGAGCGTTAGGGGAGACTCCAGGTCCTGAGCAGAGGTTACCCTGCAGCCCCTGGAGAGGACCATGGTGAGGCAGCTGTTCCCCTACAGCTGGTAGAGGTCCACACTGGAGCAGATATCCATGCTACAGCCCCTGGAGCACTCCACACTAGAGCAGGTGGATGTGCACTGGAGGAAGCTGCAGCCTGTGGAGACCCCATGTTGGAGCAGGCTGCTGGCAGGAACTGTGGCCCATGGACAGAGCCCACACAGGAGCAGCTGTTCTGGCAGGAGCTGTGACTCTACTGGGGACCCACGCTGAACCAGTCTGTGCCTGTAGGACTGTGCCTCACAGGAAGGACCCATGCTGTGGAGCTGTTTATGAAAACATCCATCCCATGGGAAAAGCCCACACTGATGCAGGGGAGGAGTGTGCGGAAGAAGGAGCAGCAGAGATGAAGCGGTGTGAGCTGACTGCAGCCTCCATTCCCTGTCCCCATTGTGCTGCTCAGCAGCACAGAGGTAGAAGAGTCATGGGTGAAGTTGAGCCCAAGAAGAGGGTAGTGGGAGAAATGTGTTTCATTTTTGGTTTTACTTCTCACTATTCTCCTCTGTTGTCCATTGGCAATAAATTGAATTAATTTTCCCTTCAAGTCTGTTTTGCCCATGACAGTAATTGCTGTCTTTATCTTGATCCATGAGCTTTTCAACATACTTCTCCCCCCTTGTCCTGCTGAGGAAGGGTGAGTGAGAGCACAGCTGGGTGGGCATCTGGCAGCCAGCCAAGCTCAACCCATCACAAATACCAAGACCTAAACCTACAATAGAAAACCAGTTTATGTCATATTTTCCCAGCAGAGTCCAGAATCATATGTTTCTGGAGAAGGAAACCCATACCTAAAAAATCCAACAGACTGATTACTCATCTCAGATGGCTATTTCCTCAGATTCAGAGCTAGGATGTTGTGAGTGTGTATCCCCTCTGATAAGAGCAGAGAGGGTCAGCCTCAGCCTGTGTTTAAGTTCAGATGCCCCCTTACTCGTTCATGCTTCTCTTCCTTCATGAGAAGTAAAGGAAGACTGCGTCTACAGTCTGGCAGCTGGACCACTTGTCTTAAACACAAGTTGGACCTCAGACTCATATTGCTGGGGGGAGGCAAGGGCAGGGGGATCATATTAGAAAAGGCTCAATTTTCTTCTGATGTTGAACCAAATTAAAATCTTACTATCTCTTACATCTTTCATAAAAATAAAAAATTGTTTTTCAGGTGTCCCTCGGGACTGACAAGTGGTGTTAATTACTTAGAAAACTATTTTGGCCACCTCTCTGAAAACATTTCCATCACAAAGTTATCAAGCAAGGGTTTAGTTAGGAATGGCACATTCATTTAGTTAGGAATGGCTCCGCGGCGCAATGTATTTTGCCACATAACCACCTCTTCCCACAGAAAGACCAGGGAAAACCTCAGGTGTGCAGGATATCCATCTTTTAGTCTTGTATTGCAGCCAGAACTCTCCTCACTTGGAACCTGTAACCTGTTAATTGCCTCACCCTCATTTATATGATAAGTGGTTCATTTCCTTTATTGTGATTGAATCCCCCCCCCCTCCCCGCTATATTACAAGAAAACTGGAGCTGCAGAGAGTGCTTGATTGGATTTCTTTGCTGTAGGCCATTTCTTAAACAGGTTACAGGTTGACAAACATAGAAGGGGGATCAATATCCATCCTTTGCCTCATTGACAAGCTAATCTTTTCAGTAAACATTTCATCAGTACCTGCCATTTGTAAACATACTTGGCTCATGAGGAGGGAGAAAGCTCCACTTTATAAGGTTTGGGTAAGTAATAAATGAAAAGACAAGAATATAAATGGGGCAAATCACCAAGATAGCATTTTTAGGAAGGTAGCCCTTCGGTGCCCGCAGAATTGAACCGAGCATGTTTCCAACCATTCTGAGTTTTAATTAGGTTGCATTACGCTCAGATCCAGTGTCAGCTTCTGTTTCTGCAACTCAGCTCACAACTCTCTCCTGGAAAGGTCTGCCCCTCAGCCCAAAATCTCCAACCGTCTTACAAATGCTTTTGAAGATCACACTCACCAGGATTAGAGATATTAAATGAGCTGAGAAGATGCAGTGGGGGAACTAAACCACCACTTTTCAATGCATGGAGCCTGCCTGCTTTTTGCGTGCTGTTTTCACTCCAGTCTGGATGAGAAGGGTCACCACCCCAAAGAAAGCGACATCCTCCTCTCTTATCAGAGGTAACAAGACTATTTTGAGTGAGGTTTTAATGAAGCTGAGGCTCTACTCATCACTTAAAACTCATGAGTCATACTCCAAAAGAAAGCAAACCAGTGATGTGAAGTGTGTTTAGAGACATCTTATTCTGTTTGCTTTTGTGTCACATGTTGAAGTCTCCTTCCCCCACAGCGATGTGGGCTAGAAACTGGCATTGTCTCTTACATAAATGAGGGCCAGGATGATTGCTATATTTAGGTTTCTCTTCCAGTCCTGCCTATTAGAATTGCATGGCTGAATGACAAATGCTGCAAAAATCAGACACTGAATTTTGGTCTAACTGAAGCCAGAGCATGAATCACAGAATCACAGAATCATAGGGGTTGGAAGGGACCTCGAGAGATCATCGGGTCCAACCCCCCTGCCAAAGCAGCTCCCCAGCTCATACTGCACAGACAGGCGTCCAGACAGGTCTTGAATATCTCCAGAGAAGGAGACTCCACCACCCCCCTGGGCAGCCTGTGCCAGGGCTCTGGCACCCTCACTGGGAAAAAGTTCCTCTGCATGTTGGTGCGGAACTTCCTGTGCTCGAGCTTACAGCCATTGCCCCTAGTCCTGTCTCCACTGACCACTGAAAAGGGGCTGGCCAATTCCCCCTGCACCCCATACTTAAGATATTTATAAACATTGATTAGGTCCCCCCTCAGTCTTCTTTTCTCCAGGCTGAACAGCCCCAGCTCTCTCAGCCTTTCCTCATAGGATAGATGTTCCAGGCCCTTAATCATCTTCACTGCAGAGCCTGGGGTGAAGCAAAATGGACTTCAACCATGAAACTCTGGGTTCACAAGGAAATAATTCTGCTGATGACAATTCAGTATTAAGTTTAGTACTATCTTTCTATCTTCAATATCAAACAAAAGTAGGCATCAGTGATGCAAACAGGCTGTAAAACTTGACAGGTAATCAATTTATTTTACAAGACTTTCCTCTGCTTTTAGGATCCAGATCTACAGCTAGCTGCACTAGAGGACAGCATTATTTCCTCTTGCACTCCAGAAACACAGCCAGAAGAAGGATGCACCCATGAAAACGGGTCCTTTCCACACAGACAAGTCTCCCTCCATTGCTCCAGCCTCAGCCTTTCCACTAAGGCTAATAGCAGCGGGCATGTGGGTGCAAACCAGCCAGTTGTGCATGTCCTACTTTATCTAAGCTGCTCCTGATCACAGTTACAGGACTTGGCGTGCCTGTAGCTTCAGGGAACTGCTAAGGAAGTTTCTTCACCCTAGGTTTCCCACAGCAGAGTTTAAGGCTTTAAATCCCATGAGATAATTTATTTGCATGGTACAGCAGTTGTAATAGATCGAGCAGGGTGCCTCCACAGAGGAACCCTGAACAAAATGATTCCTGGGCAGTTATGCCCTTATAACCTAAGCTCTCTCCCCATCACACAGCAGTTCAAACCAACAGTAATAGTAAGGTTTGGGGTCTTCAGAGTCTTCATCATGTTCTTTCTTTGTGGTGGACGACTTCTTTTCTATAGGGTTACTGCCTCTGCTAATGGTTGTAGCCTCCTTATCTTCCTGCTTAACCCATCTCTGGGGCTTTCTTTTACTTAACTAGGACAGGGTTCAGCAAAAGTTCAACATATCTAGGTGAAGGTTCATTGCTTGTGACCAATGGCTTTGGCAAACTGGTGGTTCAGCCCCAACCAGTGGCTGAGCACCCCATGCCACTCGCTTGCTCAGACTGCCCCGGAGGCACCCAGGAGCACCCCTCCCCAAACAGCCCCTTTATGGAGGAGCAATGTCAGGTGATGTGGAAACAGTTCGGGACTAACTCAGCCCATCTGGGCTGGCTTCTTGGGGAGGTTGATTCTGACCCAGACAGAACCAGGACACAAATGTAGCCACTTATGCTACGTTAGTAGAGCCAACTCTGAATCATAGAATCATAGAATGGTCTGGGTTGGAAGGGACCCCAGAGATCATAGAGTTCCAACCCCTCTGCCACAGGCAGGGCCCCACCAACCTCCAGGCCTGGATCTAGAATCATAGAATCATAGAATAGAATCATAGGGGTTGGAAGGGACCTCCAGAGATCATTGGGTCCAACCCCCCTGCCAAAGCAGGTTCCTTAGGACAGGTTGCACAGATAGGTAACCAGATGGGTCTTAAATATCTCCAGAGAAGGAGACTCCACCACCTCCCTGGGCAGCCTGTGCCAGGGCTCTGGCACCCTCACTGGGAAAAAGTTCCTCCACATGTTGGTGCGGAACTTCCTGTGCTCCAACTTGCAGCCATTGCCCCTTGTCCTGTCCCCACAGACCACTGAAAAGGGGCTGGCCAATTCCCCCTGCACTCTATACTTAAGATATTTATAAACATTAATAAGGCTCCCCCTTAGTCTTCTTTTCTCTAGACTGAACAGCCCCAGCTCTCTCAGCCTTTCATCATAGGGGAGATGCTCCAGGCCCCTAAGCATCTCTGTACCCTTCTCTGGACTCTCTCCAGAAGGTCCCTGTCTTTTTTATACCAGGGAGCCCAGAACTGGACACAATACTCCAGGTGGGGCCTGACCAGGGCAGAGTAGAGGGGGAGGATCACCTCCTTTGACCTGCTAGCCACACTCCTCCTGATGCACCCCAGGATCCCATTGTCTCTCTTAGCCACCAGGGCACACTGCTGGCTCATAGCCAACCTGTCATCCACCAGGACCCCCAGGTCCTTCTCCACAGAGCTCTTCTCCAGCAGGTCAATCCCCAGCCTGTACTGATACAAGCAGTTGTTCCTCCCCAGGTGCAAGACTTTACACTTGCTTTTGTTGAATTTCATCTGGTGTCTCCCTGCCCAGCTCTCCAGCCTGTCCAGGTCTCACTGGATGGCAGCACAGTGTTCCTGTGAGTCAGCCACCCCTCCCAGCTTTCTATCATTGGCACTTGCTGAGCGTGGATGCTATTCCCTCATCAAGGTCGTCAATGAAGATATTAAACAGGACTGGACCCAACACCGAGCCCTGGGGAACACCGCTAGTCACAGGCCTCCAGTCAGACTTTGCTCCACTGATCAGCACCCTCTGAGCTCAGTCCGACAGCCAGTTCTCAACCCACCTCACTGTCCACTCATCTATCCCATGATCTCTCAGCTTTGCTATCAGGATGTCATGGGAGACAGTGTCGAAAGCCTTGCTGAAGTCAAGGTAGATGACATCCACTGCTCTCCCTCCATCCACCCAGTTGGTAATGACATCATAGAAGGCTATGAGATTGGTCGAGCACGATCTCCCCAATTATACAAGGTTGCCCAGGGCCCCATCCAACCTGGCCTTGAACACCTCGAGGGATGGGGCATCCACCACTTCTCTGGGCAGCCTGTTCCAGCACCTCACCACTCTCTCTGTAAAGAACTTCCCCCTAATATCCAATCTAAACCTTCCCTCCTTTAGCTTCAATCCATTCCCCCTTGTCCTGCCATTCTCTGCCCTTTTAAAAAGTGGATTCCCCTCCTGTTTGTATGCTCCCTTCAGGTACTGGAAGGCTGCAATGAGGTCCCCCCACACCCTTCTCTAGGCTGAACGAGCCCAGCTCCCTCAGGCTCTCTTTGTAGGGCAGGTGCTCCTGCCCTCTAATCATCTTTGTGGCCCTCCTCTGGACTCAGTCCAACAGGTCCATGTCTTTCTTGTGCTGAGGACCCCAGCGCAGGACACAGTACTCCAGGTGGGGTCTCACCAGAGCAGAATCACCTCCCTTGACCTGCTGGTCACGCTGGTTTTGATGCAGCCCAGGATAAGGTTGGCTTTTTGGGCTGCAACTGCATGTTGTCAGGTCATGTTGAGCTTTTCATCAATCAACACCCTCAAGTCCTTTGACTCAGGGCTGCTCTCAACCCATTCCTTTCCAAGCTTGTAGTTGTGCTTGGGATTGGCTCAACCCAGTTGCAGGACCTTGCACTTGGCTTTCATGGGCCCACCTCCATGGACCTTGCACTTCATGCATGGGCCCAACTCTCCAGCCTGTATGGATGGCATCCCTTCCCTCCAGTGTGCCAATCACCCCACACAGCTTGTTGTTATTGCCAAAACTTGCTGAGGCTGCACTGTATTTTTCTATCCATGTCTCTGACAAAGATGTTAAACAGTCCCTGTCCCAATACTGACCCCTCAGGAATGCCACTCATCACTGGTCTCCATTGAACATTGAGCCATTGACTGCAACTCTTTGGAGTGCAACTGTCAAGCCAATTTCTCACTAACTTTCCTGCTTCCTTTCTTCTGTCACATAAAGATGCTCTATTAAATCACACAGTAATATTTCCCAGTCAGATACAGTAATATTTGCCAGTCAGATAAACTTTCTAGATGGTAGAAAATATTAGAAGTGGAGATTGCACCAGATGTAACTTCACTGACACCACTGAAGCAGCATTAGAAGTATTTTGGTCCTGCACCTTGCTGGTGAAAACTGAGGTGATAGAACTTTTCAGTGCTTGAGGAATGAGAATAGAGAAAAAGTGGGATAATGTAAAGTGAAAAGGAAGTGCTCAGCTAATGTTCAACAATCAGGGAGAGGATTTAATGTAACATATTTCCAGCATATTGGGTACCCTCTTTTCTCATAGCACCCTGGACCATGTAGGTCTGAGAACTTTTGTTTTCCAGCCTTTTCAATTAGCAAAAGCAGTGTTAGGATGCATCTTTTATTTGATGTGCAAACTAGAATATTCCCATAACCATAGGTTAATTGCTAGTAAATGTTGCTCAAACAGTCTTGGCTATGTTGATTAATGGCTTCGGTGAGCAACTGAAAAATAGCTAGGCTGTTGGAAAGATCATTAGCAATTTTAACTCTTCAGCTATTGTGATGGGCATAGAGAAACAATTACTAACATTCATAATACATTTCATTGAGTACAGTGGCATCCTGAAATGCAAGTTACAGTGAGGTGAAAACAATCACTGAGTTTTCTCTTGTGTTCAATATATAGAACTTTACAAGACAGAGAGAGGCAAGACTTTTTTTTTCCTTTTTCTAAAGCTTTTGGACACGTCCTTGACAAATGCATGGGAGATTTTATACATAAATACAAATTCTCAGCTCTGCTCATTAATCCTATTCTTTGAAAATGGAGAGAGACAGAGATGCTGTGTGAAAGGTAGCATGCCAGTGAACAGACCCCGTTTTAGCTCTTAGATGGACAGCAATAATGAGCTGTGACTTGTAACAGCACAAAGTTTATGGTTGAGGGACTGAAGAAAAGAATGATGAGCTTTCAAGCTGCCTCTGGTCTTTCAAAGCTCTGAATACCATAGCCTCCCTCGGAGCATCCAGAAGACCATGATGCTTGTGGGAATTCACAAGAAGAGGTATTCTTACCTGGACTGACTGCAGACCCTGACTTTATAGGTTTGATGACATCTTTTTCAATCCCCCTCATATTCTTTGCAACATCATCCACCTTCAACACTACAAATTTCTCAAAAATTTCTCTCTACTAAATCATTTCTTTACTGAGAGTAATGTAAGGGTGGTACACACCCCTGAACAGTTGTCACCTCCCCCCTCCCCATTGCTTGGTAGTCCCTGACCTAGGATATAGGCACCATATAAAGCCTTTTCGTAAAGGCATCTGTAGTTCTCTTCCTGCCTTCTCTCTCTTCTGTGCCAGGCCAGATGAACTTATGCCACCTACCTTCAAAGACTCCGTGACCCATATTAGCATTCAAACCCCAGGAGGGGAAAATAAAACAATCCTGAACTGCAAGAGAAAAAGGATGACAAGAAGCTGAAGGCTATATCTGGCTGGTAATGAGACAAGTTCAATTGTAGCAGGATCCTGGAAAGCTCATCAAGAACAATCCCTCACATGGTTTCAGAAAATATGCAACAGGAAATTACAGCCTGAAGGCACTGTGTTCACTAACAATTCCCAACCAAGAAAGGGAGGGAGAGGACAAACCAAAATAATTGAATAAGACTCTGAGCTTTATATGCAAGCCCTGCATTTGCTGAGGGAAGCGGGCAAGCAGCCAAAAGGGACACAGTATGTCACTAATTATCAAATATAGGAAGCCTGCTTGTTGGAGAAACAATTCATGTAAAGCTTTCTCTATACTTATCAGCCCAGGTGCTGTAACACCCGCAGCATTCAGTAAAAGTGCATTTTCCACCATGCAACTCTGTCTGCACCAAGGCATTGGGTAATGTACCTGTGAGGGAAGGGCAGGGAAAATAATACCCACTGATACTTTTAAAACTGGCATAGCTTTTGTATTGACTCTTCTAAGAGGACACAGACTGTGCATGAGGAATGCAAGGCACTGTAAGCTATTTGTTTCTTGGAAGAAACATATGGGCTGGATGTATGCAGTGACTTCCACAGTCAGGAGTATACGAACCCCTAACTGGTAATATCCCATCAACAGCCAACTCACTATTGCTGGGGATTTCTTCTCTACTTTGCAGAAAGCCTGAGTAAATTTGGGTGAATGAAAAAAAGTGAAGGCAGGAGAAGCCATCTACATCCCCTGTGAGGCCCGGCAGGTCATTCCTTCCTCTCAGGTGGGGGCAAGTGCTACAGAGCCGGAGTCCATGTAGCAAGCTCTGCCAAGGCATTCTTCCCGCCCTGACTTCCCCTGGGCCTGAGGCCACAGATCTCATCTGTCATCTTCTGCCCCCAGCAGATTCATACACTCCAGTCTGTACACGTACAGGTATTAAGCACCTTCACTCTGTGCCCAGGGTCAGTGAGGATATTTAACTACCGAGTCAGTGCTACAAAAATCATTGAGGACTGCATCAGCCAGAACACTTTAATAAATGCAGGCTTTTCATGTCATAAATTTCCTTACTGTGTTTTCTGGAGTCAGTGTTTACCATGGACTGTGGATGCAGATATGGATCGAGCAGCAGCCCCAAAGCTGCGGTGTTTGAGTCAGCAGCAGGTGCAGACTCTGGGCTCACCAAAAGAAAAGGACAGGCCAGAATATAAACCCCCACATCGTTCCCATCACTTTACTTCACTCTCTATTTGCAGGGGCTCAGCTAAATCCCTACCAAGTTACATTTTCCAGTCAAATTCATGCAGCGGGGGGAAAAACACAACCCACCGCAAACCAAAACCAAAACCCAAACCCAACCCATCCTGTCTTTACTCCACTGGACGCTGTGCTTATTTTTAATGTATTCAATAAGGGAGCCGTGGGATTAAGATTATTAAAAAAGATAAAGTGGCATAGCTGGCAGGGCGGAAGCTGGGGAGTGAGTATGTGTCTCCCGGACGGAGGCCGGGGGCCGGGGCGGTGGGTGCGGCCTGGGCTGCCTGCAGCGGGCGGGAACCGCGGAGCGACGCTGCCACCTGCCGCCCGGCCGCCCGCTGCCGCCGCCGGCTCTCGGCGGCAAAACCACCCGGCCTGAAGCATGCGGCCTGCCCGACTCATGTATTCCCGCCGAAGGAGGGCGGGGGGTGGGGGGGCGAAAATCCTAAGAGCCCGTCCCTTCAAAGGGTTTTGCTAGGTAATCACCAAAGAAAAAATAAGCAAGCAAACAAAAACTAACCAAACAAAATCCCACAAACAAACAAATTAAGTCTCCGATGAAATGGAAGGGGTGAAGCAGAAGTGGAGGAAAGTCCCTGAGGGAAATCCATCAGGGCACCACTGTGCATGGTGGCAGAGCAATCACCACTGCCCCGCCTCTTCCTGCATCTTCCCACACTCCAGGGTGATGGAGTAGCAAAACACTTGTTTCTTCTCCTTTTCCAGCACACACTGCGTTAACCATATTTCACAGCCATGCCTGCCTTTAATGGAAAAGGGATATCTAATGTCTCAACATTCGTTGTTGTAAGTCTGTAACAATGCGTTATGGGCCTTACTGGGCTTTGCAGCCAACATGAGACTAGACACTGGGTTTTCCAAGTGATCCAGCTTTCCCTGTAGGTACCTTGTTAACTTGGCACCAAAAGGTGAGGAAGAAAGAGGAGACTGCAGCCTTCATGACTGGGTCCAGAAAATGGACGACCCGCTAGACTTCCCCCCCCCAACACATCAGTGAGCACACCAGCAATGACGGGGGAGAATTTGTGCTGAAATTTCACTGTCTTTCAGGATATAAATCCTAGTCTGGAATTTGATGACCTCTCAGCATAGCTTTGCCCAGGCAGGCTGGTCCACCCATAGCAGATTCACAGGCTCTGCATCCTGGACATGCTTTAGTGTACTCTTGCCTTCCACAGAGCTCTTTACAGCTTTTCCTAGGGTGTTGTTAAAACAGGTCTCATATTCTAGCCTATGTGCTGTCCATGCACATGTCTGGGGTGGGGTGGGGGGGGGGTTGTTATTTCTTTATAGTTCACCTGGTATAAGTGAAAGCCAAATAATTTCATCCCATTGATGACAACATCCTTGCAATACCATGTCTTGCTCAGCACCCTCCTAGACAGAAGAGCCAGAGGAATTAATTTTTGAGAAATTAAATTTCTTAATAGAGGATGTGGAAGAACAACAGCACTGCTCAAGAAAGTAAACCAGTTCAGAGGAGGAATCTTGTCAAGGCAGATTTACAACGGCTGCTAGGTTGTGCAAGGGTCAACTCAGCTAGAAGACCCAACTCCCTGTGAAGAAGCAAAAGAACTGTGAAGTGTATAGGGAGGAGCTCAGCAGAGAGGGGGTACATTGGGCCCCAGACCACTGCTTGTGTCATGTGGGTGCACAAGGATGGCACTCCTCCCAGGAGGGTAGCAGGGGCATGCACTGTAAGAGCATGCTATCATATCCTGGGGTGAATGAAATGTCAGTGAGCACTTTCCCTTCTTAAAAGCTTTATTTGCTTAAGCTTAAGATGTCTCAATACCTCAGCTGAAGTCATACCTGGATTTTTGCAGTTGGCTGCTTGGGTATCATAGGAAGGTAAGAAATGAGATGCTGGAAAGACAGCTCAAATTAGCATAGAAACCAATTCACATGGAAAAGTGTTTTTAAATACTAAGACAGATTTAAAAAAAAAAACCAACCACAAAAACAAAACTATCTAAGTCAGAGATACCCAGAAAAGCCAAAAATATTCCCTCATTTCAAGAAGGACATAGAACTCCTTGAAACAGTCCGGCACAGGGCCACCATGATTAAAGGAGTGGAATATCTTCCTTATGAGGAGAGGCTGAGGGAGCTGGGTCTCTTTAGCCTGGAGAAGAGACTGAGGGGTGACCTTATTAATGTTTATAAATATGTAAAGGGAAAGAGTCAGGAGGACTGAGCCAGGCTCTTCTCAGTGATGTCCAATGATAGAACCAAGGTCAGCGGATGTAAGATGGGGCACAGGAGGCTCCATGTGAACATAAGGAAAAACTCTTTCACTGTGAGAGTGACAGAGGACTGGAATGGATAGCCCAGGGAGGTTGTGGAGTCTCCTTCTCTGGAGACATTCAACACCCAGCTGGACGCATTCCTGTGTGACCTAATCTGAGTGATCCTGCTCGGGCAGGGGGGTTGGACTAGATGATCTTTTGAGGTCCTTTCCTCGAAAGGGCTGATTTCCCCTAACATTCTTTGATTCTTAGGTCACCTGTGGCACTCTGCAAAAGCCTGCAGGCCAGCAGTCCATTAGTCTAACATGACTTCTCTGCAGTTAACTCAATCAAGTCAACCACTTTGTAGGAGGCAAATCCACCTGAAAAACAAAAGCTGGAGACAAGTTGAGTGGCTGAGCTCCCCAAAAGCTAAGCCTTTCCAAGTACAATATGTAAGACCAGCTAAGTGCTTACAACTTTGTTGCCCTTGGGCTTATTATTATTGTTCATGTGATGCGGCTTTCTGACTGATCTGTGGTCTTACAGCACCTCTACCACTTCTGAATGTCATCTTTCACTTTTTGATAGGAGGATTTGCCTGGGTTTTGTCCTTTTGGGAAGATAAAGCAGGGAATTTGGCAAATTAAGATATGTTAATGCAAGCTTCCCTTTTTAGCACTGTTTTAAGATCAGTCCCAGTTCTTCCCTAAGTGTTTTGTTATTATTTAACACAGAAGACTGGAAATAAAGCCTCAGACCAGTTAGAATTCCTCCTCCTCCTGCTGATGCAAAATAGACCTTAAAAACCATCTGTAGGCCTCTAAAGATAAGCATTTTTCTCTAGTTTCAGAGCTGTCAGATCAGGCTTTTCTTTATTCCCAGGTCAGATGTGACTTCTATGTGTAAAACCCTGGCTGAAGAAGCTCATAAACACCTTCTTCTGCTCTAACATGACAGGCAGAGTAACCTTTCTTCACCACCTCCCAATCTATTCAACTCTCCAAGATGTGGCAGGGAGTGGAGGAATAACACCTACACCAAGTCTTTTAATAATACAGATAGCTGGTAAGTCAGGTTTCAGTGTGCACTTCCCAAAATTCATATGGCTTCTGGGTGAGTCACGTCAGCAAAGCTACCCTTCCGTTTGCATTTGGACACCTACGAATGCCATGGTTTACTACGCAGCCAGAGGTCATTTGCAGAAGGTGTCAACATTGTGATCATAGAATCATAGACTTTTTAAGGTTGGCAAAGATCATCAAGTCCAACCATCTGTCCAATTCCACATCAACGAAAGCATGTCCTGGAGTGACATGTCTATGTGTTTTTTGAACACCTCCAGGGATGGCAACTCCACCACCTCTCTGCACAGCCTGTTCCAATGCTTGACCACTCCTTCAGTGAAGAAATTTTTCCAAATATCCAATCTAAACACACAACTTGAGGCCATTTCCTCACATCCTATTGCTAGTTGCTTGGGAGAAGAGACCCATGGGTCATGAAGAATTAGATTGGCAGGGAGGTTTTAATTGTTGCAATCATACTTACATCAAATCTCTGTGGAGTCCATGAAGCGTGCATTGGGTCTATTTGAGTGACTTGTGCTTCTTCCATGATTGAGTATATCTGAAAATGCTCTATCTGAAAAGCTCTGGAAGTCCACTTGCCACCTTCTATTTAAATGAAGATAACTACAAGATTTTTACTGTTGTTTTGTCCTCTCTTTACCTACCTTCCCAGATCTCTCTGACATGAAGAAAAACAAAATGTCCTCAGAGAAAAGCTCAGACTTAGCTCGCTCAGCTAGGATATAGTACAGTCTTACACCAGCCATTACAGGGCCAAAAGCAGTGATGTCATTAGGAAAAAAATCAGAGTATTTCAATGCTGTTAAAGCATTTAACATCAACTTTTACCTCAGTTGCAGCAAGACTGTTTTTTTTGGGGGAGAAGTCCTGTTTTCATTCTCAGGGATTATAATGGGCTGCCCGTGAAACACCAACATGCAGAAGAACTTTTTCCCAGTGAGGGTGCCAGAGCCCTGGCACAGGCTGCCCAGGGAGGTGGTGGAGTCTCCTTCTCTGGAGATATTCAAGACCCGTCTGGATGCCTGTCTGTGCAGTATGAGCTGGGGAGCTGCTTTGGCAGGGGGGTTGGACCTGATGATCTCTTGAGGTCCCTTCCTACCCCTACAACTCTGTGATTCTGTGATTAGCCTGCTTGGAGTTGCACCATTTGTCAGCTGAGGGCTGAAGAGGCGAAGGCCCCCAAGACTGCAGTTACTACAACACACGTGCCTGAGTGGGAGCTGAGTGGGCATCCTTTACTGCGAACATGTCAACAGGGAGAGGGAGAAGCCAAAATGAAGTGAGATACAAAGCAGGAGTTAAGAGAGAAAGAGGTGTGCCTCTTCAGCATCAAGCACTAGCTCAATCTTTGTATAAAGAGATCACATACGATCTGCTGTATGATTTATCCTTTCTTAGGGGGTGCCTTCTTGTTGGGGAAGACAGCAGGCCTGCTAGCAGCATAGCTCTCTTCCCCCAAGATTTAGGCCCTGACAATATTCTTCTGTTCCCATGAGAAAGGAAAAGTTACTCATGCTGAGAGGATCCTAATAATCACATTCTCAAAACACAGTGGCCTTGATGATAGGTGTACAGGCTACTCTAAACCAAGAAGCAGTTATGGTAAGGTATTTGGGAGTAACAGAACATGTTAGGAACCAGCCATAACAAGAGGTTCAAAACAGCAGGTGTGCGGATACTTTTAGATATTAAAGGTAAACTAAGGATGTTTAGCTATAAGATAGGTTTTTCAGAACTCGTTATAGTTACTAACCAATCAATACGATGTGAACAGTGTGTGTTACCAATTAGCAGTTTTTTAGCTTGCCACGTTTGCAGTAAGAAAGGTATATAATCTGTGTGATTTCACCTAATAAAATGGCTTCCTGGCTTCATGGCTTCACCTAAAATTCATATATTGAACTGCGTGTTAGTCCCTGCTGGACGCCACACCTTCTTTCTTATCTGGGCTAGAATAGTTGCTGCACGATATGGATGTCTCAGAATTAAAATTTGAGGATTATTTGACAAAGACTCAGGTAACAGCAAAGGCTTGAGTAACTCGTATTAAAAAATATTTCATTTTCAGATGTTCATTATATGTGTTAAATCCTTGGTAACAGCAAAAAGGTGGTAACGTACAGCATCACAGTGACATACAATCAAGCCGTAACAGCGCAGTTTATTATAACTGTGTAAACAAAAAGAAGGATTTCTGTAATGGCACTCTTCATGAACCAAATCCTGGCATACAGACTGTCAGCAGAAGTCAAAAGAAACACTTACAGAGAAAAGAAAACTCCACATTGCAGCACAGTACATGAACCTGGCCAAAATGGCCCGATACACATTTCATAAGAGAAGAAAAGCTGTCCTCAGGATTTTTTCCTTGCTTGCTTTTAAGGAAATGCACTCTGAATTTTTTCAAGGCATCAATCTGGCATGTGAAATACTTTTACTCTTATGGTATGATATGAGCAAAGAGCAAACATCTCTTAATTATGACCATGTGAATACCTCCTACTGTGACATTATTAAAGGAGGCAAGAGATGATTTGAGAATGTTATTGTCTGTATAGCATGACACCTGCAGAAGATATTCCTTAGGAAATAAGAATAAGCTATCAAGAAGTAAAATCCAATTCACTCCATCAAAGAACCTTTTTGTTTGTGTGTAAATGTCTGAGAGAAAAAGTAGTATCTTACTTTTCTGTAACAGAAGTAAATGATCTGATTATAAGACAATGTACATACTTATAAGACAATAGTGTAAACTGTAAGATGGGGTTGGAACTTGAAATGCACTCATCTCAAACAGATTTTAAATATTAGCACCTAAAATGTGACGCTGGGATTTAAAGAACTCTAGTAGCTTTCAAGTTGTGCATTAGTTACGGCTTACTTGGCGGACACAGTTTTGCCAGTTTAGTGTTCCACGAGATCCTCTTCATAAAAACACATAGGTCTGAATGCCACTACATCTTACACTCATATACCTTTCCTAGGGTAAGTTTTGCATATGTTCCACCTGCAGAGAGAAGGCCCCACAGTAGCAGGAGGTATAGATAGAGCAGAGAAGTTACAGTTACGAAGAAATACTGGCAAACTGGGAGTACGTGATATAATGACAAGCTGGAATCTTCAGTTTACAGAAAGCTATAAATCTGCCCGTTTAAAAAAAGACATCCGACATGTGCTTACTCATATGCTGACACAGAGTTCATGCAAACTATTAAAAAACCCCACCCCTACACCAATGTTACCCTTCGTTAATGTTGCATTTACTCCATTCTTCAGATAGACTGAAGCCCCCTCAGAAGCAACTGGGACCTAGTGTGCAGATCGACTCTAGCAACTGTAATTGCTTCCTCTGCAATGAGAAAGGAACAGCAGTATCAAACAGGAAATTTCACTGAATCATACTTCATTTCAAACACTGTTAAGTTCAAATCCAGGTTCACTTGTCACCAAGCTGTAAGACTACCTTTTTTTTTTTTTTTAAAAAAAAGGAGTTATTTTCTTGGAGGAAGGACATTTTCTTCATAATAGCCTGGATTTACTACATTTCCAGCTGGATCATATCTAGCCACCACAAATGTAGAACCATCACTAGCAGATGCTTTTCCAACACCCATCTTTTTTGTGTTCTTCCAAACCATTGCTGTGAAGTGACCTGGAGAGAGAGAGAGAGAGAGAGAGAGAGAGAGATAAGCATATACATTACTTTTACATACACATGAGGGGCAGGGAAACAAAGAACAATAAAAAACTGTGGGGTTTTTTCTCTAACAGGAGAACAAGATGAGGATGTGAAAAGAAAACTACATCTAGTGTTCTGTCTTGAAAAAGCCTGATCTGACCTGGCTCACCACTACTACTCCCAGCTCCATGTCCTATAGCTGAGGAAGAACACCAAGTAAGAGAATCATGAAAGTAGTTTGATGAGTATCTGATACAAAAGCCAACAGAGATATCACAGTCTTCACTCACAGAATCACAGAATCACAAGGTTGGAAAAGACCTTTAAAATCATGGAGTCCAACCATTCCTGTCCTATGCTAAACCATATCCCTAAGTACCTCATCTACCCATGTTATAAACACACCCAGGGATGGTGACTCAACCACCTCCCTGCAGTATGAACAGCAGTTCTGACAGTGACTTTTATCCATTTGCTTTGGCCATCTGTTATGTGTCTGCACATCACAAATCACACTGGCTTTGTAGCTGCTTCTGCCTTGTTGTTACAGTCACCCCACATCATGCTACTATGTCTGTTCTTCCCTCTATGCACAGACAAATCCCATGGGAGAAACCCATGAGTTTCTTCACCTGAAATGAGCTCAGGCATATGTCTTGCTTGAGCCTTATTCAAGGAACAATGTTCCTATGTTCATTCAACACAGGACTGTGAATAAGTAGTCAGTGGTCTGTGGCTGATCACTAAATTATACCTGAAGATATCTCTGTGGTGGGAGTGATATAACTTAGTAGACAACACATTTCAATGTAAACAGCAGCATAGTATGTTTAGTAGGATGCCTATATGATTCCAATTTAGTAATTTCTAGAAATTAATTTTGCTTAAAAATAAGTTGCCTTTTAAAAACTCTGGAGTCAGAGGAAAAATACAATATTTTAAAACCCCTCAACCAACAAATTTTACTTACTTCCTCATTTCTCGGTTTCCTTTTACCCCTTTGTGAGTTTCTAACATAAAACTTTGGGGAAATAATAATTTTTCCCCTCTTTTTTTTTTCCCCAAGAAATAAAGGTAGGGGATTTTTAAAAAATACCAAAACAATCTGGCTAGCCAATTTCTTAAAATAAATATATGCTCTTGAAGAAACAGTGTCCAGTCTGAACTTACCTGTCCCAGAAGAAAAGCCTGGGTTTTGAAAGCTGTAATTTTTTATTTCACTGTACCATCTGTCAGCCACATCCTTTCCTGAAAGACAGAAAAACACCCTGCCTTGGAATCATGACGTAAACATGGAAGTGTTGCCCACTTCCAGCCTGGCCAGCAAGATCTTCTGTTAATAGCTGTCAAGAACTTCTAGAAACATGGAGAAAGAAATCTTTTTACTGAGAAGAGCCTTTGAAATGTAGGTAACATGGTTGTACGTGTAACTTGCCAAATATTTATTGCTTCACAATAGCTGTTGCTACTTGGTTACTAATTTACCCAATGGCTTTTTCTTAAGGATCTCATGCCATCGATGGCCTGAGTCCTGCTCGACACAAAGGCGATCTGCCAGTTCCTCCACTGGATGGAGTTCCAGGGACTGTGTGGACAGCACGGCCTGGGCAGGCAACCCACACCACAGCTGCAGAACCAGGTAGAGTTCATCCTGATCAGGGAAGATCTCTGCAGCAAGGTGCTTGTCTGGTAGGCCAGAGCTGATGAAAAGCCACCCACTAATTCTTGCCAGCAGTTAAAATTTACAGTGTTGAGGTTGGAAGAAACTCTGGATGAGAAAGGTCTGTGTGGCCCAGGGTCTGGAAAGAGTTGGGGCAGAAATCCCTTCAAGTCCTCAGATAGATCATCTGGTAATTTAGCACATTGAGTTTGCATATTTTATCAGCACACGACCTTCTGTAACTTTCAGCCCGGAAGGTAGTGAAGACATATCTCCTTCTCCTTGGATGAGTGCTCCTGTCATTAGGCTTCCACTTACGAGCTTTTGGCAGCTCCTCCCTCTTGGAATGTGTCTGAAAAGACTTGAGTGAGCAAAAGGGCACAGCAACCTTTCCTACAGGGAGGGCTCCCACCTGTGGATGCAGGTGTGTGAGGATATTCCCTTGCCGCTCCAAGCAAACCAAAGAAAAATGACACTTCTGACATCCACTAGTTTCCCATGTTCTTGTCAGTGTTTAATACTTCAAATTTCTGAGTGCATTTATTTTTAGTGGTTCTTGCTTTGCACTTGAGACATTGTGGATGTCCACCTGAGGATTTCTAAGTCAGGGTACTACAGCCAGACACCTCTGATACACATGCCAAGGAGCTGCTGCTATGTGGAAGTCCTTGTGTCCACCACCTTCATCAAAGGCTCTTGCTCACCACAGCTGTGTAAGGACTATGACTATGGCCAGTGATGTAACAGTACAGGCCTGTGGGCCTCTAAAGTTGATGTCTGCCAAAGTGATAATCCTTCCTTGGTTTCTGTTGAACAGTTAAGGGATTTGCAAGGAAGGAGGAGATTGTGATACACTGTATCTGGTGGAGGGAAGGAGCTCAGAGCAGAGCTTGCAGATGCTCTGTGCTCAGAAATCAAATGTTACTACTTTTCCATCACTGGTTGTTAGGAAATTCTTGTGTCAAACACTAGGGTGGGGGGGGGAGGGGGAGAATGGGGCTGGTTTTTTTCCCTTAGCTACATCAGTAACAAAATTTCTGCGCAGCATTCCAGGCAGTCTAACGCAAGGCCAAGCGGATTTCAGAGCAAGCTGCCAACACTGTCAAGCCTACCGTCACGAAGAGCGCGGGTCCCTGGTGGACTGCTGGCTGCAGAACAGCAGTGACTCATGTTCTGCTGTTACGCAGCAAAAGGTCTTAAACTTGCATGGTTCAAGGAGTCAGACACTGAGCTGGTTTAACTCCTTGGAACCTCAGTTGCTTTATGGGCGCAGTCTGCTAAAAGGGTGGCGTTGTCAGCCTGGCAAGCTGCCTGTCAGAGCTGTCACTGAGAAGAAAGGATTGAAAGAAGTGCCATCTCTTGAGAAGTTTGTCAGCTGAAAAGTACTATGAACTTATCTGTGCCACACTGCTTGTTAGGCATGGTGCTCTCTTAGTGCAGTGAATTTACATTTTCTACTTAAAAAGGTAGCAAACCCTCTCCTGCTTCCCAAAACACGTGTTTTGGAATATATCAACAGGTTCCTTCTTTCCCTGCTCTCCCTGCACCAAACAACAAACCTTGTGGATCTGTTTTAGGGCTGAAGTCTGTAATGCAAATAAAATATCTGCTAATTTGTTACTCACACTAAAACCAAAAGGAAGACTGAAAAACATGCAAAGAGCAATCTTTGTGCAATTCAAGGGGAAAAGAAAAAGCACATAGTAAAAAAACCCCACGCAACAACAACCTGAGCATACCATCTGTCCCACCCTAGATTTCGAAGCTATGAAGGATGTAAATGTATTTGTGGCAAGCTGGAACAGAAGTACAGAATGTGACTGCAGTCAAGTCAGGTCTTATGAAGCACACGTGTGTTGTGTGTGCAGGTATTTAAGTGACTGTACCATGTAAGCAGCATTTTTACAGATGTAGAACTGCATTCCTACTGTGACCAGCACATCACTCCCTCCCCCCCGCTTAATATATCAGTGTGATGTAGTATAAAGAGCAGTTGGAGAGAAAGCTGACCCCACTCTGCTTGCTGTAGGTCTAAGTACTCCCAGGCTCCAGGTGACAGGAACGTAAAATCTCCATAATGGAAAAATGACAAGACATGTAGAAGTTTTGACAAACACCATATCTCCTCATAATATATATTTTTTAAAAAAATTAAAGAATACTGCCATATGACAATTTCATGATGAGGGAGATGGCAATGGCACCAGATAAGAACACCTCAATCCTGTGCATGAAAGACAATGGGGTACAGCTGGGTAGCACAGTCTATGGTGTGTTCATTCCCAGCCTTTGGGGATGAAAGCTTGCAACTTACTGCAGCCTGCCAGTGAATGCCTAGAAGCTAATAGTTATGCTCCATTTAGTTGTGTGATGGATCAGGTTATCATTGTATGGCATTGCTGTCACCCTCTTTGAGGCATTGCAACATAGTCTGCAAGAAATTAAAGACTTGTTCCTGGCAAAAGAGAAGGTGACCAAAGGACTAGGCAGCTTTTGACAAAATCTGTCTTGAAATCATGTTAAAGAAGTGTCCTGGAAGCCAAGGGGATGACTTGTATCTGTCATAATGCTGCAGGAGATGAGAGGGTTCCTATGTGGAAGTTATTACTATGGGAGAGGAGGGGTAAGTACCTAGTGACTAAACTCTTTCCTCTGAAATACCTTTCTTATGATTCTTTGCCCCCTGGGGAGCAGTAAACAGTGCGGCGGTGGGACACAAGCCAAGCCAGTGCTCAGATTGACAGCAGTCACCCAAGGGACTGAGGGACAACTGTTTTGAGCCCACTGACCTTATTAAAAGCATGTAGCTCTGTCCTATGCTCAGTGCTGCAACATCTCTTCAGTTGCTTCCTTTGCAGAAGCAATTAGATGATTGCCATAGATTGCCATTTTTAAAAATATCCTTCCTGTTTGCATTGCTGTAAACCACATTCACAGTTGCAACACCTTCTCTATGGAAACATAGATTGACTCCACCCTTCTCCCAGTGATAGCTGACTGATGACCTCCTCAGTTAAACTTACTAGATGTTTATTTTGGAACAGACTGAATCTTGCTGTAATGAGTTTCATCAGTACTGTAGCTCTATGGATGTGTCTACACCACACAAAACCTTGGTAGATCAATCCCAGAATTAGCGCCCAAGTATAGTTCTGCCCAAGACTAGGTCCAGAATCAGTGTAGTCATTTTATTTTGCTCAAGCTACAAGCTAGTAATGTGGCTACAACGACTGTGCCTCTAGCTGTCTTGTACAGTCAGAAGATCGACCATATGAGGCCAGTACAACAAAACTAAGAGTCCCGGTGTGAAGCTCTTCTGCCGATATAACACTCTGAAGGGCAGAGAGAGAAAAAGGGGTGACTTGCATGCAAACAGCTGTCAGTACACTGCCTGGGCATGCCCTGCATCTCATCAGTTGTCCTGTTGTCTCATTACATTTCATTTTGAACTATTTTCCTGGGTGAGGAGCTCTACTCTGTGTGTGTGGGGGTGGGGGGGATGGAGGGGGGGAGGGTCTGAGTGCTGGCAACTGATGTAAGAGCAAAGGTTGCAGAGACCCAGGTGTCTGTGGTGCCAGCAGCTGAGCACTAGTGTGGGTGTGAGCGTGTGGGCGCTGGCAAATCACAAGCTGGACTAGCTGGTGAGCAGGTGAGGTGGTTTGGGAGTAGTCACTACAGAGGTGTCTGGCCACTGCAGGGACAACAGGGGGTCCTGTCCAGCAGCCAGGGAGCTGTGTGCGCGCATGTGTGAGGTGCACCACATGAGCAGCTGGAGTGGAAATGCACTCTCAGGCATCTGTATATCAAGGTACCAGCAGCTGGGGAGGCTGGAATACAGGAACAGCTATGTGGCAGCCTGATCCACACTGGAAATTTACTTCCATTGCTGATATACCTATATTAGCTACATTATCTTATGTTATAAAAATATACATTTATGAGTACATTACTAGGGGGAAAAATTTTATATGTTACTTTATTTTTATATGTTGCAATAGTAAGCTTCATCATGATCAGCCAGAAAGGGGAGCAGGATGAAACCACTGGTGCTGTTTATGTGAAAGCTAACTGCATCTGTCTGTGCTGATCTGTGTGGCTGCCTGCATATATACATGCTGTATACGTGTGTGTGGGTGTGCAAGCCTGGGAATACACCTTCAACCTTGCTACTGGGGGCACAAAGCTGTGGCAGCCCTGCTACCAAATTCAGCCCTCCCTAACATTTAAGTTCTCTGGTCCCAGTGTTATTGTTTCTCCTTGTACTGAAGAATTGTTAACTCTCCAACTAATACCACTGAGTTGTGAAAGACATCCTAATAAAACCCCACAGGACATATTTCTGTGCCAGGATGGGCAGCATTGTGGCGGTACACTTGTAAATAGGTACCCCTAAACCTCAGAATTTTCCTCAAATGTTTTTCTGGCTTTTGTTATCACAACTTTCTTTCCATAAGTCTGAAGGGAAAGAAGGTAGAGGTAGATTTAAATTTCCCTTAGAAAAAAAATCTACCTAGATTGAAGTCATACTGAAAGTTCTAGGAAGTAATCCTCTACTTCCAGCATCCCTCATGCAGGTCCTTATTTTACTTTATTTAGCAGCACTGTATGAGCCTGATGAGATGCAAGAGGTGCATCAAGGCTGGCTCTCAGTCAGAGCATTTTCCCTCAGGGCTGGGATGGAGGGTGTCTATACCACTCTGAGCCAGGTTCCTCCCATAGCAGACGTGGGTGATAATGCATGGCAAATTTATCTTACCAGCATTCTTAGAGTTCACAAGCTACAATGTTTTCAAAGGCAACATGGCACAGTTCTTCATGGCCATCCCAACCAGAATGCAGCCACTCAGTGCTTGCCTTCAGCCTCCCAACACGTGAGAAATGAGAGGAGGCATCCCGAGAAGCCTGGCATACTACAGCTGCCACGGCAGGCTGCGGTCTCTCGCCTTAGTGGCAGATGACAGCTCACTTATTTGACCAGAGACAAAGAGAAGTCTGCCTCAGATCAGTTCCTGCAGGACTGGAGGGAGGAAACAGCTGTCAACTATTTCTTGGATTACAGGGATAATCATATTTCCAGCGACAGCTTTAGGCTATGTAACTCTCAAACCCTGAATACAATTCAAGGTATTCTTGTACCAGGAGAGGGGTCAAACTAGAAGGCTCTTCTTGTTGAAAGCTTAAATCTTCTCTGAAACAAGAAATACATCTCCTGGCATTATTACAGAACTCGGTAAGAGCCAAAATATACAACAGCATCACTTTTTTAGAGAGAATACAGAGTATGCTGGAGATTTATTGAGTTTTGCTTTATCTGGGAAAGACACTGGAAGACACTGCCTGCCTTTGGTAGGCCCTTGGACCTACCAAAATTCAGCCTTGTTGAGCAGGGTACAAATTAACCATCCAAAGGGAACTATATGAGAAAAAGAGGAAGAATGAACCAGTTCCACAGAGATGGACTAAGCCCAGACAAGAGAATAACTTTCTCTGAAGAGCTAGTTTTCTCATTCTGCTATTTAGAATGATCCTGCTGCATAGGACATGCAGATGCCTTTTACAGAACAAAAGAGGATGCAGCTTAATTTTCTCAGCAAGACATTCAGTCCTGTGGGTAAAAAAAATAGCAATGAAATTGCTCAAAACTGGCAAGTTATATGTGGAAACAGCGCACTGAAGAAAACAAAAGGGATCCAGAACAAACAGGCATCATAAAATTTATGGAAGGATTCACATGTTTTGTTTCCAGCTCTCTAAATGTGAACTCTGTGAGCTTAACCTTGGGGGGAGGAGCATGGGCCATTAGCACAGACATGAAGGAAGGAGTAAGCTCAGTCAGTGAGTCATAGCCGCTATGCAAACTTTGCCGTTCATCTGTGCTTTCCCATGCTGCTCTGAACCCTTGCCTCAGACTTCTGCAAGGGACAGAATGCCAAATATGAGCAGAGCAAATTGTATTTATTTCCACCCTGGGTTTCTTTTTTCAACGTGAAAAAGTACTTGTTGGGACTAGAGTTGGCACTCGCCAAGGAACCGAGTGGTATTCCTGGGTCTAAAACTCACTTACTGAAATTTCCAGGCCCTTCAAACAGAACCTTCAGCCTACTAGAAATGAGCTTCTGTCTCCTCCAGGCTGTGCTGGAAATTCCATGGGTAGATGGGTATAAGGCAAGCAAATGGTCACTTTTAATACATCCCACCTGCTGCCTCAGCCAGCTGAGGAGTGAGCCCTGCCCACTGGAGGAAGCAAGAGGGAAGAGGCTGCTGAACATCGCTCTGACTGAGGGCTCACTGCAGGCTGTCTGCCCAGCCAAAATTCAGCTCCCCGTGCATCCAAACCTAAGGCTGCCAGTTACGTGTTACATTTCTGATCAGAAAAATATATGGAGTATTTTTGTATTCAGAAATGAAGGCATGGAGAGAGGCTCAAAGCCTGTTTGCTGGCAGAGCAGAAGAGACTAGATACCAAAAGCATTACCTTCTGTCACTTTGGTGTCTGTCCTCCACTGTTTCCTCTTCCCCCCCCCCCCCCCCCGCCCACACCCCAAACAGGAACTGCTGTGTGGCATGCATTGGACATTTTTCCACCTTCCTCACCACATCTGGCCTGTAGTCAACCCTCTCTTTGGTTGGGGAAAACTAAGGATAAGGATGAAGTAGAGGGCGTTTGCACCGTCTTTCTCTCCTCACATGGACCTACAAGTAGCACTCAAGACAGCTCCACAGCGGGGACATATGGGGCAGCCTAGCTGCCACATTGTACCTGCAAAGGGACTACCACAGTCCCTTACCTCCTCCATGCCTACACAAGCTCCTTGGTCTCTGTACACATAGGTGACTGCATACCACCATGCTGTCCCCATGGAGATTGGGCTGAGCTGGGCTGTGAAGGATGCCTTTTCACAGCAGAGGAAACACCAGTACTCTTGCAACCAGATGCTCTGAGCCCAAAATATGTAAGATGAGGCATTTATCCCATGTCAGACAGCAGGAGAAGAAAGCTTACCTGGTTGGTCATAGGATGCCCATGCTAGGTTTTCTCCACATTTTCCATTAGCAGACTCAGAGCTGTGTTTGAGGACCCTCGTGGTAGCCAGTTCTTCTGCATACCTAGTAAAGGAATCCACACACAGAGTCATGGGCTACAGCCATAGTAAGCAAAGGAAAGGAGAAACAGGAGGAAGCGGCGGGCATGCAAACAAGGAATTTTTCTGGAAGATGATAATTTAGTCCAAGTTACTCAGCTGCAAAGGCCTGAAGCCAGGGATGCTTTAAGATTACATAGATCTAGCAGTTCAGAAAAGGGAAGGCCTAGAAGCCATTTTCCCTGTCCTTCATAAGCCTCTGTGTTGCTGCTAAAAGGACCTAGAAAAAAATCAAAGGGCAGATCTCCCCATACCATGTTCGGCCTAGCACCTGGAAATCCACTGGCCATCCTTAGCTGCAACTGCTGGTGGGAAGGGAAGTACCTGCAGCAATTGCTCGGGGTGTTACCTCCTGACACTTCTAGGCCCTTCATGGGAGCTACTTAAATGTTCTCAGTGAGATGGAAAAAAAGGCCAAAGCAGGGATTCGGTCAAAGCAAGCATAAAAACCCCCTACATTTACAAATGAAAACAAGTCAAAGGCCAAAGAAGAGCAATGTGCCAGGCAGCACTGTGGAAGAGAAGGGGATCACACGGAGAATCTGAGGTGACAACTGTGTACACCAACATAGGGATAAGGACTGTTTCTATAGAAGCTGACAGGTGTGAGAGCGTGGGTTGTAGTTTATTGCCTTATGACAATAGGGTTAGGAAGAGCATCATGTGCAATATAATTATTCTCTTTATTCAACATTGCAAAGGCTTCAGTCCAGGGACAGCGAAATCAGAAAGACCATTCTCACTGCACAAGAAATAGAAGGTACATGCAGAATTATCAGGTTGTAGATTTAAAAGTCAAATAAGAGAGCACTTTTCCCACATTGTGCAGCAGAATCCATCACCACAGGATGATGCAGACACCAAAGCACATGTGGGTTTGAAAATGAGCTAAATATATTTACAGTGCATGTGTATGCAGGGGTGGGGCTGGGGCAATCTTCAGGACTTATTAAACAGCAGCAACAAAAAGATAAGGATACAACCTACTGCTTCAGAAAACTGTAATTTCCAGGAGAAATCTGTGATTTCCTGGGGAAGATAATGGGGTAAGGATCACTGCATTTGCTTTGTTCTGCTACTCCTTCCCTAATCATGAATTACATGCATCTGACAGAGACAAGAAATTTGTCCAGCTGAACATTTTGGCCTGGTCTAGTACTTCAGTCATTAGGTTCTCATTTTCTTCTGGTCTAATCCTCCAACCAAAACGCACAAACAGAAAATAATAGTTAGCTATGTCATTATTTTAGAAATAATTAACACTTGTCAGTTGCCAGGCTGCTTGACCCTGAACTAGAGGATCTCTAGATGCTCCTTCAGGACTTGCTATCACTATAGTCCTGTATTTTTTTCTCGTCAAGGATTCCCACATCCCAGGCAAGAGGCAAGACTGCAACAAAGTACACATTGCACACAGACGAAGTTGCAGAGGATCTGAGACACTGGGTGATTAATTCACTCTAGATCAGGCAGTTGAAAGCATAAGAATTGCATCTGAGATCATCACCCTATGCTTCATTACACTCAGAGATAAACAGACACCTGCTGAGGGTGAGTCATCCCATGCTAAAGTAGGGATCCAGTAGTCAGTTCATCTAACCCATCACAATTATTTGGAACTGAAAACAGTAGGAAAGAGACCACTTTCAAAGCAGATAAGAGAAGCACAGAAAAGAACCCAGAGTTATACCAAATACATAACAACAAAGATATCAGATATGTCTAAAGAAATGGTGGATTTCAGATTAAGCAAAATCTGTCCTGACAAGTACAAGATATTTCATATCTATTATTCAGGCCAGACCATTTCTGCTTCTTGCTGTCAACCAGTTTCACCAGTGTGAACATATGTCTTTTAATTCCTACAAGTTAAGTGGCAGATCAAAACCAAACAAAGGTTTCCTATTGTTATTCATCACAGTGGGGAAAGTCAGCTGAGACCAGAGAGGACTGTGAGGAATTCCAGAAGGACCTATAAATACCCAGCAAGGGCAATAGCACACTTAGAGATAAATGTGGAGCAATGCATATTTGACTGAATAATCCAAACTATTCTCACAAGTTGACTGTTCAAACCATCTGTAACACCTTGGAGACACAGCAAGTGGTATCGAGAAGTCAATTGAAATTTCTTCCTCGTTATGAGGTATCATGTAAAACAGAAAAAAAACAACTGTTTGAAGAACAGAAGGAAAACCCCAGCAGATTACAAAGGTATGTGGATGAGTCACTGACATTCCATCTCTTAGAAATACTGTATCCAGTTATCACGGTATCTCAAGAAAAAGATTGTGAAAAAATAAGGAGAAGAGTCAGATTTTGCTTGCTGCCAGAGGCCATGCCCACAAACCACGTACACGGTGGGCTGTACAGCACATCACCTGGCAGAGACGTCTGGTCTAGGAGTGCGGGAGCTGGTCCATCTGTGTGACAGTGCAGCACCACGCTGGGACAGTCAGTCAGGTTCTGGAAAAGCTACAGCCCCTCTCTCTCCCAGCCAGCTGAAGTGGAGAAGTCTCCACGGTTATGGTAGAAAGCCTAAAGGCAGATGAGATCTCATGCCTGCAGGGATCAAACTGGCCTCTATTTAGCTATTGTGGAAAGACATGTATTTTCTGAATAGTTTAATCAGCATTTACTCCTTCAGGTAACTCCTGTGACCACTGTGTGGACTTCAGTGCTGGTGAAGTGCTAAGGTGTGCCTTTCCAGACAGGCTAGAGAACAACGTTTACCTATTCTGGTTTTGGGGCAGGGAGATGGACAATTTGATCTGAAGTTACTTCCCTCTGATTCCATTGATCTTAGACCAGTCATCACTTCCAACCATGAAAAAGGTTATTTTCTCCATTACTTCAGCAGCAGTGGATGTTGTCCTGCAGATGATAACCTCCCACCTGACAGAAGCAGTGGAGAAGCATGTTTTTGGCAACTACCCTCTGCAAAAGCGACACACCAATGTAGGCAGATGAAGCCCAAGCATGGAAATGCATGCAAGGAAGAGTTAAATAGTTGTGACCACAGAAGTATCCATGTGACCAGCTGGTGCTCTGTGATGGAGAAAGAAGGGATGAAAAGAGTTGGGTATGGAGACGGAACCAGGCTCCTCACTTTCCACCCAGTAAGGCTTCATTGAACATCAGCACGCCAAAAGGCAGATATTTTTGCAGTACACACAGCAAAACCTATTTAAAAGTGTCACGAATCTCATTAGAGAAAATAAAGGACTGAACTCACTGTTGGGCTCCTCTGTTTAAATTCTTGCACAGTTTTAATGGAGGGACTCCGTGTTTCTTCCTGTAGTCATTGTGTGCTTTCAAGACTTCTTCAGCAAATTGTTTGGAAGCTGAAATCACATGAAAAAAAATGGCAAAGCACTGTCAAATAGCAACATCAGTGAATGACAGAAAATGCATACCCTGCAGCTAAGCCCCTGGTGCAGGCAGGACTGAAGAACAGAAACATATGACCCTCATTACCTGGGAGTAGGTTGAAATGAATCGTTCCTGCCTTCCATCCAGGAACTAACTCTAAGAGACACGCCCAGTGGGATGGTACAGGCTCATTACAAGTTGGAAAAAAATGCCAACATCATTCTTTTCCTCAATGGCAAGGTGCTTTCAAGCTTGTTTGACTCATTTTCATTTTAAGATTTCACTGCATCACTATAGAAAAGAATCATAGAATCACAGACTGGTTTGTGTTGGAAGGGACCTCAAAGACGATCCAGCCCCAAGCCCCTCCCATGGGCAAGGACGCCTTCACTAGACCAGGTTGCCCAAAGCCCCATCCAACCTGGCCTTGAGCACTTGTCTCACAGTAAATGACAAATATGTCCTTTGAGGAGAAAAATGAAAAAAAAATTGCAAATTACTGTCCCCACATGCAAGAATTTCCTGGATTGGTCGAGACACCCCCTGAAGAAAACAGATACTAGGATGTGTACAACTATTCAAATACTGGGAAACATGCACCATTCTTTTTGTGCATCATATCATACAAATTCACCAAAATCTCCAAAAGCACCTTTATCTGGCTGAAGACAAGTAATTGTTCACAAGGGGCAGGTGTTAAGGAAAGAAATGACTGCTGGGGTTGATTTTTTTTTTTCACCTGTGCTAGAGTGTATTCAATAAATACTTGAATTCCAAAGTTACTGCAGAGCTTTGAAAGAGCTCCTGTTCGCAAGCGATTCGCTCCGGCAGCAATTTCACTTTACCCCCTTTTATGACTTTGCTGATTTTTCCCCAGATTCAGAGGGGAAAAAATTCTGTCACTGGTCACCCTGTGGAATTTGATGCTTTAAGAGAAATTTGGAACCTGACTCAGGGTATTGACCTGTCAAGGAAGGCAGCAGGCCTGCTAGCGGCCTAGCTCTCTTCTCCCAGGATTTAGGCCCTGACAATATTCTTCTGTTCCCATGAGAAAGGAAAAGTTACCCATGCTGAGAGGATCCTAATAATCACATTCTCAAAACACAGCGGCCTTGCTGATAGGGGTACAGGCTGCCCTAAACCAAGAAGCAGTTATGGGAAGGTATTTGGGAGTAACAGAACATGTTAGGAGCCAACCATAACAAGATGGTCAAAACAGCAGGTGTGCGGATGCTTTTAGGTATTAAAGGTAAACTAAGGATGTTTAGCTATAAGATAGGTTTATCAGAACTCATTATAATTACTAACCAAACGATACAGTGTGAACAGTGTGTGTAACCAATTAGCAGTTTTTTAGCTAGCCATGTTTGCAGTAAGAAAGGTATATAATCTGTGTGATTTCACCTAATAAAATGAATGCCTGGCTTCCTGGCTTCCTGGCTTCACCTAAAATTCATATTGAATTGCGTGTTGCTCCCTGCTGGACGCCACACTGGTCCAGTAAGAGAAATATAGACAGCATCTTCAGAAGTGACAGGCAGTTTTCACTCACTGTATATTGCTGAAGGTTCAGAACAGACCAAATCTTTGAGTATTTACTCTGCTTTTATCATGACATGGGTTTCTACATTTATTAATGATTCATCAGCTTCATTTATATTTTGTTCTATTAATATATTTCTTGATGACCTGGATGAGGGAGTAGAGTGTACAGTCAGCACGTTTGCTGATGACACAAAATTGAGAGGGGTGGCTGACACGCTGGAGGGCTTTGCTGCCATTCAGAGACTTAGACAGGCTGGAGAGCTGGGAGGGGAGAAGTTTAATGATATTTAACAAAGGCAAGTGTAGAATCTTGCATATGGGAAAGAACAACCCCAGGTACCAGTATAGGTTGGGGACTGGCTGGTTGAAGTGCAGCGTAGGTGAGAGGGACCTGAGGGTCCTGGTGGGCAGCAGGATGACCATGAGCCAGCAATGTGCCCTCCTGGCTAAGAAGGCCAAGGGCATCCTGGGATGTATTAGAAGGAGGATGTTTAGTAGGTTAAGAGAGGCCCTTCTCCCCCTCTCCTCTGTCCCGGTGAGACCACACCTGGAATATGGAGTCCAGTTCTGGGCCCCTCAGTTCAAAAAGGACAAGGAACTACTTCAAAGAGTCCAGCATAGGGCCACCAGGATGATTAAGGGAGTGGAACACCTTCCTTATGAGGAGAGGCTGAGGGAGCTGGGCCTGTTTAGTCTGGAGGAGACTGAGGGGTGACTGTATTAATGTTTATAAATATGTAAAGGGTGAGAGTCAGGAGGATGGAGCCAAGCTCTTCTCAGTGATGGCCAGTGACAGGACAAGGGGCAACAAGTGCATGCTGAAGCATAGGAAGTTCCATGTGAACATAAGGAGGAATTTTTTCACTGTGAGGGTGACAGAGCCCTGGCATAGACTGCCCGGAGATGTTGTGGAGTCTCCTTCTCTGGAGACATTCAACACCCACCTGGACATGTTCCTGTGTAATTTAGTCTAGGTGACCCTGCTCTGGCAAGGGGGTTGGACTAGATGATCTTTCGTGGTCCCTTCCAACTCGTTACATTCTGTGACTCTGTGATTTCTGAATATCCTAGCTGGCACTACTGCCAGCTTGTCGCTTTTGAAGCCGAAAATAGACCTTGTGACTAGAAAGCTGTTATTGACCTTTGATTTCCCAACTTCCTCTGACTACTCAAGCCCAAGAACTACAATCAATCTTCCCTTCCTTTATTAGCCCATACACTATCCTGCTGTTTGCATTGATGCATTTTCCCACAGTAAAGCTGTCAGTTTGCACATCCTGCTGTAGGTGACTACCAACCCGTGCTCACGCTTTAAGCTGTTCTCACAGTTCTCCCTAGTTTCCCCAACAGCTGTAGGATAATACGACAGCCTAAGATAATCTCAGTATCCAACACACACAGAAAGTCATTCCTGCTTTGTGCAGTACCTTAAACCTTTTGAACACAGTATGCAGTTGGGTTGACCTCTTCCACACCAAAGTATCATTGTGGACATTTATCTAATATGTTCTCCATCAACATGCTATCAGGCTAGATTTTTTTTTTGGTAAAAAGTGTTGGCATAAGATGACTAGGAACTCAGCAACAGGAACCCTGTGACTGAGATGAGATCTGCCCACCACCTTCCTCCTCCTAGGTTTTCCTTCAGTTTTGTGTGTCACAAGTTGCGTATCATCAAACATAACAGGCACCTCCACTCTGGTGTTTAGGCACCCACACACCCTTTTGCTAACAAACATGTCCCATCACTCTTCTTATCATTGCTCCTGTGAATCCTAAGCCTCTCTCATCTGCATCATGAAGGGTCATGGTCTTTTTCTGAGGCATCTATCCTTAGGTTGCTGAGGAAAGAAAGCCTACAGTCAGTTCACTTAACTTCACTGATGCAAGGGTCTGTGTTTCCAGCAGGAAAATTTTAAGACAGCCTGCAAATAAAAGAAGTTGGAAGTTGCACCACATAGTCCAGGCTGCATTTTTCTGCACAAGACCACCTTAAAGTCTGTGGCTGTTATCACCTAGTCTTAATATCTCATCTGCTCTTCATTAAATAGTAGATAAACAAGCTGCCAGTGTGACAGTTTCTATTGAAAGTATTTCCTTGCAATGACAATAAAACATCAATTTCTTAAAAAAAAATCTGACAGAAACACAGGCTTTGTCAGTTGCCAGTCCATCCACTAAGGGAAGCACTGCACAAGCCAGGGCTGTACTTTCTGACTTCCAAAGACCAGCAAGACACGGACAAAAGTGAGTCTCTTCTAGACACAGCAGGCACCGCTCTGCTGTCCCTAGGGAACCTCCATCCTCCCCTTCCCTCAAAGGTGGCTGCTATAGAAACACTTATCTACTGTGACTCAAACTCATGTGCTAACCACCTCCCTCCCTCTGCACAGCTTCTCCCGTGCACGCTCATGCCTGGAGAGGGACGCCCAATGGACAAATGTATTTCAGATTCGGGGTTTTTTTTGGAAGATGTGTTGAGTTTTTTCCATTTTACCAGTGTTCCGTACACTGAGAAGCCAGATGTTAAAAGTGAGAGTTAATGGGAGCTTTCAGGCTCCCACCCAAAGGGGAACAGCTTCCCAAGCAGCTTTGGAGACGTACTTTTTTCCCTTCATGTAGGCTGTTTAAGCTGCTAGAAAAAAAGTGTTTCCTACTGCCAGGAAGTTATGTTTGGTCGTGAATCATTACACAGCTTAATAAGTAAAACAACTGAAGATATTAGATACAGTTGCTTGCTTCTCATTATTCAAGCATTTCCATCCATTTTGGATTCTTCTAGAACATTGGCTAAGATAAGGACAGCACATGATGACAAATTTCCAGGCTGTGATATGCTACAGACCACACCTTACAATTGTTAGGGTTTTGGACTTTCAGTTTCACTGATCAATGTGACCACAGAAAGTAAGCACAGGCATCTAAGTTGCCTTTTACTATCAGGTTTGTTTCTCTAAGTATTATATTTCTCCATCCTCTCACTGTCTCTAAACAGTGCCAATCTATTCAGTCTTTCTCAAGTGAAGAGCTCTTCATGCCTAAATACTTCCTGCCTCTTCTTTGAGCCTTCCTTGTCTCCTGCCCTGTTCTTCCCTTAGTTTGGATATCTAAATAGAAGCAAGTTCTTGGAATGTGTCTTCCATGGGACTAGATGCTCTGCATCATCCTTGCAGCCTTCAACAGGACCTATTCCACCGGTCTTGCAGAGCTGTGAGATGAGGTGCAGAAAGAGTAACAGTAAAATCCTCCACAGAAACCCAGCGTGAAACCTCTCCACCCAGTACCTACACAGCAGAAATTCTGTGGGCAGCTCTCACGTCACCGCTCAGGACACGCAGCATTATACCAGGCAGATGCTTGGCTAGCAAATCAGGCGTACTCCTTATGACTAAGGATCTACCTTGGTGATTCAAGAATGCACACAGTAGCAATTTCTAGAAGCATCACTGTCTTCTGAGTGCTCTCTGTCCTATTGTTTATGGATTAGTCTTCACCGGCAATTTTGTGTTTCCCATACATACTGATTGCTTTCTATTTCACCTTCAGATTCTTAATGGAATCAACAAGAAATGGGTCTCATGTAGGGTCCCACACAAAAGCGTACCACTACGTTCCCATTATGTTTGCCTCAATCCCTCTTTGAACCATGACATAGGACTCAACTCTTCACCCAAATTGCTCATTACAGAGACAGTAATAGAGCTAATAACCACACCTTTCAATCCTCCCCCAAAATAAATAATTAGAAGTGGCAACATCAACGTGTCTGAAGAAAGCTACAACATGCACTTCAAGGGACACACCCTTTTGGAAAGAGATAAACCTAAAGACCTGATACCAACAGCCTTGGCGATGTGATTCATGTTACCTAGGACACTGCAAGTTACTTCCACACTCCCTCCAGCCCTGAACAGCAGGGAGGGACATGAGTTACCCAGGCAGAAAGAAGCTGAGTACCAGACTACATGGAGAGGACTCAAATGCAAACCGGACAGAAAGAGATGAAAAGGTAACTGCGTAACCAGTGACATTAAACACTCTGCTTTAATTAAGACATTAAACACTCTGCTTTAATAATGAAATCCCATCGGTCTCCCTTGACCCTGCAGAACTGTTGTACCCAACTCCGGCAGCAGCAGCGGGATGTGGAATGAGAATATGGCAAATGCAACTTTTCATATTCCCAACAGCTTTGTGGAAAACTTCACTGGAGGCTTTGGGGAGCTGCAAAGTAATTCTGTCAGGAAAGCCTTTGTTATGGTCTGAGATAACTGAAGACACCTCTAGCTCAACAAACTTCTCAAAGTACATTAACAGATTGGAAGCAAACAAAATCCTCGAGTAAGACACATCCCAGTTTCTAACGACCACATTTTCATCTAGATCTTTCTAAGCGACCCCACACATTTATATATTGATGGTTTTTGTTAATTTTTTTTATCCTCACTTGAAATGTAATGCCCTGGAAACTAGCCCCAGCTGAGTATTTTGCACTCCAAGAACAATGTTCCTTCATGGAGAAGTGACTGACATTTAACTGAGAGGAGAAATGTAAGGAGGGCAGCTGTGGCTCTACTGTGTTTTGGCTCTGCTCGTTGATTTGAAGGCGCAAACGCTCCAGGATGGGCTTATATTGGGTGCCCTCTGCAGTGACCATTCTCTGTCTCTTTCACTGCATACTTGACAGTAACATCTTTAAAGCCTGCCCATTAATGCTGTTCCCAAAGATGTCATTTGTGAGCATGGATCTGACTCTCCAATTCATGAATCACTTCCAGCCATAAAAAAATGACCTCTGTCAGAGCTAAACTCCCTTGTACTCTGTAACAAAGCCGGCTGATTGCTTGGGAAGATACAGAAGAAATGAAATCACATATACATCCTGGAGGGAAGGAAAGAGAAAATTATACAATTTTTTAAAAAAAGCATTATCCCTCAGGGTGAGAGGAGGGTGGGGAGAGGGGGGAGAGTGTCTTCTTTTGCAACTTGGAACCAAGAATTCAATAAATGGACAACCTCCCCACCCAATGCAGTAGGCATTCAAGGGACATACTGTACTTGTTTGTAGACTATTTCCCTTCCAACCTGAATGATCCTAGGACCTTAATATAAGTTAGAAGAGAAAGTATTGCTTAAAGGCATGGAAGGAATTGGGGGTTATAATTAGACACAAGTTTGAATGGGAGTAGTTTCCTGGAACTTTCTTGTGTTTATCGGGCTGCTCAAAATAACTTTCCCTTCCAGCTCAGGGGATCCCTCTTCAGGGACAAGATTTTCTGTTCAGTTTTGCCTGGACTTTTCTCACACACCTGCTTATCACTGCAGTGAGCTTCCAAACAGCACTGAGGTTTTTGAGGTGATTGAATCCGATGGACAAACTCCCTGCTCATTTTATGGTCTGGGCTTCCTCTGCAGCAGGCTGTCAACTTACTGACCTTGCATTACCTGTGCCTCATGACCTAACACACCATGTCCCCCCACTCCCCAATCTGAGGCATATGGCCTGAGAATACGAAGCCGGCAGTGTAATGATGTTTCAATGACATTAGTCATGTCACTGTTTGATTGCAGATCCTATTCTTGCTGTAATAGACAGTGTTGATTACTTCCTCACTTAAAGCCTTTTATAAACTGTTAGGCAATTGACGGCCCTGATTAAAAAGGAACACCTGGTAAACTGGAAGCTGCACAGATCTGCACAGCCCAGCCTTCTGGGATACAAGCTTTAAGGGGGAAAACAAAAAAGCAACACTAATCAGCATTCTTGAGCACTGAGAGAACCAAGTTCTCACTCTCATTAAGGGCAGGGGTGGAGGGGGAGAAGTCCTTTGCTTGCACCCCCTCTCTCCTCCAAACAATCAGACTGACAAGCCTGTCAACAAGCTGCTGCTATCATGGAGCAGTCTTCTTGATATAAGGCTGGAACTCCCCCTTCATCCGATCGATGGAATTCAGTGTTGGCTTTGCATGAGAGACAATCACAATTATTATTTTCATTACTATTCTGCCATGGAGGACAACTACATGTTGTAATCCTGCCACACATCCACACAGACAACCTTGGCAGGCTGTGCAAACTGTTAACCATTTTAAAAAGGCCAAGGAGACCCTCTTGTTAGTAAGACCTTGTATTCTTAAACGTAATTGCCACACAATTCCTGGGGTACACAGGCTTCAAAATACAGAGCCCCATGCAACCTCCATGTGTTAGAACTGACCTCACTATGCAGGAAGAGAAAGCAAAGCAATCTCCACCATTTCTTCTTGTCCTGGGACTGGCTGGGGCAGTTAATTTTCTCCCTCCTGCCCCAACATCACATCTGCTTGGATTTTTCAAAGTACAGAAATTTATAAAGAAAATAAGGTGCAATTGTATTTGGGTAATGAGTAACACCAGAAATGTGAACTTCCCTGCTACCTAATCTGAGCTTCAGCCATGAGGTTGTGATTCCACCTTACAACAATGTTTGCATGACAGTGGCATGGTACTGTACTCTCCAGCAAGTAGCAACTCTTCTAAGCTCTCTGTAAGTCACCTGCATGTCTAGCTTGTGTAATCTTTGCTGGTCACTAATTCATATTTTGGATGCAGCATGTTCTTGTGCTCTGTGGTGCTTCTAAGGGCAGCAACAGAGAGAACTCTGCTGGTACCCAGTGCCAAGTTCATTTTACATAACACTGTTAGCTGTCTGGTGCCAACCCAAGTCTTTGCAAAGTGAAGAATTTTGCAAAGAAGAACTAAAAAAAGGTAGAAGAACTATCCTATTTCTCCTGGGACATGCCCTCCCACTTTATACCTCTATGATTTATGTTCTGCTATTGCTTGGGGTATCTGTACCTGAACTAGCCTTCATATCATTAGCTCCACTACCCTTCCCCCCCTTGCTTTTCTGCCAAGGACATCCAAGGCAGCTGGGTCAATGCTCAAATATGTTTATTTATCCACCTCCCTGAGGCATGGAAATATGACCATGCACATTTCATCTGGTTGCTGATGTGTAAACTCACCTATCCAGTAGCCCAGACCAGGCAGGGAGGCACAGGAAGCTTTCTTTACCCATATTTACTATCAGATACATCAGCTTATTCTCATTGCCCAGCTCAACAGGCCAGACCCCAGTTCTCACATCTCAAAATCTTGAAAAACTTTGTCTTTATTTCATAGAATCATATAATGGTTTGGGCTGGAAGGGACCATCAAAGGTCATCCAGTCAACTCTCCTACAATGGGCAGGGACATCTTCAACTAGATTGGGTTGTTCAGAGCCTCGTCCAACTTGATCTTGAATGCTTCCAGGGATGGGGCATCTACAACCTCTCTGGGCCACTTGCTCCAGTGTTTCATTCAAAAAAATGTCTTCTATCTAGTCTGAATATAATATATTTAAAGGACCAAACAGGCATATTGCCATCACATCACCGCAGAAGGTAACCACCCAAATCTTTAAACCTCTAGATTTCAATGCTACTTCTGCAGCTCCAGTCGGTTATGCACTGGCCCAGCACTTGGAAGCCAAAGAAATAAGAGATGGCAGTGTATGAATGGAATGTATGTGCATGCCTGCACGCTGAGACTGATGCTCCAAAGGGAACCCCTTCCATCTCTCCAGAAAGGCAGTGCAACCTCTACAGCACTGTGCCATGAACATTCCTTCCTGTGGCCTGGCATGGGGACAGTTCAGAGGAGTATACCCCTCAGCACCATGAGTCCTCATATGGTGGGGCTGAAGAAGCTACAGGAGCTATCAAAGTCTGAACACCAGGAAACACTTTTTCTTTGTTAGGGTGACAGAGCAGCGGCACAGGTTGCCCAGAGAGGTTGTGGAGTCTCCAGCCTTGGAGTTATTAAAAAGCCATCTGGACACAGTCCTGGGCAACCAGCTCAAGGTGTCCCTGCTTGAGCAGAGGACTTGGTTCCAGATGATCTCCAGAGTCCTTCCTCATATCAACCCTTCTGTGATTCTAAGCTGAGAGGTTTCTTTTAATAATCTGTCTTCACAACAGAAAATTCAAGAACAGGTTATAATGTACCACGGTTCACCCCATATTGCTTTCTGAGGCCCACTTCCTAAGTGCCCAACATGTGCCGGTGGCCCACAGAATGTACAAGCATGACAAACACAAACATAGAGTATAATCAGGCATATATTCAAGAATTTCTTAACATCTGCCTATCTCAAACTGTCCCAAGAACTGTCTCATGAAAAACGATTTCCCTGCTGCCCATATTTACATTTACAACAGGGCAGGGAGACTCCAGCGACACATGCAACCCCGTTTCAGCTCTGTGACACACAGGTGTGCACGTGGGGACAGCCCTCATGGCGTGTATTAGAAAACAGCTCCCAAACATCACAGCTCTGATGGTGGCACTGCAAAGCTTCAGAAGGACAGTGAACTTAGCATTTCACGCACCTCTGATCACACATAAAGCTGAGACCAGCCAGCGTTCGCTCTGGCAAGTCAGTTCAGTCAATGAGAATTGAAATGATTGCTTTAAGTGATATTAAGCAATGTTTGCGGTGGCCTTAAAAGAGCCCATGTTGCCTTCCTCCACAACACTTCAGACTACTGCCATCTCCTCATACCTGGCTGCGTGGGAGCCACTTCTGAGGCAGAGTGGTTGGCCACCTGCCTGGTCTCTCCTCACCCCCCACACCTCTACAGGGCCACCCAGCCCAGCTCTGGCAGAGCTGCTCTTCTAGTCCACAAAGACTGGGCAGAACTCCCTTACATCTGCCTGTAAAAACATAACAAAGATATGCTCTGGCTAATCTTCTGGAGAACAGCACGGCCTCTACCAAAACAGTGATCAGAAATGGCCTTCTGGCCTGTTGAGATACGCAGTAAACAACAAAGCAGTTAAAACCCAGAGACTCATTTCCTCATACTTTTTTGTCCCTGCGCATAGGGCAGCCACTGAAGCAAATTCAAATCCAGGCAGGACAGACACCTCTGACTATAATAACAGACAACTAAGGGTTTGAATGTTTACAGTGATAACAGCTTTCTTCGTGCCTTTCTGTCTGCTTGGTTTTGAGGAAGATTTCCTGGAGGATTCAGAAAGGAGAGCTGATGTTTCCTGGCATGCAATTCTATAGCATGGGAAACCTTGGTAGGCATCTGGGTTAGCATAGACCATCAGATTCCGTCCTATTGCTTGTCAGTCCATCACACTTGTTTTGGTGTGTATCTGCCTTGAGCCTGAGGAGCTCAGCCTACCCATCTAACAGTCAACAGGAGCTGCACAGGATGGCTGCTGCATTCTTTTTGCCTCTCCCCCACCGAAACCCTGATGGGTGGGCAGACCAGTAGAAATTGGGCCCAGAGGCCTATTTGCCAAAGTCTGGTCTCTTCCTTGCAGATTTTCCTCTGTTTGCCATTTATCAAACCTGAACCAAGTAATCAGTGTCTTCTAGGCACAAAAATCTGGAGAAGTGGGTGCGAGGGGTGTGGAGGGGACAGGGTGCTGATTGAATTACCTTGAATTTTGAAAGGCCCTTTTTCCCACCACACCTCCAGTTCAGTTCTGGTGTCAAGAGAAACAGCTGGTAACTTGTATTTACAAGTTCTGCAAATGCCCTGCCGTTGCCAAGCACAGACACTCGGTTGCTAGCAGCTCAGACCGATTCATTTCCTCTGTCCCCAGCGGTTCTGTAAAACCAGCCAGCACGCAGTGCCTTGGCATTTTGGCAGCTTGTGAGTATTGCCTGTCTCCAAAAGCAAACGGGTCGCTTCTCCAGTGCACTTGGACTCTCGCTGGGACCTGTCACAACTGTCTGCCACCAAGATGCTAGAGGACAGGTTTGCACTTCGGGTCGGCTGAAAACGTAGCTTGCTCCTCAGAAAACACACCCGTCCTTTTAACTGTGCTCTTCAGAGTTAAAACCAGCACATGCTTCTAGGCAAGATTATAAACAGCACGGAAGCCTGCACCGAGTTTGGTTCCTGTCTCTTTTTACCAATCCCCCTTTCTTGGCCCTTATTTTTGCCCTGACTCAAGAAGCAGTGCAGGGAGTACTCCCAGCTTTTCTCTGGAATCCCACCCACGTTTGCGGAAGGGGGAAAAAAATTAAAGAGGAAAAGCAAAGCCAAACACAGTGAAAAGCGAGCAAACATTTACTGAGCCTGCCCTTGCCCTGTCTGACAGCGCCTGCACTCACTGGCCAGAAGAAACCGGGCGATTCCCCCACCCTCACCTCCAGACAGTTTTCAGGCAGCGAGCGGGCTGAGCTCCCTTCTCTCCACCAGGCAGGGCTGGAGGGGAAACAGAAGGAATTTAACTTTTTAGCAGCCTTGATCTGCCACTGTCCTGGCCTTTTCGGAGACTCCCACCACGCAGGAACCCCCTGTACTCCAGAGTGGAGGCGTGGAGCTGGCAGCCAGCTGCTTCCCTGAGCTCGGCCTGCAGCTGTTCGCATGGATATCCCTTCTCAGGCCAGGGCTTCCCGCGGGACCCCGGCCCCCGATCCCGCACAGCTGCAGGGTGGGGGGCAGAGCCCCGCCGGCATGGCACTCTTAGCAACAGAGCGACAAAGCGCAGCCAGCTCACCATTGCATCATTTCCTGCAAAGAATACCCACCCCGGCCTTTTCAGTTCAGGCTCTCTGGGATCTGTGGGGAGGGGAGGCTGCACCACCCACTAATCCAAATGCTGCCCAAAGAGAGAAGACCGGGGAGAGGGCAGAGGAGGCCCCCCGTGTTTGGAGTAAGCGTTTGCAGGAGTTCCGGGGCCACTGGAGGTGTCTTTCTAAGCCCTGTGAGGGAGTTTCAGTATTAATTTGGTTTTATCAGCCTGCAGCTTCCAGGGAAGAAAGCTGAGTCAGAGGCACTGATGCTTTCCAGTGCTCAGCTCTTTTCAGTGAAGCAAAACCTGTGCTAAGTCACCAGCTCTGTTACTTGCAAAGAACTTTACTTCAAATCTAATCCAACAGCTAGTAACGGCACATCATTAGGGAGCTTTTACCAAAGAACCAAGATTTTCAAGGGCAGGGTTTCTCTGCCTGGGAATAGAATCATAGAATCACAGAATCGTCTGGGTTGGAAAGGACCCCAAGTATCACAGAGCTTCAACCCCCTGCCACAGGCAGGGCCACCAACCTCCAGACCTGGATCTACACAAGGTTGCCCAGGGTCCCACCCAACCTGGCCTTGAACACCTCCAGGGATGGGACAACCACCACCTCTCTGGGGAGCCCCTTCCAGCCCCTCACCACTCTCTCTGTAAAGAACTTCCCCTAATCTCTAATCTAAACCTTCCCTCCTTTAGCTTTAATCTATTCCCCCTTGTCCTGCCATTATCTGCCCTTTTAAAAAGTGGATTCCCCTCCTGTTTGTATGCTCCCTTCAGGTACTGGCAGGCTGGCTGAGGTCCCCCCACAGCCTTCTCTTCTCCAGGCTGAACAAGCCCAGCTCTCTCAGCCTCTCTTTGTAGAGGAGGTGCTCCAGCCCTCTAATCATCTTTGTGCCCCTCCTCTGAACCTTCTACATCTTTCTTGTATTGGGGCCCCCAGCTCTGGACACAGGACTCCAGATGGGGCCTCACAAAGGCAGAGTAGAGAGGGACAATCACCTCCTTGTCCTCAAGACAGATTTACCAAAGATAAAATGTTAAAGAAAATAAATACATTTATTCTAAAACAATTCTCTTTACATTAATTAGAGCGCCCCTGAATTTGTACCAGCAGCTGTGCTCTACCTTAAGCTTTCTAACCAAGCGGAGAGGCAAGCACCCAGTTTAGAGGTCAGGCAGACCCCAACGTGTTCCATTTCTACACACCCCGGTATGGAGGAACCTGCCCACAGTGTGTCCTGAGGAGCGCTACCGCCGAAACATGAAGTGCTGCTTCCCGCGAAGCAGGGAGGAAGTGACGCTCTGTAAAATAGCTGCTCTGGCCCATTGAAAGGCAAACCCCATGCGATGACCTCAGGCAGGAATCTGAAGGCTTCGGCGTGCAGGAAAGGGCAGATGGGAGTTAGTCAATAAGCCGATTGTCAGGACAGGATCTCAGTTTTATGATTCGTCTAAAAATACCGCGCGCAGCTCGACGGCCGTAACCTGGGCCCGGTTTCCCATCGATTTGAAAAGCATGACACAAGTGACAAAATATTTTGTACATGCACTGAGATCTCAAGCTCTGTTTGTATAGCTGCTGAGGGATGCAAAGATTACCCTGGGCGAAGGGAGTTCCTGCTCTGTCATTGCTCTGAAGTGTGGAACAGCCAACTAAGGTGCAGAAATAAATTTGCAGGAAATAAAACAAAGGCAGTAATTGCCTTGTGACTGTACAAGCAATTTGCAAACAGAGACTGTGCATATATTAAAACAAGAGGAGATTGTCATCATTTTGGGATTAGGAGTGGCACAGCAGAATGCCTCTACTGCTTTTGCCCGCTGAACTTCACTAATGTAATGTACTGCCATCAGACTTACCTGGTATTTGTGCTTTTTCTGCTGTTAGCAAGGAAGCTCTGAACACAATACTTCTGAGTTACTGCAGCTATTTAAATTGCTGTAAGGTCATTTACAAAATCCCAATCCAATTGAAAACCTACGTGGTTTCCAGAACCTCCCACTGGCAGCTCTATGGGGCTTCACCTGGGCGTCATAGCAGTAAGCCCTTTACAGCCCCATCTGCGGGCAGCTCTGAGCTCAGCTAGGATGCTGACCTTCAAGGAAAGGAAAAAAACAAACCACCCTCAACACCCCCACGCTGAGGCCCTTCAAAGTGTTATGTGCACAGAGCTTTTTCTCAAGCTTATCTAGAAGAGGCCCCTGCTTTTGAGTGAACCAAGTACCAAGTTTTGCTGAGCGTGCCCTGTACGTGCTGTTTGCACACAGGACAGACAGACAGCATGCTGCCAGGCTCAGATTTGTCACAGGAATACCACAAGAACAGAAATAAGCCCTCCAGTTTCACAGCCGCTTCAGAAGTTCGTCAGAGATTTTTTTGTCACTCATGACTCTGAACAGGGCAAAGATGGAGAAAGCCCCGGGCGCGAGCTCTCCCTTCTGCAGGTCTACAGCTCCTTGGCAGCTTTGGAGGAGTTTCTCCCAGCCAAGACCGTCAGAGCAAGGCAGGCAGACAGACAGCAGCAGCGGGGAGAGGACCGACAGCGTAGCCAGCAGCAGGGAGAGGCTTCAGGAATATCTGCACAGCTGGGGAGAGCTTTAGGAGCTCAGCGGGGCTGTGTACTCTGCGGAACAGTAACCAAACCTGAAACCCAAATCCCTCCGAGAGGAAGGGAGAATAAAAGCATCCCCCTCAAAGCATCCTGCTGCCTCTCTGCAAGGTGGGAAAGTTTTGTCAGACAGTGAGGCACAAGATAACGTTAAATCTTTCAGGCTTAGAATCCTTTCATTCAGCAAAGCACAGCTTTTCCCAGTTACACAAGCGTAAACTGTATAAACAAATACAACTACGTTCAAGTTGCACAGGTTGGGGAGGGGGAGTCATTTTTCTTGCCTTCTCAATCTAACCCTGTATCAGAGGGGTAGCTCCTCCCAGGCTGTACCAAGCACAAATGAAAGTGGCTTTCAGAGAGGTAAGCCGCTAACGCTTCAGCGATGCTTTCCGAGCACAGACCCCGGCACGGACACTGTAACAGTGCACAGCCAACTGCACCAAGGCATTCGCTCACCTGATTTCCCCATGATCGAATGGTAAAGTTGTTCGGGGTTTGGTTGGGTTGTTTTGTGTTTCTTTTTTTTAATTCCACCTGATGCCTCCCTCCTCTCTTCACTGAGCTTCGCTGCTGCTGCGTGCCGGGAAACAAAGCCTTTGCAATTTCAGGGCAACTTCTTCAGCTGCCTGCGACCGCTGCCGGAGAAGACTCAGCAGCATGAACCCGTTACCGCCCCTTCTTCAGCATTCAGCAGTAAGCCTGCCCATGCCTTATAAGGCATAGGGAAACTGCTTTTTTTTTTTTTTTAATTCTTAAAAAGATCCTGTTTAGGGTCAGGAGCTATTTATCCTCCCCAGTAACTGAGCTCCACAGCACCATGTGGTTTCTCATACCAGTTTAGCTTAGTAATCGTGGCTCTCTTCTGGTTAAGAGTAGGCTGTGAAAAGAAATTCTGCTGACAAATGGCTCTGCTGCCACAGCAGGCATAATCCATAATGTTAATTCATACAGAGAAACGCTTGATAAAGTTTTACCCAGGTTATTGTAGGCGAAACGGGCGAGTAAGTGATAAGGCAGTTCAAAGTATAACTGCGCTCTGTGTGTGAAGAAACAGACTAAAGATCATCTTCTGCGCTGTCACAACATATTCTGTAGAAGGTAAAAGGCAGCCTAAGCTTTGGCAGGTTAACCAGGAGCCGTGCTGATGGAGTGTTTCTCTAAGAAGGGGTGGATGTGCATGTACCTCATCTTATTTCTGCACGCACGCTGCCGGCTGCGCCACTGTCACCTGCACGCGGCGTGGGAGCACCCCTTCCAGTGAACATCACCTGCTCCAACGGCGGCGAACGCGACGCTTTGATTTACCTGCAGAAGCTCTCCACTGCTCCAGAGAAGAATTCGGTGACGTGCTTCCGACCCCCAGCTTTTCATCATCACAAGACATCACCTGAAGTTAAGGCTTCCCCCTCTTTTTTTCAACACCTATCAAAGCTTTGAGGTTCTGCTTGGGTTTTTGCACCAGGTCTGCTGTCTCAGGTTTTAATTAGCTTTTATCTGATAAGGGAAAAGGCTCATGAGGTTCATGATAAGAAAAGAAATGAAACCCCAGAGCCAGAAAGATGTTTGTTAGGTTGTGTGGGTTTTTTTCCTTTTCAAACAAGTAGCAGCAGCAGCAGGTGGGGAAGACAACATCCCTCCCTGAACACACTGCTCCTCCCCAAGCGGTTTCACCGCGAACGCTGAATCACAGGCTGGGGAGGTGTCACCATCTCATCCTTGATGGGATCACTGGGAAGAGGTATGGAGGTAATCGCAGGGCGTGAGATCACACTCACCCTCCCTTCGATGGCAGCAAGGCAGGCGGCAGAGCAGGAGGAGGAGGTCAGAGAAGGTGCAGAAGGAAATCGCTTCTGATTCCCTCTGCCATGAGAGTGGCAGCTGCTGGCTGAGGGGCAGGGTGGAGGGAGCTGGAGCTGGTACTGTCAGGGCCTTGTATCTGGAGATGGAAGCTGCTCTTTTGTTTGCAGGAGTGAACAAACCATGGGTCAGCCTATGGACCTTACCCTCTAAAAATATTCTGCTAGACTTGAAATGCTGGGTTGTGTGTGGGACATACATCAGCATTCAGTAATACCCTGTGGTTGGTTGACCCTGGCTGGAGGGCAAGTGCCCACCAAAGCTGCTCTATCACTGCCCTCCTCAGCTGGACAGAGGGGAGAAGATAGACTGAAAAGCTCCTGGGTCAAGATAAGGACAGGGGAACATCATTCAGCAATTGCTGTCACAGGCAAAACAGACTCAATATGGAAGAAAATTCATTTCATTTATTACCCAGTCAAAACTGAGTAGGATAATGAGAAATAAAAATAAATCTTAAAACTCCTCCTCCCACCCTTCCCTTCTTCCCAAGCTCAGCTTTATTCCCCATTTCTCTCCCTCTTCCCCCTGAGCGGGACAGGAGGATGGGGAATGTGGGTTGTGGTCAGTTTGTCATGCAGTGTCTCTGCTGCTCCTTCCTCCTCAGCAGGGAGGACTCCTCACACTCTTCTCCTGCTCCAGCATGGGGTCCCTACCACAGGAATGAGTCCTCCATGAGCTCCTAAAACATGACTCCTTCCTATGGGTTGCAGTTCTTCATGAACTGTCCCAGAGTGTGTCTCTTCCACAGGGTGCAGACCTTCAGGACGAGACTGCTCCAGCGTGGTAACCCACAGAGCGACAAGTGCCTCTAGCAAACCTGCTCCAGTGTGGGCCCCTGTCTCCACAGGCTGCAGGTCCCACTAGGAGCTTGCTCCAACGTGGGTCACAGTGTCTTCGATGTGTCCCCACCTGCTCCAGTGTGGGGCCTCTCCACAGGCTGCAGGTGGGGTCTCGGCCCTTTCCATGGGCTGGGGGGGGACACCTGCTCCACCATGGGTTTCTCCACGGGCTGCAGACAGGAATCTCTGCAGCACCTGGGGCACCTCCTCCCCCTCCCCTTCCCTGGCCTTGGTGCCTGCACAGTTCCTTACATCTTCTCACTCCCTTCTCTGGCAGCAAAGGTTGCTCATGTGTTTTTCTCCTAAAAGTGACTCCCAGAGGCACTGTGACCGTGGCTGATGGGCTCGGCCTTGGTCAGCAGTGACTATGGCCTTGAGCCCAGCTGGTGTTTGCTCTGTCAAACCTAGAGAAAGTTTCTAACACCTTCTTGCAGGAGCCACCCCTGCAGCACATCCCCCGCCACCAAAACCTTGCTGTGCAGTCCCAAAACATATCCCATGCCACCCTATGGCCTTGACAAGTAGTAGAAGGGAATTAAAATTTGCTTAGTTGTGATTCTCTGGTGTTTGAAATGTTCACTTACACCCTCACAGCTGACTGTTGTATTTTACACTGTTTATGGTTTAGGTCTTTATTCAGCTGCATTTTAAAATGACATCCCCCTGGGATCTGGACAGCTGCTAAGAAAACAGCATAAAGATCCTCCAGAGTGACTACAAACACCTGCTTGGGACTTTCACAACATCCTGTGCAACCATCACTCGGAAAAGAGGGATTCTCTGAGCTGGCAAAAATCCATCAGGAAATAATAATACCTACAGGAAAAATATGGTGCTTTTTCCGGTCAGAAATCAAGGAAATCAAACTCACCACTCTGGTATGGAACGTGCAGAGTTATCAGAACAAAGTAGATGCTGTGACTCACCAGAGACTGGGAAAGTAACACAAGTGAGAAACACAAAAATGCAGAGGAAGGGGCCAGCTGGGCTCTTTTTAGCCTTTTAACATCCCCTGATGACATTTCCACACTAACGAGTCTTGCTGCCCTTGTCAGAGGGGAACCTGGGGAAGCAGGTGTGCTAGTAACCCAGATTGTCACCAAGTCTCTGTAAATCATGAAAGCCACGGAATAAAAGCCGCTGCCGGGGAAACCTGCCAACTGCCAATCAGTGATGCCCTGGCGCTGGTTTCAGGTAGCACCAAACACCCTGACAGCCCAGTGGGAACAAACGGGATTCCCCATTCGCTTGATGACAGATGGGGGCGCCTCTGAATGGCCCCGTGTTTGGTTTCTGCATGGTTCCTTAACGCTAAGAAACTGCTGGGATGGCACCAGCACTGCCCACTAGCGGGCACTGGGAAGTACCTCACAGAAGCAGAAGTGCCCTGATACAACCAGATGCGGGCCCGGTGTTCCACCTCCTTTTAGCAACACCTACTGGAAGAGATGCAACGTGTCTGGAAGAGGTGCAGGAACAAAGGGCAGTGTGGATTGACTCGTTTTTAATTGTTCCATCTTTATGCTCAGAGGAAAAGAGAACAAAACCAGCCGGCTAGAAAAAGTAACACTGAGCTACTAAAGCCTGGTGTAATCACAGAATCACAGAACGTTAGGAGTTGGAAGGGACCTCGAAAGATCATCTAGTCCACTCCCCCTGCCAGAGCAGGATCACCTAGACTACATCACCCAGGAACACATCCAGGCAGGTTTTGAATGTCAAAACTTCCTGGAAGTAGGTTAATAAATAAAGCACATGAGAAGGAAAAAGGCAATTTGAAAGGAAGTACTTGAATCATAACAATCAGGGAGTTAGAGATAATTCATCTGCAGTAGAGCTATTCCATCTGCATCCTGAAAATCTGTGGCTAAAATTTAGGTGTCAAACCCAGTATGTGACGTCCGGATGCCAGAAGAGATTCCTCCTTCTGTCCGATCTTATGCTTTCTCCCACCAAAGCAAATCCACTTCACCCACCCTCATCAGCCCCTTCCCTGTACCTTGATGTGGCTGACAGATGCTTGCAGCCTCATAACCCACATCCTGTCCCCGCTTTGCTCTCCTGTCTCTTTGGAAGCTCCCTGCAGCCCTTCTACCAGCAGTTTCTCTTCACCATCCCTGCCTGCCCCACGCATCCTGCTGTTAGCACTGTGATCAGTCCCCAGACTGCCATAGGGCACCCAGACCCGGTGTGGACAGTGGAATTGGGAGTGTGAATGCCCCAGCCCAGCTGGGATCACACTGCTGCTTGCTGTCTGATAAAGCTTAGCCTTCACAGCCATGTGCTTACAGCCTCCTGTTCCTCCAGGGGCTTCCCCCAGCCAGCCATACATGGCTGAATCCATAGAAACTCAGGACAGAACAGATGTCTTTCGGAAAGAGCAAGAAACCCCAGGCAGATCCCAGGCTACCTTTTGCCCTCCCAGAGGCCTCCCTCCCCACAGCTGAGTACCCACCTGTATCTGGCAAGGACCCCACTCCAGAGGTGTGCCTGCTGTGAGAATCATAGAATCACAGAATGGTCTGGGTTGGAAGGGACCCCAAGGATCATAAAGCTCCACCCCCCTGCCACAGGCAGGGCCACCAACCTCAGGCCTGGATCTACACAAGGTTGCCCAGGGCCCCATCCAACCTGGCCTTGAACACTTCCAGGGATGGGGCATCCACCACCTCTCTGGGCAGCCTGTTCCAGCCCCTCACCACTCTCTCTGTAAAGAACTTCCCCCTAATCTCTAATCTAAACCTTCCCTCCTTTAGCTTCAATCTATTCTCCCTTGACCTGCCATTGTCTACCCTTTAAAAAGTGGATTCCCCTCCTGTTTGTATGCTCCCTTCAGGTACTGGAAGGCTGCAATTAGGTCCCCCCGCAGCCTTCTCTACTCCAGGCTGAACAAGCCCAGCTCCCTCAGCCTCTCCTTGTAGGGCAGGTGCTCCTGCCCTGAGAACCGCAGCAGCATCATGGCTTTCAGCCTGCAGACTGCCCTTCCAGCAGCAGTGCAATTGGGCAAGTTAACAGCTGCCCAACTGCTGCCTATGCAGATCTCCAGCAGCTTCCAGGCAGGCTCAGACCCGTTTAAGGAGGCCTGAGATGAACCTTTTCACATGTGCCCACTCTGATGGGTCCAGCCAATGCAAATGCCAGTCATCATTCACGTTTGGAATCAGCAATTCATAGCGTTGGTGGGTATGGAGCAGGTACAACTGGGCTCCTGCGCAGGCTGGGGCAGACATGACAAGGCTGCCATACGTGAGCCCTGCCAAGGACACCTGCATGTCTCCCAGCCCTGTGTTAAAGCAGTTTCTCTGCAAGACGAACCACGCACACCAAAAATTTGCCAGCAAAACCAAATGTAACAGACCTGTTCTCCCCAGAGCCTCTTAACAAGGACACCAAGGATCAACCACGCTCATGAGAATATCAACATATCATATACGACATCATACATGGCAACAAGAGCCATAGGTGAACACTAAAACGATGCACTGGACGATCAGAGCAACTTGCATGTCAGGGGAGAAGGAAAATTGGGCAACAGCGATGGAAGAAAGTACTTGAGAAAGTTCCTCCCCCTCTGGGTTTGCCAGGCTCTGCTTGTGGGGCTCCAGCTGGCATTGCAGTGTCACCTGACTTAAACAAAGGGACCCAGGCTGTGTCATAGGTCACAAAACTGCAACTTCAACCCAGGTTGGAGATGTTAAGTAGGAGGAGATGCCCCTAGCACGTGGGCTCTGAAGGGAAGGAGAACGGGTCTGAAAAGAGCCAGAGTAGAGAAGCAAGGCTATGCCTCTGTCTCAGCACTGGGCTGTTACCGGGCAGCCACATCCCCAAAACCCTCCCACAGAACACAGGAGGCTGTCACTGCAGAGCAGTCACTGACTCCAACTTCTTCCTACACGTTGCAAGTAGCGGGTGATTAATCACCGACAGCCTCAAGGGCTGCATTCAAAGCAGAGGTCTTGGGGACAAAATGCTGTTGCCCAAAGGAGAGTGCAGCGCAGGCACTGCCCATCTCTAGAGGCCCAGCATTCTCCCCAGCTGATGTTTTTCAGGCTCAGCCCTTGTCTGTCTCTATGTCTGAGAACACAGGTACACAAATCCCATCAGAACAGGGCAGCAAAATGCCCACATCAGCCTCTGGATGTCAGCTCCTCCACATGGGCCAAACTACTGGGCTTCTAGCTTCAGAAAAACCCCCAACACACCCCAGAGAGAGGAAACCCCTCAGTATGGTTGTTCTAAACTGGCTCCAAGCAGGAGAAAAAGGATGAGTGAGTGCAACTTCCATAAGGAGTGTCACTTCCCAGCTCTGCGGATGCTCAGAGTGCTTCCCTGGCACACTGCCACGGAGAAAGATGTGGAGCCCTTGTTGCTCCCTAAGAGGCTGGGGTGGACCCAGTCTTGGGGTACAGATAGGTTAAGGCAAAGCGGGGGAGGAGTGGGTACCCTGGAACAAAAAAGTATCCAAGGGCATTCAAAAAGTAGAGGGCTCCTGTTGGTGCTACAGTGTTGCCTCTCCTCTCCTCTGAGCTGTGGTGGGCTGAACAGTACATGGTGCAGGGTGTTGGGATGCTTTACAGGCTCCCTGCTCCAGCACAGGCTGAGGTTTAACACTGTTTGTCTAGGACCACTGCTCTGCAGCAACAGTAACAGTCCAACAACAGGTGAGCACAGGTACACATGGGAGGCAGATGAGTAGGCCAGCTGTTGGCCCCTGGTAGATGTATATCCATACATAACCACACCAACCCCACACTTCTGTGATTTTGCTTTCTCCTGCAGAGACCCGCAATCTGCTGCTTTTTATATCAGTTCCACATATGTGGTAACCTTGGTTTTAGCAAACCCATCATCCTACTATCTGGAAGCACCTCCTGCTTAACAGACACATATTTAGCCATTACATTAAAATATCCCTGTATACAAACCACTTTATGAGTCAGAAAGTAAAGCTGAGCAGTCACTCACGAGTGAGATCACACAATTATGATAGGTCCTCAGAACATCAGTCTAAAAGTTCAGAAGAAGGCAGAAAAGCACATCAGGCATTGGTAATAACTGGAGGGGAAAGAAAAGAAAGAAGAGAACATCATTGTGGTCCTGTGTAAACCTCTGATTCACTTGTGCCTTGAATTACAGAGGCAGATCACAGGAAGGACACAGTAGAAGTGGAAGATCAGAGAAAGGCAATGAGGGCACCAAAGCTTTGCAGACAAGACAGCAGGGCTTAGAGCAACCTGATCTATAGAGGAAGGCGTCCCTGCACGGTAGCGGGGTTGGAACTAGATGATCTTTAAGGTCCTCTCCAGCCCAAACTACTCTGTGATTCTTCTGCCAAGGAAGAGATTGCAGAAGGGGAAATTACAGACATTACTATGTGATGGCCTAGTGGATCACCTGCCCCTGCTTCTATCTCCTGACACTTCATCAACCTGAGAGCAGTTAGGAGGAGTAGGGCTATTCTGCTGTGTCACTCCTCCATCATTCCCCCTCCAGCAGCTCTCCTCCCCATGCCTCACACCAGGCTCTTCTCAACACAATTCCCCTGTGTGAATTTCATTTCTCTATCAGTGACCCGTTCACATCCTCAAACCTCAACCCCAGCACCATCACATGTGCTGCATCACACTGCTCTGGGTCAGCCTTCCTACTCCAAAGAGGGCAGTTTGCTGCCCTGGGGCTATGCCTGTCTTTGTGCTGAACTACTCACAGCAGAGGCAGATCTTAAGGAGGAACATGAGGATCAAGCTAAACATTTCACTGAATTTCACCTTGACTGCTCGAGGCCAGCAGTATGGAATGAATACCCAACAGCACATCAGATAAACTCCTGGAGCAAATCTCTGGCTATATTTGATCTGAGAAGAATCTGTTTCACACCCAAGGACAGTTCCATGGTGCCAACGGGCACTGGAAGATCACCCAACTCTGCTTTCAGTGTCTCTTTCTGTTGTTGCTGTGTCCTCATAATTTCATCCAACTCACTTTGCAGTCTTGACTCATGTCACTGGTATGTGCGATGGGTTTGCAACAGCACTGCTCATCTACCTTGTTAGCTAAGATAATAGCTGATTTTCCTTAGGCAAGATTGCTCTGGCATTGCTGCTTTGTGTTTTCCTTCCTTTCATTATAGAAACACAATTAAATCCAGAAAAAGCCAAGCTAATAAATCCAGAAAGAAACCACAAGCTTTGTGCAATTACATAGTTTCATATTTTCCCCCTCAATACATGTTTTTCCCCACAAGGGTCTCACAATGCACACTGCATTTTAGGTGCAACAGCCACGCTTCCAAAGAAGTTCCCAGCAACTGCTGACACTGAGAACGAGGGTGCTGCTCATCACCAGCACGTGAGCCACTGTACCAGAGCTGGTAAAACATTGCTGCAAGTAGGCACCTGAGAAGGACACACAGCACACCAGCATCTCTGCAGTGACAAGAGGGCTATTCCCAACACCTCCTAATTTTTTTTTCTTTCCCTCTATGCTTCTCATCAAATTGCAAAGCCATTCCTGGAGAGGAGAGGGCTGAAAAGCAGCATGAGGAAAACAGATGCTAATTCCATAGTAGGCATCTCCCCGGTGACCCTGTCAGGGAAAGCGCTTTCCTTCCCTTCTCAGGGATGGCTGGGGGCAGAGGGGTGGCACTGATGGGGACATCAATGTCAGGACAGGACCGTGTGGCTTGGCAGGACTGCCCTACAGCCAGAGCAGACCAATGGTCCGGTTCTCGCTGCCTGCGAGTCCTGCTGCTTCCCTGAAAGAGGCAGCAGGGGGAGGAGTGGGTACCCTGGAACAAAAAAGTATCCAAGGGCATTCAAAAAGTAGAGGGCTCCTGTTGGTGCTACAGTGTTGCCTCTCCTCTCCTCTGAGGCTGTGGTGGGCTGAACAGTACATGGTGCAGGATGTTGGGATGCTGATCCCAAGGCAACCTGATCCCTACTGTCCTCTCACAGTTCTTCCAGTACAGCTAAAGCCTCTCCCAGAGCTGTGTACCTGCTGAGTAGTTTGCCCTGAGGCAAAGATGATAAAAAGCTCCTAAACCCTGAAAAAACAGGGAAATCACACGTGTATGGCAGGTCTGTTGTGGGTCTTTATCCATACATCGCAGTCCAGGGATCTCCCCCTCACCCCTTCACCACCACCAGTTTATGGCTCAGCATTTGCCCTGGCTCACCTCCTGGCTCTGCTACTTTGTGCCTCCTCTGCCACCCCTGCACCGAGCTCTTCGCTTTCCTTTGGGTTAGGCTGGTTGTTTGGTTGTTTTTTTAATGACTCAACGTGAACCTGAGCTTTTCTGCCAGTTTGCAGCCCTCTGCAAACCCCTGTGACCAACTCAGGTGCAAAGAACCGTTCCAGATGCTCTGTCACACTTCGTGCCAGCTCTCAGTGTCCGAGCTCTAGCATCGTGGGGATTTCTGTTACTGCTTTTTAGGGTTTTTTAAAAAGGTTGCTTTCTAAACCACTTGCTTGTAAAGAAAATCCTGAGAGTGTCACCTGTGAGAAACAGATGGCAATTAATTTATTTTTACACAATGTAGGCATCAAGCTACTCTCCAGAAACCTACAGTTTCTGAACAGTGGGAGATGATGAAGCAAATTGAAAAGTTACTTCTCTCCTCTTCCTTCATTGATGCTCAGCAGGTGCTTTTTTCCCCTCACAGATTCTAGAGCTTTGTCTTTCCACTCTGAACCCTCTAATGAAATCCTTGCAGTTTGTTTTCTTAGCTCTGTCAGCTCATGTATACACCCACATTTTCAATATACTTTTTCAAAGACTCATACTCAAGAGCCTGCATGGATAGCACATTTGACTAAAAGCATCATATTTTAACTGTTTATGGAATGATAATGCCTTTTTTCTCTATTACTTAAACTAATAGTCCATCAAATAATGCACAGCCCATACTGAAGTAGACAAAAATTAAGTGACATTTTGAGTCTTTTGTGTGGATTTTCAGAAAGCCAAAGCATTCTGCCTGTTTGCTTGGCTGGGATGATTCCAAAGGCAGCATTGCAATGTTTCTTTTTCAAACTACATAGCCACAAGTGCCTGCGCTCTGTCTCACCGGGGCTGTTCAGGACTGCCCAGGAGCAGTACCTGCTGCTACCCTTTTCCTCTCTTTGTGTGTTATTCAGCACTTCTAAGACACAAACTACTTGCACAGTTCCACAAAACCATAAACATCACCAGCATTAAAAGCTTGTAAGCAGACAGCCTCAAGGAAGAAGGCAAAGAAAGTTCCCTCAATCTCTGAGATCTGGTAAGAACCTTTAGGCTGTACTACCACCCATCGGCCTAAAGTAGAATCAACAGAAGCAGGGGAGCAGACAGAGCCCGGAGGCTGCAGCCTGGACGAAGGCTTCTCATTCCTGATGGATTTAGGAGCAGTGGCTGGACAGACCTAACCTCCGTGATGGGAAGAGCATCCTCTTTGGCCATGGTGAGCTCTAGCAGGGATGCTGGTGTTTCGAGGCAGGGTCTCTGTCTGGGTAGCTTTCATGGTAGCTGCTCCACGAGCAGAACCTTTTTCCTCTGAAAACTGAGGAAGTGTTGAACTGTCAGCACTTTAAGGGAACCTGACAATTTTTACCATTTTCAAATGTAAAGTTTTCTTCATAGATGTAGATGCAGGTTACCTAGCTCTTATTCTGGAAGGTGTTCCACTTTGACTGGCAGTTTGGGACCTTAGCTTGTTACTAATTTCTTAGTATGGCATGTGAAACTACTTAACCCTGAAGGTTATGGCCAGTAGGAGTAACAAACTGCTACAGATTTTGAACACATCAATGTACCCAGTGCATCTTTAAAACACAATTCATTATTTTATTTGGTCAGGTAAATCAATCTGTTTCTTTTCATGTCAGTAATACACACCCTTCTGTAATTTTAGGCTTTACAGCACCTGCAGTAGCGTTGCTCAAGAGAACAGAATGTACAGGTCCAAAGAATAATTAATTATTAATGAACTTGATGTGTCTACTTCAGGCATAATTTACCATATACCTAAATATTTAGGGAAGACAGATCACATTGATTTTTGTCCAGGAGCTATGAAAAACGTGGACCTCTAACACTCTCATACCTGGTGATGTCCTGCATACCTTGTGCCTGGAGCTTTTACCATACCTACACATACATCTTACAGAGAAGAGGTATCTTTGTAGTGAGTTACACTGGAAATGAAACAGCAGAAGGTAAAGGCATTGTTCAGAACAACACAACAATTTATGATGAACACCTGCTGGATATTGTGTGAGTCTGCAGGCAAAAAGGTTCTCAGAAACACCAGTGCAGCTAGATACCATCAGGTGAAATGCAAGGCTACAACAGGGATTAGATAAGTATTAGTTTGTTGATAATATACTCACACTGCAATCAGCACGGGCAGCCTCAGTAATGGCACGGAGGGTTGTGAAGGAGAAGGGGACAGTCTGGAGAGGTGCCTGATTGAGGCTCAGTACAGGGACATCCCTGCCTCAAATCTGATACCTTTTCTTTTTGACAGGTTTATATATATATTTATATATACATATATCCCACCTGGCTACATATGAAACAAATGCTGCAATAATTGGAAGCGAAGGTCACTGTGACCTGATGATCATCAGCAGGGGCAGGACACTGGAACCAGATCACGTGCATTGAGCCATGTCCGTGACTCCTCACTGATCTTCCAAGTCCTCCCCTTGCAACCAGTACACCCAAATCCAGTGCGTTTCTCTGTACAAAGTGCAGGGAACAGGTTCCAAAACTTGGATGATTTTATGCATAGTTTTTCTTTCACCTCCATCAATACATTAGAAAAAAAAAACAAACCAAGAGATATCCTCATGGTATAGCTATTTACACTTGTATCAGCACAGATACTTATTCATGTGTTAAAAGATTTTACATATAAAAGTCTGTTCCCTATTAAAAAAAACAACTTAATGCAGAAATATTCCAACTTTCCTTCCCCAGTGTAATCTGAAAATTTATACTGCATTTTAGGAAGACTTTTGAAATAACATCCACAAACAAGGATTACCTGAAAATACTACCCCAAGGAAGACAATGGGAATCAGAATGGCAATATGCCATCAGTAATGCTCAGAAATGCAGCTATTTTGAGGTTAGCATTTCTTTTGTTCACTTGGCTGTCTCTAGTCTGGACGACTTGTATCAATCCCAATGCAAAAGTCATCAATAAGGTGCTTCGTTAGGACATGGAAAATAGTCTTCAGTCTTGAAGAGGACTGGAGGTTCATAGTGTGCCTGTTGTTGTCGTGAGGAAGATGATTTCTGCAATTAGATAAGTTTATTTTTCACCACTTTACAAAAAGCAAGCTTTAAAACCAACAGAGCAAAAACACAAAACGAGGGTAGTTTTAAAGGCAGGTCTCCTTTGGGAAATTTTAATCGTAGCCCAGATTCATCTGGCATCTGATTAACTGATGTCAGTGAAGAAAAGCAGCTTTTGACTTTTGCCACCCCATCACCTGAGCAGATGCAGGCCTGGAAAGCCAGTGTTATGCCAGCTTTACAGAAGCCAAAGAGCAGCATCTCCCAGCTGGCAGTAGAGTCACTGTAACCTTCATCCTTCCAAAGCCATGCACCTTTACCTTTCCTGCTCCAGCCTCTGAGTTCTCCTCAGCCTCTGCCTCTGAGCTAACCCTAGCCTGTGTTCTCATTTACTTAGTGAAAAAAGTCTCCATATGGAAACACACCTAGACACCTAGGCAACATGTCTTTGGAGAAGGTTACTGCTCCTGCTGAGCTGCTTCATCAAGTGTACATTAGAACGAATGTACCATGATATACCATTAAAGATAACACAGCAGTGGACTGGAAAAGAGCTGTTAACACTGTTTACTGCCCAGGAAAAGTGTATGTGTCTCTCTTAAATACTAACTGCACATTGATTTGAGAGCACTGGCACAGGCTGCCCAGGGGGGTGGTGGAGTCTCCTTCTCTGGAGATATTCAAGACCCATCTGGATGCCTGTCTGTGCAGTATGAGCTGGGGAGCTGCTTTGGCAGGGGGGTTGGACCCGATGATCTCTGGAAGCCCCTTCCAACCCCTACAACTCTGATTGTGTGATTGTTTTGCTGGACCAAATGGCTCAGATACAACAGCAAGGGCCCCCACTGCCCATCGTGTCAGCCACCCCCACGAGCCATCGGCACCGCGCTGCAACACAGAGCCAGCAAAATCTGAAAGTGAGATTGCAGATATGCAGCTTAAGAAGTAAAGAAACAGGTATGTCAAGGGGACAGGTCACAAAGATATGCCAAGGGGACTTGCCTCAAATAAAATTCCAACAGGGAAACATGAACTAGAACTACAATGAAAGCCCCAATACTGGTAGAGCCTTCTTTTCCAAGGGGCTGACCCATCGATTGAGCTACCTGCAGGTCAGGCAGGAGAAGAAAACTCTGTGGGCATTTCCATGCAGACACAGTGTGTTTACTAGTGAAAGCTGATGCTTTACTATGCAGTTACTCAGTACCACTGTGGGACAGTGACCTGCCTTTCAGGTGATCATTAACAGCAGTAAGTTCTGAGGGCTGGAAAGGCAAACCAAGAAACCACAGGACATGCCAGGTTCGGTTCCTGAGGCTTTCAAAGCCTTTACACCCAGTTAGCTGTGGAAAATCTGCTAAGCTGACACAGTGGCCCCATGCAACACTGAAAAAGCACTTTATTAGAACTTTCAACTTTTTCAGTTTGTGGTTGGCAACTGTTTGTAGCAACAAAATGGGAAAGACTGTTGAATAACCTTCAAGACAACTGTGATTGGATTTTTTTTTTTCAAATTTGCCCATAAATCACAGCTCTGGGTTCTCTTTCTTTTAAAAAGAAAAATAAAAGAAGACATCACTCTGAACTTCAACACTAAAGAGACTGACAGAATGAAAAGTTAACTAACAAAGAGTGAACAGGAAACAGCAGTGAAGAACAGGTTTCCTGAACTAAGCCTTACCAAGACAATCCATATTACTGTCACAACTGTTTTTCCCTGCTGCCACACATGCTTGCAGTATGCAGGACCACAAATACTTAGGACAGTCACAGCCATCTTCCTCTCCACCTCTGCAGACCTATTTAATTTCAGCACTCTTGCCAGCATGATGGTACAGAAACCTGAGGTACAACAGGGTGAATATAGGAGAAGATAAAGAAAAGAATCTGGGAGCTGACAAGATGGAAAGAGGAGCACTTACAAATGGTGCACTGGCAGGTGATGCCAAGAAACATCAGGTGGCTCAGAAGATTTTTTTTAAATTATTATTTTTTTTAAACCCACAAGGTTATTTTAAAAATAGGGCACAGTGCCAGCATTCCAGGCTAGGTGCAGCATCTGCTTGAAACCTGCTAGAGAGCACTTCAAGCCTTCTGTAGAGAAACAGTCCACATGTAATAATGAGGAAATGTAAAGAAAACTGCAGCCTTTGGCAGTTTAACAAGGGGTTTGTGTGATTACTGAACCCTGTGGACTGAGCATAAGCAGAGCCTTTATTTTAAAAATACTGAGAGAGATGTAACTTTCATTTCCTTTTTTGGTCACACTCCTGCAGCAATCTTCTCAGTGCAGCATGATCTTCCTATGTGCTTTAATATAAAGGCTTGTTTGTGCCCTTCCTGTTCCCTTCCTTATGCATTCAGCCTTATTTTGGCAAGTTATACAAACCCTTGCAAGAATGTGTAATTCTGAAGTTCCAAAGTGTTTTGTTTTTTGCCCTTTTTCTTTTTTTTTAAAGCCTGAGATCCTTACAAAAATCCTAATACAGCATATGAAAAGCTTCACAGTTAAACCTCAGATGTGTGTGCAACAAACTTACTCTTATTTTAATCATCCACTCACTCTGGTAAGCAGAGCAACTCAGCTGATCACAGGATAAGGAGAGTTCACTTACATTAAGGAAGGATGGTATGCTGATTGTGTGCAAGATTTTCTTGAAGGTGCTTGGAAAGGCTCCAAGGTCTGTTTCTGCCTTCACCACCCGTTCTTCCAGTCCAGCCACGCTGTTCCCAACCATCTTCACAAAAGCCTAGTGTGAAGGAAAAAGCCAAAACAAACCAAAAGAAATCCAGCTCTCTCTCACTAACAAATTAAACCAGGATTATGTATTGCACAACAGCGGAGAAAGCTCCACTAAGTAAGTGAGGAATCAAAAAACTCACTGCCATCTATTTGCCTTCCACCTACAACTCCATTTTATTGCTAAAAGCTGAGATACTTAAAAGGCTGCATAGTCAGCTTAAATCTAATTTTAAAAAATAAATAAAATCAGTCTTTCTTTTCCTATTTCTCTTTCAAATAATTGAGACTTCTACCTGCCTTTCTACTAAAAGACCAAGCACCTGAAGCACAGCTCTGAAGCCTTGCCAGGCATCAGCAGACCTCTCATTCTATTCATCTCCAAATAGCTCCCAAGACTGTAACTTTGAAAGATACTAAAGAACAAGGGGTGCTACGACTTCCTGGGAAAAGCAAGACAGCTCTTTTGCTTCTAGCAGTAAAATTAAAAAACAAACAAAAAAGGTGTTTGAGTTTTTTTAAAGCCATTTTGTTTTAGAATGGCTATAGCCTCAAGAAACTCTTAATAAATTGTGTTCTTGTTAACCCAGAAGCATTGAACCCAGACTGGGTAGTAGAGAGCAAGGGGAAGGTTGGGACTTGATGACCTTTTAAAGTCCTGTCCAACCCAGATGGCTCTACGACTCTATGAAAATGGGTCTGAATCCACTCCACGTGCACAAGACACAATTGCAGCACATTGTCAATTTCTCCACCTACTAAGAAATGGAATACATCTAGAAGATACCAAATACATACCTCTAGCTTGTCAATCTTCCTGTATATGTGTCTCATTTCTGTGGCTTTTGTGTAAATCTGAGGTATGCTTTCGTTGACAACTTGAGAGGAATCACTTCGTATCTAAAATGGTTAGAAGAAATAGTGCAAAAGTGAATGAATAAACCAAAAGATTAAGTAGTAGGTTTTATTCTGGAAGCTAGAACTGTGCTCCAATTAACAGAGAAAAACTCATAGTTTAAAAATACTAATTAACATTAGGATTAAAGTACAAGAGTAAACCAAATAAACTTACTTCTTCGTGCAGTTTCATAGAATCATGGAATGGTGTGGGTTGGAAGGGAGCCCAAGGATGATACAGATCCACCCCCCCTGCCACAGGCAGGGCCACCAACCTCCAGGCCTGGATCTACACAAGGTTGTCCAGGGCCCCATCCAACCTGGCCTTGAACACCTCCAGGGATGGGGCATCCATCACCTCTCTGGGCAGCCTGTTCCAGCACCTCACCACTCTTTCTGTAAAGAACTTCCCCCTGATATCTAATCTAAGTTTAGTAAAAGCCTTTCAACAAAATGTATTTACTATTCATTTATCTTTACAATTCTATTAAAGTCTTCTTCAGCCTTATCAGAACTAAGGATGGAACATTTCCCAAGGCACACTAGAGAATCAAACCTATTAAACTAAAAGGTTTACTTAAGTTGTACTACCTGTGAAATTTTTCAACTTTACTAATTAAAGACGTCAGGCCACAGTATTTTCATGTGTATTGATTTTAAAAAAATAAAGTTCCCCTTCGAATAGCACAGAGAACAACACCTGCTTTAAAATGCAGCCTGTGCACCAGTGGCAGCCTATGGAAACCTTCCATTCCCTTCTCTTGTCCCCTCCCATGTGAGAGCCAAAACAAAGTTGCCTTTCTGATGAAAGGGTAAGAAAGGTCCCCTAAAGGCAGCTCTAGCTGTGGAGGGCTGGCAACTCTGACTAGATACTTTGATTACAGAAGGCAGAGAGAGCAGGTTTTGTCAAAGGAGACGCAGAGCAGTGCGTTGCCCTTTTATGTCTAGAGCATTATGCCATTCAAAGGGGGTGCCACACACAAAAGGACGACTGCAAAGAGAATCACATGAATATGCAGGTTTATAGCTATGCAGGCCCATTTTGCTCCAACATGAAAGCTTATAGTTCTTCATCCATGAGTTATGGGATCGTCAAGTGTGTGTTCACACCAGAGCCTGCCCGCCTAGCCCAAAGGGGGCTTCCCATAGAATCATAGAATGGCAAGGGTTGGAAGGGACCCCGAGGATCATAAAGCTCCAACCCCCCTGCCACAGGCAGGGCCACCAACCTCAGGCCTGGATCTACACAAGGTTGCCCAGGGCCCCATCCAACCTGGCCTTGAACACTTCCAGGGATGGGGCATCCACCACCTCTCTGGGCAGCCTGTTCCAGGACCTCACCACTCTCTCCGTAAAAAACTTCCCCCTAATATCCAATCTAAACCTTCCCTCCTTCAGCTTTAAACCATTCCCCCTTGTCCTGCCATTATCTGCCCTTTTAAAAAGTGGATTCCCCTCCTGTTTGTATGCTCCCTTCAGGTACTGGAAGGCTGCAGTGAGGTCCCCCCACAGCCTTCTCTTCTCCAGGCTGAACAAGCCCAGCTCCCTCAGCCTCTCCTTGTAGGGCAGGTGCTCCAGCCCTCTAATCATCCTTGTGGCCCTCCTCTGAACCCTCTCCAACAGTTCTACACCCTTCCCATCTCGGGGGCTTCTGTGGGACAGCAAACGCTAAACTGCACTCTGAGGTAAGGAGCCAACACAGCCGCACGCACCATGTCCAGCATTCCCACAAACTCATCCACTCTGGTCAGCAGCTCTTCCAGGCTCTTGTCTAAGCTGTCTATCTGTAAAACAGAAATACCTTAAAGGCGCTGACGCCACAGCCACCATCCCCCCCCTCCCCCACCCCCCCAGGACTGCCCCGCACCCCCCGAGCCTCCCAAACGAACCCCGGGAGCACAGCCGCCAGCCCGCCCTGAGCCAGCCGAGCAGGACACCCACAGCTTCGCCGGCAGCGGCTGCGCTCAGCCGACGCGACCGGACACCCCGGCGGATCCCGCCTTGCCCACAAGGCCACCGAGCTCCGCGGCCGCGTAACGGGCGCAGCGTGTCGAGCCGGCCCGGGCCGCCTCAGCGGGCCGCCCTGCCCCCCCCCGACGCCCCTTGCCCGCCCCAGCTGCTCCCCGGCACGGCCGGGACAGCCTGGCTCCGTGAACCGGGCACGCTGCTCGCAGAGAGCAGCCCACCGCTGCTCCCTCTCCCCGGGGAGTCCGTTGGGCCGTGCCACAGGGACGCTGCGGAGCGCGCGCCCCCGCGGCCCCTCACCTGCTCGCTGAAGAGGCTGCGGTCGGCCAGCAGGTACGCGGAATAGGCGGCAGCGGTAGCGCAGAGCGACGCCTCCGAGGCGTCCTCATCCTCCGGCTCCCCGAGGCCTGACGCGCTGCTGTGGCTCTGGGAGACGTTCCCGCTGTCCGCGCCGGGGCAAGCGCCCGGCTGGTCGGTGACAGCGCCGACCCCCTCGCTCTCGCCGGCCGCCGCCATGCCAGCCCGCCCCCTCAGCCTTCACCCCCCCGGGGCCGCGCTCACGTGAGCGGGCCGGCGCAGGCGCGCCATCGAGGGGCGGGGCTGGGAGCGGCCCGGCCTGCGGCCCCCCGCCCTTAGGCCGCGGCACCGAGGAGGGAGGCGCTCCGCCACCGGGGGCGGGCGTAAGCGCTCGTATCGCCGGCGGCCACGCACGGAGCAGCCGTCTCGGCGTCTGTCTACTCGACCGTCGTCCTCCACGGGCCCGGCTGCAGCCGCGCCTGTCGCCGGCCCGAGGCGGGAGCCCAGGCTGCCGCCGCCGAGCCCCTCGCCCGCCTGGCGGCGCCTCCCTGCCCCTGCCGCAGGCGCCCTTTCCGGGGGCTCGGCCTTTGGGGAGGGCTGGCGCGCCTCTCTTCCCTCGGGCGCCCACGTTCAAAGCCCCCTTCAGCGGTTTAATCTCGCCCTCGAAGGACCCTCGGTGTGCAGAAGTGAAACGGTTTGGGCTCTCAGGCCGCAGCTCAGCTTAGACAGACGGACAGCGCGACGTGACTCTGGTTACCCTGCGGCGCATGCAAAAACAGAAGGGGCGGGGGGGGGGGGGTGTTCCCCCCCTTACCTGATGCAAGTGAGCACGGAACATGTGAAAGGTGTATTGCAAAATGGTGGTGAAGTACTGATGGATCGGCTTTGGAGCTCGCACTGGCTCAGAACTGAAGCCTTAGGCACAGTACTGCACGCTGATGACTGTTGCCTAGAGCCTGGGATGCAGTAGCTGAACACGTTATGAACAAAATATGTTCTGCAACACTTCAGACAGCGACTGAGCAGTCTCTAGCCAGAGGGGTGCAGTGTGTTGCTACCCCAGAGGTATCATGGGCTTTTTCCGAGGAGGTAGAACTACCCCAGGTCCTCAAGGCCACAAGGTGTGAGGCAAGCCGTGCTCTGCTATGGGCACAGCAAACTTCCTGGTTCCCATGGGCATCGCCACAGCAGCCCCCTCTTGTAAAAGCTGTACTGGGAATCAACACTACGGAAAGAAACTCGGTATCAGCAACAACAACCCCACAGGTACAGGAAATGAGCCTCCCTCACGGAACCCACACTGCTGACGTTCCCACAGAAAGGTGTGCTTGAGCATGGGGGAAAGGATATAGCACAAGGGTTAGAGACAGTGCACATTTTATTGCAGAGAGGTCACGTTTTCATCAGTTAAATAAGGTAAAATGAGTCAACTTCAGCCAGGCAACCCACTTATTCATAAAAGTAGTCTTATTTAAGGTGTAACAAAATTTTCCTGATAAGATGGTCTGAGTGATTGAAGCACATCCAGCTATTCTTTTTTTTTTTAAACCACATCAAAAATGAGCTCTTTTTAAACAAAAATTAAAACCTTTGGTAAAGTACAAACAGTTTTAAGATGAACAGGATCAATGTTCTATTCTTACTGTGCTGGGAAAAATACGTACAGCTCTATAACTGCTGTGATACCTAGAAGAGGTTTAATTAAAAGTGAAAGGACTTTTAAAATAAACTTTTAAAGCAAATCTAAAAGAAATAAACTAAGTTCAACGTCCCAAACATATTTAACCATGAGCAGAAGACTGGTTGTTCCACAGGTATACACTAAATTAGCGACAGTGAATTAGTCAGCACATCCTTTGTCCAGGCATTACAGATTCCAAAATGGAATGTAACTTTTTTCACAACGAGACTTCTGGATTCTCATATCCATACAATATGTAAGAAATGTCTATTCCACCATATATATATATATATATATAAAAAAAGGCTTTAATATACTACAAAGTTAAAAACAAAAAGAAAATGACACAAGCTAAAAAGTAGAAAAATACATGGTAAAACATTTATACTTTGCTCCTTACACTGATGGAGATAGAACAAAATATTTTAGATTAGACCACTCAAATTCATGGCATGTTCAGAAGCAGGAGGTTACCTGCCAGCCAGCATCCAGCGAAGATGTCTGACCATCTCAAACATCCAGTTTAAGTTTCTAGAAATCCTGGGTAGACACTAAGCTTGATGATTACTAGAAGAGTCCAAAAAACAACAGAACTGATCTAAGGTAGGAGTCAGCACCCCTCCTCTGTACAGCGACCAGCCAATCTTTTGCAAGGAAAGCCACTGTGGATTTAAGGGTGCCCCAAAGGTACAGCGAGGACCTGTGCCGGCTCTGAGATGAAGGGGACAGTCCTAGCACTCTCCCACTTTCTTGCTTTCTCACTTGCATCCCTAAAATTCCTCATGAACCAGGATACTGATGGAAAAAAAGAGATGATGGGGGGAGGGGGGTGGAACCTGAAAGAGAGGTATTATCTAATAAATACTGGAAAAGAATACGTATGCGCACAATGGTGCTGAACCGATCCTTAAGCCCTTCCTGTGACGTTGGCTTTCCCGGTGCAGCACAGCTGTGTGCTGCAGGCAGGCCTGCCTGTCACCAGCGGGTGGTGCTGACCTCACAGCAATAGCGGCACCGTCCTCCCACCCCGCGCCTCAGGCCGCGGGCGGGGGAGAAAGCAATCAGTAAAAAAAAGATAAAAGTTCGTAAAACGCGTGTGCAGCATCTCCCTAACGTTGTTACCGGGGGAGCAGGAAACCTCTATGGAGCTTGTCTGGATCAGACACAAGGTTGCAAAGATGGTGTCAGTAGGTTAGGGGAAGGTCTGTGTGGCAGGGTAGAAGAGGGGATGGCTACAAAGCGGCACGCTCTCTAAACCGGTATTAGAAGAAAACCAGATTCCACTTCAAACAGGCACGCCTGCTGCTGTTAAGATCTAACTTGCCTACATGCACCCACGCGTTCAAACCCGAGCACACAGCACTGCCACTGGCAGCCCAGAGGGGCGCTAAGATTTATGCCAACTAAAACAAATCTGTGCTCTCACTTCAGGGCTGGGACATAAACCAGGTTTTACACTCCAGCTTTCTCCTGACCAATTTTGCACTGCGTGACAGTTTTATGTCTAGCTCCAGATGCCACGTTTCCTAGAAAGCAACAATTTTCTGCACCCGTGAGGTCTATGAGAATATCAGCGCTCTGGTTTGTGCACAACGTGTTGCAAGAGTCCATTGTCCCAGTTGGCACTTAAGACTGAAAGGAGAGTTGTGGGAATCACTATTAAAGTGTAATGACTGTTCCATCCTCCTCGATACCTCCTCTGGGGATAACCAGGCTGTGTCGGGGATCAGTTTTTAAGGAACTGAGTAGTTTGTGGATGTTGCCGTTGCTTTCTCGGCCAGAGTTGTTGTTGAGCACCAGGTCTCTTTGAAGTCTGTGGCTAAGGCTGCTGCCATTGATACGAGAGAGGCTACTGGAAGTAAGGCTGTGCAGTTTGGGAATGTGCTGTGGCTCCAGACCGCCCTCGATGACAATGTCAGCCTCTTCGTCACTCTCCATTTCATCAGGGTGGAAGTTCTGCAGCACGTGAGATGTAGGCAAGCTATGGTGACTAGCAGTGCTGTCTGTAGACTGGCCAGAGCTACCAGACATCCTACTGCTTCGAATAATATTGTTCCTCTGGTTTGCTGGCTTGACTGTGATAATAAGATTATGGCTGTTGGCAATCATCATGTCTGTGACTTGGTCGAGAGTCTTTCCTGCCACTTCAATGCCATTAACTTCCAGGACTTCATCATTGACGGCCAGCAAGCCCGTGCTCTCCGCTAAGCCCCCGGGAACCATGCGGGAGATGAAGATACCGGGCACCTTCTCCAGTCCGTGAGGAGTAACCCTCACGCTGGTGCCGTCGCGGATGTAAAAGCCCAAGGGCTTCTCGCAGCCGTGCCGGTACAGCCTGACTCTCCTGTGTGTCTCAGGAAGGATGTCCACGTCGATTATGGAAGACACTGGTCTGAAGTCATGAGGCATGCTAATGTTAATGTGGGGACGCCGGCGGAGGTTGTCATTGCGGAGCGTCACCAGGGCCTTCTTCTTCCTCGATAGCGTGTTGGTCCCAAAGTTACTGTAGTCAACTTCATCTGAAAGGAAAACAGTACCAATGAATCACACAGAATAAGTCAATCTACAAAGGATTTCTTTCTGAAATCTGGTTCAGTGAAGCTAATGTCCTAATAATGGGGGTGTGTGGAATCAAATGAATTACAGAATCACAGAATCGCTTAGCCTGGAGGAGACCTTTAAGATCATCAAGTCCAACTGTTAACCCCACACTGCCAAGTCCACCACTAAACCATGTCCCTAAGCACCACATCTATGTATTTTTTCAATACCTCCAGGGATGGGGACCGAACCACTTCACTGTTCCAGCCAGTTCCAGGGATTCACAACCCTTCTGGAGAAGAAGTTTTTCCCAAAACCCAATCTAAACCTCCCCTCACACAACCCGAGGCCGTTTCCTCTTGTCCAATTGCTTGTTACTTGGGTGAAGAGACCAATACCCACCTGGCTACAACCTCCTTTCGGGCAGTTGTAGAGAACAATAAGGTCTCCCTTCAGCCTCCTCTTCTCCAGGCTAAACAACCTCAGTCCCTTCAGCTGCTCCTCATAAGACTTGTGCTCTAGAGCCTTCACCAGCTTTGTTGCTCACATCTTAACTATTATTTCATTTTATGTCCATCAGCACAATTTCTGAACAAATGAGTTGCTTTCAATGATAACCCATATTTCTTCCATATTTTGAGGGAGAAAGACTTCTGATTTCTGACTCCTGTTGTCAGCTGCAGAATGCAATTACTTGCAGCTGGAGGCCTCATATACCTTCTTAGATGTGAGACTGTATTTCCAGAGTTGGGTTCCAACTGCACACATACCTCTCAAGTGGGCAAGGAGTGTATGCCTTCCTAACCTACAAGTCTGAATAGAGGAGTATTTCAGTACAGCCCTTAACTTACAGCAGAACTTAGGTACAAACACGAAAGCAGGATGTGACACAGTAGCTGGATCTGTTGGTTTTAGCCAATCTTTTTTCCATACGGATTTCATGTTAATATGCATCTCTTGGTACACCACTTTTCTCTTTGGAATATTTTATTTTATTTCAGCTGACTTTGACAGCATCAAAAAGTGCTAAAAGCACCCAAGTTCCAAAGAAGTTCTGTGTAACAAAGTGGCCCCAGAAAAGAGAGAAGCAAGGAGAAAGAAACTGCTTTGTTGCCTAGGCCCTATGCTGAGGATCACAGAACAGACATGGACTCATACACACACACACTCCTGCCCTGGAGAGGAAGACCCACAGAGGAAAGCAGCCTTTGTAGGGTCTGCTGCTTCGGGAACTGCTTAAACATTTCACTTTTCTGTATCTGAAGGGCACTTGCAAAGTGATCAACTTTCAACCAGACAAATAATATGACAAGTTATTCCATGAGGAGTTTGTGTTGTGCTTTGCATAAAAAAGAAATACTTAGTCAGGAAGCTGTTAGTGTACAACATGCACCACAGCATTTCACATGAAAAATACTGTGCATATGTTAAACACGAAGCCTGCACTAGCTGAAAAAATATTTCACTAGGGGGTTAAGCATGCTAACTCTTTTCAGATCAGAATAAACTGAAAGTCTGTTAGTTTCTGTTGAAGAGGAGCAGTAAAGTATAAAAACACAATTACAGAACTACCACTAAGAAAATTTTCTCTCTGACAAATAAACCCTGCAGTATAACGTTTGAGAAAGTAAAGATACCTCTAACCAATGAAAACCAATGTTAGTAAATAAGCTTATAATTACTTTTTTTTCTTACAAGGTGTCATATTCAAGTCAGCTTTCAAGGCTTATTACCAGCAGACTTCAATTAAGTGACTTTAAGTTACACAACTCAAAGGAGACACAAACAAGTGCCAAGGAGCAACCTGATCTAACCATGCCTGCTCAGAGCAGGGTGTTTGATTTCGCTGGCCTCCAGGGGCCCTGCCAGCCTAAATTACTCTGTGATCCTACACAGTCCTTGGCATGGGGAAAAACCAAACCGAACCGAACAAAAAATCCCACCTTTGAAAGGAGGACTGTTTCTTCATTCTCCTAGAACTTACTTCCATTGGCTGCACTAACACCGAGGACATCACAAGGCACCTAGAAGCTCACCCTGAAGGAAAAGCTGCTGTGAAATCAAGGCACTCCTTGTACATGTCTGTGGTGCTTAACTTCATACTTCCCTCTTCTCTCCCCTCCCAGGCTGTTCAGACCTGTACCAACTACATAGGCCCTACTGTGTTAGACTACTGAGGCATAAGTCCTTGAAGTCACCCAAACATGAGAAGCTTCCAACTGGTTCCTGGAAGTGTATTTGCAGCCAAAACAGTGATGGTGTGGAGATAGCACCTTGTCAGGTCCACCTGGGTAAGCAGAGTCAGTGCAGTGTCTGCTCTTCTGAACACACAAGCCACGGGTGGCAGCCAAAGCCTGGTTTATTTATTTTATTTTTCCCCACACCATCTACTTTCACCTAGACTTTAAGTTTTGATGGGTGATTTTGAAGGTGGGCAACAAATATTTTTTTCCTTGTAAAGTGTGGATCCACAAGAGATGCCTCTCATCTCCACAGTCTCAAATGCTATGCCCTGCTCACCCTCACAATTCACCGATAAATTTCTGTGATAGTCCTATGAAAACCACTTGAGGATTTAGATATAGAATCAAAATTCTTCCTTGCTCGAAAACTAGCACGGTACAACAGTAGAGCTGCACACTTAAGCCCAAGACGGCCTTTATCCCAACATTTCAGCTTAAGATGGCAATTAAAGTTTTATGTGAGTTTATGTGTTTAAGACTGTCTTGCAGAAGTGGCAAACAGAATCACAGAGTTGTAGGGGTTGGAAGGGACCTCCAGAGATCATCGGGTCCAACCCCCCTGCCAAAGCAGCTCCCCAGCTCATACAGCACAGACAGGCGTCCAGATGGGTCTTGAATATCTCCAGAGAAGGAGACTCCACCACCCCCCTGGGCAGCCTGTGCCAGGGCTCTGGCACCCTCACTGGGAAAAAGTTCCTCCACATGTTGGTGTGGAACTTCCTGTGCTCCAACTTGCAGCCATTGCCCCTTGTCCTGTCCCCACAGACCACTGAAAAGGGGCTGGCAAATTCCCCCTGCATCCCCTGCTTAAGGTATTTGTAAACAATAATTAGGTCCCCCCTCAGTCTTCTTTTCTCCAGGCTGAACAGCCCCAGCTCTCTCAGCCTTTCCTCACAGGATAGATGTTCCAGGCCCCTAATCATCTTTGTACCCTTCTCTGGACTCTCTCCAGGAGATCCCTGTCTTTTTTATCCCAGGGACCCCAGAACTGGACACAATACTCCAGATGGGGCCTGACCAGGGCAGAGTAGAGGGGGAGGATCACCTCCTTTGACCTGCTGGCCACACTCCTCCTGATGCATCCCAGGATCCCATTGGCTCTCTTAGCCACCAGGGCACACTGCTGGCTCATAGCCAACCTGTCATCAACCAGGACCCCCAGGTCCTTCTCCACAGAGCTCTTCACACTTGCTTTTGTTGAACTTCATTAGATTTCTCGCTGGATGGCAGCACAGTGTTCCTGTGTGTCAGCCACCCCTCCCAGCTTTGTATCATCGGTACTTGCTGAGGATGGATGCTATTCCCTCATCAAGGTCATCAATGAAGATACTGAACAGGACTGGACCCAACACCGAGCCCTGGGGAACACCGCTAGTCACAGGCATCCAGTCAGATTCTGCTCCACTGATCACCACCCTCTCAGCTCGGTCCAACAGCCAGCATCCATCCCTTAAAGACTTGGAGAATTGGATTGGGGAGTGCAGTTTATTGGCCTGCAGGTAAAATGAAGCACGTGCCCTAGTTACCCATCTGTCCCCTGAGAACACTGCGGTACCTGTTCTCTCCCTCTCCGATAGTTCTGTGTTAGTCCCGTAATAAGGAATTACTTTAAGGCAGGCTTGCAAAGGCTTCATGAAATAATTCACCTGGGAAGATTTGTGGGCCACAATGATTTCTTCCCCTTCAATTAACAACAACCCAGAGAATTAATTCTCACAACTGCAGGTTTGTGATGATCCATTAGTCACATCACAGGAGAAGTACAGTGGTTAGTCCTGACACAGGATGGGCATTTCTGAAGCAGCCGCCCTTGGCTGAGCCACCACCTGGGCAATGGCACAAAAGAAGTGGTTGTTTGGTGCCTGTGACCTCCTTACCTGCTCTCAGCCCACTCACCCGTCTCCCCAAATGATTGCCAGCATTCCTAACCTCTGAGTAGCTTCAAAACCACCACCTCCTCCAACAACAAAAAGCCCATCTTACCACAAAAATGTTACCTTTTCCCTCCAAACAAGTACCAAGCAGAAGCAGGGATTACATGACAAGTTACACAGACTACTTTCAGTGTTGGACAACTGAACAGTCCTGGACTTAGTATTTCAGGGCTGGAGCAGGATAAAAGTGATGTCTATGTCCCATTGATGACTGCATTTTTTCAGGGGGTTGATTATTTGTTTTTAAAATAGTGTTAGGCAGTAGTTTCCAACTCTGACCTTAAACAGGATTATACATGAACAAAATGACATCCCAGTTTTAAGCAGGTAAAACTGTTAAAGCCAATTATAGGTTCAAGGAATGACAGCTAATTTCAAAAGCTTCTACAAAAAATATACCAATTAACTCCATTTTCTAGAAAAAGTTAACGTACAGAATACATGCTCCTTGACAGTACAGGGGTTATTGCATTATGTGTATTGAAGATGACCTGCTCACTAACAGTAACACTTGCTTGGGAGTTCTCTCTGTAATAAATTAAACCACACAAACCCAGAAAAAAACATCCCCACACATACACACACCCTATTCAGAGCCACTACTCTTGCTGCTGGGATAAAGCAAAGTATCCTGAAGTTTAACATCAGCTGTTGCTGTAGCAGGAGAAAGTCACTGATCCCCAGCATATTAATAATAAAAAAGCTTCCTTCCTCATGAGGGAGCCGAGAGAAGTCAGCCAATGTGACCCCCTCGTATCAGCTGTGAGGTGGTGAAACAGTGGTGCAGTACCTGATTCCAGTAATCCAGGGCTTGGGTTGCACATGTCAGACTGGAACGAAAGCTGTACCACTGCATAATTTACAGTGACACCGTTTCACTGAAGGTCAGTAACTTGCTCCTAGGTTTTGAGTTTCTGCACCATATAGGATTGCAAGCCGGAATGCTACTTTAGCTAATGGAGCTGACCACGCTTGATTCCAGGTCTCAGGGAAGACCAGTATATCCCATATGGAACCAGACAGAGCTTAGTTTTCATGTTTCATTTGCTGCAGTATCAAATTCTGCAACTGCAGAGCGAAGAGGCTACAGCAATCTGCGTGTGTACAGGCAGAAGGGCCTTCGAGTAGCACCCACCCACAGTGCTCCTATTTTACAGGGTGCCATGCTTCTCTGCCCCAAACCAGGCTGCAGCGACATGTTACGTGCAGGTGACAGAGGGAGGCTTAGTCATTTTGGTGGTGAGTATGAGCCCCGTTTCTTAGGATGGGGCAGAATATATAGAGGGTTTCACGTAGGAGATGTGGTGTTCTCAGGCAAAGATGTGCTATGAGCTGGACAGATAATCCTGGATGACTGCTAAACTTTGGAAGGTTTGGACTTAAATTTTACTCATGCCCATAATTTGCTTTCTACTGAAAACACTGTTCCTGTAAAGAGATGGGAGCAGGAACTTTTTTACCACAGCTGGAGAAGGAATCCTCAGCTTTCCAGTTCTGTCCTACTTGAAACTGCAACGGAAGGCTACACAAAAAACCACAACCAGCAAACCAAGCACAAGCCAGAAACCAAACCAACCCCAACCTCAAGCTCTTCTCTAGGAGCTGAATATTACTGCAACTCCTCTCCCCAAAAGCTTCAGAGTTTTTGGTATGTTTTAAGAAACATTTTGTTATCTGGCAAGCAGTTACATAAAACCTTAAGCATTTTGGCTGCATCCTTTCTGTCAGTATGTGTGCATTTATTCTTTTCAGTTGTCACTACTTACTTACCAGGGAAGACCTTTCTGTCAGAGAACATCTGTGCTACAGATCTCTCCATGCAGAGACGTACCTGTGCTCTCTGACAACAGCAGTGGTGGGGCCTTTTTTTTTTGTGGAACTACCTCCACTTGTTCATCAACAGTAAAACCCATTAAATGATGTTTTCACTTCCAAGTATGGATATTTTACTAGCAGGTTATTGTTTTTTAAAAAGTATCTAGAAAGTTATAGATGGTAACATCTTTGAGGTGCTCTCCTAACAATGCTGCAGTCAGCCTGTGACTCTGCCAGATACATTATACCTTCCTGGTGGGCATCATGAATCTTATCGTTAAGACATATGGCACATAACAGCAGAACGTACTTAAAGGGCCATTTACAAGGGAAAGAAAACTGCTTAGAGCATCTGGTTGTAGCCAAGAGAGTATTGTATTTCTTTAATTTACATGAAACAAGAAATTACAGACCTTCTGAAAAAAACCACCAGGAGCACCACTCCCACTGCTTGGACAGCTGCTTTTCATAGGAACTGCCTGCCAGATGAAATACCAAAGCTTAGCCAGATAAGATTGTATAAACAAGCTGAATTCCACAGAGAAGCAGACTGCCAGGCTCCTATAGGAACAGTTCATTTCAGACTCTACATTTTCAGTGTACATGCACTCATGGCTTATTATTTCCTCTGGGAACTGTGGAACATTAGTTGACAGCTCTGGAAAGTACTTCAAAGACAAAATTACTTCCACTAGGGAGAGCAGCACTTCAGGCAGCTTGGGAAGGAGGCCAATGAGTCATTAATACTGAAGGGTAACCCCTCCATCCAACAGATCTCTATTACTGAGCATTCAAGTTAGCAGCAGTCACAAAACTGTTTCAAGGGAGCGTGTCACATTTAACCCTTCTACCTTTCTGTGTCCCAGCTATAAACACTGTCCATGTTTGACACAAGTTGCATCCAGCATGTCTTTTCTCAGAAAATTCAAAACCAGTTGCATCTGTGAAAGCAGCCAGGCGACAAATGAGCACACAGTCTCTCATCTGCAACCTGTAAGGCTGTCTGCGTGAAAAGGGATGTAAGAGGAAACAGATATGAAGTGAACTATGGCTTGGGGGGAGGTCCAGTGCCAATATCACTCATCAAGGAGTATTTAACGGGGGGGAAATAAGGTTATCTGAATGTTAACATTGCATTCTGTGTGTTACAGGAATATTAAAAAAATAATAATAATCCAGCTATCGCTGCTGCCAGCAACCTCTGGGTGAACCAACCTGAAAAACACAGTAGGCAAAGTGATTGTAGCTGCTCTTCTACCCAAAGTCAAGTAGTATCTCCCACACATGCAGACACACATACACACACATGCTTTTCTCTTTCAATTCACATCGCTGTGTATTGAGGAACTGGGCTCAATCTCATCCATGTTTAGAAGACTACCTCAACCTTACACAGTTACCTATGACATCCAACAGGGCTTCTGAAGCACCAACAAGATCAAAGGGGGGGGGGGGGGAAGTTCAAACTAACAAGAGAGCACATTATCCTTGATATCCCTGATCTCAATTCTTCAGTTTCTAAAACAAAGCTTTCCAAACACTTGTTTATACACTGTAAACTAAATTACCTGTTCTAGAAAAGAAATGTCCCCAAATAACTGCACTAGAAAGAAAATTTGGTAACACTGCCCTGCACTAGTCTAGCCCCTGCTAAATCTAGTCGTTTTGCAGAAGACAACCTTCTTTCTACAGTGATTCAGTAACAACAGGGTAAATTTGCCTTCCTACTCAGGAAGTGTTTATTCTTAGGGTGAGGATTAAGATCTGAGGAACACAACCGTGCACCTCTACTCGCAACATGTTTACAAACACAAAATATCCCACCCTCTCTCTAGAAAGCAAACGTGATTTTGCCCCTCGGTCTAGCGTGTTACAGCAAGCGCAGCTGTAACTGCATTAGGCTCAGGCTCCTTTTCCGTGACAGACACTCAGAAGAAACATTTTTAGGCTGCTGCCCTCCAGGATGGGGACAATGCCTGAGGAATTCAGGCTGCCACTGCTGGTGCGGCCTCCTGCACTTCTCACTGCTTGTCATCAGAGGCCACTGTTCCCTTGCCGAGCCTCCTGCTTTCTCAGAAGACCCTTGGGTTTTGACTCTGCACCTCTCCAAAGGAGCAGAAGCTGTTGCTCAGGTGCCGAGCAGGTTTGCCCCACGAGACCCTTGGAGAAGGGTGCTGCCGAATGTAAGCAAGCACCCAGGCCTGTACCTCCCAAAGCTGTCCTCACCCTCGGATACATGCAATCCCAGCTCGCCAAAGCAGTCCAAAAGCCAGCTATAGAACCCCACAGATTTTACAGGTGAAGTAGTGGACAGTGCTTACTAGGATTGCCTGGGGCTTCTTCCTCTCAGTTTCCTATGTGACGTCTGCTCTAAAACATGACAGAAACAGCCCTTCTCTCCTTTGTTTCCTTCCACAAACCACATTATGCTAAGGGTTATGTCATTGCAGCATTAGAAAATTGTGGGGTTTGGGCTTTGGCTTCATTTGTTTTTTGTGTTTTGTTTGTGGGTGGGCTGTTTCTGTGTTTTGTATTGGTTCTTAAGTGTGAGTTAATATTTGCCTTTTCCTGGAGGGTGTCAGTGAGGAGTTGGGGGAAGTCATGTTTCTCTTGCACATCTCAGCCATCAACCCTTATTCTGTCTGTCCTAAGGTCATGGAGTTTACTGGTGAGATGGATTCTCAGACTGGTCAGTGCTGAGGAATGGGCACCCAGCAGCAGCAGCAAGGGGTAGGTGATGTATCCTGCAAGCAGGATCCTGACCAGGGCCTGACAAATGGGAGCCTATCACCATGTACCCAACATCTCCCAGCAGCCACCAAAAGTTATGTTCACTCAGCTGAGGACATCAAAATGGGAGGGCTATCAATCTAGATGCTTAAGAAAAAAAAATAATAAAATGTTAAAAATTTTTAAAAACCTCCCCCAATCCCAACCACCACCCTCCAAGCTATAATTACATGCAATCTCTTCAGCAAGTCATCATTATAAACTTTACATGCTAAAGTTATTAAAAAGCAACCCTTTAATTATTTTATTTCACTCCATTTTTGACCCAACAAACATAAAAGTACCTCTTCTATTCCCTCAGAAGATCAGACAATTGAGGGGAGCACCATCTGTGCCCCATACAGGCACACAGGGAATCTCTTCTTTCCAAAAGACAATGTGTATGTAATGCAAAGCGAAACAAAAGGAAGCAAAATGAGAGACCAAACTCTAATAAACTCTTACTACACTCTGAAGATACAGTAAAAATCTTATTAATGACACAAAAAAAGCAGGGGATTTCAGGAGGGTATTCCATGAGCGCTGAATGTAAGTGTTTCCTCAGTAGAAAAATAGCTATTTTTGCACAAGTCTAAAATTTGGAAGAAAGGTAAACAGAGTTGACAGATTGAAGCAAATAGAAAATTTGAGAAAATACCACTTTGTTTTTCACAGCTGCTATATTTGGGGAAAAAACCCTGCAAGTATTTAAAAAAAAAAAAAAGTCACTTCAGGAATATATTCATTCAGATTACAAGCTTTATACCTCTGAAAAGAAACAACAAAAAAAGTGTCTCCTACTAGTTTCAGAAGCAGCTGCAAACAATGCCTGGAAAGGCAGCACACAATAAATTAATGTGTTTGTACAAGGCTGTTCACACAGCCACAGGTCAAAGGAGACTGTTTCAAAGAACTACAGTACTGAACCTGACCAGAGCCAGGATCCTACAGATACTGGTATTAACATGGAGCCTCTTACTCCTTTCAGAAGGACCTTGGTCTGCTGAAGAGCCAGCAGGGGTGAGCCATGCCCGGAAGGCAGCACCCTGAAGAGTACCTGGCTAATGCAGCCTGCAGCTCGCCCAAAGGAAACGGAACCTAACTTGGTGTTTCATGCTTCCTTCTGATGCTTTCTGCCTGATGCTTTCCCTCTTCTGCTGGGTGCCCTCCTCCTCTCCAATCCAGCAATCCTCCCTCCCCAGCCAAAAGCAAAACTGATAGTCACCAAGAATTTTCTCTCCTCCTGCATTTGGGTAACTGCGAATTGCATTTCTGTAGCATGTGAGTAGTTCCCTCTATTAGGAGGTAAAAGATAGCCCAGGGCTGGATGACCTGCGGACTTCCTTGGTGACTGTGGTGGAGCTACTAAATTCAGTGGGCTTTCTCCCCTGCATCTCCTTATTCTTCCCTACTTTCAAGCAAAACACAGTGCTGCCAGGACAGGCACTTTAAAGGGCTGAGGTATGTCGCAACTGTTGCAGTGGGGACATTCGATTGTTGCAAGCACGAAATCCGTGAGATAGGAGGGTACTACCAAGATACACTGTTTTCCGTTCTGAATGAATTCTTTCTCATGCATTCCTTTGCTGAGTAACACCTTATTCACCCCCTGCTAGTTCAGACAGGCAAGCTAGGAAGCACCTTTTTGCTTATACTACTAAATTTTCAGTAAAAATAACTAAAAAGGAAAAAACCCCTGCTCAATTGTAGACACGTTCATATTTAATGAAGACTTAATGTCTCAAAGAAATAAATGATGGTCTCTTTTACACTCCTTACCCTGGATTGTTCTAAAAAGCTGCTACCACAGCTTGTCAAAGATGTGCTTTTATGAAGTTAAAATCCTTCTAGAATGAGCTCTCTCTCCAAAAAAACAAAAACCAAAAGGTCGCAGTCAAGTTTTTACAGCTTCACTGTTGTGGTGTGATAATACCACATACATCCTGCCACGGGAGGGAGAGAAAAACATTTACGGTGCTTTGCAAAGCATTTTTCTGGCTTTTCCAAGCTGGCAGATTGTAAACAAAGTCCAGATTCTGCCTCTTCTCATGGAATTAAAAAGGTTTCAAAACAAGTGCAGCATAAGTAATTAATTACAACACTTGCCTTTCAAGTCGCGACCTCTGGGAGTCTCCCAAACTTTGCTGGCTAAAGTCAGATTAGTCACAAGCTATACACCCCTCCTAGACCAGCCCTGCGCGGGGCTCTGCACATCTGCTCCCTCTCACCAGCCCCAGGCAGCCACTGCCCCGGATGCCCCGGAGATTCGGGTGCTGGCAGGCTCTCCCCTCCACCTGCCACCTCCCGGATGCTCCCCGATGGCCTCCTGGATGGGACAGGGAGCTGCAGGAATCTCACCACGTTTATCTCCCACAGCCTGATGGGACCGGAACTGGCAGCGCTGTCCCAGAGCAGACACGTTTTCCAGTCCCTTCCCCCCGAGCCTGCAGCAGCCCAGGGCGGGCTCGACGAAGCCCGCAGCAGGAGAAGCAGCAGCACGCAGCCCTGGCAAGGGAGCTGGAGCCAGTCATCCTCTGCACGAAGAGAGTACAGCAGGAGCAACCTTGTGCTTCAGACATGGGAAGGATGGGATGCAAGAGGAGTGCTAAGAAGCTGAAAAACCCAGTCTGAGGAGGGCTGGCTGGCTGGGGTTTGTCCCATCATGTTCTCCCTACAGAGCCAAGCACACGGTAGTTTTCTCAGCAGAAGGAGAAGTTTTGTAGCACAGCAGTGAGTAACTGAAGATTAAAACCATGTCTTATGAGTTCTCAATGTGATATTTATCATAACCCCTGTGGTCTTCACCCCACCTCGTATGGCATGTTACCGTGCAGTACCCGCAACCTCTGCTGAGAGAACAGCACTTCCCTGGGCCACAGTGGCGTGTTACCACCTTGTTCCCTTTGCAGCCACAGGAGCTGCAACAAGAAGGTCAGACCAAGGTCTCTATCCCTCTTCCTCAAAACACAATGAGATCCTTACCTAATACACAACCACCATGGCTTCTCCAGCTGAGGGCGAAACAGATGTATTACTTTAAATGTTAGACTAGCAATATCCTTTCCTGACCATCACCAGAAAGCAAGAAGCACTTAACTCTCATCCCTCCTCTGTCAGTAAAAACTGTGTGTTTGACTGAAAAACAACTTGAAGGATCATGGTGATTCTGTAGATTCATGTAGCTGTGTAGAGTTATTGTCTAAGTGATTATCCCAACAGAACTTCTATCATGCTGTATCCCTTTCCCCATTACTGGTTACGGCTCTGTGCCCTGCTGTGCAGACAAAGTAATTAAAGGCTGCAGCTTAGTCAAGCCCTGCACTTGAGGGGTCTCTCCAAGAGCTGCAAATGTTAGCAGAACCCACGTGCTTGAGGGGTCCAGACCTCATGTAGCCACTAACTGGACTGTGAAGCTTCTGTCCTCCTAGAATATCAAGCACTGATCTGCAAGACTGAAAACAAAACAACAACAAGAAATCAGCAACACACACCCCCCGCCCAAAGAACTCCAAAATACACCACCCACATTTATACCACTCAAAACACCCAGCTTCTTTCTTCAAGGAATTTTTGAGACACCTCATTATCATTTAAGTGTGGTAAACTAGTGGCTGGTGTACTTTTTCTTTAAAAAAAAGTGTTTCTTCCTATGAGCACATGATACACACCAGGGAGTGGCAGACAGGAAGTGATTATTTAGAAATTAAAGAATTAGATCAAGTTCCACGATATCAGAACAAAACATGACACATGACAAGTGAGGCTGACATTTACTGGCTCAAGTAAGAAAACCCTTTCTTTATTTACTAAACCTAATTCAGGGCTCACGTAAGCCTTTTGCCTCCTTAATAAACATCACTGTTCGCAGCTTTGAGCATCAAATGCCTCCCAGGGAACACAAGTTACTCCGTGTATTTCACCAGCAAAGTTACACCGAACACTGCAGTACAGACCTCCAGTTCTACCCAAACAAGTTTGGGGGTGTGAATGAAAGCATAGCTCTGCCAGTGATAGCAGCAAGTCTCTGATGCTGCTCACAGTTTGATTGGCACGGCTGCTCCAGAGGTGCTTCACGCAGACATTACTCAAGCCCAGCCCTCGTCTCCACTAACAGCAATCTCCCACCACTAGGAACAGAGCAGAGGTTCCCAATGCCACCCTTGGGTACACCCAATATTCCTGCCACTGGGAATTCCCTTCATGATCTCAGTTTTCCTGTTTCACAGGAGATAACACTGAGTCATCACCACATTTGCTTGTTAAGAGACACTGTTGGGGGGTAGGGACAGGCATATACTGGAAAGAACATACAGTGTTCACAGCCTGATCCCTGCTCCAAGTGAAGTGCATGGACTATGCTGGGACTGGCTTTTCCCGTGCCTGGAAAAATTAAGTTGTGGCCAGACCACAGCCATGCAACTCCTTAGTGTGTACTGACTGATTTACTACCTTTGTAAGTTGCAGAAAAGTCACCTTAAAGAAAAGCATCCCACACAAGAGGGCTAATTACATAAAGTACTTTTCATCTGTGGATCCCCAAGTGCTAAAAATAAAAGCTGACTGTGCGTGAGGGACTAAGCTCCCATCAGAATGAAGCTAAAAACCTGGAGAATACATCAGAGGTTACGCAAAGCCCGGCAGCTTTAAAGGAAGGAGGAGGGATTTGCTCAGTTCAAAGGCAGGAAAGAACAGATGCGGTACGTTAGGGCTTATTTTCATTACAGTGTTGTTTCCAAGAGTGCTTTCAGCAGAAGCATCCTCCCAACAGAAAAAGCAAGTGCTTGCTAATCTGACTGCGACAGGCTTCAGTACCAGCTGTGTCCCAGCCCAGGGACAGCGAACTGCTACCAGTAACCTCGGCTTGTCACTTACCTCTCACCTCTAGTTGTGAGACCTTCCTCCACCTCCAGTTCCTCCCAGGGTACTATTGTGAGCATCCAGTTCATGTCTTCACCCCCCCCCATATGAAATAAGAATGCATTAAACCCCCCTCTGATTTCTTTTGTCTAAAGTCCAGTGTTCCTTTTCTATGTCTTTCCTCACCTCACTCTCTTAAATTACTAGACAGCATCAGGAATTGGCAAGATCTTTAACAATAAGATCAGGCAGTATTACTAAATCCATACTCAATTCCCACAACAGGAGCCAAATGGTGACCAAGACAAGAATTTTTATTTGATGATGCATTCTATCTTCAAGAAAAAAAAAAACAAAACACCAAAGCACACAAAGAAAAAACACCACCAAAAAACAACCCCTGTTCCAATGACACGAAAAGAGAAGACAAATAGTTATGTAAAACACAAACATTGGCTCACAGGTTGATGCGATCAGTATGTCTTCTTTCTAAGATGCTCTCAGGGGGCATACAAACACTCAGCAAAGTTGTGCTGTATTTTAACACTCTTTAACACATAAACTAAGGAAAACAGTCTACCAGCTCCACAAAGTTTTGCAGCTGCAGTGTAGAAATCAACATTAAAAACCACCAACTCACTCCCAGGGTTAAAAAGAAGTCTGTGCCGTGGTTATGTTAAGCCTGACACACATATTTAAAGGTGGCCGGGGATGGAAGTGCAGACCCTTTGTGTTTGGTGTAGCAGTTGGAGGCACAGCATCAAGCCAGGGAACCTCCTGCAGAAAAGATCAGAGTTCTTCCTCCCATGCTGAGGGACAGAGCATCAAGGAGACGGGTTAAACAAGTTTCAAAGTTAGGGACACCTGCCCTTGACTTTGAAGCTAACCACATTAATCCAGGGAGCTACAGCGAGGAAAATAATTAATTTTCTAAAAATAATATTTTTTTCTCCTGGCTTCTTTTATCTTTACCCATCCAGATTGTATCTATCTGCTCAGCTGCAGTTTTTCCTTCTGTGTGGATGCAATTTAGAATCCAGATCACTGTGCTAAAACTGTACCCAAGACAGCTCATCTTGCCTCTGCATCAGTTCATTTCACTCGAGTCAGGCCTTAGGCCACAGCAAATCACGTAAGTTAGCCGAAAGGAATCACTTTGAACCCTTAGTCTCCACCTTCTAACACACAGATACAGTGCTGAAGGTTTAAGAAAGAAAATGGGGAAAAAGAAAAAAAGCTGTGGCTATGAATCACCTGCTTGTCTGGGCAAGAAAGAAATCTGGAAAATCCTGATCCTAAGAGTATCTGAAGTACACTGAAAGAGTGGCACGGCATTCAAGACCAGCTAGGCTTTCTGGATATCAAAAAGGCAGCCAATGGAAGGGAGAGTCTCATTTGTAACACGCTTTTGCCCTGGGAAAGCATCATCATCATCCTGTTTGGTTTTATGCCTCTCGTGTCAGATCAGTCAAAGGCCAACGTAAAGTTAACATGCCAGATTTCACATCAGCTGCTTGCCCAAACAACTGGGGAAGCTGTTTTAGCTGAGCTCTGCTCTTTTGCTCGCTTCAGATTGCTGGGTTAATTAAAAAGTCTTGCTCTTGCGTTGCACAGCCCACAGGAAGCGAGGAGGAGATTCCTAGCTCTGTAATCACGTTAGTCAATAGCTCCCAGCGCTGCTATGCACCGAGCCAGCATCGCGCTGTGGCTTTGACAGGCTGTGGGAGGGTGCTGCGTTGGAGACTCCTCACAATCTGCAGAGTCAGCCCCAGCTCCCTCACAATGGGAGCTCTTTCTGCAGAAACACACAACATAAAAGCCTCCCTAAAACTACAGGGCCTTCCGAGCAAGTTTCCCAAACGGAGAGCCGGTCCTGCAAAGATTCACTTGATAAACAAATGGAGCTGCTATCTGGTGAGTTACTGGACATGGATGTGTCATCTGTCAGGCTCACCCAACCCCTAACATAACAAGTAAAAAAAAAAAATAAATTACTATTGTCACCTCCAAGCTTAGACCTAAGAATTTCCATCTTGGAAGCACTACAAGAAGTGAGTCACTCTATATACCTTGGCAGTGATTTGCAAACCAACAGGGAATATCCAGAAGGAAATAATGTCACCAATTGGTGAGGCAGCAGCTATGCATACCAGCTTAAACAAGTTTGTGTCTCAGTACCTCTAGTTAAGTACAGCCAACAGGGAATCTCCAATTCACAAGTCATAAAACTTTCGATTCAGAAGTCATTTGCAACTTATTGTGCCTGAAAACTACAGATATTTAAGTTATCCCAACTGCTAAAGAAAAATACTAGATACTAGGATCACACAAAGTGCTGAGATCTTTTGATTACCTATATTGCCCTTGCCTAAAGACCTGCAAGGTCTTTAGCAGAGCAGGAGGTTTGGGCACTGAGGGTGCATTAGGTGTGAGGCCAGAGGTGCTGCCACCCACCCTAGTGTCTCTCTGGGCAGTGAAAGGAATATGGGGAAAAACCACCCAAAGGAAGCCTTACAAACAGGATCCCAGCATGGAGGCATGAAGCACCCACAGGGGCAGCTACTGGAGCTCCTCAGCATAGACAGGAACAGGGCAGGGAGCTGCCAGCCTGAGGAAGACTACACTTTCTGAAGCCAAAGCTGTCATCAAGCACCTGCAAGGTGTAAACAAGCTAGTTAGAAACACAAAATGATTTAGGTTGGAAGGGACCTCAAAGACTATGTAGTTCCAACACCCTACCATGGGCAGGGACACTCTCCACAAGATCAGGTTGCCTAACACCCCATCTAACCTGGCCCTGAACAGAACACCCACCCAAACTCATTCTGTACTGGTCAAACTAAGTTTTGAGGGAGACACTAATAAATGAGACACTGAATGATTAAGCAGACTGCTGATGTGTCAAGTGAGATGCTTACTACTGTACAAGATGACAACTATTCACTAACTAAACCTAAGAATAAACTGAGGAATTAAGGGCTCTGGACACATCTGTTTACTACATAACTTCTAGTGATTAGCATATTTGTTACCTGCCTGACGAGCAGTGCTAAGTGTGCATGGCAATGCAATTAAGGAAGTCCTCCTCACTTCACTGTAAGGAGCTCTTAATGTGGCTTACTCACATTTTGAGCTAAAAGTTTACTTTTGTTATGGGTGAACAGAGGTGCATCAACTTCACCTTTGACACCAGCAGTGAGGGGACCGGCACAAAGCCAGCCTTACAGCACGGAGAGTGAAGCAAAACGTCATCAGACCCAAAGGCTGGTTGAGAAGCTGTGAGAATGTCATCAAGCAGTCACTTGAAAGTGTATTAGTTGAGCAGGGTCCTTAAGCTGCGAATTTTTCCTCTGCTTCTAACAGCTCTATTATGCTCAAAAGATTTATCCTTTCCAGAGTACTGCCTTCATTACCAGAAATGCTTTATGAACAGTAAAAACTGGCCACTGGTACAAGCAAGGATCACATGCAGCAACTGCATGCTTTCACACCAATGACTTGCAAAAAGTGAGGATGCACAGCCCTTCTGCATTGATTCAGAAAGCACGAGATATATCTTGTCACCTTTTCCCCATCCTAAGTTGTCTATCACCAGACAGTTTTAACATTATAAAAATATTCTTTCTAGCTTTTCTATTTGTGCATATTCTTGCAAGCCTTTAGGATGCTTTAATTAAAGTCCTGAAGGGAAGAAAATAACTGTGAGTACATACTCTTCCCTTTTCTCCCCTGGAAGTTCTAGATGCTTTAAGTCGGCAGTAAAATAAGGTAGAACAGTTTCACTAAGACGATCCAGTCCTCAGTTTTTATCTCCTTCACAGCATACAGTCTGTGCTCTATCAACTGCCAGTGGTTAAGAGGCAAAGTGAAAGGGGGTGTGCTTTTTTTAAGCACTGTGACCCCCAACCCACAAAATAAAAGCCTTGTGAGAGCCTCGATTTCTTTTAATAGAGCGCTAGGCCCCCGCTGCCCGCTGGGTAGGGCACTTTAAACATCCTTCTTTTCTAAGCAGACAGAAACAGCATCTGTGCAAACACAAGGTGTCATTGCAAGGCCTGTGCTCGTCTGTTCTCATCAGGAAACAGCTCTCAGAAATTCGCTTCTGAATTCCCATTTGTGAGCTATGGGTGCACGGGGCAGCACACAGATTTCCCTGACTGCTGCCTGCAGTTGTTGCAGACCGTACTAGTTGCTGATGCAGATATTACGGCTGTCAGCACACGCATATCACCAGCCACAATTATTTGACTACTCTTCAAATAACAAAAGCGAAGCCTGCCCTTGTACAACAGCGTTCTCACCATACCCACCTCAGGAGATCACTGGTGTTAACAACGGAGGTAAATGGATTTCGGTGACCATCTTGCTAAAGCATTTATGACAGAGGTAACTTGGAAAGTTTGAGAACCTGCTGTAGGCAAAACGTTTGCACAGCAATTTCTCTTCAGATGACTAAGCTGCCACTGCAACAGGCTGAAACTGCTAGCAGCAATTGCTCGTGCAGGGGGCTCTGCCAGCCCTGCTGCCTGCTGTCAGTCTTTACCAGCTCAGCAACAGCCGCCACCACCTGACTAAACACTGCCAAGTTCAACACCGGCATCAGCCGCCGCAGCCTCGGAGCGAGGCAACGCGACCAAACACTGGCTTCTTGCACTGCAGAGCACAGTGATGCAGGGAGGCTGCACCTTGAGTGTCGCGTTCAGTTTTGGGCCCCTCACTAAAAGAAAGACATAGAGGTGCTGGAGTGCATCCAAAGAAGAACAACAAAGCTGCTAAAGGCTCTAGAGCATCAGTCCTGTGAGGAGTGGCTGAAGGAACTGGATTTAGCTTGGAGAACAGAAGGCTGAGGTGAGACCTTACCGCTCTCTACCTGAAGGGAGGTTGTAGCCAGGTGGGGATTGGTCTCTTCTCCCATGTAACAAGTGATCAGACAAGTGATCAGGTTGTGTGAGGGAAGGCTTAGATTGGATATTGGGAAAATTTCTTCTCCAAAAGGGTCATCAATCATTAGAACAGGCTGCTCAGGGAAGTGGTGGAGTCACCGTCCCTGAAGGTACTGAAAAAATGCGTAGATGTGGTGCTTAGGGACATGGTTTAGTGGTGGACTTGGCAGTGTTGGGCTAATGTTGGACTCAAGGATCTTAAAGGTCTTTTCCAACCCAAATGATTCTGTGACTCGGTGAAAGCTGTTGCTCTGTCCTAATTGCTGTCAGTCTTCGTGCCAGCAACACAGCCAAGAGATTCTAGCTCTAGAATTTACAGACTGTGTTATAACCTGTCAGCACCTCTCATGTAAAAAAAATATGCCAGATTGCACCCTTCAAGTAATTTCCATCAGAGGAAGCCATGCTGTCAGTAGGATGGTGAAAGTGTAAGAATCCCTGTTCACTGCTAAGACTCGAAAGGTTACTTGCAAGAGGTCTTCCAATTAAAAGCTAACACCAGAAACACCACACCAATCCCTGTGTCATTAACACTTAGGGTTACCTAGAAGACCAACCTAAATTTTGTTCATGAAAAACCATTGCAGAAGATGAGCAATGACTAACATGAGTGGACTGGGGCATGCAGGAAACATTGCTCAATGCTTGTTTAGGGTAGGAAGTCTTACCAGAGGAGAGACACGGTCCTGCGCAGAAAGGCGTACGCCATGTCACTTTACTGCACTCCCAAAAGTCACTGCTGGGGCTCAGACTGCTATGCAGGCTCTGATACTGAGCTGCCAGAAATGCAGACTTCAGCTTACAAAAGCTATGAGTTGTCACTTTACTTTCAGGCAGGCTTTATTTTGTGATGTTCTACATTTTAGACATGCTGTATTGCTCTTACAGGTCCCCTGTCCTCACCATGAAATCATGGGCTGTTAGCTGGATGTTGGCTCACATTGCTGCAACTCAAACCTGACCACATACAAACGTAGTCAGTCACTACAGTTTCCAAGTGTGAGAGTCAAGTAATGCTGGCAAAGCTGCCACTGCCAGGAGAATGTACCAAACGTCCTGCAGCACACATAGGTGGCTTCCACCTGCTCCAGCCAGGGCTGAATACTGCTCCATCCTACTCTGAGCCAGACAATCACTGCAGAATTGGGAAGAGGGGAAGTAGACACACTGTGGGTCTTCTCATGAGCACTCCCACCTTCAAATAAAAGCCAGATTCCTACCAAATGTTTGGGAGAGATGAACATAGCTGCTCAAACCATCACTGCACCTCTCACAAGCAAGGGCAGTGAGACCCCCAGAGCAGTAACTGGCTCATTACAGAGCTGTAATGCACTCACAGCAGATTGCAGTCCTGGTTATTCACGAGTGGCTGATCCACACCGATAGCACCTTTGCCAAACCCACCCAACAGGCTCAGTTTGAACACTCCATATTTCCCATGGACATACCTGATCTTTGCTAACTAAACCCCACCCTCAGCTCTTTCATCCTGACAGGAGACTAGGTTGTCCAGGATGCTCCAGGCTGATAAGCAGGCTCCTTTTGATTACTGCTGACTGTATTAACACAGGCAGCACTTCAGCAGCTGGCTCCACACAACACAGAAAGGTTGAGGGGGGAAAAACCAGCACACCAGTAAAGAGGGTCATTGATAGGTGAACCACCTGGAGATGCAAATAATTTTCCAGCTGTTGGCCTGATCTGCTCTGCTCATGTGGCAACCCTTTCTGCCTGGTCTCTCCCAACAGACATCTTCAGGGTAGGGACTGCATCCGTATTTTTGGTACATTAAGTCTTCAAATCCAAAACACAACACAGAGATCATTCAAACTTATGAAAAGGAGAAAGCTTGCAAAGAAAGCACAAATTTGTAAATCTTCAGAATTTTCCTACAGAAGAATACAATGGTTTTTTTCATGTTCATACGTGCACTTCACAATTTTCAATCACACCTTTTCATTTGCTTTGGCCCAGGCTGTTTAGAAGACAGCCAGGTATGTTGACCACATCCAGCCTGTTGGTAGTTTTGCTGAAGGGACAGATTGTAATCCATGAGCAATTCCAGCAGGCAACTCCATGCCTCCTGCTACCAATGCAGGTCTCAGACTGAAAAATACACACACCTGCCTTACCCAAGCTTGAATTTGGAAGACTTCTGTCTATTCTTCCACCTAGTTTTTGTGGCTAACTGAAACAGTCCTTGACTCTTACCATTTCAGGCTGCCATAGGCTGTGCCATGGCATGACCCCAGCTTGATCTCAGGGTTGCTACAGCAAGCCCAACCCACTGCTGTATCTCACTCCAGTTAGATTAGCGGTTTTTTGTGGCCAGGTAAAAGCACTTCCTCCTTAACAGCCTCTGAGCAATCAGGAGGAAGTCACTGCTAGTCCTGCAGGTCACTGACTGTGTCTTTTAGCCTCTTCCTGTGGGAGTCTAGAGGTTTGGGATTCATCAGGTCAATGAAATTGCAGTAACACTGCCAGCAGTTCTACAGACCAGTATTAACAACACTATTTTCAGCGTAACCTTTTCTTGACTGTGGAAAATCAAATGCATTAACTGGTTCTTCTTTTCAGATCTCCTAGCTAAAAGAAACGTTTCCAGGCCAAGTCACTTCAGTCAGCCCTCCCTCTCTCAAAATTACTACCATAATCATAGAATCCCCACTTCACTGTCTTCCTGCTTCCTTCCTAAAAAGTTCCTGGGACATGACAAACACATTCACATAAATATTCTCAGAGTTTGAGATTCTTGTCGTTTATGTGCAAGTTTACAGCAGAAGGCTACCAATTCAGGACCAACAAGTTATAGCACAGGTTGAAAACACTGGTCCTTAGAGGGAAACATTTCCTATGTTGTCTTTGCTCAAAAAGCCTGGGCCTGAGCCTAGCCTGCTCCAAGTCTGATTTTACAGACCTTGGTTTGGAAAGGATTCTTTTCATGTCAAGAGAGGCCTGTTAAGTCAAATACATATGATAGCTCTATATCAACTATTTCTGTATGCCTTTACAGAAGTCAGCAATCGTATGGAAACTATCATCTGACTATAGAGACACCATCTCTAAAGAAGCTACTGAGGAAAGCAGGCAGGAAATGAAGTCATGACTGTTGCTCTGGAGATAAGGGACTTAAGGAGAAACACTTTAAGGGCCATAAACAAAAATCCCAGTGATAATGAGACAGTAACGGGCTGTCTATCTGTCCTGGCTTCAGAAAAAAATCTTTGAAACTTCTCTATCAATTCTCAAGAAGCCTCAGATCAAAAGGGCAGTGAAAACCCTCTGTCCTCATCAAGCTTCTATTGGGAAGAGAAACGTACGTGTACACACATGCACACGCTGGGGTGCAGATAACGCGAAGCTCTGCCGAGAGCTCCCTGAGGCCAGGCCATGTGGCTAACATCACAATGTATCTGCATACAAAAGGGCCTTTAAAGCGGGACTGCTGCCTGCATGACACGCACTGCTCCTACTGTTACTGGCCAGCAACTTGCTCTGAAAGGATGACTGCTGTCTGCACGGCTGCTCATAGCCTCCTAGGGTGAAAGGGAAGCTGGCCTGTGGATTTACCACTCATGGGGGTAGCTCCCAAAACCTAAATACAGGGCTGAAGTATTTGGGAGACCCTTCCTGTCCAATCTGCAGAGAACTGCAGAACAAACTGGAGCCAGGTACTTCAGTATGAGCAAAGCAACCTGGAGAGGGGACTGTGCCACAGCTCACTTTGACAATCTGGTCAATTTTTAAGTGACAACTTCTAAAGGAAGGAAAGGTTTCTGTCTGACATCAAGTGAGATATGGAGTACGAGCAGATAAAAGATGGGTTGTTTGTCCTAGGAGGTTCTGACAGGAGCTTAACGTAATGCTTACACTCTGGCCAGTGTCACTGATGGAGGCCAGCAGAGCCATGGTGATGTGCCAACAGATTAAAGCAGTGTTAAAATGCTACTGGGGAGCAGAAAGCATCTGAGCAGCTGTTCTCCTCACTAAAACAGTGGCTACTTCAGTGAAAGAAAAGTCTTCCAGAAAAACAGAAGCAAGAACAGCTTGTTCTTCAGACTGTCAAGCTGACAGATATCCTCTCAAAGAATCTGTATTCACAGCAGAGGCGCACAAGGCCCCGCGTACACAGGGCGCCGAAGGCCCTCACGGACACTCGGTCACACAGATATTTAACGCAGAGAAAGACAGAGCAGCAGTAAAAGAGGAGGGAGAAAAAAAACAAAACAAAACTCTGGGTATTGAGCTGCTGACCACATTAAGGGGAGCACTGACCAGCAGAAAGAAGCACTAAGAGCATCAGGAAAGTCACGTCTGTATAGTCCTAGAAGGTTGACCATGGGGGAGGAAGATAAGGAAACAAGAGCATCAGGCTTCAATGATGAGGTAGAAAGAGCACTGTGGCCAGCACCAAGACCATTGTTATAGACTGAGAGGTCCTTAGTAAATAGACCTAAGTGACTTTCCTCAGTCATCTCACTTTGGCCTGAGGTAGGCTTTCCTTAATGCAGGTTCCAGGAAGTAGATGAAGGAAAAGTTCACAGTTCACACCATCTAAACATAAATTGCTAATACTTCTATCCTACTCTCTTTCCACCAAAGACAGTATTCAGACAGGAAACCCTATTCCAACTGACACCTAAACCTTTTATTTTCTTCCCCAGAAAAAAGAAAGCTTCAGCATTTATCTTCAAATGATACAGTAAGAACTCTAGATTGTGAGGCATCCACCTGTGGCAACTAGAATTACAGGGCAACATCATCAACAGTCACCTATCATCATCACTCCACTGAAGTCAGTGGAGCTGCAGCTGGATCTGTTTCATGAACTTCACGGTGTAAACCTCAGTCTGAAGTGATGTCAAGTTGCAGGAAAAAATTATCACCTACTGTTCAGAAATGTATCTATTTTTTATCAATACAGTGAATTTTGGCTTCTTTTTTGACGAAGTCTTTAAGGTCTGGACCTAGTCTTGCAATCCTCTTCCTGCTTTGTCTCTCAGCACATACCAAGGGAATTGCAGAATTCACTAAGCCAGGTTTGGAATACAGAGCTTGGATTCATCACAAAATTCTACTTGTCAGGGCCAGTTCGGACCCATTAGCTCACATCATGAGGAGAGTGAAGCTCAAGGGCAGCCTGGCTGCGGTGACCATGAAATGATGGGGTTCAAGATCCTCAGGGCAATGAGTTCACTACACCAGATTTAAGGGAGAGCAGACTTTGGCCTCTTCAGGGACCTGCCTGGCAGAGTTCCGTGGCACAAAGCCCTGGAGGGAAGAGCGGCCCCAAGACAGCTGGCTAATATTCAAGGATCACCTCCTCCCAGATTAAGAGTGATGCATCCCAACAAAGCAGCGGCTGGGCAGTAACACCCAGAGGCCTGCTTGGATGAACAGGGAGCTGCTGGGCAAACTCAAACCGAAAAAGGAGACCTCCAGAGGGTAGAAGGAAGGCCAGGCAGCCTGGGAGGAATACACAGAAACTTTCCAAGCAGACAGAGATCAGGTTAGAGAAGGTAATGCCCTGAGAGAATTAAATCTAGCCAGGGACATCAAGGACACCAAGAAAAGCTTCTGTAAGTATGCCAGTGGTATAAGAAAGACTAGGAAAAACAAATGCCCCCTCCAGAAGGAAAGAGCAGATCTGGTAACCTGGAGTATGGAGAAGGCTGAGGTACTCAGCTGAGGCGTGAGAGATGGGCCCATACAAACAACATTAAGTTTAAGCAGAGCACGTTCAAAGTCCTGCACATGGGTCAGGCCAACCCCAAGAACAACTACATAGAATCATAGAATGGCAAGGGTTGGAAGGGACCCCAAGGATCACAAAGCTCCAACCCCCCTGCCACAGGCAGGGCCACCAACCTCAGGCCTGGATCTACACAAGGTCGCCCAGGGCCCCATCCAACCTGGCCTTGAACACTTCCAGGGATGGGGCATCCACCACCTCTCTGGGCAGCCCATTCCAGGACCTCACCACTCTACATGCCATGTGGATAATGGATTGAGAGCAGCCCTGAGGAGAAGGACTTGGGGGTTAACTGATGTAAAGTTCAACACAAGCTGGCAACACACACTTGCAGCCCAGAAAGCCAAATGTATTTGGACCACATCAAAATCAGTGGGACCAGCAGATCAAGGGAGGTGATTCTGACCATCTACTGTGCTCTTAGACCCCCACCTGGAATACTGCATCCAGCTCTGGGGCGCCCAGTACAAGAAAGACATGGGCTTGTTGGAGTGAGTCCAAAGGAGGAACACTAAGATGATCAGAGCGCTGGAGCACCTCTCCTGTGAAGACAGGCTGAGAGAATTGAGCTTGTTCAGTCTGGAGAAGAGAAGGCTCCAGGGAGACCTTACAGCAACCTTCCAGTACCTATCAGGGGCCTTGAGGAAAGATGGAGAGGGACTGTTTACAAGGGCATTGGGTGATCAGACAAGGGGTCATGGGTTTAAACTGAAAAAGGGCAGCTTTAGATTAGCTATGAAGAAATAATTCTTCCCTGTGAGGGTGGTGAGGCCCTGGCACAGGCTGCCCAGAGAAGCAGCCCCTCCCTGGCAGTGTTCAAGGCCAGGTTGGATGGGGCTTTGGGCAACCTGGTCTAGTGGAGGGTGTCCCTGCCCGTGGCAGGGGATTGGAACTAGATGGTCTTGGAGATCCCTTCTAGTACAAACCATTCTATGATTATGTGGTAGAACTCCACAATCATGAAGATCATAGGACTTCACAATCCCTTCTGCCTCTGAGGAGTCATCAGCTTCCCAAACAGCAGAGACAAATACTTCAAGCTTCCCCACTTCATGAAGATGGGTTGCTTGAGGTAACAGGGATGACCCAAAACACCTGCTTGAGACACCTCTCTCCTCATCTTTCAGGAGAGTACCTTAGGGCACCACAATGCTGCCTGGCCCTCTGAAAGTCTTCAAAAGTGATGCCCACCTCAGCTGTTCAGAATTTGGCACCAACCACCCCTTGCAACTTTATAGTGCTTTACTGTTTCCACCTTTTGCAGAAGCAAGTGCTGAGATGCCCTTTCTGAACAACCCCCAGCTAGGCAGCAGCTCCCACAACAAAAATTTACTCCTGGCAACATGCAGACAGGTGGATCCCATGGCTCAAAACTCTGCATAAGCATTCAAGGAACAGTGCTTTGTAAGCTTTTTAGCCTACAGGGATAGATCTATCACATCATGTCTGGGTGACTTCTCTGTGAAGACTAAGCACAGCTTTCAAGCGAGCAGGAGGTACACCATCCTGCTTCAGTGCTGCTGAAAGACAGGAGCATTGCTTAAAACCAGGAGAAGGCGTGGCATCTCCAACCTGGCGACATGCCACACAAAATAAACTTGGATCCTACCATAAAGCCATTCCATGCCTATTCAAAATGCTTCTCCTCACAGTCTCTTAAGTCACTGAGGCACTGCTCCACTTCTACTGCAGAGCATAAAACCCAACACTGAATGTAGAGGATACTGGAGGCTGGGCCAGCAGCTGTGCTGCACCCAGCAGAGAATCCTTGCCCCCTGCAAAGAGGAGACCACAGAGAAAAGTCTTTATGCCTGCAGAGTAATGTCAGGTGTTGGGAGGAGGGTAAGGTTGGTGGGGGTGGTGGTAAAAGATGATCTCACACAGCTATCAAGAAAAACAGGAGGGAGGGAGAGGAAAGAAATCACACCTGACAGACATGTTAAGAGATGTCTGAACAAGAACAGGGCTGGCCCAAAACCACACTGCAGTCTCTTGGGAGCAGTGGAAGTAAAAGCAGTTCTGCAACTAAAAGCTTATCAATCACTTGTGCATGCGCTTTACTCAGCTCCTAAAGAAAAGGATCTGAAAGGCAGAAATCAAAGCATGGATAACAGGCTCGTACCAGACAGGAAGAGGGAAGCAGATACAGGCAGAGGGGACACCACAGAAAATGCTGTGTTTGGCAAAAGCCAAGATGCACAAATACCCATATGCCACTCTGCTGCCTGGAACAATTCTTCTCTCCCTCTCCTTTGAATAACCTGCGCCACGCTGCTGACTTGCTTCATCTTCCCACTTACATCAGACTCTCCCAAAACATCCTTTCTGTGCAGGAGTGGGGACTGTTAAGCTACAACCTATGGAACAAGCAGGCTGACAGAAGGATGCACCGAGTCTTCAGCTGACTTACAAATCATGCAACTCAGTTGAAAGAGTTGCCATTCTGTGGACCAAGAGAACAAGAACTAGATCACAGAATCACAGAGTTGTAGGGGTTGGAAGGGACCTTGAGAGATCATCAAGTCCAACCCCCCTGCCAAAGCAGCTCCCCAGCTCATACTGCACAGACAGGCGTCCAGATGGGTCTTGAATATCTCCAGAGAAGGAGACTCCACCACCCCCCTGGGCAGCCTGTGCCAGGGCTCTGGCACCCTCACTGGGAAAAAGTTCCTCCACATGTTGGTGCGGAACTTCCTGTGCTCCAACTTGCAGCCATTGCCCCTTGTCCTGTCCCCACAGACCACTGAAAAGGGGCTGGCCAATTCCCCCTGCACCCCATACTTAAGATATGAGCCACCACCATTAGTTTACTATGCACATTTGGATCTGCTCTGTCCACAACTCTAGCTGTCCTGAAGAGGTGGTCAACTTCCTTCCTAGGGCAGAAAGCAAGCCAGCTAACACTAGGTTGCAGACTTAATCCTGAAAAAAACCGACACCGCCTTGTGAAAACATATTCCAGCCTAAGCTTGTTTAGGTAATTAAGACAAAAGATCTTCCACCCTACCTTTGCTATAAGGTATTCCAGCAGAACTGTACCCAGCACTTAGCCTCAAAACATGCCTGTTCAGGTTTGGATACTGGCTTCAAACCACTTAAAAAATTCTTCTGCATAATTTGAAAAACTGAGCATATAGTCCATTAACAGCTGGTTGATTAGCATTAATCAGCCATTTCACTCCTCTCCCACCATCCTTTGTAGCCAGGGGCTGAAAGCATTACATGTAGAAGTCACTCAATTTATAATACTTTGTCACATGACAAATATGGTCATGACTTCAGATTCCCGACAGGCCTTCCCCATGTCAGCACCACCAGACTGATCCACCTCCTGCACTGAGTGTCTGCCCAACCCCAGCCACGTTACCCCATGAGTACATACTCAAAGAGAGCAGGATTTCCCATGTGTTGTAACTCCCAACACTACAGCACAGAAGAACAAGTCTTTAAAGCTGTAGCCCTGCTGTACCTTAGTATTCAGTGCAGCAAGAAGTTAAAAAAGTCGACAATCTGCTAAACTGATTCAGTGCCTGTTACAGTTTATACCTGTTTGCATACATAATTCTCTTATCAACTCTCCAGACAAGCACAACACACCCATTAGCAGCCTCTCTCACCCAGCTCCTCAGCTCAGAAGCAGCTCCAGCACCACCACAGAATAATGAATTAGTAAGCTCTCAGGTCTGGAAGGAATGTCACTGAGTACATGTGTCCAATCTCTTGCTACCACAGCCAGTATCATAGGGTGGCCTCCTGAAGCCAAGTATATTTTCTTCTGCATCCTGGGAGGCTCACTCAAAGCACCAATGCCCCACTGATAAAGACCATCTGAGCTGCAGCATGGGTGTATTTCTAGTCAGTTCACAGGCATTTACTCTTAGGCCAAAACCAGTCTTCAGCTTCTTCACCTCCTTCCACAGTCTCATCCATCAGTGCTTCATACACCGCCGTCTGTACACTGACATCTGTGCAACTCCTTGCATCACGAGGAGCAGTCATTTTTGGACTGGTACAGCCAGATCTCTACTATCTAATGAACTCCCACTTTCTTTCAGTAATCTCTGGATGAGAACACCTCTAAAGCTAATTTCAAGGCATCTACCTGCAAGGGTCTGGCCTGAAAAGAGATGCATTTCAGAGATGCTGTTCCATTGTTTCACCTAGGATGATGTCAGGAATTTATAGGAACAGAGTAAGTAGACAGTATTTGTTAAACAAGTTGGGACTTGAAAATGTGAGTGGAGGGTAATGACAATGAGAAGAGTACAAATATCTGATTTTACAAGAACATTACTGAGCAAATGTTCATGTTTTCTGGCTATATTTGAAACTTCACCTTTCGCTTTCACAGGAGTTGACAAAGGACAATCGAGTTGCCCCCAGTGACAGTACAAGAGGCAACAAACTGGAACACAGGAAGTTCCACCAGAATATGAAGGGAAAAACCAAAACAAAACACTTCTCCAGCTTGAGAGTGACAAAGCACTGTCACAGGCTGCCCAGAGAGGCTGTGGAGTCTCCTCTGGAGATATTCAAACCCCATCTGGGAACAGTCCTGTGCAACCTGCTGTAGGTGACCCTGTGTTAGCAGGGGGGTTGGACTAGATCAAATGACTAGGTGAATGGAGTTAAATCCGACTGGCAGCCAGTCTCCAGCAGTGTTCCTCAGGGCTCTGTGCTGGGCCTAGGTCTCTTCAATATCTTTGTTAATGACTTGGACAAGGGGATCAAGTGCGGTCTCAGTAAATTCTCAGATGACACTAAGTTAGGAGGGAGTGTTGATCTGCTGAAGGGTAGGAAGGCCCTACAGAGGGATCCAGATAGGCTGGATCAATTGGCCAAGGCCAATGGCATGAGGTTCAACAAAGCCAAGTGCCAAGTCTTGAACCTGGGTCATAACCACCCCCAAGCCACATTACAGACTTGAGGAAGGGTGTCTGGAAAGCTGCCTGTCAGAGAAGGACCTGGGGGTGTTGGTTGACAGCTGTCTGAGTATGAGCCAGCAGTGTGCCTGGTGGCCAAGGCAGCATCCTGGCCTGTATTAAGAACCGTGTGGTGAGTAGGACTAGTAGAGAAATTGTGGTGAGGCCCCACCTCGAGTACTGCATTCAGTTTTGGGTCCCTTGCTACAGGAAAGACATGGAGATGCTGGAGCATGTCCAGAGAAGGGTGATGAGGCTAGTGAGGGGACTGGAAAATAAACGTTCTGAGGAATGGCTGAGGAAACTGGTGGTGTTTAGTCTGGAGAAGAGGACGTTGAAGGGACATCTAATTGCTCTCTACAACTACCTAAAAGGAAGTCATGGAGAGGTGACAAGCAACAGGACAAGAGGTGACAAGCAACAGGACAAGAGGAAATGGCATCAAGTTACACCAGGGGAGGTTTAGATTGGATATTAGGAAAAACTTCAGAGAGGGTTGTTAGGCATAGGTATGGGCTGCCCAGGGAGGTGGTGGAGTCTCCATCCCTGGGGGTATTTAAGAGACAGTTAAGAAGTGGTGATGAAGGACACAGTTTAGTAGTGGATGGCAGGTTAGGATGATGGTTGCACTTGATGATCTAAAGGGTCCCAATTCTACAGTTGTATCTCCAGAGGTCCCTTCTGCTGCTCTGTGACTCTGTGAAGTCCTTTGTTTATTGCATTTACTTACCTTGTCCCTTGATAAAGAAAAAAACAAATGAGACAAAAATCCAGGCTTTCCCCTCAGCTTCCCAGTATTCCGTGGAACACTGTATCTCTATCAGGAAAGATTCCAACAAACGGTTTGACCATTTTCAAGTATGTCAAATAAGCATGACCACACCTCAGCCAGGTAAAGCTATTCATTGTATAAGCACCACTGCTGAAAGGAGTAGAGCTCACAACTGACACGTTTTCCTAAGGCAGTAAGACATCTCCAGCCACTCACTCTCCTGTGAATCCCCAGCAAGGATGGTCTGCCAAAACACTAGGCATGAGAGGAAACAAAAAAACCCAAAACCACAAAGAAACAAAACCCAAATCACAGCTTCACATCAGCAGAACCCAGTGTTTCTTCTGCAGCAGACAGCACAGAGAAGATATTTCATGATAATTGCCAGTGGCCTCCTCCAGACTCCACAACTGCAGCCTTTGTAGTACAGTGGAAAGCCCTTTACTTCACCGGGCAAGGGGATAAGGACAGCTGCCTATACAGTCACGGTCCCATGAGACAGCTGCAGCAGCCAGCATGCATCTTGCCAGCACAGGCGTATTTGTGAAGAAATGAAAACAAGCTTAGGAACCTCACTGCATGGCCACCTACGCCTCTGTGGGAGCCACAGCCTAGCTGAACGTGCAGAGATCTACGGGATGCTGGCAAGCAGAAAGAGTGGCCCAAACCAGCAAACCCAAGGGGCGTTAGCATCCCAGCGAAAACCTTGGTTAACACCTGCTGCTTCCACATCCTACAGCGAGGATAGGAAGCCACTCAGTTTGGATGTTTCAAGCACCAAAACCTGTTCATTTCTACTCCACCACTGGGTAGCAAAGGCATTTTCAGTGAAGCCAGTAATAAGATAAAAACAAACAAGGAATTCTCCCTTCCTCACATATAACTGGGCAGGTTAACACTGCTTTCCTAGTTCAGCAGAGGCGGCTGCGGAAGGCAGGCACAGGGCCATCTGGGGTAGAAGGAGTTACACTGCCAAAATCAGCAATACAAACACCCAAACAGCTTCGGCATCTCATCCCCTGCCTGCTGGCAAAGCAGCTGCCCTTCTGCCAAGGCACAGGGGAAGGTGAGCTGTTGTAGAAATAATTGAACCAGAGAGGAACACAGGATACGTTTTCCTCGAAGAGTCTCATTAGCAAAGCAACTAGAGCCTGATCTCCTCCCTCTCTACTATGAAAACATAGTCTTTATTAAACTCCACTTAGAAGTGATTGCAGAGAGACTGGGAGAAGGGCATGCTTAATAACAGAACATGACTGGAAGGGCTAAACCCGATTCAAAAAGTCAATAAAGTGTGTGTTTTCATTTAAGAAACAAAACTTGGACACGGTTTTAATAAAAATCCAACCCTTATTTGTTTTGGATTAGGACAAGGAAGATCAGTGTGCTGCTCCCCTTGCCTCCCCAGTTTTGAGCCCATCTCATTTGTCCTGGCAACAACAAACAGAACTCAGCTCATCCCTAGGAGAGATTTGCTCTTAAAGAGCGGGAAACCCAGGCACGTGCTGGGTGGAGAGAGGAAAACCACTTGGAGATTTTTGCATTTCTTCAAAGATTAATCTAACATTTTAATTTTAGACCAGAAGCAGCACAGCAAGATAGGGATTTTGTTTTTAAAGGGCAATTAGAGCCTTCCTCCTCCATTTGTTCTTTCTTTAGAAGAAATGTTTCTATTGTCTTAACATTTTGGAAAGGAAAAACCCCGCTGTGATTGTTTTACAGTGGTTATGAAATGCAGCAGCCTCACAATATGCAGCCTTAGGTTTGTGCTTTTGGTTCTCTTTTAGGTGCCCAGCCCGGGCTGCACAGGCATGAAATCATTTGCCTGACAGCTCAGCTACTGGTCACTTATCTAAGGAGAAAATCACTGATGACTGCAAACCAAGATAAACACCCGAAGTGCACAATGGAAGAACTCTGAAAAAACAATAGAGTCTTTTAAAGAGAGCCCACACATTAATGACCCATTGCTTTTCCACCTTAGTCACTGCCTATACCATAGCCTTGCTACCAGACTGTTCGAGCTCATCTGACCTATACAGAGGATATTTGGCTTGTGGAGCATACACAGACTATTAACAAGTTACTCTAGAAAGCATGCTGCCACGTTTATAGTCTAAAGCACCAGGACAGACGACCACTACCTACTGATCTTACAAGTCCTTTAGTCTCTTATCTTGAGAAGACTTGCCAGTACTGAATGAGCGCAGCCCTGTTGCCTGCTAGCTAAGGCCAAGAGTTCTGTGCCATGTTACAGTACAGTTTTATTAGGCACGAGACGTGGAGAACCCCCTACCTGTGCCAGCCAGTTGCCACCCCACAACCAGCACACTGAAAGCTGGAATATACTGAGTGAACAAGGAAGATGGATTTTCTAACCATAGGCAGTTCCCTGGGGACATCTCAGATTCCTGAAAAATCTTGCTGTCCATGAGGAGCTCAATTTTTGCGCAGCGAGACTGCAACTTTTATTTTAGAGTTTGAACAAGAAAAATCTGGGCAGTCCTAGTCAAACACCACCAGATCAGAAGCCCACTGCATTTTTAAAGGCAGGGTCCCTATTCTCCTTATTCATCCCATACAGCACTCATTAAAAACTAAGCCAAGAATCCCCAGAATTTTAGCCTCGGTTTGCAGGACTGGAGGGGGGGAGGGGGGAAGGGGGGCAGTGGGAATTAAAGAAAAAGAAGTTGAAGTATTTGATTTCAGATTTCCCACAGTGATTAGCATGGTTAACAAAAGTTCCCTGGTAAGACACAAGAGCTGTACTTATCCAACTGATTTCACGCCATGACACCAAGATGCCTTCCTGCCAACAGCTGGCTCTTACTAATCTTTCCATTCAACCTGCTGAAACACGACTTTGCACCCAAGGCCACATGCAAACGCATCTGGCTGAGAAGCAGAGATGCAGTTAAGCAGGATGAGCTCCACACCTTTCCTTTCTATCCCCATAAACGAACACAAACAACGTTTGATGCCAGATCCCACAGGTCCCGAGACGGAGGCAACAGCCCGGAAATGCTGCTTTAAAAGTGGGGGTAGAAGCATACGCTGTACACTAGGTACAACCGTGCAGGTGGCCACAAGGCTGTAATGCAAAGCAACCTTCATTTCAAATTGAGTTCACTCTAAACCCAGAGATTCAGCCTATGCTGTTAAGGGTTTCCTCTAAGCAGAAGAGACTAAGCAGTCAAGAGTCTGCTGTGAATGCCTTATGACTGCTGACTTCGATAGGAAGATCAAGGGGGTGAACAGCAGCTTCCACCGAAAGGGAACTCCAGCAGGGAGCATTATAAGAAGTTCACAGAAACTGGGCTGGACAACAAAAAGGCTAAACCCAAGCAAGTTCAAGGCACTTTCCTGCTATAACATAGCACGTTTAAATGGAATCAAGTTTTTATGCCTCGATCCAGGGAGGATTTCCTTTCCTAGGACAGAGTAGCATACTATTTCCTTCCCTCAAATAAAGGCAGCAAAACTAGGTCTTCTGAACTTAACTTGATCCAGGAATGCTGGCATTGAGTGCTGGTCAAACAACAAGGGAGAAATTAAGAAGAGAAGAAAAAAAACCCAACATAATAGTTCACTCAGACAACCTTTATGTCAAGACTCAGGAAATGGATGGCAGAAGCTTTATTATAACTAGAGGGGGAGCATTTTTCTTTAATAATCTCCACAACTGAAGTTACTCAGGTGTGTCTCCAGCAGACCTAGTCACAGACACACTGCATAGTCAAAAGATGAAGTCATCATCAATGCAAAAACCAGTCTAGCCACCAAAGAGCTTTTCTCCCACTCAGCTACTTCCCATAAAACATCTGATGTACCCGGACAGAGTAGGGCATGGCCAACCACCGCTGCAAGCAGCAGGCTCCCCAAGAAGAGCAAAGATAAAGAGCACAAGCTACTAACTCAGTAACAGAGAGCCCTGAAATAGACCGCTGCTGAGCTCAACAACTATATCACACCAAAACCCCTGAGAGTTTAAGGAACACTGACACAAATCCGCCTTGGAGCGTCAGAACAAGACAACTAGTGAGCCTTTAACACATGGCTCTCTCCTGTGTCACTGCCCACCAACCACACAGACACATAGCAATTAATGGCTGGCTCATGGTAAGAGTTGCTTCCCAAGCTGGCCAAAATGAAACACACACCGCGGCTGGTTTACATGAGGTATGTGCCATTTAGGACATTGCATCCTTAATTCAGATTAGGTTTTATTCAGATTTGGTTTTACTTATTAACTATTCAAATCAGTAATAATGCTCTCTCCTCTCCCATCTTAGGCAATTTCAAGAGGGAAAAGAGGATAGGAAGTAATATGCTTTTCTTGCTTTCTTTCTCCTAAAAAACCCAACTTGCAGCTTCAGGGTTTTAGTTTTACCAGTGAGCAGGTAGTTACATGGATGGGGTTGGAACTGCAGCGGTGAGATCATAATCCAAGGACAACAGCATTGCACAAGTTTACTTGTGTTTTCCAACCTGCCAGTCATTTGTTACAGATGGTAAACAGACTTGGACTTCAGCAGGCAGGAACAACACACCTCTTTAGATCGAGCATGTTTGAAAACAAAGTCATCCAGGCACACCGAGGGCAAGGGGTAAGGAGATCCATCTCTATGATGACAGCAGACCACGCCATGGGATCTCTAGCACACATCAAAACTGCATTGGTTCAGAACAAAAACTACCAGTGGAAGATCAGAGATGACAGCAAAGCTGACTTTTTTTTTCTCTCCACTCACACACACAGGTGAGAAGTTTGCTCAGCCAGAAACTGGCTGCAGGAAAATTGTTGCACAACACTCTGGACATACAGCACCAATTCCTCCTGCATCTTGCTGACATGACATAACATACACAGTGCCCATGAGGAAAGCTAGAACTTCACTTCTAGTGGGTCCCATCTTTCTCATTCTATCCTTTTTATATTGTCTAGAGAAGAGCACACCTCTTCTTTCCCACTTTGATTTTTCTCATATTCACCTTCCTTGCCATTTGAATCTGGACAAAATACTCTAATACTGCAACAAAAGCTGATGCTCACAGTGTAAAGTATACATGCATTCTAAATAGCTCTGTGGGAGCACACAAGGAAACCCTCCCACCGTGTACCACTTGTAGAGGAGGCTGACATTCAGGGGCTGGGAAAACACCTCAGGAGATCATTTAGTGCAATTCTTCCCAGTGATACAAGTCATCTCCCAGGAAGAGAGCTGGCAAGGTGATAAGGACTCCTGACAGCTTTCAAGGTTTACAAGGCTTTTACTTCAGACCAGGTCCCCTGTCACAAAACAAACACACAGCCTATCAGGTAAGCTGGATGGGTTTTGGGAATGCAGCTTCTAGTTGGTTGGTTTTTTAAAGTAGAAGGAAGCCAGCTTGCACACCCAGACACTGCTCTGCAATGCCAGACAGCACATGGGGCAGGGAGGGGAGGAGAATGAAGATGTTAACTTCAGAAGTGCCCTCCTAATCCAAAGCAGGCATATCTATCTTCTTATGCTTTACCTCACACCAGTATCAGACCAATCTTCTCCTCCCTCAATGAATCTGTTTAATTTGGGGGAAAAAACATAAGGAAAAGTTTCCTAAGCTTCTTTGCCTTCTCACTGCTCTCCTCTGGACCTTTGTTTCCTGAGATAAAGAGTTAATGGCCAAAATAACACACAGCACGTTACTATCTTGCTATGTCTATTACTTCAGCAGGTGTTCTCTAGTTTGCCACTGACCATGCTGGATGAAGCCACTGACTTTAAGAGCAGCTTTTACAGCGACATTTGAAGTGGCCTCTCCCACTTCCAGCATGGCTTATGAAGTGGCTCAAGCCTGGGAGTGCTAAGGGAGGAGGAAGACACTCCACAGGGACATCCGTCACTCCAGCTAGGTGCTGGGCTGCTGCTGGAGCAGGGAGGGAATCGGTGACTGGGAAGCAGCAGCCAGGGCGCAGAGGCACAGAGGGTCCAGCAAGGCCATTTACTGGAGCAGCAGAAAAGGCAGCAGCTGATCAGCTAACACAGAGCTCCTCAGCTGAGGCACCTCCCCCAAAAAACAGGGCTTATCACCCTTCTATCACGCTTCCAGGACATTGCTATGCAGGGCCATAGGACAAGGAAAGTTGGATGTTTTGCTAGACTGCAGGGTCTGAAAGCACAATTTGGCCCTTTATTATAAACTCTTTTAAGCAGAGATTGTAACTTGTGGGAAGCTTTGGCAGAGAATGTAAATTCCTCTCCCCCCCCCCCCCCCCCTTTTATATGCCACTAAGAGCTTCAAGCAATAGTAAAAGTACTCTCAAAACTTTCAGTTGCTGTCTCAGCTCAATTCAGGACCCTATACTTTCCCCCCCTCCCCCGTGTATCATCCTCAGGTTTCCAAAGATCCACCTTTGCCTGCATGAAAGCAGGCACAGGTTCCCTCTGGCAGCAGAGGGAACAGGCTGCTCAACTACACAGCGGATCTGCAGCAGCTCCTTATAGCACGCAAGAGTGCTTGGGAAAGGGGAGAGGACAGCACAAGGGGAACAGTGTGCTCTCCTCCAGATTGAAGATACTGAGTGGGAGTGTTTTTGTTCATTTCAAGGGCAAAGCACAATACATTCTTATTAGCATGTGTACTGTAAATCAGAGTCCTGTGAACCTCAGTGCGATAGCAATGGCAAACACATTGCCAAGCCAAGAACTGCTGTGCTGCAGAAAACTGGGTACAAGAGGAAAAACTGCCCCAAGTAAAGTTTTCTTCCTCTTCAGGAGGGTTTTTACCTCAACACACTGGCATTTCGCTTCTTCCCTTCATCACCCCAGTAACTGATGCTCTCAAGGCTGACCACAGTTGCCTGCATCATTCTTCCCAGCTGGCTCAGGAAGCAATGGTCAGGGTAACTCGGTGCGTGCAAAAAAGGAACTGAAATCAAGCCAGACCCCTGTGCTTTCAAGAAAGGTTTGTTTCTCTGTCCTCAAACTGCAGCCTCCTTCAGCCCCACTCCTCACAGAGCCTCTGGGTTTTCGGTGAGGCCACCTTTTCTTTTAGCCCCCGTGGCTGAGTCATCATCGAAGGACTGAGGTTAGCCTCTGGAAACCACCAATCTTCTTCCTTCCTGTAAGAGCCCATACAAAATTTCAAAGAAAATTCTTACCCTGGAGGGCATGCATTTGTTGGCTGTCACCTAGCAACCCTTTTTGGTGCACAGATACCTGTATCAACACTGCTACAGAACTGCTCACACTTCATGTGCTAGAAAAATCCAGGTGCAGTAAGTATCTGCTGTGAACCACACATTGTAATTCCCCTCCTCCACTTCCTCCCCCAAATAGGAGGGCACAGCACAGGGATTTAAAAACAAAATAAATAAAAAGACGTGCAGTTCTGTTAGTTTAGCCCTGGAGTGCCAAGGCCAAGGGCACTGCTCTCCTGTCCACAGCAGACGGCTGCTCTCCCAGCCTGCTCCGGACACCAGGCACAGGAATCCGAGCTTGGCACCATGCTAGCCCAACTATGTAGCTTCTGGAGGAAAACCAGTTCATGTCCAGCCAAGAGAGCACAAGAAGGAGCCAAAATGCAACAGCCTGTACCAGTGCCTGTGCAACTAGGCCCTTAGATACTCGTTCTGCTTGTGTTTTCAGGTCAAAGTTTTTTCCTTGGTAACTATGAAAGTGAGATGCCTTGCAAGAAGCACCTCAGAAGTTAACCACAGGCTCTAGAAGCAAGGACTTTACAAATACAAGCACCCAGCACTGCCAGAGCTAAATAAAGCAGCTGCAGTTTACCTAACTAACTAGGAGGATTTGAAGTCCAGCATACTTTCTCAGGAATCACTGTTCCCCACTTTGATGCTATGGGCTACAGCACACACCACCGTGCTGTCTCCCCAGCCTGGGTGAAGGATATATTCTCTGCTACTTTAGTTTCTACTCCTTGAGTTTTTCCTTGAAAGTCCCCACCCCCAACACTGCATTCCCATCTATCAGCCCCCAAGCACTTGGACTAAATTAAGCCAAAAAAAATCAAAGCCAGCTGATTATTTATTAAACAAACAGGATGCATTTTGTCTTTGGTAGAATTGAGCTGTATCTGGTAGCTGTAGACTTTAAACTTGACTTTGGGAGGTGGGGGGGAAGGAAGGAAGCGTGTTTCACTTTAGGAGAGCAGACTGAGAAGTCGTTATTTTACTTAAAAGCCATCTGCCTATAAAATGCAACTGTACCCACACGTAAGACTTAACAAGCTATAAACAAGCATCAATAGCAACACTCACATTGCAGTGATAATAGCCAGCTTTGATCACATTTCTTTAGGCTACTCTTCCCTTCAAACCATTTTCCACTCTCCCAATTCCTACCAAGCCTGCCTCCCACATTTGCCAGTTAAAGGAAGAGGCAGAAATGGGAATTAATGGATGTGCAGGGATGGAGCTAGTACATGTTTCTGTGCCAGAAGTTTTACCAGGATACAGAGAGGTCAATAACAAACAGGGGCTGCATGCAAATGAAAAAAAATTAGTTACGTACATGGAACAGCATTCCTAAGTTTTTTGCAGAGAAATTCTGAATACTTTGTTTCCTGTGAGAAAATGAGCATTTGACTAGAGATGTCTTAATCAGGAAACAGAAACGTCAGGTATTTCTAGAATGCTAATGAATGTACAGAACAGAGCAGGGATTATCTGGAGCCTGCCTGCCTCAGCTGACACCAGGGACTCCCAGCATCTGAGCTCCCTCCTGCTCTTATTCAAGTCAGTCTGCAGAAACATCTTTTGCATGAAAACAAAACAATACACAAACGCAGTTCCCAAACGGATACAGAGCTACATGTGGAGCTACAGGAAGGCAGAGCTTAGAAGCCACTTGCATCAGGGATTGTTTTCTTATTCTGGTGGGGGAAAAAAAGAGAAAACATATCCAAGACAAGAATGTGCAATAAAATCAGATTAAGGAATGTTAGTCACTCCTGGCTTCCCCTCAAAACAGAAGTCAGAGACTTTCCGCCACTCATTCACAAGATGTCTAAACAGTGAGTCCTGCTGAAAGAATAGGGGGGAAAAAGAAAAAAAAAAAAAGACAAAAGTGAAAGGAGACTGAGAAGGTTGCTCTTCTCAACCTACTAATAAACTCCCAAAAGACCTTTTCCTTCATCCATGTGCTAAAAGCCAAAGCAATCCCTGCAGCATCAGCAGGCGCTGCGGTCAGGGCTGGGCCCCAGCCAGCCGAGAGTGCAAGCACAGTATTAAATGCATTCATACCTTCCCACTGAGACAAAGCCTGAAAAGCCTAACCACCGCTCCGTCCTCTGTGCTGCCTCTTCCCAGCTAAGCCTCCTGATACTGCTCCTAAATAAAAACGTCCCTGAATGCTTCCATCCATGTTTACACAAGGAAGAGGCTGAGGGTCATGAGCTGGAACAACTGAGAAGAGAAAGCACATTGCTGTAAACGTGTCCACTCTTCCCTGGATTTGGCTTAGGTACTCGGTGGCTTTGCTGTTGCAATTTGGCATCCATTTACACAAACACCAGTGCGGTTCTGAGAGAGAGGATGATTGTAATTGAAACCACCAAAAATAACCATTGGCATATAACACTTGTTATTTAGCACAGACCCCCTTCAGCAGTTTTCATGGTCATGATTCAGCAGACACGGTGCCAACACTCCAAAATAAGGTCTCTTTCTCCTTTTTCTGCAAGAGGACCACAGAACTGCATAGACCGGCCCAGGTGAGGACCTCATGCCCCAAGCTTAACCAGTTTACCACCACAGTACATCCCAACCACAAGATAAAACACAGACCAACAGAGTTGCAGACAGAGATCTGTGCTAACCCTTCACAAGAGCCTCTCCCAGGGAGCCCTTTCCCCACAAGCAAAATGGGCCTGGGCTGCTATTCCCACCAGCTGATGAGTCAAATAACTTCATTATGAAACGCTTGCTTAAGACCAGAGTTGTTATTTAAGGAGCCAGTATCTCACCTGCCTCACAAAGATAATACAGATACATGACACAACACACCCAGAGCATAGCTCCTCTCTTCACCCACAGAGGTGATGTGCTCTGAAGCAGCTTTAACTCCTTTACATGTGTCACGCTAGCACAGGAGCTGTTTACCCAACTTCTGCTGAGGTAGTAAAGCTGGGCACACACCTCCCAGCAGTTGCAGAAGCTGGTGAATGCACAAAAAAGGCTGTTGGGTTTGGGTTTTTTGTTTGTTTTCTAAATGAATGAAGGTAATTTAAAATGAAAATTCTTAATATGAGGTGAAGTTTCTCTCCAATTTTTCCACATGGAGAGCAGCAGGGAGTAACGTATGCCTTAGACTTCTTGTAAATACACCTCAATAAAAAAAGGCTGTAAGCCACACAAGTTTCCAAACAGTCAAATAAATCTCTCTCCCTTCCTATAAACCCACACTTAAAACTTCAGGAACAAGGCACCATATTTAGCATTTCCAGGGGGGAATGCACACATAGATGACCACAAGGAAGATGGCTGTGGTTGCAGACTTCCCTTTATACATCTTCCTTTGCTTTGAAAACAGACAAGCACACTATGTCTGAAGAGAAGCAGCTGTTTACCAGCTCCTGATTTACACATCCATTGAGCAAGGGAGCTCCCACAGACATCAGGGTTTGGTTTTTTTCCTTGCACTGGCCACGTCAGATCCTCTGAGCGGTCAGATATATATACACAAGGACTCAGAATCATCTTCTGAAGCAATGTGGAGAAACAATTCACTCCTTGGAGCCTTTATAGGGTTTGAATTGAACTTGGCACCTCAGCTTTTATTCTCATTGTCCTTGAGGTCCTGAGCTGCTGGCTGTATAGATTACTACTGGTCATTGCCCCCCTCAAAAGGGTTAGGAATCAGGGTACAAAGAACAAGTAGCAGAACACAGCAGCTGTATCATACTGCTGCATGGAGAGAGAAAAAATGACAGATGGGAAACAACTTTTTTTTTCCCTTAAAAGGTGGAATGTGCATTTGACAGGTTTTTATAATCAAAGAAAACAACTCAGAAATGTCTACATGTGTTCTGAGCAGATTACTCATCAGAAGTATTTTAAAGCCATTAGCTGGCAAGTACTTCCCAGCTGATGTAGATTCCCAGTTGAATGTGCACTAGATAACACACACAAACTCTCAAGGTTTTTTTTTCTTCATTTTAAACAACCAAGAAGCATGGGATCTAAGTGTCTTAAATGGACCTGATTTTGTTTTTCATCAAAAAAAGCTTACCAGATCAGTGGAAAAGCAGTTGACCTAGCTTTCAGTGGAATAATAGGCATATAACTTGCCCACTCCAAAAGGAAAAAAGAACCCCCCCTCAAAAACTTCCTCACCTTCAGCTGTTACACACACATATCACACCGTATCAATTGGTTAGTAATTATAATAAGCTCTGATAAACCTATCTTATAGCTAAACATCCTTAGTTTACCTTTAATACCTAAAAGTATCCACACACCTGCTGTTTTGACCATCTTGTTATGGTTGGCTCCTAACATGTTCTGTTACTCCCAAATACCTTCCCATAACTGCTTCTTGGTTTAGGGCAGCCTGTACCCCTATCAGCAAGGCCGCTGTGTTTTGAGAATGTGATTATTAGGATCCTCTCAGCATGAGTAACTTTTCCTCTCTCATGGGAACAGAAGAATACTGTCAGGGCCTGAATCTTGGGAGGAGAGAGCTAGGCCGCTAGCAGGCCTGCTGTCCTCCCCAACAACGGGGCATCTCCAAAAGCTGTTCTAGGCAGATAGCAAAGTATCAGCTCCTTTGGCCTCTCAAATCGCTGTCTGGAACAGTTACTGTTTCTTGAGGCAGAAGATTTGGGAAGTGAGGTTTTGCAGACAGAATATACGAACCCAAATCCTTCCTGGGGTCTGTTTTAAAACCTGTGAGATTTTGGCAGTTTGTTTTCTGGCTGCGTTTGTTGTTTATTTGCTTCTAGTTCTTTCCCATAAATGTTTATAACTTCCTGTACTTTTTCTCTCTTTCTCTGCTTTCTGAACTGTGCTAAAACTTTCTGTTTGTGGGTAGGCAAATTCTGGAAGAAACCTCAGGAATATGAAGACTGCAATCTCAGAACCATTAGGCTCCCTCCTGCAAGCTAACGAAGCAGCCAAGTGCACAGTTGCAAATTACATGTGACAGGATCCCAAAGAAACCCAGACTGCCTCTGCACAGGACCAGGAACTTCCCCTTCATCCTCAACTCTGCCCTAGTGCTCTGCACCAGGGCACCCCACTTCTGGTATTCATGCATTGGATCAGTTCGCAAAGGCCACCCAGCTGCACTGCAGCCAAGTGCCACATTCAAGAGGAGAGGGATTCATTCACTGCACTGGGTGACAGGCATTCCTGATGTATTTTAGGCTGCAGGAAAGACAGTAACATAAGCAAATCTGATGTTTTCCTTGAAACACAAACACTAAGAGCAAGAACTAAATCTGAGTTACAGGCTCCAGAACTGCATGTCACAGAGCATGAACATGCTCTGCAAGCCACATCAGTGTGCCTGCACTGACACCCCATCATGCAAGAGGGATTCAAAGCCATGCCAGAGCCTTTGCGTACCTTACCGACATGGGACAGTAGCAAGCTGCCTTTACAAACCTTTGGACCTCATCACAACCCCTGAAATACCTCTGCACATTCCCCTCACAGTGATCCCACCTCAGTGGGGATGGAACTTCTCATTACTTCTAGGGGCAAGGAGCAGTACATGCAGCCAACACTGGCATGCCTTTTAGTGCCAGGAGGCCTTTAAGGTGGGGAGGCCTCTGGTTTGCTGGAATTGCTCAGTCCGCACTAGTTGCAAGAGAACCACCATGGAAGGGTACCATTCAGCAGGTGCCAGTGAGCAACCCAGCTAACCAAGCTTACACCACCAGGGAAACAACTGCCTCTCATGGCTGCTCCTGATGTACATACAGAAGTATTGTCTTCACACTTCTTTCTCTCATCCACATGGAACCAAAGTGGTCTGAGACAGCGACAATAACACCTCTGAAGACAGAATGAGCTAGTGACTCTGATTTTCCAAGATAAGCACAACACACCCATAAACCAGACCAACAAGACTTAAGGGCATGCTACCCACACACTGATGACACCCATCAGGGTAGAAAGGCACCGGCACCACACTCTGCAGCTCCAGTACTTCCTCATGATGCAACATGGCTCTGGGAACTATGGATGGAACTGGTAAGAGCAAGGGTGTGGAACACAGCCACCACTTACCAACTGATCCAGGACCAACTGAGCTACAGTACTGAAGAAAAAAAACCTCAGGTAAATATTGCTGTCCAGCCTTACTCTAGGCATCCATAGGTAGAACAAGTAACTGGCAGAGATGCTTTCCACACAGTCTGGTGTGATGAAGCCCTCTGTAAAATGGGGCTTTGTGCCCACCTCTAACACCACCCTTCGCTCTTGCCTCTCACCACTGTGCACTTCCCAGAGCCGATGCAGATGACATGTATCCTCTCTGAGGGTCATCTCAGCAGAGGAAGCCAAGTTTGCTGCAGCAAGCTGTTTCCTGTGATCTGCAACCCATGAGCTGGCTCCTGTGGCCAGCTGCTTCTGGGAACATTTCAGGGAGGGGGGATGAGTTTTGAGGTACTGCCAAGCCACTCTGCCCACAGCAGCACATGTTAAATCCCAACAGATACCCAGTCTGTAGCTTCTCCAGCGCTCCCCCTCTTCTCCCCATCCCCTCCTGATGATGTGCCATGTCAGAGATGACCTTAAATGCCTCCCCCTACCCCAGAGTGCCCTGCAGTGGTTGTACAACAGAGACTGACATACAGCAACGAACAACCTCTAGCAAAGAACCTTTACTACAACCCACAGGTACCACACATCTTCGCTACACTGTAAGGCGACTGGGAAACTGTGTGTGTGGCAGGGGGAGGTGTGCTACAGCACAGCAGATGAATAGATCGAGGAAAAAGAAATTAAATCCCCCTTAAAGCAAAATACAGCACAGGCCAGTGCTCTTCTAGGGGCAGGCTGGTACTTTAGAGCAGCCTGCCAACGGGTATTCAGTTCTTCTCTTCAGCAGAAGAAATGTTAATGCACCAAACTACACTGTGACAAGAGCTGCCAGGTATTTGCTGTCACATGGCCTTTGGAATCAGCCAGAAAAACAGGGAAGGGGAAATTCTGCAATATTCTGATCAGCACCTTTGCATCCACACACCAGAAGGCAACAGAGAACGTGAACAGAAGACTGGAGATAAAGTTTCCTGTTTTTCATAGTCATGGCCCAGTGCAGGCACAGATACCTTGAAGAGGTCAGAAAGGCACCATCCACACAACTACTGAAATAATTTAAACCAAAAAAGAACCTGACGTGCCTCTGGGCTCGTTGCCTTTACACTAGAAGAGGTGTTAGACAGATGTACTGAAAATCATGACCAGAGTTACCATTTTAAGTCACCCTTGCAAATGTAAAGCTCAGTAGAAAATCAGCAGCAAGCACTGCCTGTGCCTCAATTATTGCCTGTCCAGGGGAAAACCCTTGGGATACAACCTTTCAGGTACAAGAAGCTGATAAATGGAGGCATCATGTGGTTAGCCACATGGAAAAATAACTCCCTCATGAAGCCACCTGAGGGACGAAGAAGCAACTTTTCAACCACAGCACTAAGATCCAAGTTCAGGTTAACACAGGGAACAAGAATCTTGTATTTTGAGACAGATACAGGTAAAACCCACCACAAAGAGATCAACTGTAGCTTTAAAGACAATTCAGGCTTATGGGGCAATCCCTGTAGCAGAGCTTGATACATAAATGATAAGCCAGCTCCCTGCACTCAACCCTCTCCTCTCTCTAATACTCAGGCAGAAGTTCCAGAAGCAACAAGACCACGGCACAAGCGCCCTGTGCACTTTCAAATGGCTGAGGAGTAATGCAGGCACAGAAACAATGTCACTCCTCTTAGTCTCAGGTAAGAACTACTCTGAAACAACTTTTGTGTTAAAATGCCTTGCAGCATACTGTGCCCCAAAGGAGTTATACTTTTTTTTTTTCCCACTCTACAGAGGATAAGGCATGTTAGAATTATGCAGCCTCAAGGAATGAAGGCTTGGGGAACTCCAATTTTTCTTGTTGCTAGCCACAAAAACACTACCCCTGGACTCATTTATGAACTCTATTATAAAGCAGTCATTTACTCATTCAGATTCTTGCAGATTGGGGGCAATGCTTTCTGATGCTTTATGGTTTTGTGGTTAACACAATGTGTTCCCCCCACCCTTTCCTTGGGCCAGCTGCATTTAAACTAGACCTTACTAAGTACACAAAAGCAAAAATGTACAGATTACATTATTTTGTAAACAAAAATCACTGCATCTGCTGAATACTTACTACTGAAACTACCAAATTGCTTGGCAGAATGGAAATGAAGCAACCATAAAGCAGGTTAATAAAGCAAACAAACCGGTTGCTGTCAGTGTCCAACCCGAGGTCATAACTGACAGACCTCCTCTTATCACACCTCAGTGGCATTCAGGGCTGAGGAAAACAGCTTTAGGCATTTTCACATCTTCAGATGGTACCTCAGCTTTAAAGGAAACAGTCACGTTCACCTACCTACAGCAGCTGAAGAGGCAGAGAGGCTGCAGAGACTGTTGTGGAGGTCACTGCTGCCAGCAGCTGGGTAACCTCGCAGTGCCAAGGCAGCGCCTGGCTGTTCCCTCCGCTGGATTCCAGCTCTCCAACGTCCACAGGCACCAGGGAGTGCAGGACTTCTTACCCATGTGCAAACTCAAATTAAACAAACATTCTCCTTCAAAATTTTCCTACGTTCATTCTTTAAAAATTCTCAACTCCCCCAATCCTTTATGCAAAGGGATAATCAGGAAAGAAAACAAATTAGCCTAAGACCCCCACTAGCAGCAGTTCTTCCTCACAAAGCTATTTCCATACCCAGCCCATCACTGCCGCTCCAACCCACCAGGGCCAATGTTCTCCAAGCCTTCTTCTAGTGCTTGGAGTAAAACAGCACCTGCGTGCTCTCATTATCAGGGCAGAGAATGGCAGGACAAGGGGGAATGGTTTAAAGCTGAAGGAGGGAAGGTTTAGATTGAATATTAGGGGGAAGTTTTTTACGGAAAGAGTGGTGAGGTCCTGGAACAGGCTGCCCAGAGAGGTGGTGGATGCCCCATCCCTGGAAGTGTTCAAGGTCAGGCTGGATGGGGCCCTGGGCAACCTTGTGTAGATCCAGGCCTGAGGTTGGTGGCCCTGCCTGTGGCAGGGGGGTTGGAGCTTTATGATCCTCGGGGTCCCTTCCAACCCTTGCCATTCTATGATTCTATGATCCCCAACGCACACGCTGCTGCTCAGCGAGCAACAGCCTGGCAGAGCAATTAAAAAGCTAAGGCAAGGAGTAGAAAGCTGAAAGCAAGGAAATGCAGTGTGAGAGAAAGCAGCAGAATAGGCAACATACAAGAAAATTAAGGGAAGAGGGGACATGAGTGCTGCATGAAGTTTTTAGAGGTTAATGTCAGCATATGGCAGGGAATTGAAGAGCAAGAACAACAGTGAAGTTTTCTAGGTTAATAGTTTCCTTAATATTCCCACAGGATTCTTTGCAACTCTAAACATAGCACAGAGGAAAAAATAAGATTTGAGAAGAACATCATCGGGGGCAGGTTCAAGAAAGAGTTCTTTCACACTCCCCCAAACTGCTTTCTCTCTCAAAGTTGAAAAATATCCAGAGTTCTTCAGTAATATTAACACTGACACAGTGTTGGAGCATGCAGCCTCAACAACATAGGCAGTCTGATGACAAAAAGAGAAGCTGCTTTCAGTCACTTAAAAGCTGTTTGAGGTCTATTTTGAGGCAATTTTTCAATGCCTACTACAAACACCTAGCAGAAACACCTTCCACTGAATGTCTGCTTTCAGCACAGAAGTCTACAGATGAAGTGACTGTAAACCCTTTAGTGTACTTAGAAGTTTCTAGTGCTTCAGAAATTTAGCAGAAAGCCTTATTTCTGACTGGCTGAATCCTGAGTTAGTGTTTGTATTTGCATTGTGCTATCTAACCTCCATCACCACATGAAATCTGCTTTGAGCTAGTGAGGTCTCTTCAGGTAATATCTGGTGTCAAAGAAGCAACTGTCAAGCGTGTTTCATTATCATCTGCACATTGGAATTGTTTCCATCACTTACAGAAGGGAAATGACAGCCAGGCACAACAGGAAAAAACCTGAGCCATGAGCAGGAAACAGAATCTCTTGTTTTGACTACTAAGGTAAGGAAAGATAAATAGTGGAAAATTCCCTCATAGGGTCCTTAATAGAGGTGATCATTTGACAAGTCTTCCTCCCTCATTTTTATATGGTCAAGCCACCTGTTAGAGCAGCTTCAGGATCTTAAATAAAAAGGGTCAGACAAAGGGAAAAAAAAACAACCAAGGAATCTTTTTACTGGAGACCATCTTTAAGTAGACATAATTGAGAGGTTCTTCCATTTTGCTTTTTAAAATACTGTCAGAGCAGCAAACAACAACTGTAAGACAGCAAACAGGAGTTTGGAGGAAAACAGTGTTTATTTGCTTGTTCTTACGTGGATTACCAGCTGAAGATAAGCATGGAGTTGAGAAGAGGTGCCTATTAAAGGCTGCACAAGTTCCCACTGTAAACAAATTTTTAGACTACAACTAATATAGTCTAATTCAGCAGAACGTGTGATGCTGCTACTAGCCTGATGCAAATTTTAGGATGCATCAACTGTTCAAGTCTACTTTTATTATTAACATATTTGGTTATGTGTATTTATCCCTAAGTTATTAAGCTTTGAAACTGAAACCAAATCCCATGTAGCTTTAACACAGAAAAGCAATCAATATTTTACTGCCAGTGACAGAACAGCAGCAACACTTCTGCCAGGATTCTGTCCATGCTTACTGTACACTGCAACTACTAATATTTATGCAGAACATAATTCTGCAGCAGTTCTCACCATCAGTTATTGGCTGACTCTACAAAGCTTATCTAAGCTAATTCCACACACTATCTCCCCCTTCCACCGAAAATTTTTGCTGACCAGTTGCTCTGGTTGCAATTAAAGTAAGTGGTGATGAGCATCAGGTATCCTCGTACTCCAAAAATTGAGTTTTCAGGGAGAGAAGCAGCCTGATGCTGGCTCTGCTCAGACACACCAGGTATCACTAACTAAGGCTGGTTTGTGTTTATATCTGACAAGCCAGATAAAAAAAATGTTTTTAAAGATGCTTAATAAAGTAGTTGAAAGATAATGATTACCCAGTCTCATCATTTGCACATGAAAGGTGGAGCAGAGAAGTTAACAGTAATTTGTTGCCAGACTTCACTGGAACAAACAGCTGCGTTTTACTTATCTTCAGATATCAAAGGACTTGAGTGGGACAAAGATGACTTGGCTTGACAAGCATTCAAAGACCCCTGCAGCTCAAAACCAGAGATGTTTCTGAGGAAAATCATGAAAGGATTTAATTTAAGCCTAGCAGCAATTCTTATTATACTAGCATGAAATTTACCACCACCCTCTAGTCAAAGCTAAGACAAGATGCTTTGCCTCCTTTCCAAATGCAGTGGCACAGCACATTTCCAGACTGCAAGCAGACAGGCTCTCCCTCCCAGGAGCAGAGGTTCTACGGCAGCGTTAAGTCACTCTAAGCCTGCTGTGGCCCTGCCCACCCCATGCCAGCTCCTTGCCTCAACACCTAGCTTTCTGCTGAAGACCTGGCTGGGAGAGCTCAGCCCCTGGGTCTCACTAATGCCAGGGGAGAGGAGGCAGGACAGCAGCCCTGGAACAGTTTGACCCCAGAGCCAAGCTCCATCCTCCAGCTACACCAAGTGTCAAGAGAGTTCCTTCTCCCACTGCTGTGTGCAGGAGCAGAAAAACTGAAGACTTCAAGTCACCTTTTCTGCACACATCACTTTTTCTTTCTCTTTCTGCCCTAGACCACTGTGAAACATCTATGTAGCTCAACCAAGAGCAAGACCAGAAGCAACTCCACCTTTTCCCCTCAAGATGTGCAGCATTTTTTATTTAATGTATCAGTCACCTTTAACAAGAGCAGTGAAAGTCACATTGTTCTTGTTCAGAAAAACAAGACTTTGAAAAGGTGAAGTCAATGTTTGTGCTGTAAAAAAAAAAAAAAGACAAGGAAGAAGTTACTGAAGAACCAAAAAGATGATGGGAAAGACTTCAACTTGAACTTGTCCAACTGTACCCAGCCTAGAAGCCTGAGCAGAGAGTTAAAGGGTTTAGGTAGCTGGAAATAGGTTTCATTTCAGCTGCTGCCTCAAAGCCCGTTTTTGTGTTTCACACATGTGGTTAGGCAGCCAACCACCATTCCTGGGGATTATCTGCTTAGACTATGAAAGACAATAAAACAACCCACCACCATTTTTTTCAGTCAGACCTGGGCATGATTCCCATTAGCCCAATTTTATTTTAAAACTGAGTGTGATTGCTCTGATTTTATAACACAAGAAAGTAAAGCACAGATGTTGGTACTCTGAGCAGAACAGAATGTTGCCAGGTAAATAACAAATCAGATCAGCAGCTATGAGCAGCTTCTGAACACAGAGAAACTCGTTGCACAGCACAGCACTTTATAAATACAATAGTTGCTGCATGCAGTTGAAGAAACCCAGCATCTTTCAATCTTCAATGTAAATTAGAACAAGCCAAATCCAAAACTCAACCAGGTAAGTGCACATTTTTCACTGTTGACTTTGGATCAAGCTTTAAGTGAGAACTGATGGTAGACAGCAGCTCTAATCACTCAAGGAAAAAAAGCAGTGACTGGTGTTCAGTGCTGGTTTACTGTTACAGTAATGGACTGTTAAAATATAGCTACAAAAGAAAAGACACCTACAGCAAGTTTCTGCAGATGGTGCTTAATGGGTTTTTTTACACACTATCAGTTTTCCAGACCACAAAATACAAGACAGCACAGGTACTGGAAGACATCAGGCTTCTCCAACCTCAGGCCACCTCAATTAACAGCTGCAGTTCATCTGTGGCATTTACCAAATTATTATGCAAGGCCCTGCTCCAGTTCCCTGTAGAGGGTATTTCATGTTTTTTTGCTGTTAGAATGCTCTTCTGCTTCCTTAGGGGTTTTTTGCCTTTTACATTCATGAAGAAGTGTTATATTGGACAAAGATGCACTGAAATACAGGTCCTGAATTTCCAGCACTTCACCTGTCTCCTGCTTGTAGGGCACTGACCATAAAACCATTTAAACCTGTAGAAAGCTTTTAAATTAGTTTTATTGATGGAAAGACTGTGAATTCAATCTAGAATCTGCTGTAGGATTGACAAAGTGCCCACATGTTCACTAATTTACTGTTATTTTTGTGGAAGTTGCTTAAGAGCAATAGTGATACACCTGCCAATTCACAAGAACAGCAGGCCTGCTCATGCAACAGCCTCATGCACAGTCACAGTCCCTACTGACAGCAGTCCCTGGCGGCTCTGTATGTCTTGTCCAGACTGCCTGAATATTTATTTCTCCAAACTCAAACTCCAAGTTTTCCTTGAGAATTGTTCTGCTGAGGGATGTGTTTTCATCAACCCTACAAGACTTACTGGAACACAGTCACTTGCTGAAACTCTGGCAAAGCCAGCAGAGGTCCAAAAACCCAAGCCACCACCAGGACACATGCCCATTTGTGATAGGGACAAAACAGGAAGGCTTCCCAGAAGAAGAGTTCATTTGACCTCAGTCTGAGATCAAGACAAGGCTTGACAGGCTGCTCACCACCACCTCATCACCTTTGCTGCTTGAGGTACAGGAAATTTACTGCCCAAGCAGTCTATAAACCCTGTAGAGTAGTAGGGAGTGATGTTCTGGTCATCAGCAGCCTCCATCACTTCTCACAGAATCTTAACCATTAGTCTGGAATTACAGTGGTGCACTCAGAATTAGAGCCAAGTGTCACTCCCTTCACTGTGCTTTCTGTACCTAATTATCTTGCACATTAATCTACCTCTTTTCCTTGGAAAAAACCTGCTGCACAGAGTACTTACGGGGAGATCAGCATGTCATTTTGCAACAGTTTCTGAACTTTGAATTAAACACACCCTGGCAGGCAACCCAAGCAAAAAAAGTGAAACCTTGAAATCACTGTGCCTAGTAGACCTCCTCTTACATCCTTATGCCCTGCTTGCAAAGTTCAAGGAGTCATTTCAGTCAGGTTTACAATGAAGAAGTCATTATAATTCAGCTATTTATTCCATTCTGTTTGAGAGCTTTCAATCCAGCCTGGTTTGAACACGTACGCTGCCTCGGGGAGACAAGCGTTAGAGCAAGATTTGATAACAACATCATTCCATTTATTAGTACAAGGACAAAATGTAATGCATTCACAGCATGCAATTCTAACTCAGTGTTTCTAGTCTGGTTTCTGCTTGAATTCATAGCTTCCACTTAAATATTTCTGCAGCACTTAAAAGACTGCTTCAAGTCCTGTAGTTTTAAAAAAAAAATCAAACACAGAGCAAATGAAGCCTTGAAAAAGTGATGGCCAACTGCATCATCAGACCAACTCTTCCTTCATGCAGGTCTTGGCTAGAGTACAAGAGTTCAGTATTATTGAGCCAATCAAACACATCCATGATTCCTTGCATTGTTCTAAGGCCTTTGGGACATCTGTCCCTTCCCCAGCAGCAGGCACCTTCCATAAAGAGTTCTGGTTGTGTCTGTCCGTATCAGTTACGGGCAAGTGAATAAATTCCTGGGCTCAAAGCATCAGCTGATAGAAATCACTACTGTGCTAATGAAGTCAAGAGAGCTACATCAGCTTACAACAGTCTGGGAAAGTGAGTCAGAGGAAAACTCTCTTCTTATAGCCTGCTTCTCCAATGAAGATTTTTGTCTACACTGTAATTTGGTATTGGAGGAAAAAAAGGAAAAAAAACCACCCCAAAACAGATAAAAGAGTACCACATACTTTCAGCAGATAGATCACTGTGAGCTATAAAACCTTGTCATAGCTGAGTTCTCTCAAACAAAACCTGCAAACATCCTAGAGCCTTCAAGACCCCCAAAACTATGAGCCAGAGTTGTTGCAAACACACTGGGGATGGCAATTGAGGTGCCCAGTAGGAAGTCTGACCTCCCTGCCTGGGGAGGGAACAACTACTGTGATCCTAAAAAAATATGGGGTTTGGGAGACTCAAACAAAAATGGGAAAGTAGAATAAACCAGCCATCCCATGCCTGAACACCATGGCATGTAGGACTCCAAGCACCACTCACATGGTTTGCCTCTGGGGACAAGTGAGGGAAACGCTTTTGAATTGAAAGAGTGCAAGACCGAGCTCAGATGAAAAGCATCTAGGCAAATAAAAATCAAACTAGGAAATTTCTGCTTGATTATTGTGCAAAGTGACCTGTTTTGCCACTCTGGGAACAAATAGTTTAGGTGCTTTGACAGGAGAAAGGATAACCCAGCTATAAACTGGGGAAACAAAATGACTAATCATGCAGTTGATTAAAAGTCTGCTCTGCTAGACAGAGACCTGAAGTTCAGCTATTGAGCCCTTCCATCCCTGCATACTCCTGCCCAGTTCTTTCATATTCTCCCTACTCTATGACAGTGCAACACTGCAACCTTCTGCAGCCACCTCCCAGGACTACTCCCACTGAAAGGCAGTGATCCCTGACCAAGCAGGCTAGAGAAGAGAGCCCACACTCTTCCAGTCTCATTCTAAGCCAAAGGGGAGAACTGGCCTCATATTTTACTAGCATCACTGGCAACCTCATTTCCTACCACTGAAGTCAGAGCTTAGGGTGTGAGCTGAAGCACCACAGGCACACCACATTCTCCTGGGTGGCACAATGATCTCTTGGTGCAGGTCTCCAACAGAAGGAACAGCATTGCTCTGTCACCCCAGTCTGAAGACATGAAAACCAGTGGCAGAGCAAAGGAGGAAGAGACAGGCAGGATTTCAGTAACTCCTATTACTGTTGAAGCAAGCAATTTCTAAAGGCTTATTCTCAGAAGAAACAATACTTACGATAGCTGGGGGGGATCCACAAGTATGAATCTCAAATGTTAAACTAAAGGTGCCAATAGTCAGAGGGATGGACTAGATTTTACTGTTCCCTCCAGCTTTATAGAGGGAACACAGGAGAACGTGTGCTCCCAGGAACAGTTTCCAGGCTTTGCCACACGTGAGGAGACAAGGGCCTGTCTTCCCTCCTGTATGAGCTCCCTTATTTATCAGCATGACTCTTTTCACTGAGCAACATGTAAAATAAAAGGTTTTTTAAAAAGGAAATACTGCACTTTTTCATTAAGATTACAAGTTATAAACATTCACAGCTAGCTTTCTTCTAAGGAAGGAGAAGAGGGAGCATTTTTTCCACATGTAGTCAACAGTTGTCTCTCATTTGTCTGCTTCTCTGATCACTGTTTTGGAGGCAGCCCCTCTCCAAATGCAGAGTTAGGGATATTCAGTGGCTTCATCGGTCCACCCAAGCAGAGCAAGGACAGCTGTACTTTGAATAGGATTGATTCAGAGACATGAATAAACCTGAGCTGATACAGGAATGACAAAGCCATAAAAGCAATTTCTCATGACCTGACCCACGGCGAACATTCACAAGCTCCAACAGGCAGCACAGGAAGGAAACTCAATAGGACTTGTCATCCACCTTGGCATTTTCTACACAAGAAGAGAGAACTAGCAACCCAAGTCCTCTCCCACATTGATTTCCACTCATCTGATTGGAGTAACTGCCTCCTTGAGCACTTTGTCACCTCCTTTAGATGGGAATAACAACACCCTCTGAATGGGGAGGGCCACACAACCCCTGAGTGTAGCTGAATTGAACTGCACTCTATACCAGCTTGTACCAACAAGCAAGCTAGAGACTCCTGCTCCAAAAAAGCTACCTGACTGCTGGAAGTCTCAGTTCAAGTCTCATTTCTGACTGTGATACTGACAAGATTTTAACTCCAAAAGCCCTGAGCCATAGATCAGTACAAGTCTGAAGAAAAACCATGGAGGTAGCATTAACAGCATTAGGTTCCCCTGAAAGACAGGGGGAAGACACCGTGTTATAAAAGCAAACCCTCATCTGAAGCAACTGCCAAACACAGTTTTTAAGGAGAAGGTTTCAGACACCTGCAATAAAAGTTTGACAAGAACAAGACACAGCCACTTAAACCTGATGTCATCTTGATGTTTAGGCAATTCTGCCTAAGGTTTTCTTAGTGATTCAAAGTGGGAAGATGTAACACTCCTTAGTGTAAGAACAGAGGGGAGAATCATCGTTTGACTGTCTGCCAGGTCACACAGTCAAACAAGACCTCATTTGTGACAGAACTTTTTTTTTAAATAACTGCATATCTGTGTGCATTCACACACTACAGAGGCATGAATCATTTTGGTACAACACTGACTATCAAGATGGATAGGTAAGATTTCTAAATGTGAAGTAGTAGTAGTGCTGCAATGCCCTCCCTTTTCACAGCTCACTCAAACAAGTGGAGTGGTGCAGTTGGAATGCCCAAGTGATGATGACACAGTACCAGCAGAATGAGGTATGCTCCCCTCAGAAAAGAAGGGGTGCATGGTGATTCTCATCCTTCAAGTACCTGCAGGCAGCAATCAGATCTCTCTACCTGCCCTGAAGTCATGCCATTCCTGCAAGTGTAATGAAGTGCCTTCGAGAAGCCAGAGAGCTCTTAGGTCCCTCTAACATCATTTCAGCCTTTAAATGGAGGACACAAATCTGCCCCTCACCTTGCCACAGCACACTTGATGGCACTGAAATGGAAAAGCATCTTACCTTGTCTTTGTATAAAAACCCTGAGCAGTGGATGAGCACTTGAAACAGCCTTGAAGAAGTTGTCATCGTTATTAATAGGGAGAAGGTCTCCATGCACATCAGCATACCCGATCATCACTTCCAGGTTGGCTATGTGATGAATGTGAAGAATTAGTTTGTAGAAGTCTTCAAACTTCCCTGGCTTGTAGCGATCCAGGGAGAACCTTCTGAACTCTGCCCCAAACTGCAAGAGAAAAGAGAATGTCTGCTATTAAACATCACCACAGCCTCTGAACATGGTGGGCATCAGCTCTTTCCATGATGAATATACTCAAATATTAGTGCTTCCAAGTCCACAAATGGCATTTTAGGTCCTCACACTGGGATATTACCATATCTACCAAGATACCACTCTGCTTCACAACAGATAGGTTCAACTGGATCACATTAAAAGTGTATTTGTTAAATACTAAGTTTTTATTAAATCCTCTAGAAAATAATTGCATTTGTAGGATTTAACTTCGAAGCTCCATCATTCGTTACCATCATCATCTCAGGCATCCACAGAGCCATTCTTCTACAAAGCAGAAGTGTTCACTCTACTGATTTCAAAAGAAGTTACTCAGCTATTCAACCAACCTTATAAAAATTCTTTGCACGTTTCCCATCAATCCCACTGGGATCTCAACCACAAGACCTTTAAAGAAGTGTGGTATGCAGGCGCACAGCTTGTTACTAGGAAATACACTCATTCTACATGCCCCCTGAATTTCCTGGTAATCCATACAGGAGGAGGAAAGTTCGTATTCCATGTTAGTTTTCAAGGGTTTTATTTTCCTGTCACTCCACTGGTTTTAACTTTTGAAGCTTAACAGACCAGTAAGTGACTGTAAAAGGAAAAAAAAAGGTCAGGGGAAGGAAGAGTTGTGAGGTGTGACTTGACACAATTGAAAACATTATGAATCCATGAAGTTGTTTTTGATATTAGAAACCAAATACGCTACTAAGACCAGGAGGAAATAAATTAGATTCTCTAATCAAGGAAATTAAGAGAGTGAAAACAGGCATCTAGTTAAACTATGTAGCTTAAATCATCTTTCTGGAACATTTACTTTTATAACTCAGATTATATAGTACTAGTAAGCTACTGAACATCTAAAATCATGCTACCTCATTGCAGAGAGCATGTAACCACATCCACAAATCCAAGAAGGAGGGAAGGTCATGACTCCAATCTCATGGAAGTTCTCATTTGCAAAGTCAGTCAATACCAGGGCACAAAACCAAAGAAAAAAAAAAAAGGAAAAAAAAAGCAAGCAAAGGAAAAACCAAAAAAAGGAAGATAATTTTCTGTAGATAAATTAACCCTCAAAATGGAGAATGATTTGGTTAGAGGTTCTCAGATGTTAAATCAACCATACATGCAAGCCACTCTTTTGCTGAGATTAACAAAAGTGTAAATCATCAGCATAATCATCCTTAAAAACAAACAAAAACAAAACAACCCTACTGGCTTTGGGTACAAGTATGTTCTCAAATTACTTCCGCAGTTATGAAAATCCCACTTTTCAGCATCAAAGCCTAGTTGTGATCATCTGAAAGCTTGTTTAGTCAAATTATGCTGCTTGTTTGTAATATTAACTGCTAGTTCCAGTTTGGATTGCAATTCAGAGTGCCCACCCAAATGCACAAAAGCCCAACAAGCCACAGCTGGTTCCAATGGAGGAAAGAGAGTCCTCTTTTATCCTCCACCCCCTGCTCCTCTCAAAAAAAAAAAAAGCCCAACAAAACCAAAAAAAAATCAAGTGGCAACTTACTTCTGTTGACACACTTCAGACTGGGGAGTGAGGGGGGGAAAAAAAAGCTTGTCTTTTAATTTGAAAAGTGTCTTGAAGTTTTCCATTTCCTGGATTCAAACAAGAAGCAACCATCTTTAAGTGGCAAGATTAACATCTACATGGTAAACTAAAGGAGCAGGAACAAGTTCGCTCTAAGCTTTCTTTACGGCTGCATCTCCTGATCCTCACATTTGAACAGGAAAACAAGATTCCTTTAGCCAGAAAACCACAAGCCTGGTGTATCTGGATGCCAATCCCAGTAATTACTTATTTACTGGACAGACAACACCAGCATGTTCAGTACTTGCAAGGAAGCAGATGTTGTGCAGCTTGACCCCAGTCAGTACAAGACCCATCCTACATAAGCACCTGGACATCTGCCCATTGGTCCTGCTCTGCCTGATAATGGGCACCAAGGTGCAGGCCAGCTCCCATGCTGGGGCAAAGTGACATGGGAAAGGAGAGGAGAAAGAAGCAAGGATAGCTATTGACACATTGGTGTGACCCAGAGCTCAGCTTAAGCTGCCACATGAGAGGAGGCCAGCTGGTGGAAAGGCCAGGCCTCCTAGCTTAACCCCCAGGGGCACACTAGATAGGATTGTATCAGCAGAGGGTGACACAAGGGTAACAGTCCATCTACAGGGATGCAATTGCAGACTCGGGGCGCTGAGGTCTGATGCAAACAGCGCACAGTCAAACAAACTCATTCACACATTCAGCCTCAGGAAAGCCCAAGAGTCAATTTCCTTCACCTGGGAACAGGACAGCGATAAGCACAAGTGATTTCACACGTGCATTTTGCATGACCCAGCCCTTGAAGGCAAGGGAGCTAGAAGATGATTCCTTAGACAGGAGGTGCGAGGAGGGGAGAGTCTCTTCAAAAACAGGTGATGGATTTTGGTTTAAAGGTTATCATTACTGTAGCAGTAGTTTAGCTGATTAATTCCCCCCCACACCTCCCCGCGCCTGTACGCAGGCAGCACCCATTGTCAGTGGGGCTTTTCACAAGGAGGGGAGGAATGCTTCAGCAGTGACCGTTCATTCACCATCCCTAATGAGGCTGATGGAGAGTATCGCAGTAATAATGGGGTTTGCAGTACCGCGTGGCTTGGAGAAGGGGTCCTCTGCATTGTATTCAGCCAGGATCTCAAGGTAACACCCACCCTGTATCTTCCAGAAACTACAAATTCCCAGAGCTTTCCACAGATAGCCAAGATAACTATCTGCTTTCCTAAGCTACAAACAAAGTTCATCTTTAGTATACCCCTCTGCAGAAAGAGGCACAAGGGCTGGTGCCTGCCAGCGGAGTTTCTGCCAGAACAATACTGTATTACACTGTTTGATAAACTAACAGTTTTAACAAGGAGATTAGTTTTCCATAAATAGGTCAGAATCATTTAGTTCATTATCCAGTGCAGATACTGCATCTACTGTGCAGAAGTCAGAGGACGGGAGAGTCCAAGAGAACTTTAGTCTGACAGAGCAAAATGAAGAAAGAACAGTACGTTTTGTTTCCCAAAGAGTAAGCTCTATCCCAAGATCCTCCCAAGTATCAGGCAGCCACTATACTTGTCTGTAGCTAGATGATGAAAAGCACTCAACAAAATGCTATATGTGAAGCAGGAGCCCTGAGCAGAAAAAAGATGCCAAGAAAAATGAGCAAAAAAATCAAAGGCAAAGTGTTCTGATAAAAGTTGTGTTAAAGAAGAAGAAAGTCACAGCTAGCTGTCCAAAACTTACACAGGCTGACCAAGAGCAATCTACTGGTTTGTTTTGGTTTTTTTCTGGCTAGAGGGGACTAGGGGTCAGAGAGGAGGGAGCAGGATTGAGGTTTGTTTACTTGGAGGGCTGCTGTTTTATGAAATGAAATTGAAGAGCTATATCTAAGCAGAGAGATCTACTTTTTTTTTTCTCCTTAAAATTTTAAGTTCCAAAAAGTTTACAGGGTGAAAAATTAAACCCTATGTTTATGAGGTGCCATTGCTCTAGTTCATTGCTGGCTTTGAGTTCAGGTTATTGTAATAAGAAATCAAAGAGCAACATGAAATACATTAGCCATCTACTTCTCCCATGAAGTAAAAATCAGGAACAGAAAGAAAAACACTCGTTCTTGCATAGACTCTTAACTCCTGCCCACCTGCAAGATTTTAAAAATGGGGAAGATGTAATGAGGGCTGCTTTATCAGTGAGACAGAGCAAAGGCCAAGGAGGAGGAGGAGAGAAGACTGAATGTAATCAGTTTTGTGCTGACTTCATCTGGGACTTCAGAGCTCTGCTGTGACATTCCTATCTGCGTTTCTGTTCCCCCTCTCGCCCTCAGCCATGTATTCCCCAGTCTCTTGCTCTGCTCTCAGTCTCATAGTGGTTGTCACTAGTGGCAGGATGTCACCAGACAAGCAGATGTTCTCTGCAACAAGTCCTTTCTTCTCTTCAACCAGCTGTCCCAAAACAGCTTTGCTCCATCCCAGCAAAGATGATGGGAAGTGTGGGATTTTGAGCTCTGCTCAGGCCCCTGCTCACCCCTTGCTATTTCTTTCAAGAGACAGGCAAAAGAGCAACACAACCTCTCTTCTATTTGCCCTTCATAGGAACCCCATCACAGATGCAGTTTCACTGCCTTCTTTTTCTTGACTGGCATCATGCCATGCTCCTACTCTTCTCCCTTGCATTCTCCTCTTCCACTCCTCCATAAAAATGCAGCCATGCTCTAGTACCTTCAGTTCTTAGGAGAGTTTCTCCCCACTCACCCCAGAAGAAACCCAGTGGTTCCTTTTTTACTTTGTTTCATGCTTCTCCGACACCATCCTGCATGTTTCTGCTTTTCATCTTCAACCCCTCCAACCCTACTATCCTGCAGCTTGTGAGGCTCAGGCCATGACAACAGTTTCTAGATCTGACCAGAAGAAAAAAATCAGCTTCTTCCTGTGTCACCATCACTCTGATCAGCCTCTGTGCATGAGACATATCCCACCTTACCAACCTTTTCACAGATGCTTGGCTGCCAGCTCAAGGGCTTACCCTTTTCCCTGTTCCACTTACCTGCTTTCTTGGTTGTCAGGCCCAAGACCATCATGGTGCCTTCCCCAGTACCTCTAACTCCAGTACCACCCTTCAATTCAGGCAGCTGCATATTTCTGTGTGTTAATTACCCAGTTCTTTTCTGCCCAGTATCTCAAATCCATGGACGCCATTCAGCTACTCAACTCCACGGCTGAACTTGGCCTTGACTGCTGCTCTGTATTTTTCCCTAGCTTTTCTAAACACTCCTTTGCCTCACTACTACCCAACTATTTCTTAGTTGGTGGAAGTTTCTGAAAATAGCTATCCAAAAGAGCTGCTTTCCTAACTGTTCTTCTGACTCATCCCTTTCTTTGCCACCCCTGCTCCAGTAGCTTCTCTTCCATCAGGTCTCCCACCTGGCTGCTTTCTCCTTACTGTCTCTCTCAGGCAGGACTGCCTCCAAGCTGCACACAGCGCCAGCCCTCCTCACCGCTGCAGCTCTCGATATGTGCTGCTGTTCTTCAGGAAGCAGTCCCCTGCAGCAAAGACTTTAAAATAAATCTTTGCCTTAAGTGGTTGGTCTACCTTTCCAAAAACAAGTGTCTTTTTTTTTTCCCCCTTCCAGTCCCCTACATCTCTCTGAACAAACCAGTCTGTTTGCAAAGGATGTAGACCAAGCCGGCCCTGTATTTCTGAGAACACCGAGCACCACACACATCATCACACCACATCACACAGCTTCAGTGCAGAAATGGCATGGGATGCATACGTCCCATGGCACACATACATCCCATGGCATGTCACCATCAGCACGAAGGGGAAAGGAACGTTTGGCACCTTGCTATCCAAAGGGACAAAAGACCACCGACTTGGGACACTACCAAACAGGAGACACTGCCAAAAGGAGACAAACTCTTTTGCTGCAGAAGGGCAGTCCTGCACTAGGGCAGGTCTCTAGCACAAGCAAACCATTCTCTGAAGATTCATGGAGAGCTACCTGCATGCTGACAAGACATCTGTGCCCAGCGAGGCCTCTGGCTGGTTGCAGACTTCTTGAAGACCCTTTTAGTCTCTGCCAGAGGTTTCCCTGTGAGCTCAGGGCCCAACACGGCAGAGGTCAGGCGATGCACAGGGACAGCACACACACACCCAGCCAGACCTGACAGGAGACTGGGAACAGCTGTGCAGGGCGGAAGCAGGAGGGACAGCCCCAGGCTGGGTGGCCCTGGGGCTGCTGCACCACACCCTGCCCCAAACCTTTCTGCTTCAATTAACTTCAGGAATTTCCAGTGGGAAAGGAAGGGACTACCTCTGCACTGGGAGATTTTTGCCTTCACTGAGAGAGAGGGAACGTCTCCAAAGGTATATTTCACCTTTTAACTCCTGGCCTGCATTGTAAAGGTAATTAGGGGCAAGCAAGCAATCCTTGGAGGAGTGTTTCTTGGTTACTAAAAGCTCAGATTAAGCCCGCACAAAGTGTTTTACAAAGGGAATGATAAGGGACTACTGAAGAAAGCGCTATTAATTGCATCCCTGAAGAACTCCTTGGAGGTGGCTAGTCCTGCAGCCTGCCAGACAGAGCCTCCACAGGTATTTTAACCTTACACAGGAGACATTCCATTCTTACTTGGCTGTAAACAACTTTTCAACTTTAAAGAGCACCTCAGCAAATTAAAGGTCCATTGCTCAGCGTCCTTGAGGTCAGTTTCACTGTGGTGAGACTAAAATTCAGAAGACTATGCACATAAGACAGACTGGACAGACCAAGTTTTAAGCAGATCAGACATTCTCAAGTTATTAGGCTAAAAAATGATTATGCAAGCAAAGGTGAGAACCTGGAGGCAGGATCAAAAATAAAGAGTATGGGAAGTGCTGAAACACAAGGTACCAGCCCTAGCCTTCTGGTCAATGCATGCTTGGGATTTCAATAAGCATCCAGTTAGGAGAACTAGCGCCAAGCCTGTAACAACATACTAACTTTGGCAACACTGTCAGAGGAACTACCACCTTTCACTAACTAGACTGTGACTTTTTTTGATGTTGTATAGTTTGTTTGGTTTATTTATGATGTTTGAGACTATAAACCTAGCACTAGAGCATATCCTCCTCCACCCCATGCTCTGTGAAGCCAGGTCGCTCAAAGCACATGTCCCAGCCCTCCCTGTGTCTCCTTCAGGCACTACCACATACACAGTGCCAGAGTACAGGGCAGAGAGGGTAGTTACACTGTGCTGGTGCTTATTGCAGCTGTCACCTGAACAGAGCTACCACAAAACGTGCAACACCTTTTCAGCTGAAAAGCTTGTCTTCTGAAAGGCTGCAGGCACACACAGGGCCTGCTGCTGTGGCTCAGCTGCTGCCTGGTGACTTGTAAAGCTGCAGTCACTTTCTCTCAAGTCACCTACCCATTTAAAGACAGACTAGGTTTAACTAGGTATGACCACTTCAGAAAGTCACCCCACTATGAAAAACAAAGGCTTGTTAATGACAGAGGAGCCAGGAGTTTAGCAGATGCTATTTAGCGTATCAGAACAAATACAGTACCCTGCTCTCAGAAGTTCAGCAAAATGTGAGGAAAAGGAGCAGAGGCAAGACTTCTTAAGAGATCAACATTTACAGACTCTTCCTTGAACACATTTTGCAACAATCCAGATCATCTCAAGTTGCTATTGCTGTGGCATACTGTCTTCATTTGAAACGGGGAAACACTGTGGTTTTCTGAGTCCGTGCCACATTTGGTTTGCATATAATCAAATATGTTTTGAAGCACAAAACCAGAAGTTAAATCAGATGGTTACAGGGCTTTTCACTGCACTTATTTTAGTTTTATTCGAGGTATGACAAGTATGACCTTAACTTAGAAGAATCTAAAGTACTGCTTAAAAACTTAAAGCAGACATAAAGTCTGTTTTAACATCCTGTAGGTTTAAAGAGAGTGATGCTTTTTGATCAATTTTGAAGCGTGTTACACATGGAAAACATTTCTTAAAACTTCAGAAGGCCTGCAAGGCTTCAGGGTTAGTGATTCAAAGTACAAAAGACTGAAGAACACAACTGGTAGACCTCTCCCATTTAGTTAACACCAAACAGAGGAGAAACAGAGCTTTAAAATCTCTTTAGAGGACTGGTAAAAGCAAGTCTACTCTTACTGCTATTGCTACAGTTCTAATACTGTTTGATGTTATACTTTATACCTTTCAAATACACAAATTGTGTACATACAGTGTAATAGCTAAGCAGGCATGCAGTACTGCTAAGGTGCCTGAGCTGTATCAGCAACTTGCCAGGGAGGGGGCGGGGTGGGGGGGGGGAAACAAAAGTTTCAAACCAGCTATCTTCACATACCAAGCACAGATCCAGTCCTCCTGAGGAGCTGACATGTGAGCAGGACAAGCCACTCACAAACTGTTTGGATATTGCATCTATCTAGCAGTTGGGCACACTTGCTGAAGCACTGACTTCTACGCTTGCCCCAGACCAGAGCACGTCATTTTACCCACTAGCAGCTTTCCAAGAGCACAGAGCATAGCTGATCCCAAGCGTGCGCTGTCTGAGGAGCGTAACATTATCACATCTGTACTCTGAACATTTCAGAATATAACTGAAAATGTAGTAAAAATCCATTTGCAGCACCCATCTGAATATGAACATTTACTGGAACAAAGTCAGAACAGGATGGCAGAAGAGAGAAAAAAAAATATGGTTATACTTAACTGGATGTATTTATCTTAATGGGTTTGTTTATAGCAGTAGGATGTTAGTCACATTATTGTTAATTTGTAAATCAGTTTGTAACACAAGGAAACGTGACAGTATTAATAATGCAGAAATGGCACAGTCAGCAGTTGGGCCAGGTAGCTGCGCTCTTATAATCCTCAACCATCATCAAAAGTTCCATTATCTGCAACAACAGGGTGGGTCTTTTTCCACAAAGGACACTTTTTTAGGGTAATCACAAGTGCATTTAGCCACTTCTGAAAACATAAACATTCATTCTTACTCGTATATACAGCTTGCAAGAAATCACATAGTAGTAGAAAAATAGTTCTCTGCTGTGTTTATGCCAGAAACGTAAAACTGCCAGCTTCAAAGCAGAAAAAAAAAACCCCAACAAAACCAATCCCTACTTTCTAACAATTCAAAGGGCTACCATTTAAAGGCCTGAGGCAATCTTAGGCCTCTACTAATGCAGAATATCCAAGTGACTGCAAAAGAAACATACACTTGGGTTGATAGCTACCCTACCATTTGGGAAGTCTCACCACTAATGTAGGAATTCCTGTTTTTAAAAGTATTTGTTCTTCTGCAGAGTTACAGTCATGGGGACAGAGGCCTGCAACCTCTCCATAAAGCTAAGGAGAGAAAATGAAAAATAGGTTTGGGATTTTGTGGCACTTCTTAACCAAACAAACAAAAAAAAAGCCCTACACATCACAGGCACTGGAGAAGAGGATGAGAAAGGGGCATCTGGAAACCTTTTTCAGAGATTAGAGGGAATTTCTACAGAAGGGACAGATACTTCACTTGTCACCCGACAAGGGAAAGAAGCCAGGGAGTACTAGACACATGAGAATACACAGTTGTTTTAAGCCAGCAAGATAATGTGTTTTCAGATCCTGTCTAAAAGGGTTGAAACATTAATCCTAAACTACGCAGACAACACCTAGATAAGAACTGAGCTTGTAATGCATTCTGTCGTGACAGACAGAGGAAGAGGGATAAGGTATAATTACAATTCAATTAATATTTTCCTACAGCATATGCCAATTTCAGATTGCAGCGGGTTTCTCTTCATCCTTCTGTTTTCCTATCAGGCAATAAGCATTTGAGTGGTTTGATTCTAAGGCAGCTCTCGGGACGAGACAGAGGAAGGGGCCTGAAGGGAGAGGACTTCTTAAAGCAGAACACTATAGCAACTCCCATCACTGCCAAGTCCACACCACACATCTGCCCAGAGAAAAAACAACCTGATGTGCACTAAGAGGTATTACACAATGTCACAAAGCTCTTCCTTCCGCAAAGACACGAAGCCAGAGAACGTATCGCTGCGAATGTTCACACCACGTAGTCACAAGGCATTAAAACTTCCAGAGACACAAGCGCAGGGAGCTGCAGCGTGCTGCTGGGACGCAGTCCCAGCGGGGGTGGTAGGTCAGGCTAGGTCCAGGGAAGGTACAGGCTGGTTTAAGCCAGCTGAAATCTGATCAAACACAAAGCTCGCACGTTTACCAGGCAAGGAAAAAGGAATACCATCCGCAGTTTTTAGCCTTTCAGCACAAGAAGGAGGTTGAAAAACTGGAGTGAGGAGTTAAGCCACCAGGATGCTGTCTCCCTACCACCACCCCACCCCGCGTTTTTTGTTTTTCCAAATAATCTTCTGACACACATCAGGAATCTTAAAATTTAAGGATACCTGGAGATTGCCAGAGAAGTGTCCTGTCCAGTACAGTACTAAGGACCCAACAAACTCTCCCCTTCCAATAGTCAAAGGTACAAATCAACTTGCACAAACGTTTTTTTGGAGAAAAGGAAAGAAACTCAGGAAATCTAGGAAAACCTCAATCCATACTGATAGGAGTCATTTCTCTATCATGACTAATGCAACAGACCAGTTGGATGGTGCTTTATCCTCAAGGAAGGAACCACCTGGCTATCGTAAGAGAGGCAGGCCTATCAAAAACCCAGTGCTTGCAGGCTATTGCCCATGCAACTCCCCACAGCTATTTTTTTCCAGACCTCCTCCATGACCAACTCAATCTTCAGAGGAGAAAAGCTGTTCCGTGCTGTTGTGGCAAAAGCTGCTCTCTCTCACACCCGGCTCCTCTCCCAAAAGGGATTCCACCTGCCCACGGGCCTGCCACTTCCCCAGCCTTTGAAAAGCCACCTGAGAATCCCTTGATCCCAGTCCAGCAGCATGCCCCGGCGCAGAGGCTGAGCTGCACCCGCCTCCGCTCGCCTGGCAGCCTGCGCTCTCAGGCGATAGCTGCAAAATCATGAGTTCTCAGACTCAACTTTCGAGTTCTCTGGCAGGTCTGGGCAGGCCTCACACTTACAAAACACAGGCAACTAAGTGTTTAAAAGGGTGACTGCATATGGCTACCAAAAGCAGCGTTCCTGAACCTTTTTGTTTCCCCGGCCTTGGATAGTCCGCCAGATAAAAAGAAATGAAATAAAAATCCGTGTTTCCAGATGATTGCACTGGGGTGTTCACAACCCACTGAACCACAGGGACAAGACAGACAGGACCACAACCCACCCTACCAGGTTACCATGTTTCAACAAAGGGTATAAGGTCTTTATAACAGCACCTTGCCAGGTACCACTGGCCAGAGCTTTTCACTGGATCTACTTCTAACTATCAAAAAGTAACTCCATGAGCGGGCACCTAGGAGCTTTACAGACAACAGAAAACCACGCTGCAACGTCAGTTACCAGCCTCCCTGTGCCAGCAACCTGTAACAGCCTGCTACATAAACAGTCTAGATATTACTGCACGCAAGTCACATTAACAGTATAACCCCACCAGCATCAGGAAACACGACAGCCTGGCTTCCACTGACCCACACTGTACATTAATGGGTCATCACCCAGTGTAGGCCCCCAGCAGCATATTCTGAATTTAGCTGCTGTTATAAGTTTCCTTCCAATGAAGTACAGTTCCCTAAAGTAACTTTTGGGCCATGAACAGTGAAAACCCTGAGCTACCGAAGACCTCCAGTAAACCCTGCCCACCCACACAAGTTTCTTTTCCTTCTCTCCAAAAGCCTGCAGTCGTCTGTACGCTTACAACCTCCTTAAGTCACAACTATGTAGGATTCGCTTACAAGATTCCTGCAGCTGTAAAGGAGGGCATGAGGTGTTCATGGTATAAGGCTGGGGTTTAGCTGTTATTAGAACAAACTCAAACTATGACAAAATTAAAGTAGAAGAGAGGATAAACATAAAAAACCCCATCCTATCTGTGATCAAGGTTTTAGTTTGAAGCTCATATGGTGCAGGGGGTATCTAGAAAACAGGATCTGAAGCACCTGGGGCCCACGGTGAATGTTATGGGTAGGTTACACCTTAGCACCAGTACAAACCAAATCAAAAACTTTCCAACGAAAGCAGTATGTTTTCTAGGCCAGCTGAGCCCCTTCAAGTGGGAATAGGAGGTTAGGAAAGGTAGGTTGGTGGCCTTATTTTATTTAGAAATGATTGGAGAGTCCCTTGTACAGAAGGTCGTCCTCCCACTGAAGTCACCCCACCACCCTTGCATTGCTCAAGGCTGTTTGATCTGAATGCAAATATTAACAGCAGCAAGGGACAAAAACTGGGAACGGGGAGCACAAAGGCTCAATGACTTTTCTGTCACACGCATGTAAAACACGGGCTTCTGTGGACACTTCTGGGTTTTGGTTAAAAATCTACGTATTTATTTTTGCACACAGAGGTGTCAGGCAGGGCTCTGATGCGCTGGCTTGTCAACCAAGGGCAACCAGAGCCTCCTGAAGAGAGCTCGGCAAGACCAAGCACACACGCCGCCGAGCAGTACCATCCTTTTAAGAAGCCAAGCTCCAACAGACAGCTGTTCCCGCACTTGACAGCCCTGCGGATCACAACTCCTTCCCCAGCACCACAAGCTGGTGCTTACGGGGGGGGGGGTGGGTGGGCAGCACTCCCAGGTAGCACCCGGTAAAACAACCGCGGGAAGGTGAAGCTTCCCGCAGGCCTCTCTCCAGCTTCTCCAACTCGGGATCCACAGTAGGATTTCTGCGCTGCCAGCACCGGCGGGGGGGACCCAGCCCGGGGGGGACCCAGCCCTTCTCCCTCCCACTCCTCCGCTCCGCTTGCCAAACTGCGCCGGGGGACCCGACCCACCCCCCGGGAGACGGCCGAAGCACCCGGGCGGAGTGCTCCCGCCGCTGCGGGCAGGGGGGTAGGAGCGCCCCGGGGGCAGCACCGCCTCCGGCCTCCCCCCCCTCCCCGCACACCGGTGCCCCCAGCCGAGCCCCTGCCTCCCGCCTCGCCTGGCACTCTCCGAGCTGCCCTAGAAAGTTAGCGCCGAAGTCCCCGCGGCGAAACAAAAGATCGAGCGGGAGCGGCGGGCGCGGGGCCCCCGGCGCCCGCCCGCCCCGGCCCCGGCCCCGCCACCGCCCCGGGGGCGGGCGAGTTAGGGTCGCGCCGCCGCAGCCGCCTCACGCCAGGCAGGGACGGCTCGCCGGGGGCGAGGCCGGGAGCTGCGCCCGGAGCGGGGATCCCGCCTCTCCGCGCACTGCCGCCAGCCCGTCACCGCTCTCCGGGCTCTGGCTGGGCAGCGGCTCCGGCAGCACCGGGAGGGGAGGCGGCAAGGGGGGTACCGAGCGCCGGGGTGGAGAGCAGGGGGGCGGCGGGGGGCGGCGGGGGGCTTCACTCATTTTCGGGAGAGCCACCGGGAGCGGGCCAGGCAGGGACGCACCCGGCCGAGGCCGCGCCGCGCTCCGCTCACCTTACTCTTCACTTCCACCGCGCTGCACTCCAGATACCGCAGAGTCTGAGATTTGTTGAAACTCCGGTTCATCTTCCCGGCCCCGCTGCCTTCCCGCCGCCGCCGCCGCCTCCCTCCCGGGACGCCCCCGAGAGCCGATCGCCCCGCGCGCGGCAGGCGGCACGCGGCGCCCCGCTCCGCTCCGCTCCGGCCACTTTGTCCCGGCGCGCCAATGGGAACGGCCGCTCCGCTGGGCTCGCGCTCCTCCGGCTCCCGACAGCCGCGCGCCCGCGGCTCGCGGCGGGCGGGCGCCTAGGCCGGCAGGCCGCGCCTACAGCCACGCCTACCCTCCCGCCCGCCGCTGGGCCGCGCCCCCGTCGCGACGCCCCGCCCCTCTGCCGCCCGGCTCGGCTGCGGGAGGGTGCGCGCTGCCCCGGCGCGGGGTATCCGGGGGGGGAAGAGCCGGGCTGGGGGCATCCGAGCCGCAGTGGGAACTGTCCGCGCCGAGGTTGAAGCCGGGTTGCAGGTAGTGAGGCCCGGTGAGGCCGCTCTCGGCCCCCCGGGGCCGGGCCGTAGCCGGGGCCGCCGGGCCTGCGAGGAGCCGCTTTAATCCGCCGCGGCGGGAGGCTGCGCTGGTGCAGGCGTGCAGCAAACCCGCTCTGCCCCGGCGAGGCGTTAGGTCCCGGCCACCCGTGTCACGGGCGGGGGGAGCGTGGTGCCGCTGTGGGAAGCAGCCAGGGAGCAGGAAGGAGGCGCGAGGCAGCCGCCGGGCCGTGGTGCGCCGGCTGCCCCCGGGCGCGGGGTGCGCGGAGGTGCCCGCCGTGTGCCGGGCAGACACCCCCCTGGGTCTCCCAGGCGGCGCTGATTATTCATAACGAGTGTCGGGACCTGCAAAGTCATTCATTTGAGTCCTCGTCACGTTTGGGAGGAGAGTTTGCCCCGCTCCCTCCTTGAAATGAAGGAGTGGGCTGCCTGCCTCTGTGAGCAGCCCCTATTAATTAGGTAGCTTATTAATTTGAGAATCCCGAAGGAACTCTTTCTCTTTCCATCCTTTGCCAAGGACCTTTATAATTCTAATAGACCTTTTCCCTTCGGTCAGGTTTCTGTAGTCACTGAGAGCAGTGCTTTTTCCTATGTGGTCCTGCCCAAAACATCAGTCACGATGTAAAGAAGCTGAGGATGAGGCAGAGGCCTGTGAAACCAGTTTTCTACCGCTCCACATCTCCCAGGATCTCCTGCACATCTAAGGAAGGAACATAAAGTCCTAGCAGACGTGACAGATCACCCATCTCCCCTTCTCCAGATCTCCAGGATCAAAGCATATGCCCCAGCTACAAACCAGCTCCAGCTTACTGGAAAATGGATCTGAAATGAATGCTTGCTGCAAGTTCTAGGCTTGCACTGTGTTTGGAAGGCTTGCTGTAGGTTAAACTGGAAAAATAAAGTCAAAAGAGCTGAGAAAGGAAACATTTGTGTGAAGTTGATCTTCTCCCCTTTTTATCTTGGCCTGAGCAGTGCAGCAGCTTCGTTTCCTGCTGTGATGGCCAAGGTTGAGCTGTGGAGACACGGCATCCCTGTGGTGCTCAGGGGCTGAAGGAACAACTTTTGGGGGATGTTTCCATTTAGAGGTGGACCTTGAAATCCAGTAGCTGTATCCACACGGTTTAATTGTTCAGCATTTGGAGCAAGAAGGCCGGTTCACTGAAACGAAGTTCATCAGTAGCTGAAAGACCAGTCTAGTCATGTAACCTCCAAGGGGGGAAATAACTGGTATTTCCCGCATCGCTGGGAGCATTAGCAGGGTCTTGAGGTGGGATGTTATTGCAGCCCACCTGTCCTCTAGCTGACCCTCAGAAAGGAACCCTACTGTTTACATTACCTCCTGGGCCAGGAGAAAGCCCCGGCAGTGCTCTTGGACATTTCAGGCTTGTGGTGATGTGGTTCAATTCAGAACCACAAACACAGAGAAGCAAAGGTTTCTCTTAATCTCTCTTTCAGATTTTTAGTTAAGGTTGTTCTGGTTTTTTTCCTAAGAAAAAGTAAGTTCTCAACAATTGGCGATCAATAAGAAATTTAGTTTAAAGTTTAAATTCAGTACTTCTTGTATTTGTGAGGTTTATTTGAGAAGTACAGATTAAACTCATTTGTCTTATTTTATGTTTCCTTCAGGGAGTGTATATGCTTCATTACCATCTCTTTTATATTAATAAAGACTCTTCAAACTAATAATGCTTACCAAGCTGTGTGTAACCAGAATGGGAATTCAATGAAAATGAACAAAAAATACATATTTTTGGGTGAAGTAAAAGCTGGTAACCCATGCTGGGCTCCTAAAGAATAAAGACACATTTTTCAAAGTATAAGATAGGGGTTGATCATCCGGCAGGGCTACGGGGACTTCCACTCTCCCTTCCCTGTCAGCAGCAGCCATTGAAGATCTGTGCATATTTCCACCACCACATGAATACACAGTCATCTTCTTCTCATCTACCCTTGTCTTTGAAGCTAAAAGGTTATTGAGGACACAAATTACTGTATTTGGGGAGTGGAGCTAATGTCGTTTTTATTTCTTCTACCTTATAAGAATTGAGAAGTGGTAGATCACTCCCTCTCTCTCTCTTTATTTTTTATTGACCCGTAAGAACTGTTTTTCTGCTGTTTTCAACTTTGCATTAAACACTTCTTGCAGTAAACAAGGTGAATACAGTAATATGAGGTGCATGCCCTTTATACCTCCAAAGTAGGCCACCTGTAGCAAAGGTTCTTTTCAAACTACTTCAACAAAACTTGGTTTCTGCTGCTTTTTCTCAGTTGATTGGTTTGCCTCTTTAAAAATGTCCATCTGCTAGCATGAAGATTATATTTTATTTCATTTACTTTGTTCAGTTTTTAACATATGTTGCCATGACTTCAAGCGTAATGACAAGCAGACTTTTAAAACACAGCATTTTACTTAGGAGAAGTCAATTTGAGTTAAATATCCATTCTTTTGTAAATTAATATAAACAATTTTTGCTCACTCTGATCCAAGGAACGATCAGTTTCTGGATAGCTCATTGATTTGACTAAAATGGGTGCATGCCTGGGTAGAGGGTCACAGCGTGAAAACCTGTCTGTGAAGTACTGCGTCCAGCTCTGGGGCCCCTGGTATAGGGAAGACATGGACCTGTTAGAGTGAGCCCAGAATAGGACCATGAAGATGGTCAGGGGGCTGGAGCACCTCTCCTGTGAAGACAGGCTGAGAGAGTTGGGCTTGTTCAGCCTGGAGAAGAGAAGGCTTCAGGGAGAAATTATTGTGGCCTACCAGTACTTGAAGGGTCCTACAGCGAAGTGGGAGAGGGACTGCTCATCAGGCGTGTAGTGACGGGACAAGGGGTAATGGTTTTAAACCGAAGGAGAGCAGATTTTAACTATGAGGAAGAAATTCTTCCCTGTGAGGGTGGTGAGGCCCTGGCACAGGCTGCCCAGAGAAGCTGTGGCTGTCCCCTCCCTGGCAGTGTTCAAGGACAGGTTGGATGGGGCTTTGGGCAGCCTGGTCTAGTGGAGGGTATCCCTGCCGTTGGCAGGGGCTTGGGACTAGGTGGTCTTGGAGGACCCTTCCAACCTAAAGCTTTCTAGGATTTCTATCCTTCAGTTAGTAGAAAAATAGAGTATTTATTAAATAATATACTACTTTTTTTTTTCTTTTTTCCATTCCCATATGACTTGCAGGTTTAATCCCTTTACTCCAGAGCACAATCAAAATGGCTTGAGAAAAGTCCTTGTTCTCTTGCCTCCTCTTCCCATGCCAGTGCCGTGCTGTCAGGATCAGTGACTTCAGCTCAGTGTACCAGCAGGAACCTAGACACTGCGTGTACTCTCAGGCTGCCCTGGCCCCAGGTTGCACCAGGCATTGCAGCCCCTACCAGCTGTTTTCCTCCTCAAACTCAGTCACAAATATGGTTTTAATTTAACTGCTTTTGCTCAGGCACCTTTCAGGGTTGGTTGGGTTTTTTTATTCTCATTGCTTGCCAAGGCCACCGCATTCCTTTGACAATTTCTATAAATCTTCATCTGTTTTGGTAATCTGTAGTTAGCTTACCCTTTTTCTGACCCGTGGAGCTTTTTAAATCACCATTCCTTCTCAGGTGCTGGTCTCTCAGTCCTTCCTTGCAGCCGTGTCTCCAGATGCATCTAGAGTGCGAGGGCCACACAGCACCTTCCTGCACCAGCGATGCCACTAAATACCCTCATTTCTTGCCCGAAACGTGGCAGGGATTCCTAACACATCCCTGTGTTAACAGGGCTGTGTTTCCTAACAGGAAATTTGAAAAATATTCAGATATTCCTGTTTGCAAAGCTTTTTATTTCCCAGTCCAATAAGAAGTGCTGCAACGCGTGCCTGACTCGCGCCCCTGCAATGCTGCTTTCCAGCGTGCAAGGGGCTTCGCTTCGGCTGGCTGCGTGCCTTATTAGCAAGCTGTCTGCACGCTCTGGGAGGTGAAAAACTACCCCAGACTCACATCCCCAGATTTATTTTTCTCCCCACCACCACCCCTTCCCTGTGCTGAATTTGCAAGAGTTACAAATAGCAAGTCCTGAGGGCGTGGGGGAGCTGCTGCAATGACAGATTGCTTTGGGTTTCTTTAAACATAAACCAAAATGAAACGTAGCGTGAGGGGGAGAGGAGGGGTGATGACAGCTATTGTTTCGCTCGTAGCAAGCAGTGTTCCTGCCACAGTGAGGATGGCTTCTACTTCATCAGATGAAGAGGACAATGCCAGGGAACATGAGTTGCCCCAGTGCAGGAGCCTACCTAAGGGGAGAACAGAAAGGATAATGCCACCAGCCACAGCAGTAATGAATGCTCCAGGACAGGAGACCAGCCACTTCAGTGTTTTTTCCATTGTCCCATCCCTCCTGGGGTGAAATGTCTTCTTTTTCTTTGCTTTTTAAGAGCTTTCTCCTTCAGGCCTTCAAGAGATGTATGTGCATTTAATAGGGAGGAGAGGGGAGAGAGATGGGCGTTTGCTCCCAAGGGCTGGGGAAACCTGATGCTTCTTTTCTACCAGAATGATGAAGCATCAAGGAAACCTCTTGCATGACTTTACTACAAAACACTGCCGAGAAAGTGGAAAGGAATGGAAATGGCACCCACTGAGCTGCACTGCAGAGCTCACAAGTGAGCTCAGAGATAGGCATGTGCTATTGCAGCTCCCAGGATTTCTCCGGAGAGCTGCTCCATGCTGCCAACATCTTCTCCCTTTTTTGTTTCTCCAGAATTTGACTCCCCATCCCACCGGTGGGCTTTGCCATTACCACTTGGTGGCTGGTTGTGCCTCAAGAGGTCTCAGGATGGCATGCTCTGCCCAAGAGCAGTGGGAAAGCCACACTCACCTTCCCTCTCCAAATGTGTGCATGCTCAGAAAAGGCCAGATGAAGCACTGGAGGTGACAACTTGGCCATGAAAGGATGCCAAGGGCACTCTATTTTAGAGCTCTATTTTCTTCTGCTTTGAAACAATGCTGGGGTGGATGGGCAGAGGTCCCCAAGCTGTTTCCATGCAGGTACCCTGGCTTCAGCAGGTCATACCGAGGCACTCGTGTGTCAGCTGAAAATGTACCTCTTTGGCTTCACTGGTGGATATTATATAACCCATTATGTATTGATATGTATCTCAGTGTGCTTCTAGTTTGGGAACCGTTGCTGCTGGGACACTAGGATAATCCCAGCAGTCAAACTGAGCACCACCAGATAGGGAGTAGTGTGGGTTATCACACCAACTGTTCTCTTTCCAAATTACACTTAAATTGGGGCTAAAAGCAGCTCTAAGAGGATGGCAAAGGTGAGCTTGATTTGCAAAGGTGAGTTTGGGGATAGGAGGAGAGAGGATTGTGCTCCTTACTCTGCCCTCAAAGTATACTCGGACTATGTGAATTGCTAGGATTCACATTGCCCAGAAAATACAGAAATATTGGAACTATATTTGTTCTGCCAATGTATTTGTTGTATTTCATTTTTTTTCTCCCTTTCAAGTGCTTTGATTCTTCTTGGTTTTCTGTTCTTAACTATAGATGCAAACATGAAAAACCAATAACGTTTCCCAGATGTCATTCATTTCAACAGAAAAATAGATCTCATCCTCCACCAGTTGTCCAGAACTTGCTCCTTCTACTTCCATGTGGAGTAAAAATGTTGTTTACAATGAGATTTCTTGCCATGGAGCATTGGACTCAACACAGACTTTATGTGCAGCAGCTTGTACCCCTCACATAATGGAGTAAGGTCTCCATGTCCACTGCATGTATTTATGGCTTGATAGTAAGTGCCACAGAGATTAATTTAAAAAAAAAAAAAAAGAAAGGAGGGAGAAGACAAAGGGACAAAGCAGAGTTTCTAGCAAAGAAGATGGTTTTACTGGTGGTAGTATGGGTTTGAGATGCTCAGTGCCTGTTAAGAAGCACGGAGTTAGTTTTTAGAAAGCTCTTTAAGTCTCTAGATGAAATCTGCTGTGCAGATAGCAGCTACTTGCTATGTTAGAAGGACAACTGCAACTATTCCTAAAATACCACTGATTTAAAGACAGGACTGCTGATCACAAGCCTGGGCTGTGGGAGCATTTGCCTTGTTTTTTCTCCCCAAGGGAAATCTGTGCCTCACTTTGTCCCTTCATTGTTGGTTCTACTTCTACAGTAAATTGGAGCATAATTGCAAGTTGGTAAGTGCAGAATACATCTAATTAGTCCAGTGCTGCCAAATGATTCATGCAGCTGGCATAATTTTTATCTTCCCAAGCACCTTTTCTGTGATTTAAGTTAGAATGGTATCCCATGACACTGGAGTCATTCTTTTACAGTACTTACCAAATTTTCTAATAGTTTGGTTAACCAGATCTCTTTTAAATGAAAACAACCAACCAACCAACAAAAAAAAAAAACCCCAAAAAACCAACCCTGAAAGAAAAGTAATACTTGGTATGTTTGTATAATGCCTGTACAAGAAGGCTGCTATTATGAAGGTACAATCACACCTTCCTTCCAAGTGCTTATCTGACTTGCTGGTGGACAGGGAAACCTGCCACTGGTACCCCTCTGCAATTCTTCTCAATTGCAAACTGGCTTTAATCTCTTTCTGGTAACCATTTAACTCATACCAATGCCTTCTACCATCTTTATTAACCCAGGCAGCGTGAGGTTTTGGTAACAAGGTAAGAGAGCACAACTTTTGCCCAGCCTAACTCAGTCCCATTACCAAAAGCACACAGAAGTTTTTAGCCTGGCATGGGATGCAATTAAATGCAAAGAGTAACTAGAATCTTAATGAAAGCATAATTTATTGAGAACTTCCATTTGGGAAGCGATGAAAGGTAACTTTAAATAAGCTACCCCAATGTTCCTGAATTTCAGCCACAAGCAATTTGTAAGGTACCATGTCTACCTCTTAAGTGAAGCCCTCTCAGAAGTGGTAGTTAGTGGTCTCACCTGCTAGTGGGGTAAAATAAGAAGAAACTGTCCTAGCTATGCGAGTCCTGCAACATATGAATCTTGACTAATCACTTGCTAACCTGATTCCCTGAAAAATGTAGCACGCAGCAGCTGAAAGCTTCTTAGTTAAAAAAAAAATATTTAAAAAATTTGTCAGATGACTTTTTAAGTCTTTCTGCAAATTATTTTTGGCAGATTTGCTAGTGGCTGTGTTAAGATAGATTCAAAGATGTAGTTCCTGGTTAATTAAGGTAATAACAAAAGGTTAGAGGGAAAGTTCATGTATATTCACATAGCAAAAGGCATCCAATATTTGCCAAACCATTGCACATAGTTGTACCAGCCTGGAATCATCTTAGCCCATCAGAACTACTGAAGCAAATTCCTGTATGGAAAAGCACTGTGAAGCTTCTAATTGTCTGGGGCTGGACATAACCTCTCCCTCACCCACCTGATTTGCAAAGAAGCAGCTTACTACATTTGAGAGGTCTTTCAGCGTGCCTTTGTGCCCTGCAAACACTCAAGTTTTATGTCGTTTGTGCACTGTCAGTCCTTCCCAGAGCTTTCAGCAGGGGCAAACAGTCTCATGTGAGGCTCAGAGGAGTCCTTCAAAGCAGCTGTTTAGAAATGCATGAAGTATGAGGCACATTATATCCTCTTCCCACAGGCCGAAGGCCAGATGTTCAGTGGGTGTAAAGCAGAAAAGCCTCAGTGTGACCTTTGTTTGAGGGCCACGATGATTACACCAGCCAAGAGTCTGGTCCTAGGGGTTTCAGCCAAGTCACTTCCTTGACCTTCGCTGCCTAAAGCGCCCAGTTTTGTAGTCTCTGTTGTGCCCCCCATCCCACACCGATGTCCTCTGTGAGGTGAGCAGAGGTGGGAAGTGTTCAGGATTGCTGGCTCAAGGTGCTGAAAAGAGCAATCTCTCAGAACATTCCTGACACCACCACTCCAGGCCAGCTTGCTGAAGTCATCGCGGGTTTTTGGTTGTGGTTCATTCATGTATTTTCCTTCCCATGTTTCTGCTGCTAGCAACATATATAGGTTCTTTATATATGCTTCTTCCTAAAGCAACTTCCCTTCTGCACCCTCTTAAGATCAGGAAATGAGAGTATTTCCAAGTGAAGGTGATATTCCTATTTTTTTCCCCCCTTCATAACTTGTGTCTTCCTGAAACATGAACGAGGATTACTCATGGGAGTATGGATTTCAGAATCAGGCCTTCTGTCCAGTTTGATAGTGTCATGGGAGGAAAAACTGTTTCCCAGAACCAAACAATTTTACTGCATTCCAGAATCATGTGCAAAACAGGGATCCCATCTGTTCGACAGCGTTCCCACTAAGGACAGTTCTGCCTGTAGCTCACCAGCGTAAGCAGTTCAACAAAGGAACCTCAGTTTTCAATGACAAGGTTTTTCTTCAAAATACAAGACACCAGTAAAAAGGGCTTCATAACAATTTGCAAGTTTGTCAAGGTGTGTATTCTCAAATACTGTTTTGACTGGCAAGGCCATCGCAGAGCAATGCAGTGATACACCAACTGCCCCTAAACTAAGCCTTCTCTGAGATCAGGTTTGCCAGTGCCTCTAAATCCACAAAAAATGAATAAATAAAAAAACCCCAAACCATTAGCCTCAAAGCTGGTGGATTAAAATTGGGCTGAAATAGACTTCCCTATTTTTAACTCTGACAGCTTGAAGAGTTTTGAACAAAAGGTGCTTGGATGCAGTGCTCTAGGGTTAGGCCAGTTTACCAGAATGATTCTACAATTAAAAGACTACAAAAATAAAAGGGAGATAATTTAATTTATGTGATTCCCCTAACTGGGGGCTGGTGTCTGGGATTTTTATCATCACCATGAACATCAGCAAGTTTTGTTTAGCAAGGAGAATGAAGGACTTCTGGAAGCTCCATATAAGGGGTTTATAGTTGCTTAATTCTGCATATCTCAATTTCTAAGTGTCTGCTCTGAGTCACCTTAAGTCCTTCTAATGATCTCTCCATCTGACTATTCAAGACTCCCCTAACAGGTCTGGAAAACCTGAAGTTTCATCCTTGCACTTTTCCTTTCAGAAACTCATCTGAAAAACAAAAATGCAATTTCAGGGGATGCTTGCCAGTGGAAAGAGATCGTTATTTGGCTGGGAAGTCAGTCTTGCTGGTGCTAAAACTTTGCCAGGGGGCAAGGAGTGATACCCACCAAGCCCTGTTTGCCTCAGCCTCGCTGCTTCCAGCCCCTTCCCCGTGGCTAGAGGAGCCGGGGAATATTTATGTGGCTCTCAAAGGACCCAACACATAGTTAGTGGCAAGAGAGCTGGAAGGGAGTTGTGAATCACAGAGAGGCTTCACCTGAGATACTTCCCTGCTTAACATGACTTGTTCCTCCCAACAGGCTCTTCACAGAATCAGAGTGGCAGGGGCTGGCAGAGACCTCTGGATATCATCTAGTCCACCCTCCCCTGCTAAAGAATCGCCTAGATCAGCCTGCACAGGATTGTTTCCAGGACAGTTTTGAATATCTCCAGAGTAGGTTCCACAGCCTCTCTGGGCAGCCTGTGACAGTGTTCTGTCACCCTCAAGGTGAAGAAGGTTTTTCTCATACTGAGATTTTTTCCCATACTGTTGCTGGGCACCTCTGAGAAGAGTCTGGCTTATCTTCTTGACATTCATCCTTTAGATAGTTATGTCTTCCAAAACCAGGGGTTCAGGTTGTTTTTTCCTTCCCTGCAAAAGTCCAGAGGGAAGGCAGGATGTCTAGTGCCAGCCCTTTCCTGTCCTATACATGTAGCTCTGGGATGCATCGCTGGAGAGCATTGATACCCTGATCTCCCAGGATGTTTCTCACAAGGCATAGGTATTACAGCTGTCGTCCATTACTTAGATTTTCATGCTGGCTGGATCTACAACAGTGCAAGCAGGTCAATGTGGGTGGTTGGTAGGGCACACAGGAGACAGGCTCACTCCGTGGGTTCTTCTATATCTGCAAGTATCATGAGGGCCAAGTGCTGGGCAATGAGAGAGAGACACAATTCATGGACAATTAAGAGTCAGTTAAGAGTCATCCCTCAGCTGACTCATGACTCATTTGAGTATGGGTCTCATATCCCTTTGGGAGAGCACCATGGTGAGGCCATGGCTTGTTTTTGGGCTTTGGAAAGTGGGCAGCCCAGGCTGGACATGTTTTCAGGGCACCGACGTAGGGAGAAATTTTGTCTTTGTAACAAAACTTTCTTAGAATTTTGCAGGGGTACAGTATGTGATCTGTTAATTTTATTAGCAACAGGCCCAAAAACATTGACCTTCTGGCAGGTGGGAAGGCAGCTAGCAGCTGAATTGAGGAGGCCAAGGGAGGGCTTGGGCTTCAGGACCAAGGAGCAGACAGAAGATGGTCCCTCGGCTTCTTTATTTGCAAATCTGAATGGAAAAAAAATAGCTTAATTAACTTGTATTTATGACACCCTGCTGGAAAGGTGTTAAGATAATTAGAAACATAACTCTTACATCTGTTCATACCTACTCCACTGGGGCCACAACACATGATTAAGATTTCTAGCAGGTGTCATAATGCAAATGGTGATGACTAGTAAGTGGAAGTACAGTAACGAGGAGCACAAGCGTCTCTCCTCCCTCTGACAACAGGCACGCTCAAGTCATTGCTGCTGTCCACACAACCCTACACCAGCTCCATGTCCAGGGGGCAAGAGACTCTGCTGAAATACGGTGGTTTATGGTAGACATCTAGCCTCTCAAAAGCAGACTAATCAGTTCCATGCCTTCTACCCTCACCACAGACAAATGCAGAGAAAGGCACTTGCCATTGGAAAGGATGTTTTATTGATGCTGTTAAGGAGCAGAGTGACATCATTTGAATTTTTTGGAACAATGGCCTTTTTCCCTCAACGGCCTTGGCTTTTGTTCACTTGGTGCTGGCGCCATGCGACTGGCTGGGATCTGACGTTATCCATGATGCTGGGTGCCAGGAGAAAGCAGTCTCTGGAGAATGGGTGACTGGGAGGAGTCAGCAAAAACTGACAGGTCCTGGTTGGATTTTGTCTGTCACAGGGAGTGATGGTATTTGGTTTTGACTTGTTCCATATTTCAAACTTGTAACTTGATTGGAAAATGCTGAGCTTTCACAGAGCCAAGGCCTTTTCTGCTTCTCACTCCACACTACCAGCGAGTAGGCTGAGGGGACACAAGGAGTTGGGAGGGGACAAAGCCAGGACAGCTGACCCCAACCTACCCAAGGGGTATTCCATACTGTATGACATCATGCTCGGCATATGAAGTTCGGGGAAGAAGGACAAAGGGAGGAACATTTAGAGTTAAGGTGTTTGTCTTCCCAAGTAACTGTGAGGCATGATGGAGCCCTGCTGACCTGGACACCTGCCTGCCCATGGAAGTGGGGAGTGAATTCCTGGTCTCGCTTTGCTTGTGTGTGTGGCTTTTGCTTTACCTATTGAACTATCTTTACCTCAACCCATGAGTTTTCTCTGATTCTCTCCCCCTTCCCATGGGGGTGCGGAGCAAGCAAGGGGCTATCTGGGACTTAGTTGCCACCCCAGTTTAAACTGCAACAGGGCTAGAAGCTCACTGGACTGGTGTCAGGCTGAAGGACTGGCATTGAACAGAATCCTATAAATAACGATTTCCCTCATTACTCTCTTTCCTCTCCAAAGCTGGTCACTCCTTCATAGCAAGGTGAGTCTTGGATCTCCTGCTCTTTCCCAGCTGCTTACCTGCAGTTTCTCAGCCACCTATGCTTCACTTCACTCCTCCTCAGCCTGATGCTTGTTTCTTCTGGTGCAGCCTGGAGCTGTTTCCCATCAAGCCTGGGATTCCTGCTGTTCACAGGAGTGACAGGCCTCCTACTGCATTTGGGTGTCCAGGCCCAGGTGACCTGCAGGAGCTAAGCATGTCTAAGCTGGGGAGGGGTTTCTGCAAATACAACCATCCCAGTCTAAGAAGTCTGCACAAATGAGGACTCATCACAGCCTAAGGATTTGGAAATAATTAAGACACACATTGGTGGCAATATTGTTACTCAACAAAACGCTGCACAAATATCCTCTGTATAAATACAATCTTTTTCTCAACCCCCAATAACATTAGTAATTTCCAAATGAAAGATCACACAATTTCTTTCTTTCCAATATGGATAAGAGGTACATTCCCTAGCCTCTTCCTTGGCAATCGTGGAGCTCTTTTGCCTGAAACTAACAATACAAAATAATCCCAAACAACCCCCTCCAAACCACAAAAATCCCAAACCGAAATCAGCTCCCAACAAGACTAAACTAGCCTGAGGTAGGCACCCACAGAAGATTTCAGCTTGCTCACTTTTGGCAGCGCTGTAAGAAAGCGAAGGCAGGATCTCATGCCAGCTAACACCAGACAACCTGAACCCGAGGCCTACTGCCCTCCTTGCCCGCTGCAGCTAGCCTGGGCGCTCCACACCCCATTTTGGGTGCCTTGGCTGCGTATGGCAGGTAGTGTCTCTTAGGAATTCCTCTGCTGGCAAGCCTGCAGCTGAAAAGCAGCTCCAGTGACATTTCTTTCTTTTTTTTTTTCCTTTTTTAAATGCAAAGCAGTACAAAATATGTGAGGCAGGAAGGGCTGTGTGAGGCCGTTGACTCCGCACTCTGTAATAGTTGAAAAGACAAATTAACTCCTGGGCTTATCAGGATGGGAAGGGCAAAGCTTCACCATATAAAACCACAGTGAGCATCTATCTTGGGGTGTGGTTCTCATGCCGCCCCCCCCCCCCCCATCTTGACAATGGCACAGCAGAATTAGAAAAGGTGCAGAAAGGGGCAATGAAGCTGGCTGGAGGCGTGATGCAGCTTCGCTGCCACGGATGATGAACTAAAGCTCTGCAGTCTGGGAAAGGAGCAGACTGAGAGGAGAAACTGGAGAGGTTATAAAATCATTAAGTGAATGAAGAAGGTGAATAAGGAGTAATTATTAACACTTCAGCATAACACAAGAATTAGGAAGCTTCAGATGGAGTTATCAGACAGCAGGTTTAAAAAAAAGAAGAGAAAGTGTTTTTCTCCCATAGCACGTCATTAAACAGTGGGATGTCGCAAGATGCTGTGAAGGCTAAAAGATTAAATTAATTCAAAAGCACTTAAGACTCATTGAAGAAAGACTATCAAGGCTAGTAAATAAAATGTGCAGATATGTCCTTTGACTCAAAACTCTGTGCTGCCAGTTGCTAGAAGCTAGAAAAGCACACCAGGAAAAAGCAGCACTGCACACTGGTCCTATTCCTTGGCTGGTGTTCTTTTTTCTTTTGCATTAATTCCTAATCTTTTTTCAGAGTCTAAAGGCTGACTGGTATTTCACATATGGTTGCTGCTCTACTTAGAGTGCAGTAACTGTGGAAATGCACCATCTATCATTTCAGGCATCTGGAAAAGCAACATGGTCAAGATGAGGTTCTCTGGTCTGCATGTTCATTAACAAAGCACCAGCAGAGCTGCACCAGGAATCAATTTTTACTGTTTGTTTTCCACTACAAATAACTGCTTGGCACACCAGTCCCTTCCAGCTAGGTTTGGTGGACCGAGCTTCCTTAGAAAGGCTATGGTCTATGACATAGCCATAAGCAAGAGGAGTACAAAGTATGCTTTGGCTGGATGCTAGTCTTCTCTTTTCATAAAAAGTCTTCTCTTTTCATAAAAAGCATGAATATGTGGCATGCTTTATGTTATATTGTAAAATTGCCTCATAGCTGCTTCTTAGGTAAACAATAATTTTTGGGGAAAAGTGCCAGCTAAGAATTAATACTGGTAAAACCATCATTTTTCTTCCTGAGGATTCTTGTGGGAAATGTCTAGATTTGCTGTTTTGAATTCTTTTCAGGAAATGTGCTAGCAGTTGTAGGTGTTCTGGAAAAAGATTAAGTGGAGGACTAGGTGACAGGGATAAATATAAACCAAGAGAAGTGAACTCTGTGTTGCTGAGCTTATCACGTGTGATTTGAATACTCCTGAGAAGATAAGCACTACCTTATAACCTGTTAGTTTTGAAGCCAGCTGCCAGATCACAGGAGCAGGTCTCCCAGCTTAAATCAGCTTCAAGGTGGATGAGTGAAGAATGTTCCTGGAAAAAAAAAAAAAAGAAAAATAATCTCCAAAGGTGTCTTTTCCCTTTAATATACTGCCAAGGGTTTCTTACAACAGGAAGAGTTAGCTCACAGGGATGGGTAAACCAGGATCTGAGCCTCAGACATAGTAGCAGGAAAGTTAAAACATGTGAAATTATGCTGCTAATGAGCTTAAGACAATTGGCAAGTCATTATCTCCTGTCAGAGAAGCTGGAAAAGCCAAGTGAGGAAGAAGAGCCTGTGCTGCCTGCAGGATAATTTTGGCTGCTAATGAACCTGTATGAATGAAAGAACATCAAATCCAGGCCAGGAGACCTTGTTTATGTATTTCCTCCTGCAGGCATTTGTCTGAAGCTGCTTAGTACACTACTATCTGATGCTTTCAGGTTTCATCCAGTGTCATCCCACCTTCAAATAAATGACCTCAAATCTGTTGCCAGTGGGAACGAGTGGCTTTAGACAACTGCATCTTTCAGATACCCCAAGTTCTGCCTCGTCTGCTGTCCACCACTGTTTCATTGTGAGGTTGCTGATGGCACTAAGTGACCACCACAGCTTGGCACAGCGTGGCACAACTTCTCACTTTTGCCTTGATGTTCCCCACAGCTGTTGTTCTCCACATAGCAGCCCAGGCAATTTCATGGCCTTGTTTCCCAGCTGGGGATACCCTGGCAGCATTGCGATATGAGTATGCTTCCTCCTAGGAAAAAAGCTATAAGGAATTCTTCCCCCACCCCCACTCACTGATAGTATGGGCACATTATTTTGTCATTGCCTGATGCAAGGTTTTCTTTTCTTCAAGCCATAGACCACTTACTCTCCAAATGACTTCTGTTAATTTTACCAAGTCCTAATAATTCCTGACTCTTCTTCCCATTTCCCTACCTATTTGGGCAGTCTGGTGTAAAGCATCCCCAATTCTCTTTTAAGAGGAAGGCAAAGCTCTCCTGTGGTTAACATGTTGCCTTGTTTTAGCGCTTTTACAGTAACCTACATTAGGTCCACCACAGAGTGATTAGCTGTCACTCCAGCTTCCCTCACCACTAGAAGATGGCTAGCATGTATTTCTCAGTGGAGAACAGGAAAGACATCCAGGGGTCCCAGTGAGGATGAAGGAGCTCTTGGTAGACAGGAAAGCCTGCTCTGGTATCACCCAAGGTTTATATATAACATTTTTAATATAAAATATTCTCTGAATTTTTTCAGGCATCTCACTGTTGATTCCACCCTTGACAAGGCAAAGAAAGTACTCTTACACACAAGAGACCCAACATTCAATATTCAGTGTGTAGGAGAATAGTAGATTCTGCTTGACTTCCTGAAGCACAAGCTCACATGGAATGGCTGATTATTTCCAGTGACAAAAAGGGAAGAACTCATTTCTCAGGGTTTATGGAAAATAAGAAGCTGGCAAGGGAGGGAAGAAATTATGGAGATTAAGTCAAAAAAGCTTGTTTCCTATCCTAATAAAATATGCAAGCACAGAATATTTTTTTCTTAGAAGGACATGATACGAAAAATGTTATCATTGCTGGGCTATGGGAAAGGAAGCCTTTTGCCTTCTCATCTCAGCTTGGTTTCAGCAGATAGTCAGAGCTAAAGCCGCCTTGCACAGCTTAAGATTAATTTGCTTATCTTAAAACTGATGTTTTCCAACTGGAGCCTGAATCCTGACTGCGTGAAAGTACCCATGTAGCTGAGGTAGCAGAGCATCCACAGAGCTGTGATACCAGCAGCGTACCACTGAAGTCGATTGAACTTGGATTGTGAAGTTCAGGAAGAAGTTTTATGGATTGCCTGGGAATTGCATATTGCTCAGTACCCACAAAACCAGCTCATTTATTAAGAGCGTTCAAAATAGAGTCCCTTGATGGGCCAAATGATGGAAAGACAAAGCAAGCAAACCAGTTTTCCAGCTCTGGGCTCCCTGGGATAAAAAGGACAGGGATCTCCTTGAATGAGTCCAGAGAAGGGCTACGAAGATGATTAAGGGCCTGGAGCATCTATCCTATGAGGAAAGGTTGAGAGAGCTGGGGCTGTTTAGCCTGGAGAAAAGAAGACTGAGGGGGGACCTAATCAATGTTTATAAATATCTTAAGTATGGGGTGCAGGGGGAATTGGCCAGCCCCTTTTCTTTGGTCAGTGGAGACAGGACAAGGGGCAATGGCTGCAAGTTGGAACACAGGAAGTTCTGCACCAACATGCGGAGGAACTTTTTCCCAGTGAGGGTGACAGAGCCCTGGCACAGGCTGCCCAGGGAGGTGGTGGAGTCTCCTTCTCTGGAGATATTCAAGACCCATCTGGACGCCTGTCTGTGCAGTATGAGCTGGGGAGCTGCTCTGGCAGGGGGGTTGGACTTGATGATCTCTGGAGGTCCCTTCCAAGCCCTACAACTCTGTGATTCTGTGACACCAAGCTTGCATTGCCTGGCTATGAACACGCAGCTCTGGGAGCAAAGGGCACAAAGCTAGAACTCGGGGTGAGACCTGCAAGATGAGCTTCAGCAAGCAGTAGGACGAGGAGTCACACGCAGACCTTGTTTAATAGCCCAGGCACACCACTGCTAACAATGCCAGGGACCATTCCCCGGAGACAGAACTTGCTTGTCCTACTGTTAAACAATTTTGTTCAAATTGTTGAACAATTGCAAAGTATTGTTAAACTGTTATTATAGCTCTTGCCACAGAACATCTTCTTGGCTCAGAGATTATTGCCAGGAGACATCTTGGGTTTCAGCACACTCTTTGGTGGGTTAAATGTACATTCATGGGGCACTTGGTGCCAGGGAGAGGAGCTGCTGAGCACATTAGCTTTGCTCGTACAGACATAGCTACAACTTGTCCAGAGGAGAGGGTAACAGAGCTTCCCTTGAGTGCCACCAAACAGCCTATGCAGGAAGCTATAGTGACTTTTTTAAAACGGGGCTTTACCAAGTCAAAACAAAAGCCTACAGCAATGTTCTGTGTGATACCAGCCCATGAAAGGCTGCAGGCAATCTTTGCTGCTGCCCTGTCAAAAACTCATGTGAAAAAGGGAGCAGCTATCAGCTGGGTGGCAGCCAGCTCCCGAATCAGTCCTCACTCTGTGCCAGGGAGTTTGGATACCAAACGCTGGCTGTGGAGGAGAAGGAAGTGAGATCACACATTACAAACACTGTTTTTAATAAAGTTGGGGGGGGGTGTGGGTTTTTGGTTTTGGTTTTTTTTGCTATTGAGTGAAAACATCCACGCAGACAATTCTTTAGGGTTGTAAACATTTGCTTCTGGTAGATTAAGTTGGTTGTTGCCCTATTTGTGATGCTGATACTTGAGAAACTGAAAGCGAAAACAAGTAGAAAACAAAGAGAAACAGCTGAGCTTGTGTTCGGCCTCCAAAGTAAATCAAAAGCAAATAAACGACACAGATAACATAACTGATGATTATAAAACTGCATAGGAGCCTTCCAAAACACAGAATGAAACGACCCAGCCTCTCAGTCTGCCTGTTACTTACGCTGTTCTTGTTTAAATGTCATTCAAATAACAGCATGCCAAGAAATATAAACTGCAAACACAGCATTTTAATAAACACAAAGTGAAATAAAACAAGCCGGAACAGATCTGTTGGCTCTTGCAGTTTTTTGTTCACAAGATGGGGAGGTTGGAGGTGGGGGGGGGCACGTTGGGAGGGTAGTATTTCTTGCACATGTTTGCCTGGTGCTGATTAACAGGGGCAATGTTAAAAACTTTGTGACTTGTTACAGGCTATAATCTTCAAATTCAGGGCCTTGTACTGCTCTCAAGCTAGTCACATAATCCCCGTGAAGGAGCACAAAGAGCCTGGAGGAGTTTGTGTAATAGCCTTTAATAGAGTCTAAGAAACAAAAAAACCCCTTAATTGCACCCAAACCATCTTTTCTCACATTTTGCAGAAGCACCTTGGGTACTAATGTATTTTGCAACTGTATAATCTGCGTTCATGTAAATATTGGCTTAAAGCAGATGTAATTAATGGATCCAATCAGTTGACTAATCAGATATAACATCAACTAGAGCACAGAAACTTTAAGAACACTCCAAATATGAAGAAAGCTGAGTGACACCCTTCTGTTTTCCCCAAATAAGCTATATACCCATCATTTTCCTTGTCATATGCTCCACTGTTTGTCAGCGCCTCAGCTGACAGCAGCGTCTCCAAACTTGCGTTACCCAGTTCTACTGCTTTGCTCAGCCAAAACCCCTGTGAACTTCTGAGCTGAAACTCCTGCTTTGAATCCCAAAGGATCAGGTATTCTCCAACATGTGGGCAAATGGCTGCAGTGGTTCCCCTTTTCCATAATCACCAATGTCATGAGCATGACAGGCCTGTGCTGGTGCAGAGAGAGGGGCTTTGTGGGTGCACAGAAGCAAAGCAGCCCAGGGTACTTCTCTCTAAGCAAAAGCACAGCAGGCACAAGGCTGGAGGTGGTAGGGTCAGGAACCACAGCTCTACTCCCTGCCCTGCACAGTGTGGCAGCCCCAGGCCTTGCTGCCCCAGGCCTTGCTGCCCCAGGCCTGTCCTGTCCCATGCTGCTGCAACCCTCCTTCCCTCTAAGCGGGCTCCCTCCTGACATTTTAGACATTAATGCTAAGTAGAAAATGATGAAAGCATATTACCTGTAAATTACCTGACTAATCACATTCTCTCTCCTGGGACTTATTATGCTTCTGAGCTTGCAACTTAGTCATCCTTGCAGGCAAGCTCTCCCCACTTCCCGGTTTTGTTCATCAGGTTAATCCAGAATATTTACTGATTTCTTTGTTTTCCTCCAAGCTAGCAGTTCAGTCAGTTCAGTCCTAACAGGCACTCAGCTCTCCAAGCTCTCTCCGGAAAGCAATTAAACTCATGCTTGACTTTAAGCATGTGAGGCTGATGGCAATTAAGAAAAGGACAGGCTCTACCTTTTTTTTTTTTCCCTGGCAGTCCCTTAGGTAGGTGGGATGAACTGTCCTCTAGAGACACTTGCCTCTCTCCATTGACTTATGAGGAAATCCTGACAGCCTGTACACCAGTAAGACCAGTCTGAATATACAAGCCAAGGCATAGCATGTGCATCCCTTGAGTGGGGTATTTTGACTCACAGAGAAGATAAGTCAAGCACTATTTTTAGCATCCTTTATTGATTCCTGTATAATTTCCCTTGCTCTTCCTGTGGAAGTTCCTTCCTTTCCAGTAACACCGGCATTTGAAGTAGCACATCAATCCCTATTATGTGTCAAACCCGACTTTTTTTTTCCCAAGCCTCAGCGTGATGCGGAAACTCTTAAACACAAAGTCTTCCTGTAATTTAAACACCCAACTGTATGTGTAATTCAAATAAGATGTGGTGAGTGCTAATGAAGTTACCCCCGGGCCCAGTAGATAGTACAATTTTCTGGATTATTTGCGGGAGGGTTGATAGACACATAAAATGCTTTATCTCATTAGAGGAAAGAAGGAACAGCTAAACGAAGACTTTGGCTCTGCCAACTCTGTAACATCCCTTTTGTGGTTCTGATTTATTCTGCCCTTCTGAAACTTGCAGGGAAAAAAGCAGTTATTTGCAATTTGATTATATTTGCTCTCAAGCAAGCTGGCTCTCAAGCTCCCTGGAACCTCTTGGAGGAGTTGCTGCTTTTAAAATACTTCCACCACCAAAAAGAATTGAGGTTTAAATCAAAACAAAATAACGGAGGGAGCCTGGCCACTAGTTATGAAAGTCAGATTTAAAGGTGAAGGCTAAGCATCAAGTGCCAGCACCTCCTGTGTCTCCATAAACAAAGCCAGGCCGTATGAGATGAAGAGTACACAAGTATCTCCAAGGCTCGGGGACAGCGTATGTTACATCACCACCTTTCAGACTAAGATCTGTCTATGAGCATTGATGCACGGAGCACAGAGCGATGCAAGGGCTACACAGTTTGCTCATTATTATTTTCTCCTCATGCATTTGGTGTTGGTATGCCAGCCTTTGCCTGGGGATGTAGCAAATGCTATTGACTTTGTGTGGGATGACAGCAGACAGAAAGGATCTTGATCGTTTTTGCCTCTCAAGGACAAATATCAGGAATCTCTATAGCTTCCACCAAAGGGGTTAGGGCCAGGTTTTTAAGAAGCATCCAGCCCTTTAAAAATGCCAAGGGACATTCAGTGGGACATTAAAAAAAAAAACAAACACCACCACAAAAACCTGAGCTGGTTTCTTTGCTTCTACTAAGAATAAATTATTTGCCCCTAATCTGTTAGATGCTGTTGTCACCCCAGAAACTCTGAGCAAAAGCATTGAACACAACTACGTTGAAGCCTGGGGACCCACCACCTCCTCAAGGTTCACAATCTACCACCCACGTGTGCACCAGAGGGAGACTGGTGAGGAGAGGAGGATTTGGTGATTTATGCTACACGTGTGTAGCAGGGAAGCCAGATATGGGGCGTGATGCTCTGAATTCAGGGATCTTCCACACAGGGCAAAAATCCTGCATTTGGAAAATGTAGGGGTTAACTGAAGCAATGATGCTTGTGACACTGACACGCTTCCCAAAAAATACTGCTTGGTGACCAACACCTAGCTAAGGGCACCCCAGGTCGGTGCAGAGCTCATGAGTAAAACGGGTCTGCTTCTGGTCTCACACTGCCCAGATTTGGTGACAGAGTGTGGAGCTGATACACACCACAGGAAGGAAAGGGGCCATTTTTTTCTCTCTGGAGATAGCACGACAGCCAGAAATGTATTAATTAAAGCTCTTTTCTGTCCAGTCCAGGTAAGCCCAATGTGTGAACCCCAAAAGGCTTTGAAGGAGGGGTGAAATATTTGGTCAATCAGGACAAACTGGTAGACTCTGTCACAGAAGAGTTTTCTATCCTTGCAGCAAGGTTTGGGCTTTGAATGCCAAGACCAGATGCTTAACAAATAATTCACAGGCTGTGATATTTTTATCATTTCTTCTAACCTCTGACTAGTTTAAAATGCTTTGTGAAACTCAAGTAAAAGCTAAACTCAATAACTGCTGAGCAGCTTACTCAAAAATTTAGCCCTTTACCTTGCCTTGCAGCTCTGAAATGCTTTAGATGGATGTTCTTGTGCAACGCTAGCCCTGGCTTCCACGGTGTGCATTAGGACTGTTATAAATAAGTTGTGAGTTACATGGGCTTGACACAGTATTTATGAAAAGATCATATTTGCTCCTTTGAACTAACCACCCAGCAGAACGTCTGGCTTTCGTACAAAGGCCTTTATTTAGTGCATCCCCTTTAAAGGTCAGGAAAGGAAACTGAGAAGATGGGTAATTGCAAAACTGGTTCTGGAAATGTGCTCTTATCTGCTGGACAAGAAGGGAATGCCAAGAAGGCAGGGAGGTGAGCTAAAGCAGGCTCAGGGAAGATGCAAATTCCAGGACCCTCACGTAGGCAGATGTTACGAAAGGAATTCCTCCTGCCTTTGCCAGCCCCGAGGAGTGCTGAGCTGTCTCCTGCTGCAGCAGAGGCATCCGAGAGAGGAAAGAGCCATGCATCATTTACCCCACCTGCCTATTATTTTGCAAGAATGGGAACAGGGAGGAAAAATAATTCTGTATGTTGACATGGCACTTGGGCTACTCTCTTTTGATATGGACTATCCTTTGAAATCCCAAATCAACCTTCCCATTCATATGTGAAATCTGATCTGGCAGATATTTCAGTGCCAGACCCTCTTTTCTCTTGCCTCCAGCAGATTTAAGGAGATTCTTTTTTTGACCAATGTTGCTGTTAATTTCAAATAGACACACAATCTATGTGATAAATTACAGTTAAAAAACTGACCAAGTGTTATTCTACTCCCTTTTCCTTAGGATTTGTTCTCTGATACCAACATTGCCCCGTTTTGTCAGAGTTATGCCATGAAGCATTTGCTGCTCTTTTTTATGTGATGGTAAAGGCTGGGGTTTTGCTCCAGAACATATGGAAGCATCTAAATAACTTTTAGCACATCTCTCTTTGACTTTGTTAGGTTTTACAGCCTCAGTTGCGTGGAGTGTTATGGTACATCTGAAGCACGAGCCTTAATCCTTTCCCTGTGGCTGGGTTTGTACAATGTGCTGAAGGGCTCAGAGTGGTCCATCACCAAGCACGGTGCAAGCTTTTAAACCAGTCTTTGTGGGGCAACTCTGAATCAGGTACTATGGTGCAGGAAGAAATGATGGGCAGGACTGAACACCTTGCAAAGTGAAAAGTTTCTTACTCAGGAGGAGGTTCTCTTGTTGCAAGTGCAGCTTCTTCACATGAGTAAGCTTAAATTACAATTTCCAGGTTTCTGGCAGTGGTAAAACCTACTGAGCAGACAGAGTGCCCCTCCCCAGAGGTGCAGGGAGGCACTGGGTATCACCTGGATCCACTGAGCCTCAAATGGAAGATGTCCAAGGACACCTGAAACAGCAAAACTTCTTCCTAAAGACCAGATGAAGATGTAGTCCTTTTGAAATCACTAGATGTATGTTATTCCTCCATATTCACCAGATTTTTCTTCTGTTTTATTCATCTGGAAATAACAGAAGGCTATGTCAGAGCTCGTCCGGAGTTAGATGACAAGCACTGCATGATGGAGGTCCACAGCTCTTAACTGGTGAGACAGGCAGTGTAACAGTGAGACTACAAAATAAAGGAAAATAAATAATCACAGATTGTGTCAGGTTGGAGGGGACCTTTAAAGGCCCTCTAGTCCAGCCCCCCCTGCAGTAAGCAGGGACACCTTTAACTAGATCACATTAAACTTATCATTTGTGCTGGCACCCAAAAGCTCCCAAAATTTCATGTTTCCCTCCCATGTACATTATTGGTGTGCTTGCACTGTTGTGTGAATCTGAACCAGTCAAAGAAAGCAGAATTAAACCCCAAAGCACTTGCTTCTGTACCAGGACGGGCCAAGAGCAGCACCAGCCTGGTACTCAGGTCAGCGAGTGCAGTGTTGAGCCGGAACAGAGGTGGCCAGAGCCAAGCCCCTGTGGGGACAGCCATGGGCTCTTGCCACTGGCATCACCCGCCCTGCTGCTGTGGCCTTGGGATGCCTAAATGCCTGCAGTACCGCTGCTCCTTTTATCGCCCTCATGAAGGCGCTAATTGCTTCACACTTCCAAGGGCTGCTCTTCTAATACGCTGCAGCTTCATCCGCTCCGCCGGCTGGAGGCGCTGGTTTTTACTGGTGTTTGCACCAGTGGAAAGGCAAGGTGAGGCAAGGTGAGGCAGCCACAAATCAAGCAACAAAACTTGTGAGTGCTGAATGCCCACAGCCAGCTCTTGCTAAATCAATGCAACATTAGCATTCTGCTCTCCACCTGACATCCGCGATCGTTAGGGTAAGAATAAAATCTGAAGGTAAAGCTTCTGCACCACAGGCAGCAGGCTGTAATGGGATTTCTATCCTGTGGTCTCTTGGAGATTTTAGACTGTCAGGCCCGGCGGTTCACAGCATCTGGTTTAGATTTATATTTTATGCCTATCAGGCTTAGAGTCCTCATCTGGAAGAATGCACTCATGGTGGACAAAGGTAGGGCATTGTGGAAAATCAGCTGTGTTTCAAACCTGAGCCTGTATTCTGTCCTGCCCTGTTCTTTTTTTGCCTTCCCGTGTCCCACCTCAAAGCACACATGTACAACCATACCTTGTTACAGTCATTACTAAATTACAAACCTTCTCTCCTCAGTGTTCCTAAACCAAGCCACAGGAAAAATACTGGAATTAAGCTCAAGGAAACCTAAATGTTGGGATGTCTACTTCCAACACCTGTGCCAGATGAAATGTCTGTGGATAAAAAGCCAAGTACTCCTGTTTACCCCTCTGCACCAAGCATAGCAATGTAGCCATTGCTTCCAGCAACTATACAGATCTGCAAAGCAGAACTCTCCAGCAAACTACCTGCCCCACCTGACAAATTGTGAGTAACAAAAGGGAAGCTGGAGCCAGTGCACAGGGAAACCTTTTCCCTGCTTTGGGCTTCTGCAGGAGCACAGACAGGTTTTGTGCTGGAGCACCAATCTTGTAACGCCATGATGGCACAACATCTGCCCCTCACAGCTGTGCCTCTAACGGCGTGTCCATGTTGTCTCAAGCCAAATGTGCAGCTCCTGAGTCTCACCAAATGGGCACTAGCAACTGCTGCGACAGATCCTGACATCCTCCTTGCACTTGCTTTCCTTCTTCTATGATTTATGTTCACTGGGGAAAGACAAGAATGAGGGAAGACTTGCAGCTTGTGCTGCTCTGAGGCATCTCCCTGTGGTTACCCTTGGAGCTCTTGTGGAGCCATGTGATGAGGAGGAGCGCTGGCACTCATTTTGTGCAGCTAGTAACTGTCATTTTAATCTTTTTGTTTTTTAATTTACTGGCAGTGGACACCCACAGTCCTCTCAGTGCCTCTGCCCATCACTGAAGGTCATCAAGATTCCAGTCTGTATGCAGAAAGGGAGACCAGATCCTTAATTTACTTATGAAAGGGATTTGAAAATGCACATATATGGTGCTGTTGAGAAATGGGAGCCATAGTAGGGATGCAAAGAAAGTAATATGATCCTGGAGGAGAGCTTTCAGCTGTCTAGGAGATTAGAGAAAGCTGAATGTTTGGATATGCGTATGAGCTGAGTAAGAAGCTGTGCAGAAAGTCGGCATGATTTAGACATTGCCAGTGTCTGAGGATATGAAGGGAGAGAGTAGCAGGTCAAAGATGATGGGTAAGCTGTAGGTGTATGAGAGGAGCCTAATGCTGGTATTGACGGTGGCAAGTAAGGGAGGAGGTACCAAGGGCAACTTTAGGAGAATCAATGCCACACTTTGCTGAGGAACATGTTTATTCAGAGACAATTGAGAGTGCAGAGCAGCTGCCCCGTGTGGATTAGCTTGCTATTTATAGAAACTTCTTACACACCTTTAAAACCTTCAGCTTTCAGCCTTGTCCTTCTCTTGAGTGAGGATAATTGACTTGGTCAGTATTTCTCAAGGCAAATAACCCCAAGATAGCATCCCTGGGAGGGATAACTGAGAACCACCTGGAGGCTAGCTGAGGAGGACTTTGCATCACCTCTGCTCTGAGGAAGCATCCGATGAGCCACACCAGCATGTCAGTGAAAGCAAGCTGTAGTCAAGAAGGTGGCAGCAGATTTAATTCAGAGGTTGCTAATGACTGTGGCACAAGCAGGTTGAGTGTCTCTGACTCAGGGGCCCTTCCTGTGCTTATACTTGGTGTCTTGTGTCCACAGTAAAGTGCCTGCTAGTGACAGACTAGTCTTGACCAGGTTGCATTTTCTATTGTGTGCCTTTGTAGTTTGGTTGGGGTTTTTTTAGGAAATAGGTTCTGAGCATTATTGTTCCCCATGAGGATTTGGGGACTTTTATGTTTCTTTTTGTTATGGGAATAATCTTTCTGGCACCAGTGAACAAACCACACAGACTTAAGGCAAACTCTAACACAAAGCAACAGGCTCATTCCAGGAAAGGCTTTGCTTGACACACTGTAGACAGGCAACTTCTGAGGAGAGAGTAACAGCTGTACTCTTTGACTTGAATGCCTGGAATATTTAAAAACCAAAGTAAGTTGCTTTCTCTTGAGGGATGCTGAATAGACAATGTCCCTTCATTTGTCAAAAGGTTCTAAGTATAGATCTCAGGGCCTGCACCGAGGACTCCACTGGCTGATACGCCTAATGTCTCACTGGGTCAGTTCCTGCTGGCTGTGACGTAAGTCGGTATATGAACCACTTTCTGCTGATCTCAGTACATGATGTGTCTGCTTTTATAGGCATGTGTAGCTGAGAAAAGAATTTGGGAGGCTGAGTGGTGTGGGGAAGTGCAGGCCCAGAGATATTAAGAGCTGACTACAGATCCTGCTCGTATGTAACAAGTGTCCCCGTGCTTGCTGTAAGCTCAAGACAAGTTTTAAGTGATTTGAGTTGATCAGCTAACCATCTCTCCTTGAGGGTTAACTCAAATTACCTTGAGCTGAAAGCATGCACATGGGTAATTAGCACAAGTCACGTGGAATGCTGTCGACTTCATGTGCCTGAAATCCTCTTTTCTGCTCTGGTCTGTCAATGAGGTGCACACCACGGATCAAGGACAGATCCCAGCTCTACTGATCCTCGGGCAACTCCAGTCTGAAAGGCAGTGAGTCCAGCCTCATGCATATTAGTCTGTCCCCTCATGAATACCTCTCACCGCTGCTGAGGTTTGGTTACATACAGTCACTGAGATTTCCTGGTTTTCATCATGCTCTGCGCTTTCAGGAAAAGCTTCCTTTGTGCAGATCCTTGTTAGCTGTATCTCAGGTCTTCACTTTGCAGACTTTTATTGGACAAAATGTTGTTTTGTGTAAAAAGGTGCTGCCAGCCCGAGGAGCCTTATTTATCCCAAGACAAGACTTTGAAAAGGAGTAACAGAAAGTCCAACTCTGGTTTTAGACAAGCTTGGCCTGGCTCAGCAGACGCGCTTTGGTGGGAGCTGTGTAGAGTCAGCCATTAATCCATATGAATAACACACTGGTACTTTAGCAAACCCCACCCACCCAAACATCAGGAGTGTTTTGTTTCCTCTGTTCCTCCTCTCTGTCCCTACTGCAGAGTGCTATTGAATAGGACATGATCAATATTTGCTTCTTAACAGGAAGCACTTGCATGGCCAGGCAAGTTTATATTTGGAATGAGAGTGGTTTAAGATGAGGGCTGGGAGTTGCCTCCAAACATTACCATTACCTCTTTAATGGGATATACAGCTTGCCTCCCTCTTTAAATAGCAGAACTGCACTGTATAACCCATCATTAAAGCATGCAAGCCTGCCTCAGACCCATAGATGGCATATTCCAACTATTTGTGCTCTGTGTAACCAGCGGTGGGACGGAGAGCAGAGCAGTGTAAAAAGCAAGATTAACACTGAAGTGTTTCTTCACAGGCATAAGGGAGCAGGAGCATTTTTAGCCTGAAATTCATAGGCAGAGAAGTGAGGAGTTCAGGGAGACTTGGTGAATGGTGTTTTACCAGTTACCCCTTGTCTAATGATAGACACGAAAAGCAATGCAATGACACAAAGTATTTCTGTTTTCTTGAAAATAAAAGCAAACCAGAACGGGAGGCACAAATGTAATGCAGATGGGAATTGCACAAAAGCACACCACTGATGAATCCTGGAAGAACCACAGACTCTCTTCCTTGCCATTTTACAGGGGCCTCAGAGCTGCAATGGTCCATGTCACACTGGCTAAGCTGTTGAAAGATGACCAAGTGTTACGCTGGTGAGTGGCCTTCCCAGACTTAAAAGGCAACAGAAGTGAAAGAAAAAGGACCAGGGCTCAAGTCTGCTGTTCTCTGAGAGAGCTAGCTGTTAAAGAGCCTGAAGAGAATAAAAGATGGACAAGATGAAGTAGGACCCAGCTGACTCCTCTGGGAATTTGGTCTGGAGCTTCCCATGCCAATGTCTAACCCATGAATTTGCGTGAAACTAAAGTGATGTCTTCCTCTCCCACCTCAAATTCAGGCAAATCATGCATGTAGAATCTTCATAAAGGATAAGGAAGCCAGGGCCAAATAGTGAAGCCATTTAGGAATTAGTTATGGATGAGCAAACTTGTTCATGTGAAGAGAAGAAAAAGATCTTATGTCTTCACAGCATTTTACACACAGACATAGCTATTGACCTGCTGGGACCACCGGTGCTTCATTCTGGCCCTGAAAGGCTCACATGGAGACACAAGGAACAAACCAACCTGGCACATTGCAGACTTCAGCAGGGAGAACCTGTTAGGGAGGATGTTCAGAACTCTTCTGATTCCCTACATGCCTGCCCCAGAAGACAAGCTTGCTCCTAGCTGAGCAAATTTGTTGCTCAGGACTGTTACGTATTTCGCTGTGCAAAGGGAAGGAGTAATGATGCCTGCTATCACTGGTGGGGCCATTTTCAATATCTTCAGATACATCTCTGCAGCCACAACAGCATCTTTGGCAGAATGCAATCCCCAGTACCCATGCCAAGTGGCACAGAGAAGGGTTCCTCCATGCCGCTCATGTTAGTCACCCCCAGACACCTGCAAAGCATGTGGCCTGACTTTCTTGTGCCTGATGGGGCTCCCCAAAAATACTTTTATTTGCCATTTCAGCACTTCTGAAATGAGTGTATTGCAGCCAGAGTGGGGTGTTGAATAGCAGGGTACTGAAGTTAACACATTGCATACTTGAACACATGTGTTGTAGTTTTGTGTGGCTGGGTTCTGGAGGAGGAGGGGGGCTGCAGGGGTGGATCCTGCAAGAAGCAGCCAGAAGCTCTCTGCAGGCCCCACAGAGTAAATAAATACCAGCTGGGCTCAAGGACAGGCCCACTGCTGACCATGGCCAAGCCCATCAGCGACAGTCACAGCGCCTCTGGGAATCACGTTTAGGAGGAAAAAAATCTACGATCAGCTGCTTTTGCCACCAGAGAAGGGAGTGAGAAGAGGTAAGAAACTGCAGGCACCAAGGTCAGTGAAGAAGAGGTGAGGAGGAGGTGCCCCAGGTTCCTGACAGTGAGATGACCCCACAGCCTGTGAAGAAACCCATGGTGGAGCAGGTGTACCCCCACAGCCCATGGAAGATGACAGGGGGAGGGACGCCACCTGCAGCCCATGGAGAGGCCCCACTCTGGAGCAAGTGGAGACATATGGAAGATGCTGTGACCCGCATTGGAGCAAGCTCCTGGCAGGAGCCCAGAGAGAGAGAGAGACAGAGAGAGAGAGATCCACACTGAAGCAAGTGTGCTGGGGGGACTTGTGACTCCATGGGGGATCAGACTGGAGCAGTCTGGGCCTGAGAGTCTAAGAGACATTCTGTGATTGTACCCCATGGAGGTGACCTACGCCAGGGAAATTGGTGAAGAAATGAAGATGGGAAAGTACTCAATGTTAGAGAAGTTCATGGAGGAGCAGTGTGAGTACAAAATGCTGTGACAGTGAGTGGGACTGAAACCTAGTACAGTCCCAGTGCTGTTTTTTAGAACATGAATCCTTCAGTCATTTAGAAGATGAGCTTCAGACATTGTCCTACAGGAAATCTGAGAACTTGTTCCTAAGGAGACCTGTGGAGCTCAATATCCTCTGCACAGTGCAGATGGTTAAAGGACTACAACCCAGCAGCAGACCAGGCAACAAATTTATCTGACATTTTAACTCTACTCTGAGAACTTGTTCATTCACAGAGTAGTTCAGCCACAGTCAAATAACCATTTGACTCCATCCCTGTGAGGAAAATACTACAGTGACCTGCACATGCTTCTTCTGTGAGGAATGTACTATGCAAGTGGAGAGCTCAGCAGCGTGTCATTTTGGTAAACATATGCTATGCTGATGAGTCAACCTTTATTGGGGTTTGTCACACTTTTGTGTGGATTTTGGCACCTTCTGCACTGTAAACAGAAGAAAAACTTGCGTTTTTACTGAGCAAAGTTTGCTGTTGTGGGGTTAAAGGTACCCTTGTAATCTAAACTGCAATCCATCTGGAGATCTGCAGCAAAGCTTACCAAAACCTAATAAAATAAACAGTGAATGGAAAGAGTTTATATTGGAAATTATATCAATAACAGCATCAGCAAAGCAGGCCACATGCAAGGGTGCTGAGAATTCATCTGAAATTGTTCTGATGATCCTCAAATAACAAAGACTTATTCTTCTTTGTTTTTGTAACACATGTGACGGTGAATTTTCCAGTGTCCTTGAAGCCTGCCAAGAATGGGGAAAAGAAAAGGAAAGTTAAGGAAAGAGAGGAGAACGTACTGCAAATAAAGGATGACAGAGGGCAGAGAAATGTGGAACGAGCTTTGATGTGGAGCAGATGTACCCCTGCATTCCATGGGCAGAACCAATGCTGAGGCTGCTCCGAAAACAACAACAAGGGGGGAAATGTCTCCTGTCTCCCTCTAACTTTAACACTCCAGAAACTAGGGTGGGTAGCAGAAATGTTTTTAGAAACCCCTCCAAACTTTTCCCATCAAAGGAGGAGAGCAAAATGCAGTCAGAGACAGAGTTCCCCTCTCTGGTACAAAGCAGTGCTTTTCCAATTTACTTCTGGATTCAGACACTTTGCACAATGCCCCATGCTACCCCCAATCTGGGGGCGTTTGCTCTGTCTCCTAGAGATAAAGCTAGAGTGTCATATTTAATGTGTTGTATAAAAGTGGTCAATTGACATAGTATGCAAATAAAGAAATGTATCTGGTTTTTATATATTGCAATAGAAGAAAATGTGAGACAGAGGCCTAAGCAATGGCAAATTACATTATTAGTTTAAATATCTTCTCTTTTTCTAATAACATTGGAGATGAGCCTTTCAAGCTGCTAACAGTACTCAGAAAGGGATAGCGCAGGGGTCATGGATTATTTGATATCAGCACTAAATCCAAGCCCAGCTGGAAAGCCCATGATGTTAACATTTCTGTTCATTTGGTTCTGGGCAGAGATTGGGGTCAGTGCACTTCTGGATTTTTGAGAACTTAGTGGCAGAAACTACACTGACTCCAGCAGAAGTAGGATTTAACCCATTGTGTAGTTCTGCTTTATTAGAAACACGTGTCAAAGACACCAAGAGCTGACAAAGAGAAGAGATTTTCCCTGTAGTTTTGCATCTAGAAGCATACTGAGGTGCATACATATACATCTGTATTATAGCACACACACTTATTCTGTATATGTGTCATATATATACATTTTTAATATATATATACACACATATATATGTAAAGATAATGATCTTCCATCATTCAGAAGCAAAATATTTTAAACCTTTCAAAATTCTTAAATAAGGGGGAAAAAATGCCCCATTGAATTAAATTGCCAGAAAAAGCTAAGAAAGAATCCCAAGCAATGCAGCATCAGATATTTTTTCAAATGGAAGCGATGTTTTTGGAGAATGAGGTGTGTACTATACATTATTCCTTTTATACCATTTATATGGTCAGAAGAAGTGCTTGCAGTCTTTTAAATAAAAATACATTTCTCGTTCTTTAGCCTAGAAATTACAAGTTTTAGTAAAACTCTCTCAGCAATTTTAGATCCATTTCCTGCGTTATTTAATCCTTTCTATTGGATGTGTTAAGCAACAGTTAGAATAAAAATTAAAATGTGAATGAGAGTAGTTACTGAAGATACATAAGGGTGTCAGAAATACTCCCTCACAGCAATTGGGACTCCAGAGTAATGCGTTAGCTTTCAGGCCCAGCCCTGGTGCAACAAGGAGTCATGCAGGACCAAAGCTTTTGCAGGCAGGATCTGCTGGCCATGCTGGGCTCACACAAGAGGACATTTGATGAACCAGGCAGCCAAGGATAGGGAGTGGTGTGAGAAGGGCCACAAGTGCACTCGTATTAGGGTACAACCCAAAGCACAACTTCTCATGGGCAGCAGCAGCATGTCCTGGTGGCATGTACTCCACTTTCTTCTGGAACTCCTGGTGGTGGCTACAGCCAAGAAGCATGGAACCTTGCACTGCCTTGACTGTGGCAGTACCCAAGAACCTCAGACAACTGGCTCCTGGCTCGGGGTACCTGTTTCTCCAAGGGTGTGAGCTGCTGGTGGCATTTTTCCTCGCTGGCCGTTATTAGTACCATCTCGTGGAAACTAGGAGAGAAGCTATGGGTGACTCTGCATGGATGCAGCTGAAAAGACACCCTTACTGATTCAATGGGAAATGTCACACTGGGACAGGGGTCTGTCATGGAGATGTCCCTGGCAGACCTGTGGGAGAGGTCCCCACAAAAGCCTCAGAGCCACCTACCCAGCATGAGGTCTGAAGAAAACAGTGAAATTAATACAATCCTTTTTGGTTCAAGCCTCTTGTTGGATGAGTACGCAGAGGCCCACCAGGCTTTTATAGCCTACACTGGCTAATACTCCCTGTACAAGAGTCCGTGGGGAAAGGTAGGATTAAGCCTGAGAACATCAGTTAAGATTTAAGCTGAAATAAAACTTGTCCTGTGGCAGCAAGCAAAGTCTGATATTTTATTTCACTGTGTATACGCAGCAACGGGTTCTTCAGAGTTCCCAGTGCCTGGATGGAATTGATTGAAGTGCAAAAAAAGACTAGGGAAAAAAAAAAGTCAGGTATAAAAAACCCAACAAACCCCAACCCTGAAAGCAGGGTAATTGCTTCCAGATGTTTTAAAATTGCTTTCAGAAATGAATAATCAAATCCTGCACGAGCAAGACACAATAGCAGAGGCAAGAAGAGTCAGGAATATTTATGAAGAGTGCTGGGGAGGGCACCACTTCTTTCAGCAGGGGCATAATAGACTTAACAGTGAACAGCCTCTAAAATCTGTGTTGTGGATGGTGGCTTGCTAGAGACTTTCAGACTGGCAGTCGGTTAAAGCAGAAAGGATTGACATGCTAATTACAAATGAACACAGCCATTGCAAGTGTTGTCGGCCACAAGGTTTTCAAGCCCTAATTAAACATGATAAGAGACACAAAACCTTGCTTTATTGAACTGACAGCATGGGGCTGCTGCCTGTCACTCATCTTTGCATGTGGTCTTACAATAAACAGAAAGGTAAACTTAGAGCCTTAGTTCCCTTTCAGCTAATATAGTACATGGAATATTTGGGCTCATTCAACTTTATTTCAAAATCAGAATTTTCTTATTAGGTCAATCTGCTTTTTTTTTTTCTTTAACTCACAAAAAACCCCACCAAACACCCATGGTTCTGCACTTTAAACTGTTAAAGACAGGTTACTGCAGAGACCTGGGTCTGATGCCTGCAAGCTCTCCTCCACCTCCTGCCTTTTGGAGCAGATCCCAGGCTCCGGTACCACAGTGCTCCACCACACCTTGAGTCACACAATCAGTGTGAAGACCTGAATTGCCTGACAACATGTATGTAAAAAGCCCTAGGAGGCCTTCAACTTCCTAAATATGATTTTTGCAGGATGGTGCTCCTGCTCATGGCATACTCAAGCCTGTACTGAGTCCCAGAGTAGTGTCTTAGCATCCACTGTCCAAAAGCAATTTAACAGGACTGTTTTGCAAGCAAGCTGCAGTTTTATCACTGGAGGTCACCCTCTGGCAGCCTGCTGTGGTTCATCTCAGGCATATTGACAAAGTCATCTCCATCATGATCTGCTTTTGGACATGCACAGGGATGCCCTGATGGCTGGCAGTCTCCTCATCTATTCCCCCCATTTGTATTAACATGCGTGTGACTGTCATGTGTTTTCCAACTAAGTTTCTGATGTATCAGATAAATCATGCCAGAAACAACCACCACAGTGGCCTTTTCCCTGTTACAAAACATGCCTGGGATCCTTCCCTCTGGATCCAGAGGCTTTGACCTTCTCTCATCAGCAGCCAGTGTTAAAGCATACGTGTCTCTGCAGCAGTTGCGCACCAGGAGGAAAGGAAGAGTGAAAACCTCCAGTAACCAAGCTTGCTCCTGCCTCTTTGATGAGTGATTTAATATTTCTGACACAAATCCTTCCTCTTGCAAAGAAAACTTGCTTTTTTTAGACTGCTCTAGCTACAGTGTTACAAGGAGCATTTGAAAGCAGAGACCATGGATGCACAGTCGGACTTTCAGAGCTTATTTCATGGCTCATCTACACTTGGACAGCCTCCTGCCTTTACAGGCACTCTGGAGAGCCAGGACTGATAGCAAAAGCAAGGGCAAAACTTTGTATTGCCAGAGTGCACGTAAATACTTAATTTTCCCTGTCTGAACACCTCCCCTGATGTCAATGGGATGGGAAACCAGAGGACAGTTAAATGCAAGCTGGCATGTTTGCAGGACTGAGACCTTAAGCAAGGAATAGGTTGTTTCACCTAGAAGGAATTATTTGTGCTGGTCTTTCAGGAAGGGCAGGCAGAATTGAGCAATGGTTCAATACAAGATAAAGTTTTTGTGCAGTGAGACACAAGCCATTATCAACACAAAATTAACTGGGAAAGTGATAAAGATCACAGTGATTTTTCTAGACTTGCTATTGACTAAATTTCTCTTCATCATTTTCAATGAGCCTTTTGACAGGTTGGTTAGCATGAAGATGTCTGCACAGACAAGAGGATATTGATAAAAGGAAGACTTTCTCCATCCAAAATGTGAAATTAATTCTTTCATTTCTGGATCATTTTCCTCTCTCTCAGATGCATGCACTCCTGTGCTTGGGTCCTGTTAGTCCTTGTATTGTAATCTAGGTTTATTTTGCCCTCCAGATTCTCCTCTTCCACGACCTGCTCCTGTCCCAGTCTCTGCAAGGTGTACACTACATACAGTAGAAAGAATTCCCACCAGCACTGGCTGGTCAGAATGCTTTTCCAATATAGACAACCTAAAAGAAGGATGATAGGGAAGACATATACTTAAAAAAACACCCACCAAATAGATTCACTTCCCACAGTCTCACCTTGTCCACTGTTTGAAGATCAGTACAGACTTTGGTGCCAACATGTGTATAAGCTACCAAAGCCATTTGCAGATTGCATTTTTCAAGGAACTTTCTTGATCTAGAACCATGTCCCAATGCTTCCATAAAATACCTTATTACACTATGAAAGATGGCAGAACTATATGATGAATGAGAGAAACCTCCTTTATTTCATATACCTACTATTTACTCAGTTAGATGGTCCCAGTTAGTTTTTTGGAAGAGAGATGAGTTAGCAAAGGAGGTGTGTATAGCCAAGGAAAGGGAAAAGGTCTGCAACAAAATTCTTTTTCTCAGCCCTGCAACAAACACACACAACACTAAGGAGATGACACTAGACAGTAAAGAGTAGATCTGAAATACAAGAACAGGGAGGTGGATGACTTGACTTTGGCTGTTCAGTGCCTTTACCAAACCTTGAGAGATTTATAAAGACAGAGAAGTTTTTTTCACAAGACAGCAGAACAGGGCCACTTTAACACAGGAGAATTGTTGCTCTTCTGATGACAGTAAATCAGGAGCAGAAAAGAATAATCAGAAGGGGGGATTGCCACCTAATCAAAGCTTTAAGCAAAGATGGCTGCTATCACTGCCCATTTTTTTCAAGTGATGAAGCTGAGGGCACCTGATGGCTTCACCAGCCTTTAATCATCATTAATGGCTATAAATATGTAAAGGGTGAGTGTCAGGAGAATGGAGCCAGACTTTTCTTGGTGATATCCAATTATAGGACAGTGGGTGCAAGCTGGAACACAGGAGGTTCCATGTGAACATAAGGAAAAACTTTTTCACTGTGAGGGTGTCAGAGCACAGCCTCTCTGGCACAGACTGCCCAGAGAGGTTGTAGAATCTCCTCCTCTGGAGACATTCAAAACCTGCCTGGACACGATCCTGTGTGATCTAATCTAGGTGATTCTGCTCTGGCAGGGGGGTTGGACTCGATGCTCTCTTGAGGTCCCTTCTACCCCCTAACATTTAGAGATTCTGTGATCATCATCAGCTACATCTAGACTTGTTCTAATGGCTAATCTCCAAACTCCTAGAGAGGTCCTTATTGTCCAGTTAACCCATTTTGAATTTGATCTCTTGTAGGCCAGTAGAAACCTTGCTTTTCTTGAGAAAAACCTGTTGCCTATAATGATTCTTTGCTTTTACAGTTATTTTTGCTGTCCCTCAGCTGTAGAGGGCCCTGTGCATGGCTCCTGCTAACCCTTTATTACAAGTCTGGGTTTATTCTGCTCTCCATGTGCTCCTGTCGCACCACATATTGTTCAGCTCTTTCCTGGTAACAACTGTATTTTCTTTATTTACCTCAGGTGAGCTTTGCAGTTTGAAATGCCTTTTTTTTTTTCCCAGTGTACACAACATGAGAATCAAGTAGTACAAATACAGCTTTGTCAGCAGTTAGACTACTGCATCCAAAGCATAGTAAGGCATGCTCCTAGGCTAAGATACTGGTTGGCAAAGGCTGTCTTCAGTCAACCTCTGTCTCGGATGCTAAGGAAAACCACACCATCTGTGTGTCACTGGAAGCCTAATTATGGATGTCCTATGCATTTGTCATGGCAAGAACCTTTTCTCTAGGTTACAGGCAAGAAATCAACTGCAGAGATTTAGCGACTTCCAGGCCAGTAATGTTCAACTGATATCCCCATGTGGTGTTTGCAGCTTCACAGGGGACTCCTTGGAAGTGGCACACTCCAGGCTGCTCTCCTTCCTGGGGGCACCTCCAGACCTCCCTGCTTTTCCAAGTGGGTTTGCTGGCCATGAGTGTGAGTAGCTGGTTGAACAAGCCTAGCTTGTTCCTTCCTTTACTGCTCATATCTGGTTTAAAGTCCTTGTCTCTAAAAGTGATACTGGAAGTTTCTTAACTGTCACCAGTTAATTGCACTTTAGTGAGTTAGTTAAACATTCACATTGGTATTATATTAACAACATTAGTATCCACTTATTTATTGGTATGCCTCATTAAAAGTAAGCAAATACTTATTCCCAAGACCATATTTCGGTCATTTACACACGATGTGTGTTAATACTACCAGGGAAAGTCCATATGGATGAGAGAGGAGTCATCTAGAAGCCATGCTGAGCAACTAGGTTACACAGCAAGCCCATGCCTATCAGCAAGGGTGCATTTGCTCCTGCTCAGATGCTGGGGTAAGTGGCAGCAGGAAAGCAAAGGCCTCGCATGCATCTGCCTCATTTGCTGCAGTGAGCTTTCCTGGTTTGTTTGGTGAGTTTTGTCATGTGTATGCTGTTCTTGATGGCTACCTGGCAAAGAAGCATCTAAGTAGCTCTGAAGGTAAATTGCCCTTCCAATGCTGTTCTTGTTCTGCTGTGAGAGGACTCAGCTAACTGAACTAGCACGTTAAGCCTGTGATATTGCAGCTAAGCAATGTTTGCCCTGAATAGCTGGAGTTTATAGTTAGAAGCACAGTGTTGGCTTTGTTGAGCCTTTTCTGTGAATTCATAGCTAAGTGAATGTATGGGGACCAAAAAATTGGTGTCCTGACCTACAGAAGTCCACATGAAACTATCCACTCCAGGAGAGAAGCTACAGACAAGTGCAGAGACCTTCTCCTACATCTTTTCATTTTATCTGGATACTTACATTTTGCTATCAACATCCTAGGTAGCCTTGGCCTGGTAGTTTGAGAGCAGATGGTCTGAGCAGTTCATCACTGCCTTGCCTTTAAGTGCCAGAGCTGGGACACTGGGATGAAGCAGGTCTTGCAGGAGATATGGACACAGCCCTGCATGTGAAAGGCAATAGCCAAGAATTTTGAAGAAGCCTGAATTTCCCCACTTGCCTTCACCCCTACTTAGTACATCTGAATAAGTGACCGGTGGCAGGGCCATTTTATAATGCAGATTAATTTGAAGATGACTCCGTGATGAGATGACTCACACAGCAGCAAGAGCACATCAGCTTCTCTAAGAATGTAGAAAAGGTACATTGTGAATCCCAAAATCAATTAAAAGTAACAGCATGGAAATGAGCAATGAATTATTTTACAGCATCACCATAACCTGGGATTTAAGAGAGGGTACTACTATTATAAAATACTAGCTCATACTGTCTAAAAGTCTGGCTTAAGACCAGTGAGCACTGTAAACTGGATTAACAGTAATTGCTGTTGTCATGTGGCACATGTTCCTCCTCTGAGCTTTCTGCTCACCACAGCTTTTTTGAAGGAATGAAACAATTTTTGTCAATGAAACCTAATCTCTTCAGGATCACTTACTCACCTGGCATAGAGTACCTTGTCCTGGAATATCCTTTGGCAAGACATTTTGCTTTGCTTTCTCTCATGCCTCTATATGGCCTTCACGGGAGGTCGAGTGTTGTGGCTGCTTCTCCAGGCATCCCTCTGTGGGGATTTAAGCTCTCAGTTGTGTGTGACTGGTGAGGAGTTCACCCCACCACTACCCTACAGGGATTCTGTCCTAAGGAGCCTGCTTTGGCAGGGGGTGGGACTCGATGATCTCTTGAGGTCCCTTCCAACCCTTACAATTCTGTGATTAACAGCAGCCAAAGTCAGCAGTGAACCTGTGGCCTTTGGAAATTTCTTAGCACGGGTGAAGTGGTAGAGATGTCATGTGTTGGCTTTGGGACGCTGTAGTGGCTGTGGCTTTATATCAGAGAAACATCACCACAGTGTGAGGGGAAGGGAACAGGTCGACTTCTTTTCACCAGCCCTCCTACCACCAGTAACAGATAATAAACCATTCTGTGGATGCTGTAGACACTGTGCCTGCTTATGTCCTTGACACCTACTCATGCCAACTCAGGAGTAACAATCTTCCACAATACTGTGAAAAAGGACCTTGATGCGTTGGAGTGTTTAGTAGTGCAGAGGAGAGCAGCACAAGAAGAGACTGAAAAAAGGTGTTTGCTTAAGAGGAGGAAAGTGCTCTGCAGTGAGCTCTGCAGTGATTCTCCACTGGCCAAGTGAATTTCCCCTTTCTGTTTTACACAGAGCAATTGCATCGTGACAGGCTGGATTTCGGGTGCCAGGGCTTAAGCTGTCACATGGCCCTGTCACAGCTTAAACACTCACTCTGGGACCATCTCCTCACCCCGGCAGACAGAGCACTCTGTGGTGCTTTATTTGTGCCCTGGAAACACCTTTATTTGACTTTCCTGGCTGTAGCTCTGGTCAGGCCGAGGTTGAATGTTTAAAGCAATGTACAATGAGCTGTCTCTGGTTGTGAGGGAGTTTCTATGTCCTCACAGTCGCTCGTGATTTTCCCTGTGCTGAGGTCAGCCAGATCCTGACAGTACCCCCCACAATCATCATCAGTCTTCAATGAGCATCTGAAGATCTGCTGGGAAGAGGCGAGGAGAAAGAGAGTCTGAAATCCTCCCAGCCAGGCAGCTATCTCTGTGCACGTACAGTGCCTGGGAGGGCAGTGACCCTGTTCTAATTTGACATCCCTGGGGCAATACCTTTTAAATGTCGTTACTTTGACAATAATGATGTTGATGCTTAATGGACAAATATCCCAGGCAAAATAGCACAGTAGATTTCATAGAATATGGCAAAGCTTTAAGGGAAAAAGCCAGACATGTTTCTTCACTGCAGAGGGTAAATGGATTTTCTGGCCAAGCAGGCCTGCAAAATGACCTCACAGTGATGTCTTTCCAGGGTTCATACTGGGATCCCATGTGTCTGCCTTTGCTTCTGCTCAGGTGGTTTTTCACAGCTGTCCAACACACATCAAGAGGATTTGCCTCTTTATGACCTGCCCTTGAAATGCAGGGCTTGGAAAGAGGACAGCCTGACCCTAGAAGGAAAGGGCCACTTGCTCTGCAAAGGCCCAGCAGTGCAGGAGTCCAAGTAGGGCACAGAGCACTCCAGCTCTCCAGAATGAGTCCTAACTGGGGTTATACCCCTCAAGCTGAGTTTCTAAGCCCTTACACATGAGATGGTTTAGTCCCTCTCAGACTCGATAGTCTTAATGACAGCCCAAGAAAAAGCTGCTGTCACTGCTATCCCAGTGGTGGTCAGATACTGTTTTTACTTAAAAATTGTAGTGGTGATTTCTGTGATGAGAAAACATATCCAGACAGAAATGGATTGTAATTCTTTTCTTGTTTTACACTGTATGTTGCAATGATTATATGAAGATAACTCTGAACAAGCTGTCCCCTGGGACCATAATACTATGTGATCCAAGATCTGTCCTTAATCCACCCTACAAAACCCACAGAAGCATCTCCAATCAGGCAGAACGTAGTGAAAGGATGCTTTTCATCTGCATGTCATCACCTAGCCTCACCATGCTTTGCCATTATTTAATACTTTGCACACTTCCTTTCAAAACATTGAACGTGCTTATCCCTCTCCAGGGATAGCTATGGAGGCCGGCTCCGCAATCTGCTGGCTGCAGGGAGCAAGCAGGAGCCCACAGCTGAGAGGAGATTGTTCACATCATGATGCTTTTGGAACTAGGTTGGTTTACATCTGGTTTAAGGCGGGATGCTCCCCCAAAATTTGTTCTCAAGGCTTTCTGCAAACTTCGCCTCCCCCAGCTCACCTCTGGGAGCCATGGCACCCAGCAGCCGAGGGGCACGTGGGATTTGCAAGTCCTTATTGCAGAATTTCCCCATAACTGTAAAGTTCAAAAGGTATTTTGTATTTCTCTGGCCACACCCTGGGAGCAGTCAATGAGCAGGGCTGTAAGAACTTGGGGCAGGGACATCTTTCCTCCGGTGTATTGATTTGGGAGCTGGCACAACAAGGTTTTCAAGCCTAATTTAATAATTACTTGCTACTAGCAATTGCTTGCTACTAACAATTACCACCTGTGCACTAATTATTATGTAGGGTAGCTCTAACAATCTGTTGGTCTGAAAGGTGCTGTTAGTGCCAGGCACCCTGTTTACTCAGGGACTCTACTTGGCGGTGCCGCGGAGCTCCCTGGCCACGTGGCTGGTGGGTGCGTGTCGCCTAGTCCTGCAGCTGGGGAGAAGGGATGTCAGAGCCTTCATCCCCTGCCAACAGCAGAAATTGGCTGCTGGAGTGGGCCTGGACCAGACTCGGTGGCGGCCAGTTATTTCCAGCTCCACACTGGCTCCACCGTTCCAAACCATCCAAATTAAATGTTGGTCTGAGTTGCTTACACCAGAAATGCTAAATTGCAGTGTAAAGCAAACCTCCAGGAGATTTGAATTGCTTAGAGGGTAATTTTACTATGTCCCTGGCATCCTGTGCATACTTCTGCCATGGCTCTCCCCATAAGACATCCCTCTTGGGTTTTATTTGATTGAAGAGTACATGCACCCTCGAAGTAAAATAAATACACACAATAGCATACAGAAATTCTGGCCTTTAATCTGTGCACGTGTGTTAATATATTCCCACGTACACAGCCACTATGTATAGCAATGTGTGACTGATGGATGTTGCCCCCAGAAATTTGGGGTTGTCTAATTCATGTTACAAGCAGATTTTGGATTCCTGCCTGTAACGCTCTGCCACACACTCTGGGTGTTACTGGCACTAATGCCTCCTTGGTAAACAGGGCTTCAAAAGTCAGAGGCAGGTGCTCTCAGCCCAAACTGCACCCACTAGAAGGTGTTCCCGAGCCAGGAAAGTCGTGGCTCTGACCTCATATGAATGCAAGCAGAAGTATGAACCTGTTTTTTAGTGAAAAAGCTAAATAAGATAGATAAGAAACCAGGAAAAAATCAGGAATGAGTGATTTATTTTGGCATTGGGGTAGAAGTAAAGCATATCTCATTATTGCTAACCATCAGCCTTCTGATGAACTTCTGGCCTGACTTCTCCACACACGCTCCTAGACTACAAATTCACAGCTCACAGCGGTGCTCAAGTGTCCTCTGTAAAATGCTTACTCCAAGTTTGATCAGTTCTGAACAGCTATGAGTTATTAATCTGACATTTGTAGCATTAACCAAACACCCAAGCCCCGAAAAAAGCCCAAAGCTCGTGCCGCTGAGCTGTGATCTCTGGACAACAAGATATAAAGGGACGTTTTTTACCTGTGGCTGAGCAGCCTCTGAGCTTCAGACACGGCACTGTCACCACCACCATGCCTGGTCACTTTCGCACTGCCTGCAAGCCCCGTGAGCCCCCGTGCATCTCCCATCACTGCCATGCAAGAGGTGTTTGGGAGAAGAGCTTTGTGGAGAGAGGGGAAAGCAGGTGAAAACAGTAAGTCTTGCTAATGCTTCACAAGCTCTTCTGCCTGTTTAACACTGGCTCCCAGTGTTCACACGAGATGGGATGAGAGCAGTGAAAGCCTCGTGATTAAGTGGCAATTCCTTGAACATTGTAATTACCTGAACTAATCTCCTGGCTTACACTGCTCCTTCAGCTCCAGTTGTGAAAAAAGCAGCCTCCTTATGGCTGCTTGGCATAGCTGCTGTAAATGCAGCTTTGTTATCCCTCAGCACCATTTATAAACAGGGAACAGAGGAACCAAATTACCTATTCTTAAAGGAAAGAAGCACAGAATAAAAGGAGAGGGGTGCAAAGGGACCAATCTTTCCCCAAAGAATGAAGCTGAGGATGGGGTGAGAGGATTCCCACACCAGCAAGAGACTGGCACATTGGACTGGCAATCATCTAGGGAGGTGACTGTGCTGTAATCGGCATTGGTGAGGCTGCACCTTGAGTACTGTGTCCAGTTCTGTGCCCCTCCCCATAAGAAGGACATCAAGGTCCCTGAGCATGTCCAGAGAAGGGCAACCAGGCTGGTGAAAGGGCTGGAGGGCATATCGTATCAGAAGTGGCTGATGGAGCTGGGGCTGTTTAGCCTGGAGAAGAGGAGGCTGAGGGGAGACCTTATCACCCCTTACAGCTACAGAGATTGTAGAGAGGTGGGCGATGGTCTCTTCAGCCAGGTGACAGGAGATAGGACAAGGGGAAATGGCACAAAGCTGCACCAGGGCAGGGTCAGATTGGATGTTAGGAAAATGTTCTTCGCTGAAAGGGTTATTGGGCACTGGAACAGGCTGCCCAGGGAGGTGATTGAGTCACCATCCCTGGGTGTGTTTAAAAAAGGGCAGATGAAGAACTTAGGGATACAGTTTAGCATAGGACAGGAATGGTTGGAGACAATTATCTTAAAGGTCTTTTCCAACCTTGTGATTCTGTGATTCTGAGGAAAGAGCCTGTCTTGGCACAAGCTAGGGCCTGCAAGATGCCACCCTTGCACTACCCTCCGGTCCAGCCAGGAGATGTTCAGCCACATGCCATAGGGTTGGAGGCACAAGAGGCAGCTTGTACTGCAGACAAAATTAGACAAACATCACCCCTGGCTCTGCTGTGTTGGATAGAACACTGCTATTAGCAAATAAGTGCATAGCTTGTGAAATAAAGGCTAAGGCAGGCTTAAGCTGATACTTAATAAGTGTTACAGACCATATCCTCCTTGGAAAAAGCTGCACTCTGATTGCTGCTGCTCTAGCTGGCCGAAAGCAGCATGGTAATGCTGCTTCTCTGTATTCAAAGAGAAACCTAGAAAAAAGTCCCTGCAAAGTTATGAAAAGCTCTGCCAGCCTCACAGGCCAGCGTAGAAGCCTGACTCTAGTGATGTAAATATACCGTGTTACACTGCACATGCAGACGGCAAAGGGGTGGCTATGCACCCCACTGCAGGCACAGCAAGGTATTCCAGCCAGGAGCAAATGTCCAAAATCTGTCCCCACCGTGGCGCTGTGGGTGTATGTTCTGCCAGTGGCACTTTGGGCACATCCCCCTCCATGTCGCTCCGTTCATCCACCTTTGCAAAACCTCTCCCTTGTGCGTGAAACGGCTGTTTCCTTGAGTGCCACGAGGCAATCACATCTCATTTTCTGGTTTGTAGCTTCAAGTGCTTTTTTGGCATGAGGAGTCATGTCTGTGGGCAAGGGGGGCTCAAGCATGCAAGCAGAGACGGCTGCACATCTGGGCTGTGGGGTTGAAAAGGCACCGTCAAAAATAACAAACCCGATGAAAAGGCTTCCAAGAATATCATGACCTTTAAGTGGCAGCATTACCAACAGACAACATAAAGGGAAGGAAATGGGGAGTCATTCAATTTGCGTAGATTCTCAAATATAATGTAGTTCATTTGCAGTTAATTTCATTTAATGTTAATTTTAATTAGCTGACATCTGTTCCAGTGATCCACAGGACCAATTTAACCTGTGAACTTTGGCTGCTTTTCCTGGCACTCCTCTAGATCAATTACAAAATCCCACCACACCGTATTGCTACACATCTAATTGCTCCCCTGGGGAAGGAGCAGGGAGAGGATGGGCCGTGTGGAACGGACACTGGTTGCGTTGCTGTATGTACAGCCTCAAGAAGTATAGTTTCTGTGTTGACAAGAAGGAAATGGCTCTGACATACGTGAGATAGAGCCTGCCCAGAGTGATAGTTTGCCTTAGTATTGACCTGTGCGCAGTTCTCTGTAGAAATGAAGATGTGAAAGCATTTCCATGAGGTCTGGCTGAAATTTAAGAGAGATTTGGCCACCAGACTCAGTTCTTTCTTGTGTGCTTATGACTGGCTGAAGTTTGCTTTTCACGTTTGCTCGCAGTAAGTGAATTTTAAGACTGTGAAGTAGTCCACTGGGGACTTGAATAAGCCAGCCAAAGGTGGTTTTTCAAAGCCAGATTAGATTTGTCCAAGCTAGTGTTATGCATTGTGATGGTTTTGTATAGATAAAGCCTTGCAGTTTATGGGAGTGTTAACAGAATTAAGATCTGACCCGGATGCTCATTGTACCCTTGATGAGGATACAATGAAATGTGCAGCAATTCAAGCTAACCAAAGATTCATTTCCCTCTCTTTCAAAGAACTCCCTTCACTGTAGTAACACTTCATAAAAACATATGGACACATGTCTGTTTATTTAGCAGCTGGGCCTAAGTCTCAAACAACCATTAAACAGGACGAAAACCAGAACAGTGTGTTTGCACCCACCATGGGCTTCATCAGCTCTGCACCCAAACACTGCACTTTACAGCACACTCATTTCTCAAAGGAGAGTTCCTTGGCAGGCTTACATGGTCCTTAAAGGGAAGGCCTAATCATTCAAATTTTCCATTTCTTCCCAGACTGAAATCTAAGCCTGACAGACCCACGGGCTAAATTAATTCCTTAAGCCCTTTGCCCAGTGATAAAACTTACCTGAGGCAGGAAATGGAAATGTACAGTGTGCTTTACAAAGCTGATCAAAGATACTCTGGAAAGCATTGAAGCAACCAGAACGATCTGCTCTCATTGATAGGAAACGTGAATATTTTAATTGCATCAATTATTCATCACCAAATATTTGTAAGAAGTCTTTATGTGCAGGAGATTGACAGAACTATCTATGTCTGCTAAAATAAGCTGAGTTTCCTGTTATTTTTTATGGACACCAAGTTAGCTGGGGAGATGGTTCAAATGCAGAGATGGCAGAACTTGCTGAAGCTTGGAGCTGACAGCTACTGTGTGGATCCTTCCCTACTAAAACCCAAAAGAAATTGCAGCATGATAGGAAACTGCTCCTTACTGAGTTGGCCTTCAAAAAAAGGAAAGCCAGAATATTTTCTGAAGAAGACAGCTGCATACTGTATTTTAACATACTACTCTTCTGTTTTCCAGAACAGGATAACACACACGGAGGATGCTAACACAAGACATTTCCTTTTGCTATTCTTCCAGCAGGGTAAAAACATCTTTGTGGCCAACAAATCCACTGCAATGCTCTTTCCACATCCATTTCTACTGACACACAATGTGGTTTTAGGGACTTCTGCTTTCCTGTGTTTTTGTCAAAGTGTTTATAGCTGTTGCAGAAAAGCAATGTCCTCCTGCTAACAGAAAGGGAGCTTGTCCCTCCTCAGTGCTTCTTCACCCTGTGGGGACCCTCCTCTGTGTCACCTTGCTTGGGTTTTGGGCTCCTCAGAGCCAGGTGTAGCACCTACAGTGCTGGGTGGCTTTGAGTAGCTCAGCAGGGCAGCTTATAGCCCAGCTATTGCATTTGTGGTGCCCCTTATAGATTTGAGATCTGATTTCTTCTCAGTTAACATGAATCACAGAATCACAGAGTTGTAGGGGTTGGAAGGGACCTCCAGAGATCATCGGGTCCAACCCCCCTGCCAGAGCAGCTCCCCAGCTCATACTGCACAGACAGGCGTCCAGATGGGTCTTGAATATCTCCAGAGAAGGAGACTCCACCACCCCCCTGGGCAGCCTGTGCCAGGGCTCTGGCACCCTCACTGGGAAAACCTTCTTCTGCATGTTGGTGCAGAAATTCCTGTTGACCTGTCCCCACAGACCACTGAAAAGGGGCTGGCTAATTCCCCTTGCATCCCATGCCTAAGATAATTGTAAACACCAATTAGGTCTCCCCTTAATCTTCTTTTCTCCAGGTTGAACAGCCCCAGCTCTCTCAGCCTTTCCTCATAGGATAGATGCTCCAGGCCCTTAATCATCTTCGTAGCCCTTCTCTGGACTCTCTCCAGGAGATCCCTGTCCTTTTTATCCCAGGGAGCCCAGAACTGGACACAATACTCCAAGTGGGGCCTGACCAGGGCAGAGTAGAGGGGGAGGATCACCTCCTTTGACCTGCTGGCCACACTCCTCCTGATGCACCCCAGGACCCCATTGTCTCTCTTAGCCACCAGGGCACACTGCTGACTCATAGCCAACCTGTCATCAACCAGGACCCCCAGGTCCTTCTCCACAGAGCTCTGCTCCAGAAGGCCATCCCCCAGCCTGTACTGAAACGAACGGTTGTTCCTCCCCAGGTGCAAGACTTTACACTTGCTTTTGTTGAACTTCATCTGGTTTCTCCCTGGATTGATGTGAGCAGAGAATTTGAGCTGGGAAGTGTCCGACTGTACAGCCTGAAAGGGTGAATGCGGGTGTGGGTGAATCAGCCAGCTCGCTCGCATGGCTGGCCATAGAGGAGCCTGGGGTATTTCTGTGACATCTGGGAAATGCTTGATGGGTGCTGTTCCTGTCAGGGATCATCCACAGCGCTTCATGTAGAGCAGATGCCCACAGCCTATCTATCTTACCTTGTGATACAGCCTGTATGGACCTGGTGCCTCTAGAAATGACAAGATGTCCTCTTCCCAAGCTGTTTCCTGAAACACCCTGTATTTTCTGTATTGTTACTGTCTGCCAGCTGCAGCTGGCATGAGCAGCAGTTAGCACACATAACCCATGACTGAACTCTAAATCCTCTGGAGACAGTACTTGCAACTGAGTGATTAAAGACTCCTCAAGCAGAGCAGCTCGAGATCAAAAAAGCAGAGCAAAGCCTATTTGCCAAGCTGAAGCAAAGCACCACACACCTGGGGTGGCAAGAGCAACAGCTAAGAGGTAACTGGAGACGCTGCCAGACACAGGCACGGAACCAGTAAAGTGGTAACAAGTCCCCAGACCTTCAAACACTTTGCAGCTTGTGAACACAATGGTTTGAGCAGTGCCAGGTGCCCCTGACCAAGGGATGTCCCACCAGCACACAGGGAGAGGGCCTACATATCACAGCGCTGCCTTGTCGCTGCCTGTCATTGCTGAACCTTCTCTATAATATTATGGGACTTAGTCTCACTAAGTCTCTGAAATGTATCAGTTTAGGAAGATTGCTGTTACCTATTTGATAGGTTCTTATGCTGAAGTGTTACCCACTTCAGTGTGTTTATTGTGGCATTAGGGTTGAATTTTAGTGGAGGGAGGGTTTTGAGGGAAAGCTGGTAAGTGGCAAAATTAATCATCAACTAATAGATCCATTGTGAAAGATTTTTTTATCCATTTTTTATGGAAAAATGAATTGCAGGAAAAAGCTTGACTTTCAAGAGTGTAAAAATCACCCCAGTGTCTGAGCTGCCCCTCCCTTGGGAGAGGTGTGGTGCTGAGCCATCAGCTGTGCACTACTGGTGCTCCTCTGTAGAAAACAGATTGTGGGAAAAGCTGTGTGGCAGCTGTGGCAGAAAAGCTGTGTGGCAAAAGCTATACAGGGAAAAGCTGTGTGGCAGATACCAGGGAATTTTGGCTACTTAGCTACCTGCTCCTGCTGCTGCTGCAGCATCTCTTCAGGCAGCCCTGGAGGGCTCTGTGCTTGGGGAAGAGACATTTTGCAGCTTCATTTCTAAATTCCTTTCAGCCGAGAAGCAATGTCCTGGCTGCTCTTGGGGCACTTTCCCTGCGTTGCTCTGAAATGCCAGAGGTGCAAGGAATTTCCTCAGTCATGCTGCTGCAAGCCCTCACACACAGCTTTTGGGGGTTTTGCATGGTCAGCAATGAGGTTTCCCCTACTTGAGCCCAACACTGGCTGCCCCTGCCTCCAAAACGCCAGCAGGACCCCCATGGCTCTTAAAAACTAGGAGTGTGGCCAACAAAATCTGTATTTAAGGTTGCATCAGAGGATACCTCCAGCACCAGAAACTTCAGAGGCAGAGGGGAAAGCCTCAGGCATCCCCCCAGGGCTGTGCTCTTCACCATCCCTCACGGTCCCTCTCTGTGTGGACTGAAAAGCCCTGCACCTCCCTGCTGCTTGTGGGAATTGCACCTAAGAGATTGAAAACACCAGCGTCTGTTTCTCATGTTTGCAAACATTGTGGACAGAGATCTGAAAGGTTGGTGTGAGAAACAACTGAAGGAGGGTGTCTAATAGCAGCAGGATGGATGTGTTTTGGCTAGAGACTGAAGAGTAAATAAATAGAGGGTTTCTACACTGAATTTTGAAGGCCCCAGTGCCCAGAGTGAGACCTTTTGCTTCCAGTACCTGAAAGGTGCCTATAAGAAAGCTGGGGAAGAACTGTTCATGAGGGCATGTAGCAATAGGATGAGGGGTGATGGTTTTAAACTAGAAAAGGGGAGATTTAGGTTGGATATTAAGAAAAAAACTTCAATATGAGTGTGGTGGATCACTGGAACAGGTTGCTTGGAGACGTAGTGGAAGTCCCATCCCTGGAGACATTCAAGGTCAGGCTTGATGGGGCTCTGAGCAATGTGATCCAGTGAAGATGTCCCTGCTTTCTGCAGGGGGCTGGACTAGATGACCTCTAAAGGTCCCTTCCAACCTTACACGTTCTATGATTCTATGAGTCTATTAGATGCAAAATGAATATTTAAGTTGACATCCCTGAATATACTCATGAACAAAAACCAGTACCTGCTAAACACGGATGACTGAAGTACTCAAATCTCCACCCAAATCATGTTAAATGTCACCTCTGGCAGGGAATGTCTAAGTTTAGGGTATAAAGGGTATTGTGGAAGCTACGCCTTCCAGGGGGGTAGAAGTTGAAGACTCTGAAGAGGCAGTCAATGGGCTGTGCTCCTTCTCCTCCACCCAAGACAGGGACGCCTTCTTGGTAAGAATTTGTGATTTCACCCTTTTGGTAAGAATACCCAGGTTTGTATTTCATTAGGATTTTAATATAATCATAGCATAAGAATTATAATTGCAGTTGTAGATTAGTGCTGTGGCAGGAAGTGCATTTATCAGTGGCAGTCACAAACTTTTATACCTGTCACTTCTATAAATGTTCTGTTAGTTTCAAACTTGTGACAGGGTTTCAGTGAAAGTTGTTTGGGGGCTCAGGCAGGCAAACCTTGACTTTGATATGTGGTTTTATATATAATCCTTTAGACTTAAGTCGTTAACCAATTTTGGGACTAAGACTGGACCTAGCCACCCCTAGGCTCCTCTCTGGGGAGTTTAGAAAGCAACGGGGACCTTTCTGAACCTTGTGCCTCAATGGGAGGGGCCCCCCTCAGCCACACATCAGACTCTTATGCTTTACATGACACTGTGTTGAGGTTGAGCTCTGATGGGAGCCTAGTGAGATTTTAGCCAGCACCTGAGAGGCATCTCCAAAGCACAGAGAAGAGAGAGCTGTGCCTCCAGCAGAGTCAGCAGAGGTGCCTGAAGGTGTGGATTTAGTCAGGGAGGTGTGTTCAGTGATGGCATGGCATGCACCGCTGCAGGGAATCGCCCCACACCCTGGAGCAGGGACACTGAAGGAGACTCTCAGCTTTCCAGAAAAATAACGACAGCCATAAGCAGATGTTGAGCTTTGCATTGCAGAGCAAAGCTTGCAGATGTGGCAGTTTAGAGGCTTTGGACCCAGAAGGCATAAAAGAAAGAATCCCACAGGTTCATTTAGGAAGGAAAAGCAAGGATAAGGTGGTGGGAGGCAGGAAGAGGAGAGTGGAAAAAAATAGAGATTTTTGTAGGTTTTAAAGCCAGCTTTGATCTCGTGTGGCCTGATTCATAACCCTTGCATGCCAGGTGTTGGCAGCCACAGCACTTCTGGATCCCACCAGCAGAAGAGTGGAAGTGGTGGCTAGGGGAAACACATGCTAAATTTCATAGTCAGCAAGCAGGGAGGAGGCAGAAGCGTGCTATAATTTATTGGAACCTAAAAATAACACCTACAAAGAGAAATGAGGTAATTTCTAGCTCCAACTCTTAAAAATGAAAAATATAGCTCTGTGAATGTCATTGATGACAAGTCCATAGGATCTTCCATTCTTTAGTTGTAAGAGGAAATCCTCACTGAAAAAGTACCACCTCTGCATTATACAGAGATGGTTAACAAAATTCTAACAGTGAGTCTCTAAATACCACCCTGTCATTGCATCAATCCCTAAAGAACCTCGTAACATGCCGTGCTTAGTAGCATTTTGTGCCTTATGATAAATGCAGAAGCATCTATTGTTTTGTTTATGATCTTCTACATAAACCTAAACCCAAGCAGATCACTCTCAGCTTAATGACCAGGAAACATCCCAGACTCATGCCCCATGCTCCTGTGCACATTTACTCATCAGGAAGAAGGAAACAGTTGCCTTGGACGGTCTCATTAATTAGGTCCTAGGCAAACAATCAAGTCATTGTGGTGCCTTGGCAAGCACCGCGCCTCACCCGAGCCATCGCGTGCGCGCTCTCGGCTTGCAGGAAGACATTAAGGAAAAAAATGGATTGGCCTGAACTTTCATGTGCATCTGTGGGTTTCCCAATGATCCAGCTAGCGTGTCTGAAGGAGTCACTGACCCTGCCCTCAGCGGCAGCAACCAGCTGCCCTTGCTCCAGCTGCCAGCTGAAGCAAGACTCACCTGTACTACGTGATACGTCCATCCAGGCTCTGCCACCTGGCTCTTGCCCAGGTCCTCGTCTAAAACCAAGATTTCTCCAGGCACATCTTTGCCCCTGATGGCAGAGAAAACCCTGGCAGTCTGCTGGCTCCTAGGTTTTATCTGCTGGAGAAATGAATCTGTTTCCTAAGGATTAAAAACTGTAAATAAAACCCGTGTTTGACTACACCATCATAGTCAGAGACACGTTAGCCAAGGTGACAGCTGATAGCAATCTGCTTGTACAGCAACCCCAATGGGATTTCTGAGTGCATCTCTCTTCTCTGTCTTCCTCTCTATCAGGGAGTGGTAGGAGTGGTATCTTCCATGAGATCCTGCAGGGAATCACAAAATGAGAACATGTTCTCCTTAGCTCTATCAGCTGCAGTAAACCCCTTGACAACTGTGTTACAGGCCTTTGTTCACATAAAGCAAACACAGTCCTAATAACAGTCCCCCTCAGAGCTAGAGGTATTCATCTGCGTTGTCAGCTTGAGCAAGCTTTGACACTGCCACTTTCTAGCACTGGCAGTACTTAATTTAGAAACCTCCAGCCTCAAAAGCTTTAAAACATGTCTTGTTACGGAGCCACAGGCACATATCCTGCCATCCTGAGCTGGCCTGGCTCCATGAGGCCCAGGAGGGCTCAGTAGCCTGGGGGCAGAGGACTCAGCCTTGTGGCTGCCTCTTGCAACTTCTGCCTGCGCAGCAGCATTAAAACCCATCTCCCATTACATGAAGAAATGCAGGAGGGGTGAGTTCTTCAGTCCCCATCAGTGGTGGCCCATTTCCCTCTCTCTACACTCTGGTGTACAAAGCAGAACCATGGAGGGTTGGTACAAACATTGCTATAAAGGGATGTGGGCTGCAACTGGATTTGAAATTAATTTAGGGCTTCAATTCCCTGTATTCCCCTACAACAGCTGGAATTCCTTCCTGGGCTCTGTTACCAGGGTCTGTTGCAGGAGGACCTCAAAGGGGTGACTGGGTTCTCCACGATGTGCAGCGCACGCATTCCCTCACACTGTGTGTGGCTACTGGCACCTTTAGTTCCCCTTTATCCACCATTATTTTTAATATGCCCCTTGAATGTGTGCTTCCAAACCAAGGTGGCTAATTTTCAAGGTGCAATTACGTGCTCTCATCGTCCACAACAGAATCCTCTCCTTGGTAAGGACAAAACAATTGCAATCATTTGAGCTTCACAGCCAGGCTGCCAGGCAGAGCAGGGATCCTAAACCAGGTCTCTCTGAGCCTGGGGCAGATGCCCGTTCTCCAGCCACCTTATCTAATTATAATCTCTCTCATGGGCTGTGGTGTCTCCATCAAATGCAATTGAATTAATTTTCTCCTGAAACAGCTCATCTAAAGAGAGGCTGCTTGATGCCAGATGCAGAGCCCGGGCGTTTCTCTTCACTGTGCGTGCCATCATGCCAGCCTTTTTCCTGGGCAGAGGCATCCGCTCCGGTTCTCCCATCGCCCATGCAAAGCTTCCAGCACAGCAGCTGGAAATTTGTTTTCCTGGAGTACAGCAAATGTGAAGGAACAAGCCCCAAAAGGAGAGGCAATGCCTGAAAGCCAGCATAAAAGCCTAGCCTACGGCAGGTGGGCAGCAGGACACGTCACCATGGGATGAGTTTGTGGAAATCGGTGGTTCTCAGGTAAGTGAGAGAGGGCAGGCACATGGTCTGGCTTCTGGGAACCAGTGGGAGCTCCTTGTAGATGCCTCTTGGCATTAGTCAAAGGGTTCCCTTATTTTCTCTCATAACTGTCCTCTTTTCTTGCCCTTTTCCCATGTACAAATGTTCCTTAAAATGAGACACGCTTGTCCATGGAATTACTGGAGATACAGGTGCCAGAGAATGAGACCTTTTCATTAGCAGTCAGTCATACAAAAACTTGCTTTCCTGGTTACTTTACCCCATGTAATTACACAGCAAAGCCCCGTTTAACATCTCACTAGGTAACGGCAACTTTCTGTTTCCAATCAGATTCATGTAAGAGTCACCCAGCCATTTTAAGAGATAATAGCTGTAATTAAGGTGTTTTTCGTGATGGGCTGCTATTATAACGTGGGAGATGGTTCTCTGATAGTCACATTGGCTGCATTAGTCACAACTGTTTTCATTGGTATTGACAGTAGTCTCTTGCCATACAAACAGAAAAGCAGGTTAATCAAAATATTGTGCTGGTTTACTACACTTTGAGCCCTTCTTTGGGGCTGATGCTCAATTCTTAGCTTTCAGTAGGAATAAAAAGCTGTTTTAGCAAGACATGCAGGCAACTTCACCCATGTTATTGAAAGCAATATTGTGAGAACAAGGGGAGAGAATTGTTTTCCTGAAAATAAAACTCTGGCAAAACTTAAATGCCACAATTTCTAAACATCTCCTCTGGTTCCAGTTTGGATGTTGGTGATGTGAGACTGCTTGAGCATGTTCAGACTGGGGCATGAGGTGAACATGAGGGTTCCTTATTCTGGGCATAAAAAATTTGCACAGACCAAGATGCAAGGTGGAAGTGTGAGCAGTTTTGGGTTTGCGAAGCTGGCTCAGGAAACTGGGGGGTCTCCAGTGGCACATCTCCATAGCGATGGCTAAGGATGAGCAGGCAGGTTGTTGAGGTTCAAAATGACAGGAGAAAAGTTTGTGTCTCAATACCATCATTTCCACTGCAACCAAAGAGGCTAAACGAGGCGTGGATTTGAGTTTAAAAGCCCTATAAATGTTCATTTTTCATGGGTATCAGTTCTACACAGTCAGCTGAATCTGTCAAAGGCAGCTTCTCCTGAACCAAGTTGCCATGGCAAGTCATCCAGAAAAAAAAATCTGTGTCAAGTGCCGAAATTGAGAAGGGCTGAGGTGAGCAGTGAGCATGATGGGAGCGCAGGGCATGATCTCATGTAACCCACGGTGAAAAGGCAGGGAAAGGAACAGCTTTGCTTTGAGGAAATTCACCAGCTGATTTCCAGGCTCAGCAATTTGCCAACTGAAGGAAAAACCAGCCACCTTAAGATTATACATTTGGGAGCACTATGCATATTGACCACTATGCTTGTGGCAGCTACATGTCTTTTGGAAATACAGCTCTGTAATATAAATCAGTTAAAACTGATTTCAGTGAATTTGTGTGCTATGAAGAAATAGAAGACTGTAACCCTTAGTCCCAGTTTTCTAGAGAAAAACCTGAAAATACCAAGGGAAAATATAATGCCAAACGTTTCATTCACTTTCTGCTTTCAATTCCTAGTTTCAATACCTAGTTAATGAGTTATTTAGGAGCTGCAGGCTCCTATGTAACATGTTCCCCCTCTACTCTGCCCTGGTCAGGCCCCAGTATTGTGTCCATTGTATTGTGGAGTATTGTGTCCATTTCTGGGCTCCTTGGGATAAAAAAAGACAGGGACCTCCTGGAGAGAGTCCAGAGAAGGGCTACGAAGATGATTAAGGGCCTGGAGCATCTATCCTATGAGGAAAGGCTGAGAGAGCTGGGGCTGTTCAGCCTTGAGAAGAGAAGACTAAGGGGGGACCTAATTAAAGTCTATAATTATCTTAAGCAGGGGATGCAGGGGGAATCAGCCAGCCCCTTTTCAGTGGTCTGTGGGGACAGGACAAGGGGCAATGGCTGCAAGTTGGAGCACAGGAAGTTCCGCACCAACATGGGGAGGAACTTTTTCCCAGTGAGGGTGCCAGAGCCCTGGCACAGGCTGCCCAGGGAGGTGGTGGAGTCTCCTTCTCTGGAGATATTCAAGACCCATCTGGACGCCTGTCTGTGCAGTATGAGCTGGGGAGCTGCTTTGGCAGGGGGGTTGGACCCGATGATCTCTGGAGGTCCCTTCCAACCCCTACAACTCTGTGATCCTGTGATATCCACAGAACTTTGTTGGCAGGTTTTTGAGTGACATTTTGAACACCTCCAAACCTTCCTTGCATATCTTCACTGTATTTCCAGCATGGAAGCCATGATGGTGTATAAATGTTTTTGGCATTGCAGGCAAGATATTTTCATATAATTTTTGTAAAACAGGTATTTCTGTGTAACCAGCCAAATGTGAACTAGCATCTCATATTTTGATGCATTAAATCTCACACCACACATTAAAATACTCTTTAAATTTGCAAAATGCCCAATAGGTAGGTTTCATCAAAATGTACTGCCTGTCTATGTATCTATAGCAGCTTGAAGGGATGAAATCACCAGAGCCTGAGACCAAAGGGCAGGCAAGGAACATGTCTTCTCCACAGGAGGTCTGAAAATGCCTGCCTCCTGCAATAACACTGACTTTTAGAGGCTAGAGGGTTGTGAGGCCATGGCTGGTTAATAATTGCCTTGCTGACCTTTGTAACAATGGCTCATATCCCACTGCATCTCCTGACATTTTGTTTTGCTTACTGGGGACTTGCAGCTCACTTGGGCTGGAGTCCCACCGGGGTAGGGCTCTCTCCTTTGGTCCCTGCAAATGGGGTAGTACGTGTGCCTGTTTTCCTGCTTGCTAGTCTTTGCTCTGGACACAAAAGAGATAGACTCACGGGAATGCAAAGCTTAATACATTTTTAAAAATAACAACCAAAAAAATCCCCTCTTCTGAGTCCTGAATATAAACTTTTAACCTATGATTCCCAAGTTACCTTTTCCCTAATGTTTTGGAAAATGCTCTTTTAAACTCACTCACTGAAAGGAACACCCTTTTTTTTAAAGCTGATAAAGTTACTTGTGTGAGTGTGCAGAGAGGGAGGCTTCAGCAAACTCAGCATTAAAAAAGAAAATAGTCCCAGATCCAAATCTTGATTTGATTCAAACATAGCACTTAGATCTACAGGAATCAGACATTAAGTGTGTCAGCCTGGTTTGCTTTTGGCTGTGGACCTGGAGATGTAACAAATCAGCATCACCATGGTGAAGATGATAAACTGACAGGACAGTTTATATGTCAGGAGGATGGAGCCAGGCTCTTCTCAGTGATGGCCAGTGATAGGACAAGGGGCAACGGGTGCAAACCGGAGCACAGGAAGTTCCATGTGAACATAAGGAGAAACTTTTTCCCAGTGAGGGTGACAGAGCACTGGCAGAGGCTGCCCAGAGAGGTTGTGGAGTCTCCTTCTCTGGAGACATTCAAAACCTGCCTGGACAAGCTCCTGTGTGATTTAGTCTAGGTGATCCTGCTCTGGCGGGGGGATTGGACTAGATGATCTTTTGAGGTCCCTTCCAACTCCTAATGTTCTGTGATTCTGTGATTTGTACAAAAAGAAGCAGAACTCATTCTGACACTGACAAACTGAAGTTTAAGAAAATAATAATAACAACGAGAATGATATAAGTACTAAAAGAAGAGAGAGAAAGAGAAGAATATACTTAAAGGCATAATTATTTTGGAAGTACAATGAAAAGATGGTTGGTGATGCACTGAGCACTTGTTCTGTCTGTCATCTTATCATCTGCATGAATAGAAAATAAGCACGTCCCTAAAGTTGTTTATGTTCTTAAGCACTTCACTGATTCACCATCTCCATCTCCATTTGTGTTGCCCAATGGTAATTTCTGATTAATTTCTATAAAACTGTCTATAAAGAGAGTGGTTTATTGTACAGCCTTGTACAAAGAACATGACCAGAAAGACACTTGTGGTGTCAAATCTGGGTTTCTAATGTGTAGCAGACATAAATGTTGAAATGTGCAGGGGGTTTGACAACAACCCTTCCTCTGCAGTTTTCTCTTTGGAAATAAAGACAGAGTTATTAGGGCATGACAGTGTAGGCACAGGACTTTCTGACTATGCAGTCATAGAATGTGTAAGGTTGGAAGGGACCTTTAAAGGTTATCTAGTCCAACCCCCCTGCAGCAAGCAGGGATATCTTCACTAGAGCATGTTGCTGAGAGCCCCATCAAGCCTGACCTTGAATATCTCCAGGGATGGGGCTTCCACTACGTCTCAGGGCAATCCCTGTTCCAGTGGTCTACCAATCTCATATTAAAGATCCCCTTTTCTAGTTTAAAACCATCACCCCTCATTCTATTGCTACATGCCCTTGCGAGCAGTTCTTCCCTAGCTTTCTTATAGGCACCTTGCAGGTACTAGAAGGCTGATATAAAGTCACCTTGGAGCCTTCTCTTCTCCAAGCTGAACAAGCCCAGGAGCTTAGGAGAGGTGCTCCAGCCCTTTGATAATTTTTGTGGCCCTCCTCTGGACAAGCTCCAACAGGTCCATGTCCTTGTTGTGTTGAGGACTCCAAAGCTGGACTCAGTACTCCAGGTGAGGTCTACACCAGAGTAGATTAGAGGGGAAGAATCCCCTCTCTTGATCTGCTGGCCACACTTCTTTTGATGCAGCCCAGGATACAGTTGGCTTTTTGGGCTTCAGATGCACATTGGTGGCTCATTTCCAGCTTCTCATCCACAAGTATTTCCAAGTCCTTTTCCTCAGGGCTGCTTTCAAGCACATCATCTCCTAACCTATATGGATAATGGGGATTGTCCCAACCCAGGTGCAGGACCCTGCACTTGGCTTTGTAGAACCTCATGAGGTTCACATGGGCCCACTCCTCCAGCCTGTCCAGGTCCCTCTGGATGGTATCCTGTACCTCTGGCACATTAACTTCACCACTCACCTTGGTGTCATCAGCAGATCTGCTGAGGGTGCACTCAATCCCACTGGCAATTTCATTAATAAAGATATTAAACTGCACTGGCCCCAGCACAGACCATAGAGGAACTCTGCTTGTAACCATCTTCCAACTGGACTTGGAGCCATTGACCACCACTGGATGTGACCATCCAGCCAATTCCTTACCCACTGAACAGTCCACCCATCAAATCCATACCTTTCCAACTTAGAGAGAAGGATGTGGCAGGGGACCGTGTCAAAGGCCTTGGAATAGGGAAGCATGTGGCACAAATGCTGCTGCTGCCATTAGGCTCCAGGATCACACTCATGGTCTGGGAGTGACTATAGAATCCTAGAATCACAGAATGTGTCAGGTTGGAAGGGATCCTTGAAGGCCATCTGGTTCAACCCCCCTGTAGCAAGCAGGGACACCTTTAACTAGATCAGGTTGCTCAGAAGCTTTAAGTTCAGTGGAGGTTATAAATATTTACTAACTCTTAATGGACTTAAAAAAAAATAAGCATGTGCTTAAGAGCTCGGCTTTCAGTAGGCCTCTGTCCATCCAGCTTTTCAGTCTGTGGAAACGCTGTGTATTATTGTTTCAGTCTGGCTCAGGGGGAAAGGCTGACAGGCATCACAAAACCTCCTGCCCTTTTGTGTGCTTTACATAAAGTGGCTGCAGTGTACGGCCTGCCAGTTTGGGGCAGGAGGCTTTCTGTACACAACACATCAGCTCGCCGCGTGCCGGTAACTGCCGGTTTTATTTCCACACAAACACACGGCCGTCCATCAGTACTTGCAATGCACAGACAAAGCTTTGCGAGGCTCACCAAAATAACTGGCTTCACACATAAGGCGACCATCAGAAACACTGAGTAGCTGCACTCTGAGAGCACTGACGGGATGGTTTTAAGGACATTCTTGTCCCTATCCTAGGGGACAGGGGCAGGTCAGCTTTTCAGGGAGGAGGGGAGGGAGCAGGAGTAAAACAGCAGCCCCTTTTCTGAGCAGCTGGTGTGCTGGTGGGCAGAGACATTGCTAAGGGGACCCACAAGCAAGTGGTGGCAGTGAGCGAACACCACAAAGGGAGTGGTGGAGCGGGGAGGCCCTCCATGGGAATCCCATTGAGCCACATCATCATGCGGCCGGTCTCCAGCCCAGCGTCGCGGTGCCCCTGCTCCCCACCGCTCATGCAGCAGCACGGACACATTTCTACGAGGAGCAGCAGGCAAATGTCACAAGGGGAACACAACCACGAGCACTCTCCCGGCTATGGGTTCATTTTAAGCCCAAGACACAAAGCCAGTTCAGATTTCTGAATCTTCCCATCCTTGTTCACGTCGCAGTGGTTGAGCAGGATCTGGCGGAACTTGTCCAGGTCCACCCCGCTAATGCTGGGCTGCAGACAGAAGAGAAAAACGATGCTGAGAGAGAAAACAGCTCTGGATTACCTCAGCCCTGGAAGGCAGCAGGCTGTGCAGCGACAGGGAAATCCACCTGGCCAGGAGAGACCAAATGGCTTGACCCCAGGACAGCTCATACGAGGTGAGGAAGTGAAGAGAGAATGGAGAAAGGATGCCCTGCAACCCAGAAGAGGTCTGGGACTGTGAGTAGCAGTAAGGAAATGCAACATGATTTTTGTGGTTAGTCAAGGCCATCAATATCTGACCTGTATCAAGGAAAAATATGGAGAAAGTTGTGTGATACAGATTACTGCACTGCTGGACCTGTGCTTTCATCTCATTTCCTCTCTTAAACCTGCTACATGAGGAGTGATGTGGCATTTTTTTCAGCAGGCTTCTATTTTACTGGCTAGCCAGCAACTGAAGAATACCTTCAGTGGGTTAAATGAACACTAAAGGCACACTTTACAGGCTGCGCTGTCTCTGTATGCTCCTAATGCCATACCGCTTCCCCTGCTTCCTGCTTCCTCGGGAGACTGAATTCAGATGCACAGCTTGCAGTGCCCAAGGATGATGCTTGATGAAGGTCCTTAGGGAAAGTACGACCTTTGCCTCTTTGGACACATGCACAGAGCACAAATCCAACATCCTGCTGGTCCTCACACCATCCCCTACACTTGCCCATTATGCACATGCACAGGCAGCCATCAGCATACAGTTGCAGTCCCTGCTCTCCGCTAACCGGACATGGGAGCACCGGCATCCCCACAGCAGGTCACGTTGTGTGGAAACACAGCAGCCCAGGCTCAGAGGGAGCCAAAGCCCAGAGTGCATTTAGAGCAAAGACTGTATCATGGGCTGCACCCGGAAAATCAAGGTAATTCAGTGCAGATGGAGTCTGCTGTCTGTAAGGAACTGGTGACACACTGGGCACAGTATTTTTGATCAGAGGTAGAGCTTGAGACGTGTTCGATTGTGGGCCTGTGATGAGTTAATGAACCGTGATGTCATGCTGGTGAGGACCACATTCACAGTGAAAACAGAAGAATGAACTTGTGATGCTTGATGCACATCCATCAGATTGTGATGCTGCAACATCTGCCTAATCCAGACTACAAGACAGAACAAACCTTTCTTAAATACAGATGCTTGAGTGAAGGTGTATTAATTTGTTAGGCAGAATTTCTGTGATACAGTGACATGCTCTGCAGCGTTTATGCTGAGATGATGGCATTCATTTCTTCTGCACATCAAAGTGAAATATGACTCTACTTTCTTAAAAGCCTCTCTATTTACATTACTTTACAAAACTAATAACATTCCTCTTGGAAATGCAGGGTATTAATAAATAGAAAGAGCCATGAAACTACCTGGACCAGTTCCATCATGTCTTTGACAAAACCATCCACTTCTGGGCCTTCAAGTGCTCCTGTTTTGCTCTGAAAGATGGAAGAAATATCAAAATGCTCCAGTAAGTAAAAAACACATCAACATTTACTGGTCAGTATTTCCACCTGGTCACTGAGATTTATAGTGTAAAGATCATAGAATCATAGAGGGGTTTGTGTTGGAAAGGACCTCCAAGCCCATCCAGTTCCAACCTCCTGCCATGGGCAGGGACACCCTCCCCTAGACCAGCTTGCCCAATGCCTCATCCAACCTGGCCTTGAACACTGCCAGGGAGTGGGCAGCCACAGCTTCTCTGGGCAGCCTGTGCCAGGGTCTCACCATCCTCACAGGGAAGAATTTCTTCCATACATCTATTATCTAAGTTCCCTTCCTTTTTCCCAACCCATGTCTTCCCATCAAAAAGAAGGAACCTCTCCCACCACAACTTCTCTGAGCATCACTCCCCTTTGTTCCCACCTCAATCTCCAGCCTGGCACCTGGGCCCCTCTGGCCCTTGGGTTCAGGCCCTACGTGACCCCCACCCAGCACCCAGCAGGAAGAAGTCTTGGCCATGTATGTTAGATCTGTGTCATTTAAAGACCACAAGAAAACAGCCTTTGGGACTCACAACATCATAGTGTGCAAAGATCTTCTCAAAATCTCTCTTCCTTTCTTCCGTGCTGCAAGCCTGCATGTGGAGAGGACAAGCAAATTGCAAAGAAAAAAGAAAAACATTCAAGTTTGGGCCCAGGTTATCTCTGGTGAGAGAGATGGATCCAAAAAGAGCACTACTTACATCCATTTTAAACTGAAGAAGAAAATTTTCCTGGAGCGCCAGAATCCTGAATGGAGAGATTTCAATTACCATCATTCTGCTTTATCATCTACATACAAACTATTCCCAAGTCCCCTGGTTCGTAAAGCAAAGGGATTTTTAGATTAGAGGCCTTTAACAGAGAAAACCTCCTGTGGGGTTATTTAGGGAGGGCTGCTGTGGGAACACAAGCGTCCCTTCCTGTCTGACAGGGGATGGCGGGCACCCTTTGGCTCAAGGCAAATGTCTTTCTTAGCATCATCCCTTGTCTCAGGGTATTTCTGGTGGTCCAGCACAATGGAAGAGGTCAGCCTCTGGAGGAAGAGCTACCAGACAATAATTCCTTGCAGCTGGATTGCTGCGCTGCAGTGAAGGAGAGAGTAATTTATTGTTGGCTTTTAGGGGGAGAATTGGTGGTTGTAAAAGCAAAGGACAAAGTAATCCTGGCCTGAGCACCAAGACTGGCCAAATTCCTCTCTCCTTGACAAGCCACTCACAGCACCAATAAAAGCTTCTCTCTCTCCAGCTGCTCTGCTAACCCCAAGGTTTTCAGAGCTCATGCCACTGGGCATGCTGAGCTGTGTCTGCACACGGAGGGGTTTGGGGAGTGAGAAATGTGCTTAGACCAGAGGGGACAGGGAACCTCAGCTGGGCTCAGCTGGGAAGGGGGCTGTGGTGAACCATCTTTAAGAGGAAAATGCAAGAGGGTATCTCTTTTAGATACCCTCCCTTCTGCCTCTGCTTCTCTTCATATATTCAGTGGTCAAAGGGAACTGCTGCGATTTGTGTTGGCATTCGTCGTGATCCCAAGCAGAAAGCAACAGTGGCAAACCAGCCCTTCTCTCCTCTCATCCTCCAAAACAGTGTTTTAAGACTGTACCTGCACATTCAAAGTCCTGTCCGGTCATTGCACACACATTTACAGACAGAGCCATGCTCTCTGTATGCAGTGAGTATCACACACAAGCTATCAAGGTGTATATATATATATATATATCACACACAAGGTATCAAGGAGAAAAAAAGAGACAGAGTCCCACGACAGAGTTGCCAGCATCCTTCACAAGTCTCTTTTCATTCTCCTTGTCTCCCCAAATCCTTCCTTACTGCCTTTAGCAAACTCCTTTGTGGTGGCACTTTTATTCCTCAGACAAGCAGCAGAATTTCTTTGCACTCCCTGCTGCGTGCAGCGATGTGAAATAGATCCCTGCTGAAGGGGATTGCCATCCTTTTATTTTTGAGAAATGGTGCCACTGGCTTCTTCGCCACCTCCTGGGGAGCATCACAGAGGTAGCGTGGATCATGCCAGAAGGTGTTGGTGATGCACAAACAGGTCCTGGCATTCCTCACTGTCACCAGCTCTAGGTTCTTGGGCTATTGTGATGGGGATCTTGTGTTAGAGACCTGGGATACTTACGACAGAGTACCTAATTTAATTTGAAAGGAGGTAGGATTCAAATGTGTGTCCCCAGAGGGGGAAATCACCTTGCCTGGATCTGCCACCATGAGCTGTAACAATCCCATCAATATTATTAAAGCCTACCTTGCCAGATCATTCAGGTCCAGCCGTCCATCTTTGTTTTTGTCAAAGATTTTCATCTGAAAATCAAGAAGACCGACATAAAATGAGCAGGCTGTGAGAAGAGTACACATACAAAAAAGGGAGAGCCTCTGAACACTTCCAGTCTGACTCCATCCTTATCATTGACTGTTGCTGTGGCTGCTGAGTGCAGATGACACCTTCTGATAGACACTGAGGTCAGGGTTTTACGCTGCTAAAGCCAGTGGGCTTTGCTTGGCTCAAAGCCTGCCATTGGAAAGCACTAAGACAGGGAAGAAGGTTCAGGCTGCCAACGTCAAGAGGTTAATCTGTGTGAACAGAAAATTTATCCATTGCTTAATATTACCTTTTCCCTAATATGATCTTTTTGCAGAGTGACCATCAGGAATTATTTATTTGTTTGTTGCATCTGGTGCTGTGTTTCTCTGCAAGGCACAAAACCATCTATGGCAGGGAAAAAGGGGGAGATGTTTAATGGGTTGCAAACCTGAGTAATTCAAGGGTCAAAGTTCTAGAAGAAATGTATTCCACATTGTAGGGGGAAAGAGTAATATTTTTCTATGATGGGTTGCTATTCTTTGTCAGAATCTCAGTGATGGAATAGGCTTTAATATTACTTTCATGAATCTCATTTGCTTATTTAATGGTTATAAGTATCCAGGTCACTACAGGTCTTTGCTGTAATTAATTGCACACCTCCTGGAGAAGGCCCATATCAGTCCCCATCTCAGGAAGCTTAGAGATAGTTCAGCTCAACCCTGTGGGAGTTCCAGGGAGGGCCAGAAAGAGGTCCCAAACACTTTCCAGCAGTGAAACTGGGGCAGAGCCTCCAGACACATGCATGAGGAGAGGTGTTACCTGGAGAGCTGCAGTTTCTCAGGGAGCCCTTGCACAAACACAGTGCCTGGTTTGTCAGGGCTGCCTCCTCCCTGCCCCTTGCTTGAGGGCAGGCATCTGCACTGAGGGGAGGGAGCCTATGGTAACCCTTTATTGCACTGGGTTTAGCTAAGATTCTACAATGTGATTTTATTCTACTATTTATTCTGCAAAAATTACACTATTAAGGTTTGGGTGGGATTTTTGAAGAGTGCTTGGCATGGGCTTGCTGTTCTTCCCACTGAAAGACAGTATAAAACTCCTATGAACGAGGTAAGGCTCACATTGAGATCTTTGGATAAGTGACATCCCGAGAGCGTGGGTGCTCAGCAGCACAAGGAAAGCCAATTCCTGTTTCACTGGCCCCTGCCAAGCGTGTGCTCTGTGCAGAGCCACTAAATGGCAGAAGAAATACCTCTGAATCTTCCTTAGCCCCAGAGTTGGATGGGTGAATAAAGCTGCCAAGCTGTCCTGAGGATTTCTCTCAAGCTGGCTCAGTCCAAGTTGTACCTCTCTGGCTTATCTAACTTGTACTACGCTGCCTCCTGCCCCATCAGATATCCCACTGCAACACATGACTTTTCCCTGGGCTCTGCTGGGGCCACAGTGGGGCAAGGCTGGCTTCACTGGTGCCATGAAGAGGGAAATGTCCTTGCAAAGACATCCTCCTACTGCCAAGAGGGACAAAACCCTGAACTTTCAGTTCCTGGCTGATAAAGGAATTACTCTGCAGGCAATAGAAAATGGTTAATACTCCTTCTAGAAATAAATCATCCCAGATAAGCCCCTCTCCAAATGGGACATCAGTGCCTAGCCTGATTTTGTTTGTTGTGTGAGGAGAGAGGGAGATACCTCTACTGGCTCCCTTTTGCAGACTGTCTACCACACATGGCTTCGCAACACTCAGCTCACACTATTACTCTGAAAAATACTCCATAAACAAAGCTTCTGGAGGCAACCCCTGTTTACCCAGCTAGAGAAAATACCAGCTTTTGGTGATGATAATACCATAGTCCTCAGGCTCTACGGTAACTCAAGTGCTTTTGAAAATGTTGTTCTAAATCCCTCCAGTGAGGCCAGGGAGAAGCATTTGCTACCAGATGGTACAGTGGCATGCCTGGGCATGGTGTGAAGGGACAGAGTTCAGTGGGAAGTGTGGGGTGAAGCTCTCAAGGTCTCCTCTGCCTGGGACAGGGCAGCTCAGTAATTCAGATCCCATTAAAACACATTTAACAGCAGAGATAACGCTTTCTTTAGTGGAACACTCAATGAAAAGCAACACCCCCCAGCCACTTTGCTTCCTTTGCACCCTATCTTTGAGCTGACCATTAAACTTTGAGTAGACCGTGTCTACTCCCAGTTAACCAGCTCCCCTCTCTGACCTCCTTTGCTCAGCTTTGCTTCTGCACTACTGAGAGAGAATCTTTGTGTATTCTGATCGTTTCAACTTTTCCTGCAACAAGTATCCTGAATAAAATGTTTAAACATATGCAATGTTTTGATTGCCCATACCAGTCAACAGAAAGAAAAGTGGCGTCTGGGGGTTGGACTATAAGGTCTCCAGAGGTCCTTTCCAACCCCGATGATTCTGGCTGGCTGGGGGAGCTAGGCCAAGCTAATTCTTGTCAAATGACTTCCACATGAAAGATAGAAAACATGTAGGGAAGATGGAATAGTGTTCACTGAATTATTTCAGGAGCCACAGCTAATAAGATAGACTTAATCCTATTATCTGGACAACTGGAGCCCATACATGTCAATCTCAGGGTGCATTACTTGATAAAAGCCTGGGAGAATGTTCATTAATTAAAATGTCAAATTTGAGGCATGTGAGTGTTTGATCTGATCTGCTAATTGCAGACATAAGTACACTAAGAATGACAGAGGGTACCCGCTCCCTGTGACGAAGCGTACATCATAGGAGAAGATGATATTTGAAATCATTATGAGATTGTTTCTAATTTAAACTTTTGCCTTTACACACCATCTTAATACATTAAACTTGATGGATTTTCAGTTTACACTCTTGAAAGGTATATTTACGCTGCCAGGCTGATATGAAACATCTCAATGTGGTTAAGGATAAGGTCTGGCATGTTTGAATAGCACTCTGCTTGACTAAAAGCTTTGTTGCATCTAGCAGTATGCTTTATAAAATGATGCATTTATTTTACTGTCAGGCTACCCCCTGTATTTAAGTGTTTGCACAAATTAATTCACCAACATGTTAATGTCAGTGCACTAGGGAAGTCTCAGTTCTGCTTGGATGTAGTCCACACACACTGAAGACAGACAGAGTGAAAGTAGGAGCTGGGTTTGCAAAATAAGAATTGTTACATCGCCTCTTTTTTTCTTTAAGTGCAAAATCAAAATTGCCATTGGCTTTGAATTCAGTAAAGGAAATACCTCTGCTTTCCCAGCCCGGTGTTGTAAAGAAGGCCACCAAAACACCATGATATGACAAACATGAATGTGCTCTGAAGACCAATGTAAGATCATAAATCTGAATTATTTTTTGTGCCAGAGATAAGGAAAGAAGTGAACAACCAAAATAAGCAGTTCTGTGATCAGTGGACTCACTAGAGCCTGCTTTTAAACCTTCTCTGGTTCTGGTTCTCTGGGCATAGTCATAAAGTGTTTTATCCCTCAGGAGGGACACAGAAAGAACTGGCTCTTGCCTGACCTCCCACTCTCACAAATACATACATTGAGGGCATGTATAGCCAACAGCTGTAACTAAAATCAGCCAGTGAGTATGAAAGTTACAGAGGGTGTACAAGGACGTGCCCAAGCTGCAGGACTGCCTGTGGCACCTTTCCTTAGGGAAGGACAGGGACTGAAGGTTTTACAGAGCGACAGGAGGGCCCCCTGGAAAGGAAGTTACCATTGGGACAAAAGCTCAGTGCTCTGCCCAAACAGTTTGCCCATGTGATCTTGATGAGTTGTTTAGTGCAGGATTTCTAAGAGCATTTTGCTTCCTAAAAGACCAAGGCATTTTCTGCTGTGTTTTCAAAAGTACAGGCTGCTGACTTCTGGAGGTTTTGATCTTCAGAAACAAAGTTTGAGCTTAAATGGGATTTTCTGCTTCCTCTGGCTGATGCTGCAGTGAGTGTGGCACAAACCTGGAGGTGACAGCACTGCCAGGATTAAGTCTAGAAGAGACATGGAAGGCAGATTTGCCTCCATTGTGTTCGTCAGCTGTGTGCATCCTCTCTTTATTACACACAGCAAAGCAACGAGAGGGATCACACCAACCCAAAGCCAGGAGGAAGCTCTCCAGGGATGGGGAGTTCCTGTAGTGGTGGCTGGGGTTAGGAGATGTGATGATTGCAGTGTCAGTGCATCACTGTAAATGCACTCTCTTGGGAGGCATGGCATCCTTACAGAGTCACCTGGGAGGGAGACCAACATAGACCATTACCAGGAGAAGAGATGTACAAAGACTGATCCTTTAGGCAACCAGTCTTTTAGGATATACTTCATCTATAAATAATAGAAGCATAGAATCATAGAATGCATTGGGTTCTAAAGGACCTTTAAAGGTCATCTTGCCCAACCCCCTGCAGTAAGCAGGGTCATCTTCACTAGATCAGGTTGCTCAGAGCCCCATCAACCCTGAATATGTCCAGGGATGGGGCCTCCACCACCCCTCTGGGTGACTTGTTCCAGCAATCTACCACCCTCATACTGAAGAACCTTTTCCTAATATCCAACCTAAATCTACCCTTTTTGAGTTTAAAACCATTACCCCTCATCCTATTGCAACAGGCAATAGAAATATATATATATATGAAGTGTATATATATATTTATGTATACATGTATCTGTGTATGAAATATAGTAGCAATGGCACTGAGCACAGACAGATAGGTTTTCACAGCCAAAGAAGTGACCAGGCTGAGCCTCCAGCATTGTTCTCACAGAGAGGACAGACAGCAGCCACAAAACCACCAGAAACCCCCCAACATACAATAAGGGTGGTCCACAATGCATACTCATGGACACAGACCATCTTCGGGAAGAAGTCAACCTGTTCCCCTTTGCACTGAGAAGGTGAGGAGCCCTCAGCTGGTCAGCTGCAGGCTGGCATGAGGGCGCAGCGACTGCTTGGGTTATGGAGCTCAGCCTCCAGGAGAACCTTTGCAGATAAGCAGAGCAAACCCCTACAACATCACAGCTGGGAGGTTCCCTATTTTGACTTCTCTGGGGCTAAGATTTCATCCTCAGCCATCTCCATCTACTAACTTTCAAATGCTGTAAGCCATGGCTTGTCGAATTATTAGTCACTGAATTTGCATCATTGTCCCTCTAGAATTTTACCTTGTGGTGGGCAATGATGGTATGCTGGCTTTGGGGAGGTGGGGGTTAATCCTTTACAATTTGGTAAAGTATAACAAATTGAAGGACATTTTTATGCTCAGTCTGACATTATCAACACAAGGCAAGGCAAAAATTGGGTGTCAGTGTTGCGCGTGCAACCGCTTCAGCAGTAGGTGTAACTCGGCCTGCCGACGGTCGCCTCGGTAACGAGCAGGCCTTGCCTGCGGCTTGTAGACAGCGCGCTTACAAAATCGAAGTAGCATGCTGCTCTCTGGGCAGTGTTTCCATGGACAAGGTCATGCCAGGTGCAAAAGCCGAGTGAGAATTTTATCCTTACAGAAGAAAAAAGGACAAATACTTTATTTCATCAGAAGCGATGCCCTAAGCCCCGATCATACTCAGGCACTTAGGGTATCCTGCTGAAGTACGGAGCAGTGTGCACACACGGGTATGGAAGCTGTCACTCATGGCAACATGTTGTCAAACGCACACATGAGCTGGGTGTTGATGGCTGAAACTTCACCAGCACCCAGAAGCCTAATAATAGCATGACTTTGGGGGGCTGAAGGAAGGTGGGGAGGGCATGGGTGAGGTTCTTAGTACTGCTGTCATCCTCCACAGCCTCCTTCTCATCATGAAGCAGTAAGGGGGCAAGCTTTCATCTCTCCAGCTTGTGTTACTTCAGGAAAGTAGAATATTCTCACCATGTTGTCTAACAGGTCCATTTTCAGCTATGACCACCCAGTCCCCAGAAGCACACAGAGCAGGACTTCTGGAGCATCTTGTCCCGTCCTGGTGAAGCTCAGAGAAATACACAGGGCCTTGCTTCTGCCTCTGAGCACCTAGCTCCCTGCCAACAGCTCTTGGTCTATGCCCATGGGAAGACAACAAACCCACAGACTGTTTTCAAGGATTCAGAGCTGCATGTGGCTGTCTCATCTTCTCACGCAAGTTGGTGCATGTAAATACATATTAACACATACCTAATGACTGTTAATACAAACATACACACACACACAGAGGCATGAAAACTATCAAGAACTCTGCCCTCAAAGGGGCTTTCTCAGCACAGGGTTGCTACTTTAATTCCCTCATGAAGGGTCTTGAAAATTCAAATGTTCTTGTACATTGGCTACTTGGGTTTTTTCCAAGGGTTCATCACTTTTTCATCAGATCCCTGACCTATATCAGTGTTCTCTGATGAGGGGATGTCAAGCTTGGGAGTAAACAGAATGTCTCTTAGGAAATCACTTCTAAGCAATCTGAGAAAGTGATGCTCCTTTCTGGAGACAACCAATCTCTTCCAAAATAAATACTTTCTCCCTCTTCCAGCTTTTTCTAATGTGGTGTAAGGCCATTCATAGCAGCATAAGTAAGGGGCAAGTATTCATCATACTCTGGTCGGTATGATACCCGTTCTCACCTTTCACAAACTAAAGCTGCAAACACTCAGCACAGAACAATAAATTGCCTTTATTTTCCCCCCTCTACTTTGTACCTGGGCTAGCTTCTTTAAAGTGACAGCTTCTACCCCTACATCCGGAAGTCTCTAGGGTCCACTCAACATAGCAGTAGCTGCTTAAGATGTGTGCAGCTGGCTGTGGATGTACAGAGATGAGGGCAGAGATCCATAAATTCCTGGGGGGATAGATGGGTTTAGAGCTCCTTGAGACACAGCTTCTTTCAGCTGAATGTTATCGCAGTGACGTTTCAAAGCCCTGACTTGGATAGATGGGACACCCTGAGAGATCCTGGAGTTGTGTGCAACAGAAACAGGTCCTTGTCCCAAAAACCCTGCACTCTAAATGGAGAAAAGGGTGGGAGTAAAGTAATAGTGCAGAGAAATATAAGGATTTCCACCTTGCAGTAAAGGAATTGGTGCTGCTGGCTACTAGAGATGCAACTGAAAGTCTTTGAAAGCCTCAGGAATGAAATAGAATGCTCCTGCTCTGCAGCAAAGTATGTCAGGGCCACTGTCACCCTGATGACATACCACTGGTGATGGTGACAATTCCACTAGGACTGCACTTCAGCAGCTCCCTGCTCTGTGTAGAAAGCAGAGAGCTCTCATTGCCCCGGGTCTTGGCCTCATAACTTTGCTCTTGGCTCCTGAGTCACTTCCTCTCCCTTTTTAATCCAACACTTCCCTCCTTGTGATTCTGCCCTACCACTTCAAACAAGTTCCCATGTAATCACTTCAAGCAGAGTACCTGTGACCACGGCGACATACAGAATCCATATCCTCCATTTACAGCACCTCACGGGCCAAGATTGCACGAGTGGTCATTTCACACCCTGCCTTCGCTGTTGGCATCAGGTGTGTTTGCAAACATCCTTGATCTTCAGTTTATAGCAAAGAATCACAAGGGGAAAAAAAATCATCTGCCACATCCACATCATTTTCTAGCAGCAGTCAACATCCCCAATTCTTTTGTCATCACAGCTCCACAAATTTTTGTCCTCCCAAGCCAGCTTTGCATTTCAGATCATAGATTTCCCCAGGTATACCAAGCATCCCTTTTCCCAGATCAAATCTTATCCTGTAGCTCAGAGACTAAACTGCCTCTCCAAAGGTACATAAAGCCGATCTATTAAAAAAACACAGGGATAGAAACCAGACCTCTTGGCTGTCAGCCCCGGGCTGCATCACCAGACCACATCGATACCGAGCTGCACTGGGGCAGCAGCACTCACACATCTTCCTTGGGATATTACTGGAAAGGGAAAGAAGTTGGAGGAAATGAACCACCCAATGTCTACAACCTTCTGATCACTTTTTTTTCCCCAGCACCTGATCAGAGATTAGCCATTGAAGAAGGAAACCTTAATGGAGGAGCATAAAAGCTGTTTGCTACCTGCAGGCACTACCAGGAAGCTTTTTGTTCTAGCTGTAGTTTATGGGGTTTTATTGCTTTCAAGCTCTGCCAGTTGGAAAACAATTTCTGTAGCTTGTGTTCTTCTCCCTTCACTGTCTTATAAATATGAAAAGGGGGAGGGAGGGGGAAGTACATTTTTCTGTAATGATACAGTTTTCCCTTGGCTCTGAAGGGTCATATTTCTAGGTACAGATGCATCGTGCATACATAACATGGTGTTGCAAAATATGGGGGCAGCTCCTTCCTTGCTCACATACCAGGCTGTTTTTTAGGTACAAACACAGATTTTGTGCCAAGAATCAAGGCAGTCCCATCTGAAAATCATTTAGAAAATTGCAGTGGTGATGTCGGCTAGTGGAACTCAAATGATACCCTTGGGAATGACACCAGAAACTACTTGTGTTGTTGGGGAGTTTTTTCCTATTTCTTGTATTTAGATGGTTCAATATAATAACTTACTCTGAAATCCAGGTGTCTGATCTTAAACTTACACCAAATATTATGCTGCTGATAGCAGAATAAAAGCTGTATTGTGATAAAGCAGTGGAAGAGTTGAAGCTTTCAATCTCCCAGCCTTTCAGTGAAGTAGAAGGGAGTCAGAAAGGCTTGCTGGGCATCATAGAGCATGAGAGTCATATACCTGCATATTTTGGGAGCAAAAGGATTTTCTAGGAGGAAAGGAGCTGGAGATCTGGCTGAGGCTGAATGTACCCTGAAGGAGGATACACCTCAACTGCTTCTTTCAAAACAGATTTAGGGGTCAGTTTACTCTGGCGTAAAGTTGAGATGTTTTCTTACAATAAATGGTTCAACTCAAAGCAAAACCACCTGAAATGCTGTTCAGAACTGATACCCAGCGCAGTGCAAAGAAACAGCAGAGGCACATGCTAACTTTCCTCAGGGATCTCTTGGAGAAGATACACTTTTTAAGAAGGCATTTGCAGCCCTACAGACATTGACCCTGAAGGAGATTTTTAGGTTGTACTATAATCTAAGCAATATTAACACTGTCTTTTCTTACCATGGTATCAGTATATTCTTCCAGCTTTGCTTCAGCAACCATCTTGTTATGCTGCAAGAAGAGATCTCGCAGGAAATCCTGTAGTAAAGATGGAGACAAGTTTTAACCTTTAGAGTGAATTCAAGAAATAACAGTACAAAATTCAATCCAGATTTGGCAGGGTGACATGTTTCACATTCCTGATTAGCACTATTGTCTTCAATTTCACATAAAGTTCACATTTTTCTAGTTGAAATATACTTTTTTTTTCAAATAAATTTGAAAACAACCAAATTTCCCCAGAGCAGACATAATTAACACTCTAAAATACAAATATTTGCCATTCAGCAAGACGCTTGGGCATCAGGCTCACGGCTCTGGGGGTCACACAATGAAGGGTCCACCTGCTTGAGGGACACCAAGACCAGTGGTGTCATGAGACAAAGCAAGGGGGAAGCAGGACAGCAAGGCCAACAGCGGAGCGTCCTCCCTCCTGGCAAGGCCCTGCAGCTGTGCCAGAAGGCCAGCTCCATCCTTAAACTTGATGTGAACAACCTAGAAATGCCATTTGTCAAACACACAAAAAGGCAGCAGACTGATAAAGCCGATGGAAAGGCTCCTGTTGGCATCAGTGAGCTGTGGATCAAGCCAAAAGAGACTTGTTGGAATAACTTACTTTGAGCTCGCCGGCTGAAATAAATCCACTGCTATCAGCATCGTAACTGCGCCAGATCTGAATGGGGACAGATTGACAGGACCACATAAACATTGCAGTTAATCATCTGCTTGAGTGCTAGATCATCAAGATTCAAACCAGGGCTTCCATAATGAGCAAGCAGTTGCATTATCCAATATTTAATTAATTGTAGACAAAATAAAGGGAACTTCCCACACAAGAGCTCTGACTCGCATTTGGATGCTGTGCATGTGGCAGGCTGCTGTCACACACTTAATGCAGGCACACTGCCTATAAAAGGAAGAAAAGAGTGAGAAACCATTTCTTACCAAATTTGTACATCCAGCTTCTTTTAATTGCCCTCAGTTAAAGTCAAAGCTGGCCATTGTGACTGGAGAAGTCCCCAGTTTGGATTGTGAAATGAAAGTAACTGAAAGCAGTCTTGGAAATTCTGCACTGGGACACTTAAGGGGCAGAGAGTAGAGGGAGATTTGGAACAGTTAAGGAAAACTTGTGGGTTTGTGCTCCTCTGTTGCCCCAGCTTATAGAGGTTTCTATCCCACACCCTGCCAGGATAACACGTCAGGGTAAAATGGTTATAACGTTTTCCACCTGAACAGGTCAGAATGTGTTTTGCTTCCACAATAACCGCCTGTTTTCCATGTTGTGTTGTACAGAAGGTAGAAGTGTATGTATTGAAATGACTGTTCATATGCAAGGGGGAGGAGGCAGTGTGGAGATACAGACCCGCATGAATTCCACGCTGTTGTCCAGGGGAGTTTCCCGTCGAAAAAGCAGCAGAAAGTTCTCATCATCCGGCAAGATCATATTTGCAAGCTGGAAAAAAAAACCCCACACCACACCACAAACATTAAAAAAACCCAAGACAAACCCAAACAATGAAAGTAAAGATGTGAACAAACATGGATGGCTGCTGACCCAGTCTGGGAAGTACAAAGACAATTAAAGGGCTGGAGCATCTCCCCTATGAGGAAAGGCTGAATGAACTGGGGCTGTTCAGCCTGGAGAAAAGAAGGCTAAGAGAGGATCTTATTAATGTTTATAAAGTGTGGGATGTAGGGGAAATGGCCAGCCCCTTTTCAGTGGTCTGTGGAGACAGGACAAGGGGCAATGGCTGCAAGTTGGAGCACAGGAAGTTCCGCACCAACATGCGGAGGAACTTTTTCCCAGTGAGGGTGCCAGAGCCCTGGCACAGGCTGCCCAGGGGGGTGGTGGAGTCTCCTTCTCTGGAGATATTCAAGACCCATCTGGACGTCCACCTGTGTAACCTGTCCTAGGGAACCTGCTTTGGCAGGAGGGTTGGGCTTGATCTCTGGAGGTCTCTTCCAACCCCTACAATTCTGTAATTTTATGATTCTGTGAAGTACAAGCCAGGCAGGTTGTTGCCTGGAAGTAAACCCCAAACCAAGAGGTCTGGTCAATGTTGTACTCTGTGACTCACCATCCCCCACCCAGGCTCTATCTCCCAGGTCCCAATTATCCCTCTTTCTGTGAAAGAAATTCTGTGCTGGGGGGCAGAGGGAGGTACCTCTTGGATTTGCAAGCGTCCATCTGCAGTGACATCGTAGGCAGACATGAATTGCTCCTTCATCCTCTGAACTCTTTCTTCTGTGGTGGTGTTCTGCCATGGGGAAAACAACATGCACATGAAACCTCTCCACGCTCACAGGTAACAACCAGGAACGTCACATCATCACATTGAGGTGGCTAATGCTTCTAAAAGCCCACAAACACCACACCATGGATACATTTTTGGAAACTAGTGCTATGCATAGCTTTGTTGCAACTGAGCTTTCAGGTGGAAGACCACAGTTTTTCGAGATCCCAAAATATTTCAGTGATACCTGATTCTTTAGCTAACTGTTCCTGCTGCATCTCTGGTGTTTGGGTTTGTCTTGGTCTGTGTTACAGTGGTTTCCATGCTGCTCATTTGCATCTTGTGCTATTCAGGAAGACGTCCTTATCCTTGAACTAACTACATCCTTGTTAATTACCTGAAAGTTGCCAGTGGAGCTAGATTGTTGCTTATTATTGCCTGTCAACTGGTCCAAGACCTGTTACCAAGCCCTGTCAGTGTTTCTACTTTAATAGCATGAAATTTCAGGCAGTTTGTATTCCCTTTGCACATGCTCAACCTCATAATCAATTCAAACACAGTGAGGAGTTTTCAGGATTGGTCAGGTTATACATTTTGACAGGTGAAACACAATGCTAAAGTTCATCAGGTATGATTGCTTTTCCCCAGCTGTAACCGTCAGGTTATCTGCCCTGACCGGGCTACACAAAATACAACTTCTCCATCCTGGGGAAAGATTTCTGGTCAGATGAGCTTTGTGGTTGTGTTGGGAAGCCCAGCATTGCCCTCTGCATTGGCACTGAGCAAGTTCTGGCTTCTCTGCCAGCCTTGTGGGAGGTGGCCCTCTCTAGGAAGGAAAGGAGAGAGGAGGATAACCCAGGCTGGCAGTTGACATTCTTTTGTAGGATTTTTTTTACAAGAGAATACATTAGGTTCTTCCCTACCCCTGAAGAAAAGCACATCAAAGGATTTACCATCTCTACATCCAGGTGGAGTTAGGAGTATAACTGTGTTTTCCTGGGTCTTCCAACCCAGCTTCTCGTCCTTTCAGCTACTATTGTGGACCCATCAGGCTGCATGAACCCTTTCTTAATACCGTAACACAAGATCATGAAGGACTTTACTCAAATTTACTCAAATGCACATCTCAGGGCAGCCTGCCTGGCCGTCCAGAGGCCAAGCAATATAAACCCTACGCTTAGGAAAAGACGTTCCCCGTCACCCTGTCCTGGCAGGGTGAGTAAGAGGTGTGTATGGCTCTGCACAATGCCTGGACCACAGGTTTTTCACTGCCCTACGTGCTCGTTTAGGCCCCAACTCTGCAAAGCTTGAACTGGAGCAGTGATTTGTGCTGCTCTGCAAACAGTTGCACAGGGTAGGAGGTCTGTCCCCTCTGAGCAGATGTATTGGCCTGGGCTACACATGCGGCAGCTGCAGCTCACATTCTCACTTCAGATGGGTATCTGAAACTACCACACTGGGAACTGAACGCGCCTTACATCCCAAAACCTCCCTGGCCATACCCCCATACAGTAGCTGCCTGGTGAGGCCACTGGTTTCAGTCTGCTCTCAAGAGGTACTGCTGCACGGCCATCACTCAGCAGTGGCTGCCATGGTCAGCAACAGAGATGTAGTGACACATCAGGATGTCACAGGTGACATACGCAAGAAGAACATGAAACCTGTTCTGCTTAGGCTCGTTAAGCTGAAGTCTGTCTGTGCACCCACCTTGTCACCAGCTTTCTGCACACGTTTAGAAGTGACTGGTTTGTGCAGCCTTAACTTGCTGCTAGTAATAAGAGAAAAAATTATATCTGTAGGTCGACAGATGGGGGATAGTATGACTGATCATTTATAATGTATTTTAGTTTGCCTTCACCTGCCTTCAGAGCAGACTCAGAGCTCACGGGCACTTACCTGCACAAAGTCATTATGGGCTTACAGAGAAATCTTTAATAGCATTGTCAGCACAGAGGACCCTACACTGAAATCAAGGAAGAAAGAGTCAATTTGCTTTGATTCATAAATGTCAAGTCAAAATAACCAAGAAGGATCGCTGCTTAGAACAAAAACACTCTTCCATTGCTCCACTGCCTAGAGTAATACAGGACTAGGATGTTCCAGATGATGGAGGGATTTTTGTAGGACAGGTGGTGTGCATACCCTGGGGCGCATCCTTGTAGGGCACAGAGCCAAGGGCTGGTAGCTCCCAGTTAGGGGATGAAACACGCATCTGTGATCCTGTGGGGATGCACCCAGTGTGGCAGTTCCCTTCCTGGGGCTTGACATTGGCTTGAGCAGGTCACAGGACATGGCTGCAGGATGCTCCATCCTCACCATGGTGGCCAGAAAACTCTGTGGGTGGGTGGCACTCAGTGCTGGCCCCACAAGTGTAGGTGTTGGGGGCACAGCATGCCATTGAACAGGCACAGTCTTCTTTTCCTTCAGCTTTCAGACTCACCCTCGTGCTATTTAAATTCCCTTCTGATGGCACCTTGAACTTTGAGACACCTCCCTGGCGTTAGGCAAGCCTATCAGTTGCTGACTTCAATAGGCTTGCAAAGTACCCTGAAATTATCCTCCTCCATGCCCAGTGGGATAAGTTATTTCTGAAACGATAATCATAGCTGATATTTGAAAAGCATGTTGTGGAATTCAGACTAGTTGTTTGTTAAGAAAGCCATGGCTCAACTTCACGTCAGCTATTAACCAGCACTTCATTGAGCTTGGTGTGGCAGGAACATTGTTATCTGCATGAAAACAGGACTGCCTCCTTTTTTTTATTTTCCTTATTTTTAACTGATTTAAACTATGAGACACATCAAGTACAAATCCAAAGCATTTACAGGATTCACGCAACTCCAACAGGTTTTAGTCCAAGGGGTTACACCACAGTGGATTTTTCAAATTGGACAACCTGTCCCTATTCATAGATACTCTACTTACAAAACACAAAAGGCAATGGAGGAACATCAGGAGGAACAACCACATGTATCAGTACAGGCTGGGGATTGACCTGCTGGAGAAGAGCTCTGTGGAGGAGGACCAGGGGGTCCTGGTTGATGATAGGTTGGCTATGAGTCAGCAGTGTGCACTGGTGGCTAAGAGAGACAATGGGATCCTGGGGTGCATCAGGAGGAGTGTGGCCAGCAGGTCTAAGGAGGTGATCCTCCCCATCTACTCTGCCCTGGTCAGGCCCCACCTGGAGTATTGTGTCCAGTTCTGGGCTCCCTGGGATAAAACGGACAGGGATCTCCTGGAGAGAGTACAGAGAAGGGCTATGAAGATGATTAAGGGCCTGGAACATCTATCCTATGAGGAAAGGCTGAGAGAGCTGGGTCTGTTCAGCCTGGAGAGAAGAAGACTGAGGGGGGACCTAATCAATGTTTATAAATATCTTAAGTGTGGGGTGCAGGGGGAATTGGCCAGCCCCTTTTCAGTGGTCTGTGGGGACAGGACAAGGGGCAATGGCTGCAAGTTGGAGCACAGGAAGTTCCGCACCAACATGCGGAGGAACTTTTTCCCAGTGAGGGTGCCAGAGCCCTGGCACAGGCTGCCCAGGGGGGTGGTGGAGTCTCCATCTCTGGAGATATTCAAGACCCATCTGGACGCCTGTCTGTGCAGTATGAGCCAGGGAGCTGCTTTGGCAGGGGGGTTGGACCCGATGATCTCTCGAGGTCCCTTCCAACCCCTACAACTCTGTGATTCTGTGATTCTGTGATCTATTAAAACCCAACCCTCACTCCCAAAGAATACAAGCAAAGTAAAAGTTATTGCACGGACTTTCCCAAGGTGAACAATCAAGGCAAAAATCACCGCAAATTTTTACACTGTGCATGATACACCTTGCCTCTGGACCATTAGGCTTCAAAGACAACCTTTATGTTTACCAAAAAACCCCCTCACCCCAATTACAGATTATAAAAGCAGATCAAATAAGCCATGCTGTTTCAAGCAGAAAGCAAGGTTTTGGAGGCCTGATCTCCAAGGTGGTGCAGTCCAATGGCTTCCTCTGGTTGCCTTTCCATTCCAAAAACATCAAAAAGATCAGAAACAATCTCACATGCAGTCTACATGATGTGTTCCCCTTGTCCAAGCAAGGATATGAACTGCAGACTCCTGCTGTATTTGCTGACTCTGTAATTGGATTTTGGAGATCTGCAGCTTGTGGCAGTGCATCCTGGCCAGTGCAGCAGCCGCACTAGGAAGCTTGTGAGTGCTTCATCAGGAGCCTCATGCCTAGGCAAGGGCATGCTCCAGAAACAGAAGGAGAAGAGTGTTCAGGAAAAAATACTGTCTTAGGTAATACTCCAGGATTTATGGAGCCATGTTAAGATCCTACTAACCACACATGCTGTCCTTGCTCTAATTTCTACTGATGCGAAGTCCTGGGAGCCCCAGGAGAGCTTCAAGTGGGACCCGAACTGAAAGTGGGGAAATGAAGAGAGACCATATGGGGACCACTAAAATTTTGTAAAAGCCTTGTAGATACAGCAACCAATTCCAGTCACACAAGTATATTAAGCAGACCTTTTTTACTAGCGGTGCTTTGCACAGAGAAGATTCGGATATCCCTAAAAGGGACAAAATAACTATTTGTAGGTCAGAAGCAACAGCGGGGACAGTTTCTGCAGGCACAGCCTGAGCAGGGGTCCAGCAACAAGCCACTGGTGGAGGAGGGCACGTCTCACCCAGCCCTAGCTGTAGGTCAGCACAGCTGTTTTCATCAGAGCTGATGCTGTCTTGGCTATGTTGTCCATCTCGAGCACCAGACCCCTCCCCACTTCAAAGGCTGCCTAAGCTTTCTTAAGTGTTCGCTGCTTGGGCTAAAATTTTGCTGGCTTGTTAGCAGCTAGATAAAATTAATATTATTAAAATTTATTAAAAGAACTTTCCCTTTTGTGAAAGGTGAAGTGAATGCTGTTGCATCCTTTCTGGTAGCTGTGTGTATGGGGAGGCCCTTCTTGTCATCCCTCGTTTTCCCTGCTGCATGCACCTCCGTGACCTTCTGGAGGAGAATTTAATCAAGAGGTAATAGCCCTAATCACCAGAGGAACACAATTTCTCCCCCAGATTGCTGTCTACTTAAGGCAGAAACAGATAGAGAGATGCTTGCATTTAGCATCAATCAACACTGTAATGAAGAGAGCTTCCATGCCACAGTCAGAAAAGCATACCTGAACTAGCACTGGCCTCTGGTTTCGCTCACGGTTGGACTGAGGAAGAGTGTGGTTGCTGGAGTGCAAGTGCTTGGCTGGGAAGCGAGGAAGGGTCCTTTGCTGTGCTAGGTGCACCACATCAGAAGGAAACCCTCAGCAATGTCGTTCCTGATGCTAATTTAAAACAAAAAACTTCTCAACCCTCTGCTAATTTCCATAAATTATCATCTTTGTTGGACTATAATGATGATGATGGGAGCTAGCCTGGAACAGAGGGATAATTAACCCCTCTTCAGGTTGCTTCCTGGGAGCTGTAGAGCTTCAGCTGCCTTGGTCTCTCACAGGTTGGATGCTGCGAGGTTTCCATGAGCAGCTGCATGTTCTCGCTGTCCAGTCAAGGAAGAAATCCTTTCCACATACCATGAGGAGAAGGCAATGCCCATTTTGTCCTCATAAAAGTACACAGTTTAAAATATTGCTGTGGCTTAGTTCATACATTTGTCATGGTTAAGGAGTAAATTTCTGACTACTGATGCTATTCTGTGGAGTTTTGCAGAGAAAAGCTCCTGTGCTTCAAGTTGCTATAACTAATGAATTTTCTGCTTTCTCCTTTCTATGTCCAGTCTTTGTCCTCCCTTTTGCAAAAACCCTTTGGAAGTATTTAGCATAATAAAGGTAATCTGGCTTTTAAAAATGGAAAGGGTCACATGTTTGGGGTGGGTTTTTTTTAATCTCCACAGCATTTAATTTCTTTGTCATGGCTGGTTATGACTCTTTGGAAACCTCTCTGTAATCTGTCTTCTCTGTTAACCCATTCCTTTTATATTTTTGTGCTCCATGCTGCCTAATTAAATTTTTGCTCCTTAAGGAATCCATGTGCTTGGCAGCAGCTTCTCCTGATGAAAACACAACTGTGAGTCATTTGGGGGTTTCTTTTTGAGTGGGGGAGGTAAAAGGTGGTCCTTTTCATACTTGATGAAAGGGGATGTCTCATTTAATTCATGCTGATCGAGACAGTCATGTCATAATTTTTTTCTTTTCCTTCTTGACATGATTTTTGGAAGTGAGCCATTATATTGGTAAGGGTATAAAAATCAAGAAGAAACTAAATGTGACTATTAAAGGCTGTTTCTTGGGGGGAAAAGAAAATTTTAAAAAGAGGCTTATCAGAAAATGCTGACTTAAGCACATGTTTCTCCTAATAATGTTTCAGCCAAATTTGATAGAAGGGCAAAAGGTCCCTGAGATATCGTGTTCCTACAAGATCTTTGAAAATAAATTATGCCTGCCAAGAATGCTAGTTGGAAAAAAACCCAACACTCTACAACTATTGCCATGCCAAAAACCACACAGTGCAGACGGAAGGCCAGCCAAGAACAGGTGAGACATCAGTAAAATGCATTCTGACCTTGGAATACTGTCGGGGAAGACAGCAGGCCTTTGCTCTGATTTAGTCATACAGCACACGTACTCGTGTGCAAGGAGGGATGCAGAGTTCCATCCTGTCGCTTCCAAAATCAGCACATTCAACACGCAGCTGCTGTTGTTCCTGAGACCAGCCAGAGTCCAGGGACCCAGACTCTACCAACCAGCCTCCATCACATTGGAGACTATTCCAGGTGGCCTTGTGAGCCCTTTCTGAGCAGTGCTGTGCAGATACCCTGGGCTGTGAGAGGAAGGCCACCGGTGTGCCTGGGAACAAGCTGCCTCTCCTTCCATGCCAACCTGTGCTCCCACCACCAGCAGCATGGGTGGACACACTCAGGTGTCAGAGAAGATAGCAGCCTTGCTGGCGGCCTAGCTCTCTTCTCCCAAGATTTAGGCCCTGACAATATTCTTCTGTTCCCATGAGAGAGGAAAAGTTACTCATGCTGAGAGGATCCTAATAATCACATTCTCAAAACACAGCGGCCTTGCTGATAGGGGTACAGGCTGCCCTAAACCAAGAAGCAGTTATGGGAAGGCATTTGGGAGTAACAGGACAAATTAGGAGCCAACCGTAACAAGAGGGTCAAAACAGCAGGTGTGCAGGTGCTTTTAAGCATCAATGGTAAACTAAGGATGTTTAGCTATAACATAGGTTTATCAGAACTTGTTATAATTACTAACTAATCAATACGATGTGAACAGTGTGTGTAACCAACTAGCAGTTTTTTAGCTTGACACATTTACATTAATAAAGGTATATAATCTGTGTGATTTCACCTAATAAAATGGCTTCCTGGCTTCATGGCTTCACCTAAAATTCATATATTGAATTGCGTGTTGCGTGCCGGACGCCAGAGAAGATGAACATTTTTCAGCCAAACATTTCTTCTATAAATCCCCTAGCAATAAATGAATCACATGAAGGACTTCATTTCACCCATGTGGATTGGATTGCCTGCATTAGCATGGGATTTCACCCTGCATGGGATTTCACTCTGGGTCAACTTGTTCAGGCCCATCTTGCTTATTTAACTGCAGTGCTACCACTTGAGAATTTGGCCCTGTATTTTGGTTAGGATTTACTAAAATCCTGCATGCTACAGTAGATGAGCGCTTACCCTGTCATCCCTTGTTGTGTTTTGGTGCTTTTTTTAGCTCTCACCAGCATATATGTGGGAAATATTTTCTCATGCAGAAGACATCAGCATCTAACAAAGACTAGTACAGTCTTCCCTGTGCCGTTGTGATTTTGTGGCTGGTCTTTGGGCAGGTTCTTTGTTCTGCCCTTTCCGCTAGGATGAAAGGGTTTTGACATGCCATTGGGCAATGACAGCACATTGTGTCTGCTTTTCCCACAGCCGTGTTGAGTTTGCATTTAGAGCTACTTCCAGGTGCTTGCAGAGCCCTGCCTGAATGTGGACAAATGGGAATAGGAACTGGTCAGGCTAATCAAGGCTGACAAAAAACACACCTTAAGAAATAACTGGATTTGACACAGAACCACAGATGGGATTGGGCTGGACCTCAAAGCCCATCCAGTTCCAAACCCCCCTGTCATGGGCAGGGGCACCTTCCCCTAGACCAAAGCCCCATCCAACCTGGCCTTGAACACTGCCAGGGAGGGGGCAGCCACAGCTTCCCTGGGCAGCCTATGCCAGGGCCTCACCACCCTCACAGGGAAGGATTTCTTCCTTGTGTCTAAATAATCAGGATCAACGCTGGGTTTAGATTTATAAGCTAGTCTGGAGGAGGATGTATGATGAATGCTTTGTGCTAGGGGTCTTCTTGCTGTTGACCCACGGACTTGTTGACCAGAAACCTGCTCTGTGATCCTGGGTGTCCAGAGGTGGTAAAACATAGGGGAAGTCTGCTTTGGATGGCTTTGAGGCTGTCTGGTATTTTGTCCATTAAATTTTGTTTGAAGGAGTAGCTACTGCATTCCTGACACTGTTAAGAGTTTAGCTACACAACACATTGTGCAAGGCAAGGGTGAAGTGCAAGAGTAGCTGGAGGCTGATCATCTTCTTTGGAGGTAAAAAGCAGAAGCAAATCCTTTATGGCTATTCAGGGTGAGCTCCTCAAAATTAACTCCAGTCCCTTCCAGTCATAACTACCCAGGTGGTTTGGGGGCAGGGGGATTATAACAAGGCTGATATCTGTCTTGCTGATACCTGTCAAATTTGCACTTTAAAATTTTTTACACTCCAGCTGGTGTTTGCTCTGTGGGGCCTGCAGAGACCTTCTGGCTGCTTCTTGCAGACGCCACCCCTGCAGCCCCCTCTTCCACCAAAACCCTGCCACGCAAAACTGTAACACTTACACACTTAAGAGTCAGGTGAGGACAACTGACTTTTTTCTGAAAGTCTTCTGCTGAATTGGAGTGTAATTTAAGCAAACTGAAATACCTGTCAGTGAGAACCACACAAGCATAATGTTAACATGCATTGCCCTCTCTAGCTACCCACACATCACTGATGCTATGAAAACTTTCAGTAATCCAAACCCCAAGTTTATAACCATTCATCTATGAACCTCTTTTTGTCTAATTATTACAAGAATATGCATAAAGTTTCATTAGAACTATAGAAAGGAGCCAGCAGGGAAGTTCCTAAATGCCTCTGTACAGAAAGAAAGATGTATAGCAATTCAGGAGAGGAATGCAGGGGCTGTATTCTCTGTTCCAATAAAATTTCTTCTTCAATGCTCAAAGAAACTGTCCTTTTTGTGAAGTTTTCATCTCAGTATAAAAACTCAGAGAAGATGCATGGAAAGGTGTCCATAATGTAGAAGAAAGGGTTTGATGAGCGAGCAGAAGAGGATACAGGCAGCTCACAGCAGCCGTGCAGCCGCAGGTTGGAAGCTGGAGGCTGAAATGGTCCAAGAGAAATCACAGGAGTAAAATGGCAGCAGATGGAAATGACAGTGGTTCAAAAACCTGCACTGTTATTTGGCTGACTTATCCTTGAGTCTGCCTTATAGCCCTGAACAAAACCAAGCTCAGAAGCCCCTCCAGCCAGTGGAGAATTTATATAAATTTCAGTCCATCAGTGCCATAAATCCTCTATGTTTTGCTGAAGCCTTATTTGTGTGCAGCACAAAGGTGGAAATGGAAGGCATTTTCTTAGAGATAGGACAGGGTAGGATAGGATAGAAGATTTCAGTTGGAAGATACCTACAACGATCATCTAGTCCAATTGCCTGACCAATTCAGGGCTGACCAAAAATTGAAGCATGATGTGAAGGGCACTGTCCAAACGCCTCCAGCAATCCCCCACTGCTCTCCCAGGCAGAGAGCAGTGCCTGGGATTTGGGCTGGTTTATTGTAGGTCTACTTTTGTTGAGAAGTTTTCCCTTTCCCTCCCCTCCCAAAAAAGTTCTTAATGGTTTAATAAAAGATGCTGAATTAGCCTTGCTCACTGGGTGGTATTTCAAGTTTCCTTCCTCACTCAGAGCCATCAGGAAGAGCTGTGCCTCTCAGCTTTCTGACGGGCTCCCTTTTGCATTGTTTTCCCAGCTGTTCCCATCCCCTGGCATTTAGTGTCAGCTGGGGATGCTGCAGAGTAGCTGAAGAATGAAAACAGAGCTGTAGGACTACAGTGGTCATTAAGAAAAATAACAGCTTAGAGAGCGCGGGCTGGAAAAATGTAATTATGAAGCCGCTCGCTATTCAAGCAGAGACAACTTCCAGTGCTGATAACATTGTTTATCACTGGCATAGTGCTTCAGACACAGTCACTAATTAATCCTTGCAACAGATCTGGAGGTTATGCCAGTGGGTATTACTGTCTCCCCCTTTCGTAAGAGCCTAAAGAAGTAAAGGTCAAAGCAAGTGCTAAACCAGAGATGCTCAGTCCCAGCTCTCTGCTTGTATCACAAAGGCCATATTTTCCCTGTAGGATGGCAAAAACCCATGCAAAGGGGATCCTTTACCCCTCCCACTATAACCACAAGCCTGAACAACATAAATCAATGTCGTTAGACCAACTCATTTTACAAATCACAGAATCACAGAATCATTAAGCTTGGAAAAGACCTCCAAGATCATCTAGTCCAACTGTGCCCGTCCCCTACCACTAACTAAACCATGTCCCTAAGTTCTGCATCCAACCTTTCCTTAAACATGCCGAGGGATGGTGGCAACCTGTTCCAATTCCTGATCACTCTTTCTGAGGAGAAATTTCTCCTAATTTCTGACCTAAACCTCCCCTGGTGCAACTTGCAGCTTTTCCTTCTTGTCCTATTGTTACTTACCTGCGAGAAGAGACTGACCCCCAACTCACCACAACCTACTTTCAGGTAGCAAAGACCTTTGTTTAATCCAGTGCTAGAGGCAATCCCTGTACGGAGGGGTGTGGGGAAAGTTGATGCTCTCAGTCTGCCAGGACAAAGCTCTCTTTGGGATTTCTGCTACCAGGGCAGACTGCTGACTGCTGGACAGGAAGCCATTTCATCCCTACACAACCATGAGAACCAAAAACAGGCTGCTGGCAAAGGGGATCAAGGCAAGGGTAATACTGTTTGAGGGAAAATACTGTTTGAGGGAAAATACTGCCAAAAATAGGCAAGAGAACCAAAGCCACTTGAGAGCCTGTTTGAGCACCCCAGCTGTTGGTGAGTACTCTTTTCCAGAATTAGCCTATTTCTTCTATTTAACTGGGAGAGAGGGAGTTGGTTCTTTCTTAAATCAATTTATTTTCAGCTTTTCCTATCAATGGCAAAACCTGGGAAGCAGAAGCGAAGGAGACACAAAGTGAATGAGGGTGCTGGAGAGTTTGAGCTGGAGCCATCTGAGCAGTGTCATTCAGCAATCGGTGAAACCGTTCTTGATCTCTCAAGGCAGCATGGCTCATTGCTAGGACACCCTCGTTTTGCGTGTGCTGATACCTAACAACAGTACAACAGAGCTCACATTGGCATCAGCATGGCCACAAAAGCTGCTGTAACACACCGGGTTTGCAACCCAGCTGGTGTGATGCCATTCCCAAAATCTCACGTGCAGGACACCTAGCACTTCTGGGCTTGATGTTAGCTCTTCATCATTATGAACCTGCCTGCAGTGGGAGATCCCCATCCAGACCGCAGTTTTATCACCAGCTACATCCCACTCCAGAGACCCCCAGCTCAGAGGTCCCTTGCTTCAGCAACCTGCTGCAGTGTTGAGCTGCTGTGACCTCATTTTAAGCCTCTCCTTCCGCACCTCACTGTCATGGGGCTCACTGGAGTGTGCTTTGCACTGGTGTTTTCACTAGCCCAACCCAAGCCAGTTTCATCATCTGTTCCATGAGCTTTCCAGTTTCTCTTCATATCAGCTTTTCCGTGTCCCTAATGATTCTTAGCTCTTACTGTTGCATCTTTTTTGCTTTACTTCAAAGGATCTTTCTGTGCCTGTCTGCTCATCTAGCCATCCTTGCTCTAGAAAGACATTTCTCCAGAAACTGCCAATGTTTTGATCCAAATTTACTTGCAAATTAAACAAAAACGTGCTTGAAAAATTATTCACAGCTTCTAGTCCTTTCCTTGTAGCCCCAAAGACCCAAGAATCCTAATTGGCCTGTAAGTATAATTCTGATTTTACACTTGATACTCTAATTTCTGCCTTTTCTCAGCTACCTTTTCCCTTTTGGGTAATTACTTTTAGCTTAAAGGAATTGTTTCATGCCTGGATCTTAGCATACTCGCTCCTTCCGTTTGGAAGATGCTTTCTCCTTTTCTCTTCCTAGTTGAGTGCACACTGCAGAGCAAAAATATTAATCCCTCTATCAGAATATAATCTTTACGTGCTTCAGAGCAGCCAAGCCACGTGGCAGGATTTCTCCTCCACTGATGGTGACAATCAAAGGCAACGCATGACCTGGAGCTAGAGAAACGGCTCCAGTAAATTGTCACGCAACTTCTGGGAGAATTAAGATGCAGGGAGTGAGAGAGGGGAAATGCTGCCAAAAACAGGAAAGGAAACCAGGAGAGAAACCCAGAAACACATAAGTGCCAGGTTGGGATTTCACGAGCAATGGCATTGAGTCCTGCCTGGCCTGTAGCCGGTTTAGGCAATACAAGCCTTCATCTTCTTCCTTAAGCACCACTTAAAATCAACAACAGCGTGTTTGTTAAAAATAGACCTTGAAAGAAGCCACAAAGCTAACCTGCACTCACTTGAATAAACCACCGCCATTGTGCCCCCCTTCCCCTGCCAGACTGTGTGCTGGTGCCTCCTCCACTTGTTTCTACTCAAGGGCAATAAATTACTTTCTCTCCAGGCTTCCAACCAGCCCCTTCAGCTGGTGCCGACTGCAGTCTGACCGCGACAGCAGGCATCGACCTGAAAGCAGCTGGTCAAACATCTCAGGTGGCTGCACCCGTTGCCACACCTGCCCTAAATACCGCCTGGTTGCCAAGAGAAGAGCTCTGTACCTTGGGGATGGCTATGGGAGCGAGCAACAGATACAAATGGCCTCTCAGGGCAAACACCTTTCCACCTGGACTCGACGCGCAGCTAGCGCAGCATGGTACTTACTTCTGGCCCCAGTTTCTCCACAAGGTGATGGAAAAAGTTGTCGAGCTCCTTCCCTTCGATGTAACCGTTGTCTAAACAAAAGTCGAATATGTTAATGGTCAGGTGATGCTGCCGGAGCTCCGGGAGCCAGGCTGAGGGCTGTGTGGTAGGGGGTCTCAACTTCATCGCTTCATGTCTCTGCAGGCGCTGCGCACAGCGCTGCGGAGCTCCTCAAGGAGTTTTCCTTACAGAAAACTTCAGGAGAAAAAGAAACACAACCCACAAACCGGGACCATGAGAGGAAACGGCAGGAAGAGCAGGGGGGTGATGGAGAGGCAAAAAACTCCCAAGTGAAAAGGGGGATTTTCAGCCCTGATGCTGGGGCAGGAGGAGGAGGAAGAGGGGAGCTCACGCAGACCCCCTGGGAGGGTGCACTGGCAGGCACCAGCTCGTGCAGGCAGCCATCCACACATTCAACAGCCCAAGCACCCCAGACCGGCACCCACCACCCACATATTGTGCCCACATGGGCAGGCAACCCGGACAGACAGACACCTGTCCACCCCAGCACCCGCACGCACAGCACCCACCCACAGCGTGGGCACCCTCTAAGCGGCACACACACACACCCCCCTCCCACCACCCCGCGCCCAGCAGCCCCTCGTGTGCCCCACGCGTGTCCCCCCGCTCCGGCCGGGCCCCACTTGCCGTCGACGTCGAAGCGCCGCCAGGCGCCCAGGAAGGCGGCGGCGTCGAGGCGCCCCGCGGCGCCGCTCTCCATGGTGCTGCCGGCGGCGCCCGCCCCGCGCAGCCCCGCGCAGCCCCGCGCAGCCCCGCGCACGCTCTGCCCCGCGGCCCGCCGGCGGCCCCGGCTTTGAGGGCGGCGGCCCCGCCCTGGGGGCGGCCCCGCGGGGGGTACGGGGAGGGGTGTGTTGTAAAGGTTCCCCCCTCCCCCCAAACCCCCTTTTCCCACCCCCCTCGCGGGTCCCGGCCTCCTGCCGCTGCTGCGTCTCCGTCGCCCCCGCAGCCGCGGGGCTGCCCGGATCCAGCCAGCTGCGGGCAGGGGTTTGGGCAGGACGGACCTCTTCGGAAGAGCCGCGCACGGCTTGCGGGAAGCCTTCTATGTTTCCAAGCTCCCCAAAGGAAGGCAGAAGCGCTGGAGGGGGGCGTGAGGCTTTGGGGAAGAAGTGCTTGCTGTTGGCCAGGGATGGATGCGGGAGAAGTTCGCCAAAACTTCTAATCCCCGGCTTATGGAACCGAAGCAGCAGCAGGCAGGGATCTCTCACCGCCCCATCCCTTCCAGGCACCAGGAGGGTTTCCCTCGTAGGGTTGAAGCGGGGGGGGGGGGGGAATCTACACCCTCTTTCTCCTGCAATTCTGATCAGAAGAAGAAACCCTGGGGTCAGAGGTTTCAGTGCTGATACGGAAAGGCTGATGTTTAGGTTTGTGATGTTCCTCTTTGGGACCGTTTGTGATTTGGATGTCACCTGTGTATTCCTCTGCCAGTGACTCCGAGTGCCAGGGACCGGGCTCTGTGCTGTCGCAGTCTTGGGGTGTGCTCTGAGAACCAGGCCTAGAAACTTCATTGTCTCCTTTGAGATTCAGCACAGGTGGTTTTTTTCAGGTTGATTTTGATTTGATTTTTAAAAAAGTATATATATTTTATGCAAGTTTAGATTTAGGGAGATTGTCAGGAGCAGAGCAGAAAAGGCTTAGAAAAAAGTATTTTTCTTTGCCAGACAAAAGTCTGGCAATTTGGTCAGACAAAAGAAAAACCAAAACAAAACCCAAACCAAACAACTCCCCAAACACCCTGGGAAATGGAAATTTGCATTTTGCTCCAAGAGTACCAGGTCTGCAGTTTGCATTCTTTCAGAGAGACCCCAGCAGCAATACTGCCCATGTGCCAAACTAAAGGAGATGATAGGGAGCTGAAGCCTTTAGGCAGCAGCCTCAGGAGAGAGAGATCCCAAGCCAGCAGCTTAGGGTCACCTTCAGACCCCAGAAGAATGATTGGTGAGATGTTAAGGCAATGGAGAGGCTAAAAACAACCCCTGGTTCAATGAGCCTGCTGAGCCAGAACCCCAGCACAGGAGAGGAGTGCATGCCTGATACCTCTGGGGGACATTGAGAAGACTAAATCTTCAGGGGGCACTTCCACAAGTACCTTACCAGCAAGACCAGCTGCTCCACTGGGTTCCTCTTTGACCCATCCTTGCCTCACTTTGCCAGAAGGTATTTCTGGCCCTGAGTTTGATGGCTTCCATGGGGCACCTTCTCAGCAGCATCGTCTCCCCAGTGGTTCCCACCATGGCTCCTTGGCAGCTGGGGCCCCATGTGCCTCATGGGAGTTGCCAGAGTATCTGTGTAGGATGGGGTCACTGCTCCATGGTGTGATAGGGCCGGAAGGGCACTTTTGGGGTGCTTTTGTGTTCCCAGGACCCAGAGCCCATCTGACCCAGGCAGGGAACAACCTGAACCAGGGTTTTGGTGAAGAGCTGCCCACCAGTATCTAGTGAGGTTTGTAACCTGGCTTCACATAATGTCACCTGTGGCTGACAGCAAGGAGGGTCCTTGGTGGTATCATCATGGCAATGAGTTCCTTATATTCTTAACACTGTTATCTTAGGAGGAAATTCTACTCAGGTTTTGAAGCATTTACAAGGGGAAGGACCTCTCAGTTGGACAGGGATGGAGACAACAAGGTTTTATGGGAATCAATGTGAAACTCAGGGCACTGAGAGGAGCTTGTCACAGCTGGTTGTCCCCCATGCCCTCACATGAGGAACAGCAGCAAAGAAGCATTACCTTTAAAATAAATCAGTAAAGTTTAAATAAACCACCAATAATTTTTCAAGATCTCATGAAGCCCCTGGGAGACAAGGTCCAGGTTGTCCCCAAAGCTTAATGACCCTCCAGTCCTTTGGTCAGCTGTGCCAACAAACCTCATGCAGACTCACATGTGACATCAGCTCCTCCCCAGAATCTGCCACCAACATACCCTGTAGATATAGGGGCCACCCTGTAGACACACAAGTAACTGGAATTGGATAAGCTGAGAGGAACAACAGCCCGTGGCGAGGAACATGGCCACCCCACAGTGTGGCTCAGATGGAGCTTGGCTTCTCCAGCTGCTTTAGGCGACTTGGTAAAAGCACAGACTAAAATAAAACTGCCTCAAAGCGAGTTTTCCTGGCCTGGCAGGGCACCTTAAATCTGAGGAGCGTTTCCAACCACGTGGATCTGCAGCCATTTGCATTAGGCTGGGGGATGACCTGCTGGAGCAGAGCTCTGTGGAGAGAGACCTGGGGGTCCTGGTAGATGACAGGTTGGCTATGAGTCAGCAGTGTGCCCTGGTGGCTAAGAGAGCCAATGGGATCCTGGGGTGATCAGGAGGAATGTGGCCAGCAGGTCAAAGGAGGTGATCCTCCCCCTCTACTCTGCCCTGGTCAGGCCCCACCTGGAGTATTGTGTCCAGAGGAGGGATACAAAGATGATTAAAGGCCTGGAGCATCTATCCTATGAGGAAAGGCTGGTTGAGCTGGGACTGTTCAGCCTTGAGAAAAGAAGACTGAGAGGGGATATGATCAATGTTTATAAATATCTTAGGCATGGGATGCAGGGGGAATTAGCCAGCCCCTTTTCAGTGGTCAGTGGGGACAGAACAAGGGGCAATGGCTGCAAGTTGGAGCACAGGAAGTTCCGCACCAACATGCGGAGGGACTTTTTCCCAGTGAGGGTGCCAGAGCCCTGGCACAGGCTGCCCAGAGGGGTGGTGGAGTCTCCTTCTCTGGAGATATTCAAGACCCATCTGGACGCCTGTCTGTGCAGTATGAGCTGGGGAGCTGCTTTGGCAGGGGGGTTGGATCCGATGATCTCTGGAGGTCCCTTCCAACCCCTGTGATTCTGTGATTCAACTTAAGACAGCTGCTCTGTGTGTGTGTGTGTGTTTGTGTGTGTTTGTGTGTGTTTGTGTGTGTGTTTGTGTGTGTGTGTGTGTGTGTGTGTGTGTGCAGCTCACATACCAAACCCAGCAGCCGCTCTGCCGTGGCTCATTTCCTTGGAGATATAACTAAGAATCACAGATTCTAAAAATCACAGGGGTTGGAAGGAACCTCCAGAGACCATCAGGTCCAACCGCCTGTGAGAGCAGGTACCTTAGGACAGGAAAGAATTAAAAGTAGGCAGCTAGTTTAAAAAGCAGGGAATGCTTTTGACTAAGGACTTCTCATTCAGCTCTGGTTTCACGCTGCATGAAGGTAGAAGAGCTCAAACCCCTGTTTTGGAAGGCTGAGTAAGAAACACCCCCCCACAAAAGCAACAATTGGGTTTTGCTTCGGAGTGTTATAGATTTTTATTTTAAAGATAATGTATGACAAAAAAACTCACCGCTGCCCTGTTGTTTTTGTTGTTGAGTTCAGAAAGGGCTTTAATGTAATCAGGTTTGACAGGATGATTTTTTCTCTTAAGGCTTTGTGATGGCAGCTCATTAGTTCAGATGTTTCTTTCATTGGTTTAGTTTCAGATTACGGTAATTATACATTAAAAAAAAATAAAAATCTGGGTTTTTTGGTAGGGGTTTTTTTTTTAATATGAACCTGGGTATATAAAGTAGCTTTGTGCAAGTACAAAAATAGCTGTTTTCTAGAAGATGTGTTTTCTTTGCAGTCTGCAAGGATCCCAAAAGCATGCAGCCAGAAATTTGGGGGGGTGGGTAACTAAGACTCACTAGAAAGCAGAACTGGAAAACGTATCCCTGGTACCTGCCAGCTGCCTTTCAGCTCAGGCCATCTCGCGTTGGTGGGTACCAACCTCAGCAGCACCCAACCCTTCATCAGCATCTTCCCTGGCTCCCCGACAGGCACTTCTCTTCCACAGCACCCCTCACCCTTCCCAAAAAAAAATCCCATCTTGAGGAGTCCTGCAAAGACATTCTCATCTGCAAAGAAGAGAAAATATCTGCTCCAGCCTGCCCTGGGTGGCATTTGGCTAAGGCTCAGGTGATGGTGCTTTGGTAGGTGCCTTCACATGGAATCATTTGCAGGGCTGTCACACCCCCCCGCTGTGGGTGGGGGAGCCTTCCAGCTGGGGCACACCAGCAATGCCCCATCGCTCAGCTGATGCCGACAGCGATTCTAAAAATAACCCACCAATATTTCTGAAGTAGGGAGAGTCCAGGGCTGGGCTAGCTTTGTAGGAAGAACTAATTGAGCAGCTCTAACTGGGAAAAATGTGTATGGAAGTGCACATTGCTGATCTGGATATGGAAAGAAGGGTGACCAAAGAGTGCCTGAATCTTCGGGCCAGGTTGAAAATACTGATGTGTTTCCATTACCAGAACTGGGAGGAAAAACAAACCAGAAGCATCGTCGGCACAATGTTTCCCCCTCACCCTTTCAGAAGATAATTCTCAATAGGTGCAGATGCTGGTTTATAAATGGATGTATTTATTGATGTCCCTTATCGGACGGCTTTGGCTGCCCTCGGCTTTGCACTGACCGGAGACATGAGGAAGCCACCGCCGGCATCCATCAGCGTTACCTCCTGCACTGAGCATGTAGTTTGCAGGTAGTTTGGGTCCTTCATGGATCCTCCTGGAAGATCAAGCCAGGATCCTTGGCACTACCCATTTACCACCCCCGGCCCCTGACTTGCATCAGCGTGGCGGGAGGCGAGGGTGCCAGCTGAGTTGCTGTGCGCAGCTGGGCTGCGGAGGGAGGGGACGAGGCGCTGCCGCCCGGCAAGGGGTCTGTGAGCATCCCAGCAAAGGAAAATGCTGGAGAAGCAGATGAAAGACACACTGGAAAGGAAACAAAGTCCAAATAACAGAGTCAGTCAATCCCCCTACCATTTGCGTGGAAATCAAGTCAGAGATAATGCTGTCTGCTGCATAAAAGAACTAGATTTCTTCTTTCCAACCCACCCCCAGCTGGGGACAAGCTGCTTATTAGTGGCAGACCCCAACCCCCACCTTCCCAGGCAGATGCTTTCCTCCCACTCCCTACCTCCCTCCCTCCCTCTGCCCAACACGTCCCACATCCCTGTGCTGGGGCTGGATGCTGGCTCCATCCTTTCTGGCTCAGCTGGTGCGGGGTGTGGGTGCAGGGCTGCATGGGGGGTGTATGGACAGTTCGGGTCCTTGTACTGACAGTTGTGATGTAACATTAGGACAGCAACCATCAGGGAAGGGAAGGGAAGGGAAGGGAAGGGAAGGGAAGGGAAGGGAAGGGAAGGGAAGGGAAGGGAAGGGAAGGGAAGGGAAGGGAAGGGAAGGGAAGGGAAGGGAAGGGAAGGGAAGGGAAGGGAAGGGAAGGGAAGGGAAGGGAAGGGAAGGGAAGGGAAGGGAAGGGAAGGGAAGGGAAGGGAAGGGAAGGGAAGGGAAGGGAAGGGAAGGGAAGGGAAGGGAAGGGAAGGGAAGGGAAGGGAAGGGAAGGGAAGGGAAGGGAAGGGGACACCCCTGAGCGATGCTGAGCAGAGATGACAGAGTTAACTTTACTCCTCCATTCAGTTAAACCAAATTGGATTTGCCAAGCTGGCAGCCCCTCTCCTGCCTTCTCTGGCCGGTAGCAATCTAATTAAAATGCTTGTTCTCCCAGGCAGCTTTTCTTCTGCTGAATTCAACTTACTGGAAAAGCAGAAAAAACCCAGGCTCTGTAGGGTCGGGGCTGGGGTCAGCCACAGAGCTCACAAATGGCCAAAGCAGCGTCAGCACAGGGGCATCGGAGCAAGGACCCCGCCACGGGGCTGGGAGGGGCTGTAGCAGCATCTCTGCTATCCTGCTTGGGCTTCTCATATGTGGGTGCTTGAAACCTGCAGGTAATAAAGCCCCAGGACAGCTGATGTAGGGCTGTCTAAGGCAGAGTAGCTTTCAAGTCAGGAATAGACTCTTGTATCATCTGAAGCATCTTCCTCAGCTTGCTGCGAGACACAGCATAAGGCATGAAGCTTGGCTATAGCATTGCCCTTGCAAAGGCAGCTCTGAAAAATGCATCTTCCCTTCATCCACTGCACAGGCTCACACGCTGTCTTCTCTCTCAGTTCAAAAACACGGGGCCTCCTTAACCACCTTCTTGGTGCTAATGAGCACCGTTGCTCTTACAGCGATTTCTCCGTGGTACCTGGCACTGGGGGACTTTGCACCCCCAAGGCAGTGGCAGCCCCTGCCCTGGTGGGATCTCTTGGGTTGTGGCAGGAGCAACTGCGTGTGGGATGTCATTGGGGCAGGGCTGAGCTGGTGACCCCAGGTACGGCAAGAGAAGGGACCTGCTGCAGGCTGCCCAGGGCAGGACAAGGACGGTGGGCCCCATCTCCACCCAGGCAAGAACCCTGTGCCAAGGACCAGCCCACCCCTGGCTGTGCACTGGTGGAGAACCAACAGCTCTGTCCTGGACACAGAGAAATTGAGTTGTTAGACGATTTCATTGAAGCTGCAGAGACAGAGAAGCCAATCCCTGCCCTCTTTTCTCTTTGCCCAAGCCTCACACAAGGGGCTGGAACTTTGCCCTTGCTCAGCACCGTCTGGCCGGGGTCATGCTTGCCTCTCGCCTCCAGCTCTGGTTTCCCTTCCCCTTGCTGTGTGTGACCCTGGAGTCTCCAGGAGGTCTGATGACATACTTGGACATGCCCCCCAAAGCCTGCTCCTTAGGAATTTGCTGTCAACATTTACATCACTCAACTTGTTTCACTGATCTGCAGCACACTGTGAGGCATCACGTTTGTGTTTCTTCCTCCATTTCAGATGCCCGTTTCCATGTCCTTGAACACACAAACCACACTGAAGTCCAAATGGCACATCCCATGTGGCTACACGTCATTTGTCAGGTGTCTCTGAGCTTCAGTGCAGAAGCCCCTGCTGAAGCTGGTACTGCTTAGCGCAGAAGCCCCCGCTGAAGCTGGCACTGCTTAGCTCCTCCTCAGAGAAGGACATCTCAGGCACATCGAGCTTTTCAGCACTTCTCAGAACAACCCCAAAGATATAAAGAGACAAAATAAATTACTAGAAGAAACCACTGCCTCCAAGATGAAGTACAGGGATGACTGAGATTAGATAAAAGGAGGAAGCTCTTCCCCGTTGAGGGTGGTGCGTCCCTGGCACAGGTTGCCCAGAGAAGCTGTGGCTGCCCCCTCCCTGGCAGTGTTCAAGCCAGGTTGAATGTGGCTTTGGGCAGCCTGGTCTAGGGGAGGGTGTCCTTGCCCATGGCAGGGGCTAGGAACTGATGCGCTTGGAGGACCCTCCCAGCCCAAACCAGTCTGTGGTTCCACAATAAGTATTGCTTTTGATGCTCTATGGCTTTTTCACTCTTGTTACGGCCCAGCCCAGTGCCATGATGAGGGGCAGCCCCATGGGGACATGCCTGAAGCCCTGATGCCTTTGACTGAGGTGCTTCGGACCATTTTCCACCCGTGTCTGTGTGTCTCAAAGGATTATGATGGTACACGTGAGAGGGGCATGAGATTGGGGGAGTCCCGCAGCCAAATCCACTGAAGCCACAATGCTGCCAGCAAATCCTCAAGGCTGGAAAACTGCCTTCTAGTGCTGAAGGAATCTGTTTCATCAAGGGTAAAGAAGATTTGTGTGTGCAATGATTAAAGCAGCATTTCAGCTTGCCAGCCACTGGCAGTGCCTGCTCAAGCAAGGCATCGCCATGGCCTGAAGGCCAGGGAGCCCTGGCTGCTTGGCAGAGCTGGTTGCTCTCAAGCAAAAATTAATGCCTTCCCCTTTGCCCCCAAGGGAAACCACCCTGGCTGCTACAGGGCCCTGTCCTGCCTGTGGTCACGACAGTGCTGGAAGTGTTGGACAGTGGTGGGGGCGAGTCACTTGCCATGGCACTGGTGAGATGCTTATGTTGAGGAGAGGTGTGAGGATGAGTGCAGGGATGAGGAAGAACTCCTCCCCGTTCACAGACTTCCTCAGGGTGGGGCAGGACACCTCTCTGCTTCCCAGGCCTGATCAGCAAGAGTCTGGCGTTAAATGGCAATGTCGGGCCCGCTCCCGCACTCTATTTGTTCACAAACCTCTGGGACACAGCTCTCACAGAAGCAAAGGACAGTGTCACTACCAGAAATGTGCCCCTCCCCAGTTTCAGCAGAAGCAGAGGACAGCCTCCAGAGGTGGGATTCAGTCCCAGCCCAGTGTTAGCATCCTGGGCCTGTTAACAGGAAAGCAGCGCAGTGCTCTCCTGACGGCAGGAAAGCAACATTTCTAGCAGGAGCAGAGCTTTCGGGTGTTTTCCTGGAAAATGTTTCTTGGTAGCTTTTTTTTTGGTATGCAACAGGAGAGAGAAAGTCATCTCCACATTAATCCATCAGTAAGTGGCGGCAGTGGTGGCACAGGCTCGCACAGATGGCAGGTCTCAGTTAAGTGCGGTGGGTTGCGCAGATTTGTGACTAATGGGCCACATTAATTCCCAAACGATCTCAGCCTGGCTGGGTGGCTCTGGTGGAATTGGGGAGACAATTAGTGTTTCCATCTTGGGAAGCAGCTCTTTAGCGTCGTTACTGCACATCAGGGAATACTTTAAAATGCTCAAAATCCATCAGTTGCATCCATCAGTTAACCTCCTATAGTAGGGAGTGGGAAGTCGGTCCTGAAGAAGTGGTGCAGAGCTGTCCGAGGTCACACTGGAGCGGGGCAGGCAGCCACAGCCCTTCTCCAGCACACCTTGGACAGGGAGGTGCCCTTGCTATGGACACCGTGGGTGAATTTCTTCAACAGCAAAATCTGAAAACCAGATTGAGCAGCAGCCAAGGGCAGTGGGAGCTGCTCAGCCCTTCTCCGAGGCTGGATCAGGCAGGGGCAGATCTGACCAGTGGTGCTAATAGTAGGACTGGGTGGCCAGGGCTGCTAGGTCCTTTGCTCTGATTTAGTCATGTGCTGTGAGGGATGCAGAGTTCCACCCTGTCGCTTCCAAAACCAGCACATTCAACACGCAGCTGCTGTTGTTCCTGAGACCAGCCAGAGTCCAGGGACCCAGACTCTACCAACCAGCCTCCATCACACTGGAGACTATTCCAGGTGGCCTTGTGAGCCCTTTCTGAGCAGTGCTGTGCAGATACCCTGGGCTGTGAGAGGAAGGCCACTGGTGTGCCTGGGAACAAGCTGCCTCTCCTTCCATGCCAACCTGTGCTCCCACCACCAGCAGCATGGGTGGACACACTCAGGTGTCAGAGAAGATAGCAGCCTTGCTGGCGGCCTAGCTCTCTTCTCCCAAGATTTAGGCCCTGACAATATTCTTCTGTTCCCATGAGAGAGGAAAAGTTACTCATGCTGAGAGGATCCTAATAATCACATTCTCAAAACACAGCGGCCTTGTTGATAGGGGTACAGGCTGCCCTAAACCAAGAAGCAGTTATGGGAAGGCATTTGGGAGTAACAGAACATGTTAGGAGCCAACCATAACAAGATGGTCAAAACAGCAGGTGTGTGGATACTTTTATGCATCAAAGGTAAACTAAGGATGTTTAGCTATCAGATAGGTTTATCAGAACTCGCTATAGTTTCTAACCAATCAATATGGTGTGAACAGTGTGCATAACCAATTAGCAGTTTTTTAGCTTGCCACGTTTGCAGTAGGAAAGGTATATAATCTGTGTGATTTCACCCAATAAAATGGCTTCACCTAAAATTCATATCAAATTGCGTGTTGCTCTCTGCCGGTTGCCACACTCAGGCAGTGCCTGGTGTGGGATGGGGAGGAAAGCAGAGCATTGGTGGTACTCATGCTGTGGATGCCCTGGGAGAACAACAGGCACTTTTCTTCAGCAGCACCACCAGCTGAACTCTTTTCAGCATCCCAGGAGGTGCCAGGGATTTCTGCTGTCAGCATCCCACCAAAGCAGCTGAGGATGACTTATGCAATGAGCAAGACTCTGCCCCTTACCCTCCCAGCCCAGCACCCAGCCAGGAAGTGCAGGGAACCAACCACAGAGCACCCACAGGGGTGCTCGGGCAGCAGGGAGGCAACAGGAGAAACAAGGGGAGGTTCCCCCTGCTGCACGCCTGCTTTGGGGGGGGATTCCTTCCCACAGCTTGTGGAAAGGCAGCACCACCCCTGCCCTGCAGCCCTCATCCCCCCAAACACCTGGCTTGGCACCAGGGTACAGTGGATGTTGGCTCCTCAAAGCAGGATCATTTCCCTGGTGTGCAGTGTGCCCGTACACACACAGAGGAGTTTGATTTATTTCATGTCTGCACAGGGACAGGTGATAACTTCATGGAATTGCCACCTCAAATACCTCCAGTCTGCCGGGAAAGCAGCCTACTGCCCAATGGGGAAATGACCCCACTTCTGGGACAACAAAATCACACTAGCACTTACCTGAGGGCTTCGACAGGCTTGAGATACTGAAAATAAACGTCACTTTATCTTAAATGTAGAGGAGGTGCAAGGGGGTGCTCTGGACACAACGTGAATTCTTGTGACTGGGCTGACAGCGCTGGGCTCGCCAGGCAGAAAGGAGGTAAAGAAATGACACTAATGGCTTCTCCCCACACCCAAAACCACACCCAGACACAGGCACGCATGCAAACAACTCCCAGGTCTCTATGCACTCACAGCAGCAGCACTCCCTTGAAGTCATCTCTCCGCCCAGCAGCCTGCCCACAATGCACTGGTGGCTGGAATAAGGGCTGGGAAGGCTTTCCATGGTAACACATTGCTGCTCGGTGGGATCAGTGACACGCTGGCAGATGACTACCACAGCACGGCTTCAGCCCACACCGCCGCACACACACTTTCTCTACAGCGTGTCAGCCATCCCTGCCTTTGGTTTACTGATATGAGCGATATGTACGAGGTCCCTTCCACCCCCTATGATTCTGTGAAGCCATGGCACGGGCAGGGCAATCGCTCTCAGGAGAGAGTTACCAAAATGGTTTTGCTCTGCCCTATGGAACCCAAAGGGAGAATTTCAGTAGCAGGTGTCCCTGCCCACCCGAAGGCTGCTCTGCTGAAGAGCCCAAGGGAAGAGATTAGCGAAGAGATTTTCCTTCAGTAAATTCACAAAGAGGATATGTATGTGTATCCAGAAGCAGAAAGATAATTCTGTGGGTTGTGCCTTAACCACGCACTTTGCCCACCTGACCCAACAGCATCACTCAGACAGCAGAGACCGTCACACCAGAAACAGCACCATAACGCCAAAGATTCAGTTGTAAAATCAGTTTTTATTGTTACAAATATACATATGAATAAAATCCCTTCGACCTGTAACGTAAGTGGGAAGCCGTGAAATCTGCACCCCCTCCCCCAAAAAGCTGAAATGTTTTTACAGATGCCAAACTATTTTTCCCATAGAGTTACACATTGAAAGGAAGCTAATATGCAGACAGAACTGAGGAAGGCCGCTAGAAAACACCAATAATTAATAAAATTTCAATTGCCCTCATTCCAGTCAACTATATACATTAATATACGAGTGTGGAAGCATACCATGATTATACGTCACCCGAATCCTTCTCTGTTGTGCTTTCTGACAGTACACAAATGGAAGCGTTGGAGCTTTATGTACAGTACCGCGAACAGGAAGAAAGAAGCTCCCGATGGGAGAATGTAAAAACCATACCCAAGCATTTAATATATATAATCTATACAAATTATTTTATTAGTGTGCTCTTTTTTTTTTACTATAATTACAATGTGCAATTGCATACCGCAAGAATATATTTATAGGTGAGTCACGTGCAGATTTGACACATTTACATTCAGCAGTACAACACATTACCTGCTGTACAGTGTAGCAGTGTGAGACAGCGTCCAGTTAACTCGCTTTGCTCCCTAAATGCCCTAACGTGGGGCGCTCTCTTGTAGCTGCTTCAGAGAAATTCAAGTAGAAGACACGAAAGAACCGCTGGCTTTAGCAAAGGCATAGAGAGGAGCGCCCGCGTCGCGCGGAACAGCAAGTAAAGGACTGAAATCAACGCCAAGTGAGCGGAACTTGGGAGTCATGATCGGAAGATCGTGCTTTCTGCCTGCAGATGTACCTGTGGTGAAAGAGCAGCTGGCTAGGAGGGCCATCGATTGCTGTACCCTGATTGTTAGGGAAAGCTCCCGCGCTACCAAGCACCGGCACTGATTGCTAAACAAAAATAAAATCTTTATCTGCTTCTTCACCAGAGTCACTGGACTTGCTTCCCTGATGGCCGTCTTTACTTAAGGACCTCTGCTTCAGTTCCTGGAACTCGTGGGACTGCTGCCCAGGGCTTCTCTTTGCAGCTGTGTAAAACAGAAAGAGGTCTCACTAAGGGTTGTAGAGGGGAGAAGAAAAATAAATTGCAAGAGAAGTCATTCCTGCGCTCAGGGCCTGCTCCCGCCCCCACCGAACTCCTGCGCCAGCGGGGGTGGCGCAGGGCTGCTGACTCTTCAACCCAGAGGAAGGTAAGTGGGAAGGGAGAGAGTTTGAGCAAACTTTACCCCACAGCAGGCTGGCAAGCAGGCAAATGTGAAATGTGCAAGCCAGTACTCCACTATGACACAGAGAAACATTCCAGTTATCCTGCAAACCTCCTCCTCATCACACCACTTCAAAACCAGTAGAGCTTCCTTATTTTCAGGCTGGACTGGATCTCAGACGATACCCTCCTGACTGCTCAGGAGGATCTCCCTGCTGGGCACCCTTCAGACCAGCAGTATACATCCCAGGCAGGCCTGTCTCCTTAGTAGGACGCATCCACATTCTCCCTTCTCAGTCGGCAGCCTTAAGCAGGACAGGCATTCACCTTGGCATCCAAGCTACCCAAAATGCTGTTCGCTGCCCTGCCAGCACTGCCAGGTCCAGCAGCAGCCCCCTACCTAAACCCCTGTGTTCCCTGATAAGGGAGGACACTGTTGCTCTGAGTCCAACTTCATCTGTTCCAACAGAGACCACAGCTCTGCACCTCACTGTGCTTGGTCCTGGAGAAAGCAGGATGACCGACTCACTTCCCCAGAATCTAAAGCACACAGCACTCGTTTTGTTTGCCCAGCAATCCAAAATCTCAGTGAGGTCCCAAATCTGTAAGGTTTGAAAGGAAATGGAAGGAAGGTAGTAAAACCTCGTTAAGGTTTCCAATCTAATCAGTGGTCTAAAATCACCATGGTAACAAGAGAGTTATGACACACACCAACATGGGTGATGGCACGCAAGGACTGATTGCTTTAGCAATCCCATCCTTCCAATTAAAATGAACCTTTAAACACATGGTGGCCCTTAAACATGACTTTGTGGCAAGTCATCTCAAAACTAAGCGTTGCAGTTACAAGACTGTCCCTGCTCCACGTCACTTCAGACCAGGACATCCAGCTCAGGTTTGCCCTGATCCTTGAGCCAGTCCACACCTGAGTCTGAATGAGGCACCACCACTCTCCCCTTCCCTCTGCCTCGCTCCCCTAGAGCCCCAAAACTGCAAGGGACGGTCTGGGTCCGCCCTGTCACCGTTGCTCAGAGGACCAGCAGCCTGCCACTGATGCGCCTCTGCAGCCATTTTGAGTCGGGGTGCCAGGCTGCATTAGGGTCTGCCAGGAGTGGGAAGATGCAGAGAAGAATCCCGAGGCAGCTGCCAGGGCTGCCTCAGCAGGTATGCTCCCTGTATCCCTGGGAAGCTGGCCTGACTGCCTGGGCAGTGCTGGTGTGTGCAAGCAGCTCGTGGAACAGGGGATAGGAAGCTCTGGTCCCTTTTTATTTGGCACAGGCATTGCTGGGTTCCAGGTCTCTGCCCTGACGAAAGCAGAGCGGACGTACCCAACACAACATCTTGCAGAGAGCTCCCTCCACACACACAGCATGTTTACAACCCAAATAATTCTCCTGAGTCCAAAATACACGTTTCCTTACTCACACCAGCCAAAATATGGGAAGAAACAAGAGCCAGCAGCTACACACTCGCTGTGTTCTTATCCTGGCTTTGCAAGTCGGGAAAAGAGAAGGAAAGGATTTTGAGGAAGGTTTTTAAAGCTATTTAATGGAACCGGAGAGGATTAAGATACTTCAAGTCTGTAAAAAAATCTAGGCATCCCCACCTTCCCAAACACCACTTCTTTTCAAAGAAAGAATTGCCTGGTGATAGAATTCTGAGACATTCTTGATCCTCGTACCTCCTCATAATTACACAGCCTTTGTTTGAGCCCCCACTCACTCTTCAAACAGAACCCAGAACTCAAACTGCAGCTTCCATTTAGTTTATGGCCTGATAAATCAAGACAGGTAGTTTGCCCCCAAAACACCTGAAATATGTATCAGGCACTTAAGTCCATGCACACCTCAAGCAGGCTTCTGCCACCAGAGCTTAGCCTTGTCCAGATGAAACCGTAACACAGGTGACCTGCGTGGACCTGCGACAGCATCCCAGCCTTTGAAACTTACTTTATCAGAGAGATCTCTCAAAAAAACCAAAATATAGTAATTTGATTAGGGTGGGAAGGAGAGATTCCAAGTTTGGGTGGGCTAAGTTTGATTCTACAGTAGGAAAAGGAAATCACTTCATATATCTTGGGTGGAGGATGCTACAAAAGCGATACACAATGTCTTATAAATAGAAAAAAATGGGGGTAAAAATGTAATTGCAGAAGATGTTCAAGCATCTCATTAAAACACTTCTGAAAAAAAGTAACGTTGAATCATTGTTTAAACAAACCAGGTAAGAGGTGAAGGGAAGGATGAAAGCACATACCATTTGAGAATGGGAGCTTTGGTATTTTAAAAACACACAGCATCAACCAAACATTTTTATAGCCTGCTGAATGAACTCACTGCCAGTCAAAGCTGTTCTGGAGGAAGCACAGCTCCAGCACGCAGCGCTGTGCTGGGCTTGAGGTCTTTTGGTGGGGTTATTTGTTCTGTTACGCAGCTGAAAAGCCAAGTGCTACGTCAAAATAAGCCCATCTACCCAGTTCTGAAACGGCTGTGTGAATGACATGCTGAGACTGGCACTAACAATACTTAGGATGAGATGTATTTCAAAATACTTTAGTGTGCACACCTTAACAAGGAAAGGTACGTAAGAACACAGAGCCAGGAGCAGTCTACCTGCAGCGTGCTTACACAGCGGTGTGCCAGCCTCACAGCAACAGGCAACTGCAATTGGTAACGAGCCCTCTCCTGCAGAGGGGCTGCCTGTGCTCCGTGGTACTGCTGCCATGAAGGAAAGAATGCACACATGTTTCTTACCTGGAAATTGTTCACACCAGGTAGTTCCCATGGGGACAGAAAGGTAAAACATCTCATGGATGTGAATCATCTTTCTCATAACCCAGTGACAACCCCCCATCTTTTTGTGGCTTCTTCATTATTACAGTCTCCTGAATGATTGTTAGCACAGTCTCGATGAGAAATGAAAGCTTCTAACCAGAAGTTGGCAGTGCCTTCCTCTGCCCAAATACATTAGCTTCCTCTTCTGCACTGGTAGAACACTGCCCCAAAGTGGTTTTCCTGCTGCCGGATGCCTTGGCATCATCACGAGCCGTGTCTCTTTTTTGACAATCTCCTGTTTGTTCTAGCAGGGAAAAGGATTAACATACAGCCCTAAGCTGTTCTGTAGGCCCACATATAGAAAGGAACAGAAATAGTTTCATTTATCCAGCCCATTTAATCAACTGTTCAAAGGAGCAGCCCTCAATATACCAGATGTTTGCTTAAATTTAGTCCAGGTACTTGCATATGTTGGTAACTGCAGCCTAATCTTGCAGGTACGCTGCATATAGAGCTGTATTTTGAGACTGTCTCACATAGTACAGCTAAACCCATTAACATAAAGCAACTGCATAATCAGGTGCTGTCTATTTTGCAGCTTGCTTTTGCAGGAGGCATAATTTTGCTTACTAACTTAGGCAGTTTTGCAGTGATTTACTGGTTGCAGATATAAATAAATAGAGCACGCTAGCCTGGAAGGCAGCAGGGAGCAAGGGCGGACGAGTGACCGAGTGAGGAAGTAGGACAGTAATAAATAAAAAGGGAAACCTGAAGAAGAACTTTAAAAAAAAAAAACCAAACAAAAAACCAAACAGAATTTCCTCTTTCCTGAACAATTTTATGCAAAACACAGCAGGTGCAGGACCTAAAACTGGACCCAGTTTTAGCCATTCTAAACTATTGCTGATAAAATACAGTGCAACGGCAACCAGGAAACCCTGGGGTGTTTGGCCTAGTTGGCTGTGGAGGTGTAAGGTAGCGAGGAGCAGGGTAGGCATGGGTATCTGAACCCCCTTTGCCTATGGACACGCAAACAGGAAAACCTGTCAAATCGCTGCTGTGTTAAGAGATTGCTGAACACAAAAGGTTGGTAGTTACGATCCCACGTTCCCTGCTTCTCCAACACATCCCCCCTCTCATGACAGGGGGATGGAGAGGGCATACAGCACAGAAACGGTGAGGTTAACCCCACGGTGAAGTGTACCCGCAATGAGCCCCATTACACCGTGTTTCTCTAGCTAGGGAGTACTGAGGTCTCTCTCAGAGGCTGGTGAGAAAACCAGGGCCTTAGCACATGCAGGTATCAGCAGCTCAGAGAGTCCACTGTGGCAAGAGCCTCTGACCTCAACTGTTCTCAACATGATGGCACCAGTTGGGAGTCTGATCCCTAAGCTGTGGCCCAGCACACCTGACTCCACACTGCTCTGAGGGGACAGTGGAATAACCAGCTCTGTGCTGCCTCGCAGCCCCCATAATGCCACAGCCACTGGGAGGCACTTCAGACATCCTGCTGGCTTTTCCGGACCCTGAGCCACAGACACAGGGCAACTTTTGGCAACACGGACTGTGTGAACCCTCCTCAGCCCTTTCCAGACACAGGAGAGGACCTTAGTGGGGTCGTGTCCTGCTAGCTCTATGTAATTCAGTGAGATGGTTGCAGTGCTGCTGGGCTCCCCGTATGGCATGAGACAGCCCAGTGGCGTCATACTGGTGGGTGAAGCAAGAGTCAAAGCCTGCAAACAAATACCCCATGTGTGCTGACGTGCGGCCACCAAATGGTAGACACCACAGCCACAATTTTCCAATCACAGCAACACCCAGACTGTGAGGTGAGCTGTTTCATAAAAGAAATGGGAGTTTTAGAAGAGAAAGGCAGAAGCTTTTCGAAATATACCCCTGGGCCATCCTGTTTTGTAGCTGGCTTTGCCCCTCCTCTCCATCTTGAGGTGGGCTCTGTGGGCAGTGTAAGCTTCACAACCCAGCGTTACATATCTGCCTTGACTTACCTGCCCCCATCCTACACCATGAAAAGTTGCTGGCAGGGTGTGAAAAAGTACTCTTTATCTCACAGCTGAAGTGATGGGAATCAGCTTGGATGGAAAACAGGGCCCACTCATTGTCTTCCTTGAGGGCAGTCCCAGGAAGGAAGAACTCTCACCCCCAGGTTTCAAACGCTGTCATTTGCCAGCTAACAACACCATGCTGAGCAACATTTCTGTGACTACTTCTCCACGTATCCTCTGCTATCAGAGGAAGCCTTTGCTCTTCTAAGAGCCAACTGGGAGCAAGGAAACACATCAGCAAAAGTAGAAATCCAACGTACATGTGAACAGCAGCGAAGACAAGGCAGCAGCCTGCTGTTGTGCATGAACAGTACCAAGCCATGCCCTGGCACACAGAGAATTGCTGCAGGAGGAGAACGTGGTCACACGCAATGACTGTGCAGAAGGGAGGAGCACAAACAGAGCAATGGGCTGGCTGTGAGGAACAAAGTCCTGGCTGCTCCCTGGAAACGTGCTGAACCACAGAGCTGCACTTCACATTACTGTGTTTGAGCGATACCCATCAGCATCTCAATTAAGACCAAACAAAACCATAATTGACACAAGAGTCCCTTCATTGTTCAGCTACATGAATACCAAGGGATTCATCTTTTATGTGAAAATACAGAGCACCAACCCATGGGTGGAGGAGATGAGAAATACATGACCAGATACACTTTTTCTTGCTCTTTTTTCCTCCAAATGAATAACACTCTTCCCTTCCAAGTGAAAACAAATCAGGGGACACCACCAGAGTAAATTGTAGAGAACAAACAGGCTGGAACAACAGTTATACCAACACTCCTACCTTCTTGAGAAAATGATCTGACTGTGGGGCTGCTCTGACCGTCTTTTTCTTTATCAGAAGGAACTTTCTTCAGCACAGGTGGAAGCAGGGCAACTTTTGGGGAACTGGGGCCAGAGGGAGACTCCGGAGCATCCTCTGTGGAGTACCATGGACAAAAGGGTGAGAAGATATATTTGTACTGTACCTCACAGAAATGGTGTTGTTACGGTGGGCCAAGCCTCAAGTCAATACACAAACAAGAAACAGCCAGAAAATCTGTGTCAGGAAAAGAATTTAGAGTATGCCAAGAGAAAGCATGATGGGCCCTCAAGTCCAGGTGAAAGAATTTTAACAGCTGAAGCAAAGATCTCGGTGTCAGCATTTTTCATGTGCGCTGCCACAGCAGCACAAAGAGAAATCTGATGGGACCAATTGAATTCCCTGTAAGATTTAAGTATGCAATTTGTAAAGAACAGCTGAAAATTATTTTGGATGGATTTCTGGAAATATTTGTTCTATTTATATTTTTATTGTCCTGAAACATAATGAACTGATCACTTTAGATGCCCTGTTTCACAGTTGTAAGGCATAAAAGTGAACCAGGGAAAGAGATTTCATGAAGAGCCTACAGAACTCTCTACTTCCAGGAGCAAACTGCCAGTATGTAACATGATAGCACCTGCAAAGACTTTCTAAGTAGAAAAAAAATACTTTGTCTTCTAGACTGCGAGGAAATCTGGAATTTAAATTCAAATCCATAGTTTAAACCATCTGGATATCTGGTTTCTCTAAAAGTCTGAGTAAGTGTTATGTATGGCAAGTTGACTGCCATCTTTGGAGTCCTTAGGGGAAGACCTTTCCAGTCTTAGGCTAGACAGCCTTCGTTTGGAGAGCACGGATATACAGCTACAACAGATTACTTAAACTGACTGTGTGTTTACTTCCCAGAGAGTAAACAGTGGCATGTGCACGTAACAGAAGAGCTTGGGCAATATCAGTTAATATTGATAGAAGAAAAAGGAACTCTGAGTATCATCTGTATCCTGTATTAACACAATTAATGAGTCAATACAGTTGCAAACTGCAAATAAGGATTTATCTCACTGTTGAGGAACCACCATGAAGGAGGTTTTAAATTTCAGCACAGGAAAGCGATGGCACTCGAAATGCATCTCAATCTGAGCTCACTCTTGGGCCTTCTCCACACATTTCATGTGCCTGTGAGGCCAGCTGCTCTGGGCAGCTCGGTATCACCATATGGGTGAGCACAGTGCTTGGCAAACACGGCTATGTATTTCTGAACTAAAGCTGCCATGTGCTTTATTGATTATCAGCTTTCAGTCTTTGATAATGTGTCGACGTCCAAGCTGTGCTCCTTTGCCCTCAGAATACTTGGAAGTTTCCTAGCATTAGTTTGGCCACACTGCTGGGAACAATGACAGGGCCAGAGAGTAAACAGGATTATCGCTCAGCGGCTTCATCAAGTCTCCTGGGTGTGCTTAGCCAAGTTGCTACAGGTACCAGGACAGAGATTAGACTGCAGCAGACATGGTGCTGCTTTTACTGCCACCTGAGGAGCCGGCCTATTAAGAGGAAATATTAATTACTCTCTGCGTTCAGCCCACAGTATGCTCTCTCTACAGGAAATGGGAGCTGGCAGAAACAGACAGCTCAGGTCTCTCCTACCTAAGATTTTGAGGTAACACACTGCCTATCTTACAGAGTAAGCACCACAAAATAATCCACGCTTCCCTATCATATTAACCACCGTGTCTTACCCAACGCCTCTCACTTTTATGACCATTTCTCAAATGGTCTATAAAATACAGTCTCAGGGTGATTCTGTACTTGAACAACACTGCACTCACTGGAGCGCAGAGATGACATAGCGTTTGGGTACACATCAAGGGCAGGGAAGAGACTATAGTATCCCCTCTGCCCCCCTCATCCTCACCAGAAATGGCATCTTTCTAAGGTCTACAGTGAATATGGGAAAAGCCCAGAGGTCTGAGAGCTCTTGCAGATAGCTGTGCTCACATTTTTCACTCGTTAGCAATTAATAAGCGGTATTTTCCACAGAAGTGCAGAGACTCTCCCTTACTGGAGAGTCAGTACCTAGCATTTAATTCCTCTCAAGCAGTGGCTCTGCTTTGGGAAGAGGTTGTGACATCGGCCTATCAAATAGCAGACAGACATACGAGAGATCTGCTGAAGTATTTCACACTATTGGGAATGTTGAGATGATACCTAGGAGGAGGTTAGGACAGAGCAGAAGTTAATAGTTATTCAACTGGCAATCTTGCAGGATTATGAAAGCAGAGTTATGATTATTTCCAGTCAAAAGTAGTAAGGAAAGAAACAAAGGCAAAACAAGGGGAAAAAGAGAGACAACGAGTTTGTGTAAGTTATTAGGAATAACAGGCAGTGCTTGAGTGACCAAGAGCAGAAAACCAGAAGGACTTTAGTATTTAGAGCCAGCTGTTTAGGGAATCATAGAATCATCATAGAATGGCAAGGGTTGGAAGGGACCCCAAGGATCATAAAGCTCCAACCCCCCTGCCACAGGCAGGGCCACCAACCTCAAGCCTGGATCTACACAAGGTTGCCCAGGGACCCATCCAATCTGGCCTTGAACACTTCCAGGGATAGGGCATCCACTACCTCTCTGGGCAGCCTATTCCAGGACCTCACCACTCTTTCCGTAAAAAACTTCCCCCTAATATTCAATCTAACCCTTCCCTCCTTCAGCTTTAATCCATTCCCCCTTGTCCTGCTACTATCTGCCCTTTTAAAAAGTGGATTCCCCTCCTGTTTCTCTGCTCCCTTCAGGTACTGGGAGGCTGCAATGAGGTCCCCCCGCAGCCTTCTCTTCTCCAGGCTGAACAAGCCCAGCTCCCTCAGCCTCTATTCATAGGGGAGGTGCTCCAGCCCTCTAATCATCCTTGTGGCCCTCCTCTGAACCCTCTCCAACAGTTCTACATCTTTCTTGTATTGGGGGCCCCAGATCTGGACACAGTACTCCAGGTGGGGCCTCACGAGGGCAGAGTAGAGAGGGACAATCACCTCCCTGTCCCTGCTGGCCACCCCTCTTCTGATGGAGCCCAGGATACCATTGGCCTTGCGAGCTGCAAGAGCACACTGCTGGCTCATGTTAAGTTTCTCAAAAAATGCAGTTACTTTTGCTGGTGCTACTACAGCAGGGCTTTGGTACTGAAGTAGCTCTCTGTGCCCTCCCCTTCTGTACGGCAGGCTAACTCAAAACAGCTCTGGCACTGCTCCTATTGTTTTTCCTCTGGCTTTACCATCGAGGATCACAGATTAAACCATTTTATTAAGTTTTTTTGAGTTAGAGAATGGGGAGGTGGAAAATAAGGATCTAAGTCAAGAAGCAAGTGGCTGAAGAAGCTGCTCCTCTACATTTAACTTCTGCCCAGGATGCAGCCCGCACAAATGCTACTCAAATACCCAGCTGGGGGTAACAAACACGCAGAAGAGGTCCTCACCAGTACGAGAGGCAGAGCGTGGTTTCTGTGGCACAGTGGGTCGTCCTGCTAGGCTGGGCTTTGTTGACTGCAGCGGGGGTTTGGGGCTGGTCGGTGTATTGGAAGAAGTTCTCGCCTTTGCTCCAGCTTCTGCCTTTGGTTCAGCTTTTGAATTTTTTTCCGATGATGCTGAGATGGAGTCACCTTTATTTGAGGCAAACCGACTCTCTGGGAGGGTCTGCTGGAGTTTAGGCACTAAAATAGACAGACACATAAAATAAGATCTCCTGCAACACAGAACGCTCCGCGCACAGATATCCTTGTGTGAAAAATACCATCATTAGCTCGCATGGTGTTGTTGCACTGCTGTGTGAGTGTGTAAGAGGTCCCTTAACACTGTGCCAAGAGGGCAAACCGCCTCCTGGGGAACATCAAACATGGCATAAACAGCCAGTCAAAAGAGGTGATCATCCCTCTGGATTCAGCATTGGTGCAGTCTCACCTTGACTACTGTGTGTAGTTCTGGGCCCCACAACATAAAAATGATGTGAAGGTCCTTGAATGTGTCCAGAGGTGAAAGGGCTGGAAGGAATGTCCTGTGAGGAGCAGCTGAGGACTCTGGGTTTGTCCAGTTTAGAAGGGAGGCGGCTGAGAGGTGACCTCATGGCTTCCTGCAGCTGCTTAAGGAGTGGAAGTGCAGAAAGAGGTGGTGATCCCATCTCCGTGGGATCCAGTGCCAGGACATGTGGGAACAACTCAAAGCTATGCTAGGAGAGGTTCAGGCTGGACGTTAGGAAGCATTTCTTTACAGAGATAACAGTCAAACCCTGGAACAGGCTTCCTAGGGAGGTGGCCGATGCCCCAAACCTGTCAGTGGTTAAGGGGCATTAGAACAGTGTCCTTAACAACAGCTTTAACTTTTGGTGAGCCCTGAAGCGGTGAGGCAGTTGGACTAAATGATCATTGTGGCTCCTTTCCAGCTGGAACAGTCTAATCTATTTCATTCAAAATCACTGCAGTAATAAACCTCTAAACCCACTAGGTTCTTGGACTTGCTAAGCTTCATAATTCAAGTGCCTCAGAGGTCATGGGATTTCCCCCTTTTTAATATGTTGTAATGTTTGGGGTGATGGCTGGCTGGACCTTATTCTCCATTCATCTTTCTGGGAGCAGATAGCACAGCCTACCTGCTGAGAAGCAGCGATGGACCGGTGAAAAAGGCAGCCTTTGGACCTTTTGTGCCTCTACAAGACAAAAGGTTGGCTATCCAAGATCAACAGAGAAATCCTGGCCCAGAAAATAAATCCCAAAGTGAGATCAGCAGGCTTCATCTTGTTATTTGTTTCTTTTAGCAAGCTCTAGAGGAGATTTTGAAACTTAGTAGAGATCAAAGTATTCTTTATATAATGTTTGATCATATGTGTACGGATTACAGTTTCCACACATTAGTAAGTTTATCAACATACTATCTGTCCCAACCAAAGAAGATATTTACAGACAAAACTATACTGACTTACAAACAATAAATCAACGGTGGGTAGCTGTGCAAGTTGGTAGAAACCCACCAGATACCAGGTTACAAACAAGCAGAACGCCTGCCCTACTTTTCTCCTTTGCAGCTTTGAGAAGACCAAAAGCTTTCATGAAGCAGATGCATACTTGTAACTCTTGGAACTTGTATGCTAGCTTTGGACTTTCCACAGCTGTCATGTCTTTATTCTCAGAAGAGAATTACAGACCAGCTGAAACACAGACTGGTGGCCCTGGTACCTGGCAAAGCCAAGCGTGTGCTCGCAAAGGCTGACTTGACCTACCTACCTGCTATTCCCATTCAGAATCCTACTTGTTACAAAAGCGCTGAGCACAGACATTTTAATGGCAGTGGGAGGGAAGGGAGTGCTGGGACAGTTTTTCCAGCTTATGTAGCTGTTTCTCAGCCCAGCTGGAGTTGAACCCTGGCAAACCGGGGAGCTGCGTGGCGCATATATGTTTGTGTGAGTGCGTGACAGGCAGAGCTTGTGCCTGCATGCATCCAACAGACCTTCATGCTGCAAGAAAAACAACAGGATGCTTGCAAAAAAGCAGGCAATCTCCAGATGTGAAGCAAGGAATAAAACCCCCTTATTCTCCTTCAGCATCACTATCTCCAGCTTTCCTGTAGCAATTTTCCATTAACTCCCTTTCTTGCCTTCCTAACCTCAGGCCTGCTAATATTATTAGAACCCAGCAAGTTAAAATAAATTAACCCAAAACAAAGACAAACTGCAGTTGCAACAGTGAAGAGCAGCCTCGGGGAGCTCTCAAGCAAGAGTGGTAATGAAAGAACTGACAGCTGGAGGCCAGCAGGAAAGGAGATGCTCCATGCAGTGAGGTGGGGGTGAGATGTGCCATACAGAGAGACACAGACCAGAGAAAAATTGGGGTCAGACAAACTCAGCTACTCTAAAGCCCCAAGCACAGAGTATTCTTGCTCTGCTGTCTTCAGTTGGATGATTTCAAAAGACACATGTAGTACAGAAGGTCTTCCTGAAACGATAAGCAGGCTTTAAAAGTGCTGATTTAGAGAGTGCAGCCTGCTCTGAATATGCTGCCATTTAAAACTATCTTTGGAAAGGTATAAAACCTCAAAATCCATTTCTCAAGTGTCTAACCGAGACGGCCACATTTGGATTTAGATTTCAGCCTGGCTTTTCAGCCTTCTTTCTGTGTGTTGTAGCAACCCTCCATGCTGTGCTTGCAGGGTACCTTGCACTACTCCTGAGAAATCAGACCTGGATTTCCTAGTTCAGCCCACACCTTCGGTCCTGTGAACTTAAGCATGCACAAATCATCAGAGCTGACTCCCTTTTGAACACTTCAGGGGCCAGTCCCAAAAGTGTGCAGGTACACAGAGAGGCCAGAATTCCATCTAGTACTCCAAAGGCTGCACGGTAGCAGGGCCCAGGGCTACCGCTTGACAAGGGCCCCAAGGCTAGTGCTCAGCAGGTGCAGCCGCAGAGCACATCGGCACTGTAAGCACTGCAAGGCAGGACTCCACTGCGTACACAACAGGGACTCATTTTGTGCATGGAGTCTCTGGGGGGTCTTCACAGCTTTGCAAGACAGCCCTGGACTCCATCCAGTCAGCTAAACCCTGGGAAGAGCCAGCTGCTGCTGCCTAGGATGTCTGTTCTGACAGCTGAAAGCCAGGACTACTTGCACCAACTACTATAAACCTTGCGCGTTCAGGACATCAGGTGATTTGGGAGTTTCACTTCTGTGTATGCAGACATTTCTGCTGGCTCCTGGGTTCAGCTTCAGCTTTGGGGATCCCATTACAACCCAGCACCCTTTTGAAGGTGCCCGAGGCACACGCACATGGAGCACCAGCAAAAGCTGAACTGTCAACTCTAGAGCTGACTTCAGGAAAAGCGCTGTCAAATGCACTACAAGAAGAGAGCTTGTTTCCAATCGTTTCCACTCAGCACAAGCTCATATTTTGCTTAAGCAACATGATCTAGAGAGGGGAGCAAGATACTGAGGTCAGGCATTTTGCCTTTTCTAATAAGAGTTTATACCAGGAACACCAAAATGTACCTGTACCACTTCCATCCAGTCGTTCTGAGCTCATTGGTGTGTCAAAAGACTCTCTGGGAGTTGCATCATTCCCAAGTTTCTGAAAGAGTGAGAGAAGACATCAATTATATATCTGTAATTAGTATGACTTGGTGGTTCTGTAAGGAAAAAAGCTCTAATTTGTAAGCCATAAAAAAAAGAAAGTAGTGACAGTAATAAATGGCAGATTCTCTCTCCTGGTTTCTCTTTCAGGTCTTGGAGGTCTAAGTAAGAAGAAAACAAAACTGATGGGATAACTGATACTGCCACATGTCTAGCAAAGCTGCAATGGCACCCTGCCTCACAAGCAACAGGTCTGTTAACATACAGCAGTTGAAACTAAAGACTGCTGATTGGATCACATAATCATACACATTCAATGAAACCCTTTTATTTCTGATGAACTTAAAACCACAGCAGCAGTGCTCATGTATTTACAGGACTTTGATAAAAAATAAATAAATAAATACTTCTTGAAAGGTTCTTAAAGCTGCCCATCAGAAGGGCTGCTGGATGCTCAGTACCTCTAAAAGAAGAGGGGCTGCTTGTTTATGTGCTGGTTATTTTACCAATTATTCTCAAGAACAGATTTCCTAACAACCTGGCCTAAAACAAACCAAACCAAACAAAAAACAAACCAAAAAGTTGCAAAGATTTTGTCATATCATGGATCTAGCCTATGCAAGCTTGAAACCTTTGTATTCACCAGGAGAAGCTTAGATATGCAGCCAATATGTTTGTAAAAGAACCAGTCTCCTTTTACAGTCCTACCTGCTATCAAGGCTTAAACAGAGGGATACACAGGAAGATAGAAAAAGAGCACAGAAAGAAGTGCAGGATATACTATGGCAGAGGGCCCTAAAGAGATAAAACTGAGTAAAAGATATTTTTTTGAAACTAAAAAAGCAAGGATAGTTTTCTGCAGACAGCTCCAGTCTTGATTTGGTACTTCAGGACAGTTAGTGTGGCAAACATCTTACAGCAAATGATTTGTGCTGGTGGTTGCATCTGGTTACACACCCACACCTAAGTCACGCTGACATGTTCAGGATACTGCTACTACCTCTCCAACACCAGCTCTGTGTGGCTTGTGCTGGGATCTGACCATCCCTCAGGGTTCAAACCTCCACCCTGTGCCACGCAGCACACACCAAACACAGCCACTGCCCTTTGCAGCTTACAGTCTGGGGCTTGCAGGTACAGCACACACGTACCAACCAGACAGCAGGGAATGAAGGGAGGGAGAGAAAAGTCACAAGGAGCAGGAGCACATGCTAATAGAAAAACAAGCAGATTTAGAGCAAAACCAGTATTTTAAATATAAAGGAGTGATCTCTGAACATCCCTGTTGGCCACTTGTCTTCCCTGTGGTGGTAATTCAACGCAGACATTTTGTGAGAAGCAGATTTCAGGGAGTGATGCAGAAAACACTGTGGTTTGCCTTAGAGATTTAACGAGCCCTTCATCTTGCTCATGTAATCTCACAGTTCCTAAAACAAAGCCTCTCTCTAGCACAACAAAGAAAAGGATGGAGGTGCTGGTGCCTGCCATTCCTGTATAAAAGACCACCAGCACCTCCTGACCTTTCCAGTAAGTATAAATGTGCTACTAGAATCACCATTAATCTTCCTGTCCTGTAAAACTACCCTGATACAGATGTAATTATCCACTCCAAAGGATGTCATTTCTACAGGGTTTAAGTATAAAAACATCTGTATGTTAAAAACAACACACAGGCACACATTGTCTTCTGGTCAGAAGCACTCCAGAAATGCCATGACTTGCGGGGCCAGAATGGTAAGCTATGGTGCCCATATGATCAAAACAAAACCCCCTCCAAATCTAGGGGAACACTGGGCTTTGCACTACTGGGTGAAATCTCAGGTTTTATCCCTGTTTCCTGACTGTCATTGGTATTTTGGCTAAATTCTCTTTTCTCAGCCTACAAAAGCCACATGTGTCTTCACAAGACTGTCTTGGCTACTTACTTTTAAAGGGAATACTACTCCCCACTTACTAGATTTTTCTTCCACAGCTCAGAATAAAAACCCAACAAATTTTCAGACCTGATTTTACCAATAATTTCTTCCTGGAATGTGAATTCTCATAAATTACACTATATGCATAACACACAGCTACAGAAAATGACTTTGGAGCTGTACCACAATATGAAAACTAATTTCACTGTTCCCCTTGGCCCAGTTATAGGGCTAGTGGGGAAATACGACCATGTCCAGAGACAAACACAAGAGCCAGATCTGGCATTGGCTAGTGTAGCACTTAAAAATGCAATTAGGATGTTCACACAGTTGGCTACCTACTGCACACGTGTTACAAGCTGCTAACAGTCCCAAGACAATGCTAAATAACTGGGGATGTTTAGCCTGGAGAAGAGCAGGCTGAGGAGACCTTACCACTGCCTACAGCTACCTGAAGGGGGGTTGTATAGAGGTGGGCGATGGTCTCTTCAGCCAGGTGACAGGAGATAGGACAAGGGGAAATGGCACAAAGCTGTGCCAGGGCAGGGTCAGATTAGATGTTAGGAAAAAGTTCTTCACTGTAAATTGTCAGGGCCTGGAACAGGCTGCCCAGGGAGGTGGTTGAGTCACCTTCCCTGGATGTGCTTAAAAAAAGGGGTAGATGAGGTACTTAGGGATATGATTTGGCATAGGACAGGAAGGGTTGGACTTGATGATCCTAAGGGTCTTTTCCAACCTTGTGATTCTGTGAAATGTCTCTGTGAAACCACTGCAAAAATTTACATGGAGAAGCTGTCAATCCTATCAGGCAAATGCAAGAAAGTTCATCATGCAGATATATAATGGCCAGGCTCTACTTTCAACAGGAATTCATGCAAGGTTGAGAAATACTGAAAAGTCAGGTGACAGAGTCAGCAACAGGGTACAGATGACCTCGGTCTGCTCCTGGTCTTGCTTGAGGTATTTAAAAATTCACTGTGCAAGCACTAGATGGAGCTAAAAGATCTTTCTATGCACGCCCAGAGACGTCCTTGCTGCCATTAATGCCAATTCACAAGTTGTGTTCTAAGCAAAAGAAAACAAGAAAGCATTTACCATCTTTCCATCTACTGTGCACCTGCTCACCACTTGTATCTGTAACACGACTGCTGTAGGTTATGAATGAAATAGTAAATTCCTTCTGGCTTTGTTTTCATGTAAAACAGCTCAGAATATAAGCAGCCATCTGTACCTTAAAGGAAAACACAATTTTCTATCATTCTGGAATTCTGATAAATTTCAAGACGTTAAGGAAGTTGATATCCATCCTACACATTGTAACAGGAGCAGGTTGCCATCTTCTGTACCTCAACCATCAGGATACTGTACGATTTTCACCCATGTGAATAGCAGGGATAAAGGTGCAAACTGAAATTATTTGCTAATGCAATCTAGGATGAAGTATGTGAAAAATTCTTTTGAACAGCAGTTCAATTTTGTGTGGTCTGGGCCATGTTAAGAATGGATAACTCAGTGCCCAGCATTGCAGAGATTCCTATTTCAATTCCCAACACCCAAACAAGCCAACCACAAACCAGATACTTTTGCCTTCTCCATAAATACCAATTTTTATGAAACCTACCAAAAAGATTTTAAACAATAACACTATTTTCTTGAAAATTAAGCCTGAAAGAAGAGGAGTAACCTTTCCAACCCGAAAAAAAAGGCAAAGGATCAGAAAAAAAAGCTAGGAAAAGGCAACGACTTCTCTTTTTGACAGATAAAATTCGAGCATGCAATCAAAGCTACAAAAGCTCATCAGTCTGAGCACTTCTACTCTCCCTGCTTAAAAATAAAAAAAATCACACTTGCTAATATTCTTTCTTATCCACTTCATTCCACATCTGACCATCTTTAGCTGACTCAGTATTACGAACTGGAAGAGGACCAAGCACACACAAGGTACACAGTTGTAAGAATTGATAGAACCTGGAGTAGCTTGGTATTTAAGTTACAGATGGAGTGCAACAGTCTTACTTAAAATCATATGGCATTTTACTTGAAAACTTGGGATATTTTAGAAATCAATGAGACTATTCAATGAGCAGTACTGGGCACCAGTGAGAAAGGTGTTGAATTGGCCATTTCTTTAGCAAAAAAGTAGCTTTTCTCTTGAGGATCCCTTTAAGGAGCTGTAGACTACTGTGTTAATGTGAGTCTGCTTATTCCAAGACCCAGTGCCTGCAGGAATGGTTCAGACATAGAATCATAGAATAGCGTGGGTTGGAAGAGACCCCAAGGATCATAGAGCTCCAACCCCCCTGCCACAGGTATCACGACAAGCGCTATGAAGAAAGGTAAAACTGGGCTTCGGGCACCTTGCTCAGTCACAGCAAGACAATTCTGCAACACATTGAGGAAGGGAAACACAGCAAAGCCTGAAGGTGAGCTTTGGTGTGAGGTAACACCTTCCAAATTATGGGGAATAAAGGTGGGGAACGGGCAGCACCCGAGTGCTCTGCAATTCAAGAGGAAATGAAGAGTGAAAGAAAGCTGATCCCCTGGTAATTTTAGAATATGCCAACTGCAGCAGGGATGAAGGAGGGGATGATAATGGTGAAGTTCAATGGGAAACAAGCATCAGGCAAAATAAGTTGGCACAAAATGTTCAGGAACACCACAAGGATATTCCACTTCACAGGGTTGCTAAGTGAAGCAGAGTTCCTGCCCAGCATCAACACTTCACAGAGAAGAAAATTAGAGAGCAAAGGGAATCCAGACAGATAATTGGGATTTTTTTTTTAATGTATACCCATTATTTTTGGGTGTTAATATTTGAAATACAGAAATCAAAGGCACAAAAATAATGATGAGCAGTATAAAGGGACATAAAAATAAAAAACTGCAACAAGACAAGTGTAAAGCTGAATAGCAGTAAACAGTGCCTGGAAGCCAGATTTACTCTCTGGATGGGAAATATAAGTTAAAATACGGTACATCGCCACCTTTCCACATAACCTTCAGAAGAGAACAGATAGCTACTACCCTAGTTAACTCTGCCAGACATCTGAGGCACTAATGTGCAGGGGCACACTGTAAGAAGTCTGTCCTAGCTTTGCTTTTTGTAAAGCATGCTTCCATTACACATGAACAAACCACACACGATGCCGAGTGGAAACATCCAAACCATGCTCAGTAATCACCCCAAAATTACTCTGTAATACATGCAAGTAATTTTTGGGTTTTATCATTATTTTGTGGTTCTGATGACCTGACATCAAGAGCAAGAGCTGGTGTCACCTCTTTCACATGAGAGAAGGTACAGTCTGAAGAGTACATTTCCTCCTCCATACATGTCCTTGGACAGGGTTACTTGTGCAGTGTGTTCCACTATAATCCCTGCTGGAAAGCAGGACTGATGTGTTAAGCCCCAGCCATCAAGCCTTGTACACCCAACCAACCTCCCCTGAAGACACACAGCTCTTGCCCTTTTTTGCAACAACTCAAGAGAAATCAAATTGCCTTCACCTTCTGAGCAGAGGCGGCTCTCTTCTCCTGCTTGGCCTTCATTTCTGCGAGAAGTCCGCTGCCCATCACCTGCACACCGTACCTCCGCCCTCCCTGTGGGCTTCCTTTGCTGTCACCCCTTTCAGCTTTTGCAGCATCATCAGGCTGTGCCTCCTCCAGTGAGTCTGGTGTCTTTAATTCCTCAGATCGCTCTGTACCACCGTTCTGCTCTGCAGGCTTCGCCTCCTTCTTGCTTGCGTCCACAGCAGGACTTTTTGCTGCAACCTTGGGTGAGGAGGGTTCCTCTGCCACCATCACAGTCTGGGGACGTTCAGACTTGGAGCCTCTTGATTTAATTAAGTTAAGGAAGCCACTCTTCCTTGAGTCCCTTTTCTTCTTCTCATCACCTGCTTCACTGGGCTCACTGCTGTCGGAACTTTTAGTTGACGGTCTCCTAATAAAAGACACAGGCATTTTAAACTCTTCCCCTCCTCCCTGTCTTTTAAACAGTAACTAATGACTTCTCCTGGGCAAAGCCAATCTTTTGTATGATCCATACATTACCCTAGGCCCAGTCATTAGCTGTGGTCTCTAAATTAAAAACTGGACAATTAACATTGATCGTACAGACTTGAGGATCCCTTTGCTGGCTTTGTACATGGTATAAGGAAGAGAGGCAACCATTTCATCTGCACTGAGTGCCCGGCTGTTTCCAACACTAACAAGTTGTTGCTTCAGTTGAGCTCTGCCCAAGCTGTCTATGCACATGCAATTTCACACTGCTTTGTGTCCAGAGTGTGCTACCCTTTTGTTTTATGTAAGTATTGGGGTGCATGTGTGTATCTCCCTGTGTAGGTGCATGAGCATGCATGAATGCAAGAAGATCTAGAGGCAGGGTTCTGTAAATACACAACCAGCTACAGAGCAACTAAGATGTATACCCCTTATACAAAGCTGAAGGAGACCTATCTTTCAGATGAATGTATTGCCTAAATCTAGAATACTACAAATTGACCAAACACATCTCTAATGTATTTCTAAACCAACATAAATCTACTGTCATCTACCAAAACACTGTGCCCAACAGCAGTCCTTATCAGACAGGAACCCTCGTGTATACTACTAGCACTGGAGGGGAGAGTCTCAACCACTACACAGCTCTGCTTTAGTTCTAATGAGCTCCACTGAAAGGTAAAATGAAGTCAACTGAATTATAAAAATAGACACTAGTCAATAATCCGCTCCATAAGGTGTATTAAAGCAATTTATTTCAAAGTAGTAATTTTTAAGGGAGGGCAATTGAATTCACAATGCCTTGAACCACTAAGGTATTTTCTGATCCTGACAACAGCAACCCTGTTGTCCGAAGTGCTACTTGCCCAGCTGTCAGGATGTATTTAAAAAAAAAAAAACAATTTAGTTGATTTAAAAATTAAATTTTAACTTACTTTGAATCCATTTTTGTCACTTTCTTAGTGAAAAATTCATCCACACCTTCATCCACTCTCCCCATGAGGCCATTCTGATCCCCTTCTGGAGCCACTCCAGCAGACACCTGGCAGAAGAAAAAATACTCTCTCTGGTTTATAATAACCTAAGCATATTTGTTTTAAGGATAATAGTAATTGAGAGTTAAGGCATCATAAAAATTGTGTATGCCAACCAAACCTCAGTACTGGCGATGGAATTGCCACTGGACTTCCTCATTTAGTCAGGCCAGTTGACGCATTACATCAAATGCAAAATAACCCAAAACATCCAGTGACAAACTGGATTCTGCAGTGCATGAGGTCAGGAGTCAAATGCCTTGGGCTTGTGAGGATGGAGCACTAGTTCAGTCACAAAAGGGAAAAAAAAAACCCCAAAGAGTTAAGGAAAAATTAAATCTTGATCAGGTGGTGACCCGAAGAGAAAGTATTTCCAACAGCTAGCTCTTTCCCTGCGCAGAGAGAAAACTATGTTCTGAATTTTTGGAATTAGAGTTTTAGAAGGAGGGCTCCAGAAGGCTAACAGAGCCCTTTACAATTCATTCAGTCCAGCACTTCCAAAAGCAGAGACTCTGAATGCAGGAACAGGTGTTTCACTTTAGGAACCAAACACAGATTTCTCTGCCGAGCATCTGAAAACGGGAAACCCGCTCCCTTTGTTTGGCTTCAATGCCCATGACTGGAATGTAAGCAACTGGAGGCACCTGAACCAGGCTGACTTAGTAATACCTGCCAACCACAAAGGCCCTGTGAAGATCAGCTGGTGACTCTGCAGCCTCCTGAGGCTGAAACATGCTGTCTCCTGGGAGGATTTCTCATCTAGTCTAGCTCCTGTACGAGACTTTGATGTGGAAAGCCTCTATTAGCAGTACAGAGACTTCCTTCCATTTCAATGCCATATGGAAACCTTCTACGTGACTACAGAGGACTCTGCAAGACCCAACCCAGTTGTGTGTTGGTAGTACCCACTGCCAGGTCTGTCACAAAATAGCAGGTTTTCTAATTTGAAGCAAGTTAAATCAAGGAATCACCTCACTGTCATGATAACTGAGAATAATCCCAGCTTCCCTTTTCAGCTGGAATATGCACTCTTTTTTATGCCTCTAGAAAGAAGAAATACTTTTAAAAGCTGCTGAGAAATCAAACTCAGCCTCATTAAACCAGGACAACAGATTACATATGAACCAAGGTTTTGATAGGAGTAAGTTGATATCCATATGTCTTTATTTTCCATAGCTGAACTTTATTAGAAGCCTAGTGTTTGCTTTGTTATCAAAGATAACAGTTAATATTTTACCAGTACCTGCTGTAGCAATGTAATAGTGATCTGAAAAGAGCCCACCTGCTTTGTTACCAGTCAAACTGCACATTTTCTACAAATAAGAATCAGTTTTCTTCTAAGCAGCACAATGACTTCTCAGACTTCCACTCTGCCACCCCTGGAGTATTCTGCAGAGACCTTTGCACAGCTAGAAGGTGTGACACGAGGCTGCAATGCATATAGCATTGCCTGCGTTGGTCACACCAGTGCTGGCTGTCTCCATGTAAATATGTACCTTCTTGGTCAAAAACCAGTTGAGGCTGACATCTCAACTGAAGAGTGTCAACTGAAACTGGCTGGTGCATTTCAAGGGAAATGGGAAACCATTTAATATTGATACTTGCTGTGGTTTAAACCGCAGCTGAAAAGCTGGGGCCACAACCTGAACCCAGGACAATACTGGAGCCCTCCAGATAGGAACAAACACACAAGTACCAAAGGAAAGGGGAAGAAGCATGAGAATCCAATCATCTTCAGCAAAAAAACATCTACCTCAGAAAAAGGGAACCATGTGCATCTGAAAAAGCAGCAAGTTCCAAAAAATGTAGTGAAGATGTACACAAATGTTGCGGGCCTAGTAAGGTCCTCAAAGCACAGGATTTTCTTATAGATGTTTATTGCAACGCCTTTTAGTGATCAATGTTAACGTAAAAAAAATGGGTTCTGGTTTATGTCATGTTTTACACTCCTAATGCTAAAAAAAAAATAAATAAAAAGTTAAGAGCTTTTATTTTTCAACTTTTTTTAAAAAGCTTAATTTTAAAAGGGAGTCTTCTGTATTTCTTTATGAAGGAAAAAATGGCTTGGAAGCAGAAATAAGTAAGATGAATCCCAAGCTCTTTCCTACATTAGAGGTTCATCTCTGCTGTACTGAATCTTCACACATGATGGAAAAACTCATGAGCTTAATATCTCACAAAAGTCTGAATGGCAACTGTTTCATTGTGGGTGGTACTGAAGGTTTCTGCTCGCACACTCACCACAAGTTAAAAAATTATGTCTCTCTTTCCCCCTTCCCCCTAATTTTTCCCCCTTTTAATCCATTTTTCAGCTTAAAAAGAATAAATCTGTTTTCCAGAAAAAAAAAGGAGAAGTGCAGCTATGATCACCTGAGACCCCTTAAATTACTAAACGGATATAATGGGAAAAGCAAACAGCCAAAGAGCTTTAAGTGGTAGAAAAGGTCAAGATTTTGCCTCTCACATTTCAAGTGCTTTTCCTAACCACTATTTTCAGTGTTCTCAAAGTGCAAATCCAGCAGCAAAGAAATGCTGCAAAACAATGCTGCAGTCTGCTCAAGACTGGCCTTCAAAATTTGGCTGCCTCATTTTTGGAAGCAGCAAAGCCAACATCATAAGCCTTTCAAAAAATTGTTTAGGCTTGTTATGAGGTATGAACTAGTAAGGAATCAAATGGTGTATAAAACCAAGCAAGGGACAAATGAGTTTAAGTGAAAAAGCTCCTTTCGATTTCTGCGACTGAATAACCCCCTAATTTCCTAATCATTTCAACCGGCACAATCATCCCACCGTCACAGGAAGTAACACTTCTCTGCAGGAAGTAAACTTGTTGTTTCTGTTGAGCAAGGTATTTTGTGTCCTAGTTCCATGCTCAGTACCAGATCCCCTGCTCTTCCACGCCCCCACTCCTTCCCCACCCATCTGCAGATAGCACAGGATGTGCTGAGTAACTTTGGAAGGGGGGCAAGTTTAGCAACTGGGAAAACACGTGCGTTCTGCAGAACTGGAAGAAGTAAACACAGATGTGTTCTCACTACAATGCAGAGACCAGTCCATCCTTCTGCTACCTCTGTCCTTCCCTGTGAAGTGCAAGGGAATGGAAAGTTGGCTTGAGTACTCCCTCTGCTTAAAGGCTTCTCCATTTCCAAATGGTGCGAAAAGCACCCTACTACCTGATATGATCTTTCCCAGCATTAGGGAAATTTTCAAGTGTCCTCTCTCTGCTGATGATCCTCAATCCTCAGGGAGCAGAAGGAGCTACAGGCATTTGTTACTAGGTGGCACACCTCAGAGAGGCAACGGCTGCCCCTTGGTAAGCGTTACTTATCATCTTGGCTGTACTCTGCTGCCGTGAGATAGCTCTGTAACTCCTCCAGATCTGTCCTTACATACCCTGAGGACATACCATCACAGAAATAAATCTGTATTGATGTGGTATGCCAAGGAAATGGAACTGTGGGAACCCCGCACACATATACTTGGGTTCACACCAATGCCTTTCGTAGACAGACAGTGCTCTTCTGTTTTGCTTCTCTCTAAGGCAAGCTCCAGCATGAAAAGCAGATCTGTGACTATGCAGATTGGCTGGCCCAAACACCATCTTTAGTTAAGGAGCTGTGGGAAGCTGGGTGTCTCAGAGTAGCTCCTCTGAGGACTGATAGAAATAAGAATTCGTGCCAAGTTACCACATTGTAATGCAGGCAGAAAAAAGGATTAAGACTTAACAAACCCTTGCAATATAATTGAAAAGTCTCATGATATTTTGTGCATTTCCTGTGAAAGCTCTGAGTATCTCCAGAAACTGCTTCCATGAAAAAACAAAAGCAAATTAGAAAAGGATAAAGCATATCCTGGGTTTAGGCTGTGTCAAACAAGACAAAAAGCTTGTAACAGGGATTGCACACCAGAAGACATGAATACCAAAAGAAAAATGAAGCAGATCCTTATGGCTTTTAAAACTTTAACAGTTGTCTTCATTATACTGCAAGACCTGACTCATTGCAAAAAGCAATTAACAGATGACATTGCCAGCAATACTTTAAATGTAGACTCACTGCTGCTTGGCTGGGCTGCTGCTTTTTATTCCTTTTGGGTCTTAATTTTGTGAAGTGTTCCAGTTTTCTCCCTTCCTCTGATGGCAGCTCTGAAATGAATCCAGAAGTTCGTTTGTCTGGCCTGCTGGAAGGAAATGGTGGGTCTTCTATATGGATAGGTACTTCTTCCAGTGCTTTATCTAGATCAAATTCCATTTCTAAGAGAAATCAAAACCTTCTAATTAGACTTAACATGCTCTTTGAAACAAAAGACAATGTCATTCCTCCCTTCTGTTGTAAATAACTATGAACACGTTTCTAGAACTCAGCCATACCGCGTTTGTCAGCAGACAAAGCACCCCAAGCAAGTATTTAGTACCACACACACCAGCAGAGCCACAAGCTGAGGCAACCGGTATGGGCCTCAAATGCAGTCCAGAGGGAGGGAGGGAGGGTCACCTGTGCTCTTCAGTCAACAACTACCTAGAGGAATCTCAGGCAAGCAAAGAAGAAAGAAAGTTTTAAGAAATTCTCACTTACCAAAAGCTCTGGACACCGGCCGGAGCATTCTACTGTGGATGCTTTTCCTTTTTGATTTAGGAGTCATCTGCCAACACAAAACAAAACAGAAATTACTTTAGCAGACAGAAGAAATGACAAAACACCTTTTCCTTTCAAATTCAACAAATTGGTTCTCCAAACCTCTGTATCATTTCAAGATCTGATTGTGTTTAATAACAGATGGGAATGGGGATTTTTCATCCCCTACTCAAACACTCGGAACTTCTTCTAAATCGACATTTTGTCCAGCTGACTTTAAACAGAACCAGGGAGGTATCTTATTCTTCCCATTAAAACCAGAGGCTGCACACAGGATGATTATTTGAATTGTCCAAGCATTAACTCATTCATCCCAAATTGTGAAGCAAGGGACCTATTAGTACCTCACCTCTGGATTTGAGATCACGAGGCTCAGAAAACTTAATTACTGCATCCAGTACAGCAGAGTTAATGACAATACCAGGCATAGCCTCCCCCTTGTTCTGGCTTTTATTTTTGACAGAAAATACACTTCTTCAGTTCATTTGTTAGTGACACACTACTGGAAATGATTAAAATTCAGGTCTCTATGCCTCTGGACACTAACAGACAGCTCACCAAGTTTCCCTTGGAAAAAGCAGTCTCGGAGCACACAGCCTTTCTTCAGAAAGCAAAAATACCATGCCAGTGTTAGTGATATCTCCAGCAAACACATGGCTTCCCTGGATTTTAGATATCCTGAGAATAGGTGGAAAGTTACCTTGGCATTCCTTCAATGCAGGTACTGAAAGTTATCTGCTATTACTATTCTCATCTTCAGACTCCCAGAAAAAGAGGAGTATGTTGCCTTAAGAGCACAAACACCCTGGCCTAAGACCCCAGCTTGTTATTTTTGGAAGAAAGTTGCCTTTATTTTCTTGCCTGAACTTTTCTGAAAGTTAGCATGGAAAGGCACAGTTGGGCATCACCAATTCCAAACCTCTTAGCATAGCTCAGCGTTGTACGACTTCTAAACAGAAAGCTGGCCTGCAGGTTTACAGAAGAGTTAACTTAAAATGACTTGGGTTCTACAAAGATGGGCTCCTTCTGTGGTAGAGTCATACATGCTGGCTTTAGTGACATCCACATGCTTCCATTTACTTGCTAGCCTTGAAGCCTAGTGGCTTCCAATTTGGAGTGTCAGTCAGGAAGCTATTATGGCTCACAACTCATTAACAGAACTGTTAGTCAAGTTTAGTTGTATCAGTTTTATATCAGCCAGAAAAGACCTAGTTGGCACTGACATTTCAGACAAATCATGCATTGTTTAAGTAAACATTTGCTAGTTTTTATGTATGAAAAGTTCAGTAGACAGACTTACATGTACTGAATTCACATTCCCATCCAAATTCAAGAGGATTATTATGCCACTATGCACATGCTCAGGGTTATGACAGATTTTCATAACAGGAAAGTTATTACCCATCTTCTCAAGACCAGTAAAGGACTTGCAGGCTACAGAGCGGGCAGTGATAGCACTGTCCGGGCAACAGCACTCTGGTTTTATTGCTGTGCACATTATTGGGGGAAAAAAAAGATACCTTCAGCTGTTGCAGGTTTCCACTTCCACATTTGACAAGCATCAGTAAGCCATATAATAGTTTCAAGAGCAGCCAGGAAATAGTTTGCCACCTGAGCAGGCTTACCCTGAAACTAACGAGCAGGCAAAGTGTTTATGGCATCAAAAGGTCAGACATTACTTTCAGAGTTACCAATAAATTAAATGCAATGGATTCACTAGCAAGTGGCTGGAGAGGTGCTGAACTTCTTCAGTCAAAATGGCAGTGTATTATGCCATGGGTAGCTGGGCAGCCTCTGAATCACATACCGTGACAGCTGCCAATCCATCACCCAAACCTGAAACAACCGAAGGCATCCGCCCCTCATGTAAGGATGAGTTGAAGCAGCCCAGCCTTTGGGGGACAGCAATTTGGAGTCACTATTACTAGTTCTCTGGTTTTATTTCCAGCTGTCAACTGTTCCTCTTCTAAATTCATATACATATTTGGATCCATTTTGGTCTGCTTGCCACTATTTTTTGCTGGGGTGACTGGAAATTACATCTAGTAGGACAATGCAACAACGCATGCTCTAAAAGAAGATCAGAAAGGAGGACAGAAAACAAGGCTGATGGGACACTCCAATCGCTTGGAATCTTCAGGTCCATTGTTCAGAGTTCTCCAGGAGGATCACAGACAAGCCAAGAGCTGCATCAGCCCAGGGCACCAATGCCAAACAGCATGGGGCAAGGTGTGCGGTTCCTGTGCTAATGCTTCAGAACATCCCTGACAGCCAGGAACGAAATGATTTCATCTTCCTTCCCAGACAAGAAAATGCCCCCAGATGACCCTGCCAAGCTTGTGCTGATGACCATAAGCCAGTCTCTGTATCACTGTTGTAACTAACTGTCAGCTTGGCGTGATCCATCAGCAGCTTGGTTGCTGGGGATAAAGGCAGAGGGATAGAGATGCTTCCCATTTGCTTTAACAGCATGAACAACAGCTACACATACACTTTTATTTGAAAACCTTCTGTCTTCTAGCCTGTTTAGGAAGCGCACAGATGAAAGGCTTCTTGCCAAGTGAACCTTCTAGATCACACACAGAGCAAAATGGGTCAAAGCATTAATTTAAGTAGGCCAGCGTGCTCTTTTTACAAAATATTAGACTTAATCTCAGCTTAAAATCTCAGGCACTGCACAGTATGCTACAGCAGCAGAGCACATGTCATTACCACAGGAGATATCTAACTCCCAGAGAAAAGATCTCTGCCTCTCCCCATTTCCCAAGCCCCATTTCCCATAGCTCACAGAAGCAGTTCAGGTTTGGCAGATTCGTGCTTTCTGCCTTCCCACCACCTCTGGCCATGCACACACAACATGGCTGTCCTGCCACCTTTCAGTTGTGGCCTTTACAAGGGAAGAGCTGCTAGCATCAACCTCCCCTTCTTCACTTCTTCCACATCTTCCAGGGACTTCCCATTCTAGCAGACCACCTCTTGAACTTCTTTCTTTGTTTTGCCTGACTTTTCCGTGAGCACACTGCAGGCTGCCTGGCCAAACAGAAAAGAAGATGGACTGTGTCCCTGGATGCATCTCTTGAAAGTCTGTGTGCACTTATGCCACTGAGATCTCTGGAGATGGCTCCACAATCGTACCTCTCTGTAGCAGATGGGAGCCAGCAAATCTCTACCACACTCCCAAATATGGACTTATTTAGAGTTCGACACGCTCACGTGCCCAAGCTATCTTTAAACTTCCAGGATCTCTTTCCATGATCGCTTTTCCAGATCCCTCCTTTCCTCACAAAACTATCTGAGCTCTCTTGAGTTTTCTTAAATCGTATTACCAACTGTGTAAGATCCACACTAGCATCCTGGGAATTAAAAACAACAAATAAATCAGTTTGTTTTGAGGGCTAGAAAACAACGTGTGCCTTTAGCAACAGGGTCTCAGCTAGTCTACGTTCCTTAGTTATATAGATAATTGAAATCACGCTCAGCGCTGAGGGATATGTTAATTTCCATGTTTTCCTCCTCCTCTGAAGTAATTTATATTCAATCCCATTAGATATAGGGATGCACTCTGACCCTCCCGTCACTTCATTTCCAAGAGATTTTCAACAAACTTCTGAGCTTCTCCCCCTGTCTTGAAATCCATCTCCCCAACCAGTCTCTCCCCAACCAGTCTCACCCCAACTCTCCTTCCTGCAGAACAAGGTTAAGGGGTTTCCAGCTTTGGGAACGCATTCAGGGGGACGGCACAAAAAGGTAAGAGCAGCAGCCAAAAGCTCCAGGTGATTCAGCTAGACAAAGAAAACACAACTGACTGAACCAAGACAACTCCTGACACCTCTTCCACCCAGGTGGCAAGTAAGTCCGAGTTTATGCCCATTTTTAAGCTCTTCTTTCATTGAGCTGGATGATGCTTGAATATGAAACCAAGCCAATAGGTTTTCTTTCTGAGTAGGAACATTTGTGCTTACACCTCCGACACCAGCACTCTGCTTTGGTTTGATCTTAAAGCCAAGGGGTACTATAAATTCAGAAGCTATGCTAGCTGAACCTTCTTGTAAAACCCAATCTCATCCCTGAACTGCTGCCTGCTTCATTTGTAGGTGCAGATGGATGGCACTCTCCCAGGAGACTCACAAGGCAGCACACGGGCAAATGGAGCACAGAAACAGAAACAAGTAGGCCAGAAACAGCAGAGCTAAAAAAATACTTACACTTGTACAGCAGAGAGTCTCCATGCAGCAAAAAAGAAAGGAAAAAGAATATGAATGGGGAAGACAAAGCAATAGCAGTTCTCAGGAAAGAAGGCAAAACCAGAAGTCACCAAAATAAAGAAAGCTAAAGCCAAAACACTTAGAAGTCTTAGCAGGAAAGGTGACATGCAAGAATGACCTGAAAATCCCTTGCATTTGGAGGAGCTATACACTTCGTGTTCCTGGAAGATAACCAGGGCAGGATGTGAGCTCTCATTTTATCTACATTGGGACAAATTGAGGTTTTCAGATGTTTGTTTCCAATACACAGCACTCGCCCGTGGTGCCAACCTGCCACCTGCTGTCCCAACATACTCTATTCTTGCTTTTTGCTGGCACCAATACTGAGGAAAAATTGTAATATTATTGTTTCTTAGTCTGAAGGAAGCTGCTAAATTAAAAGTCTGCAGATTGTTGTGGAAAGCAGGAGAGCAAGGAAAATAAAGCAAAGCTTCTCTTGAAAGAATGAAAAGGGACGCAAGTCTGTTCTCCCAAGGTTTAAGTAAACCTCTTAATAAAGAGATCCAAAGCAACAGTATTCCTCTTTTCCATAACAAGGTTGAGAGATGCAGGCCTTTCAAGCACTTTTGGCACATCAGAAGAATGCTATTCCATTAATAAAGCATGACCTTCCCCTCTCCCCCTCAAAAATTTAAAAGAAAAGAAAGCAAGCAGCACAACGATCGTATGAAATGAAGCAATGCCATATCCCATCTCTTGGGTGGCTCATGACTAATCATGCTCCTCCTTAATTTAGAGTAAGGAAAAACACTCATTAGAAGTGATGTTTTGTCTTCAAGTCGAACGGGAACAGCTGCCATAACAACACTTACAGGTATTTTCAGAGTGTTTGCAGCAGAAGCCAATAGTCATGGCCTGGTTTAAAGCACTTGGCAAGGAAGCGCTGAGTGTTTCAATGGTTATTGCACTGGCATTTAATTGTCAGCAGTAAAAACAGTCTTTCCATAACACGAAGTTCATCATTTAATTGCTGGAGGGATATTAAGGTCAGTTATTCAATGCTTTGACATTTTCAACAATAACAATCCACTTGTCACGGTTCATCCTTCGAAGCTCAACTGTAGCTAAAATTTCTATAGACACGAGGGGCTGTCTTTGAATAGCAAGAGCACACAGCTCCCATCCTTCATTTTCCTGCTGTCCTCAGGGCTTTGGGGTGGGGTTTTTTTTTGGTTGCTTGCTTAGTTTTAGCCTTTTGTTTTCCTTTACCTCCAGAAACCTTGGCTTTCAGTTCTCAGCTAACAGTGACTCAGGGAGCCTCCTCATTACTTGTATTTTTGTATGCCATCCACGCACACTCTTAACTCCATTTCCTTGCCAGAATCCATGTTCTTTCTTCTCTTCTCTTTCTTCTCCCACCTTCTACACTACTATTTGCTAGGGCTGCTCTGAGATTGCTGGAGAGACTGCAGAATCCATTGAGAAACATCTCTAAAACCGAAACCATCTTAGAAATAAATCTCCAGCACACTTATAAAATCAATCTGCAACAGTTTCTCTTTCAGACAGCACCTTGGTAGTACTCCAGTGCATTCTGTGCATTTAATGTACAGGCAGAAAGTTACTTATATTATACAAGCAGCTGGAAATGTGATTAGGACCAAAGTGCAAAGCAGTAGAGAGGAAGTTATCCCAGGATTTGAGGGAGTTCACCTGATCCAGCAAGGACTTCTGGAAACCCCCACCTTCCGTACTTTGGTGATCTCACCCAAGTGAGTGTGGCTACTGAGCTGCTTTAAAGTTGCCAAACAGTTTGTGGGTGGGGGGTAAGGAAGGAAAAGGAGGAGGTGGCACACAGCGGGCAACAGGTTAGACAAGGCAGCACCATTAAGTAAAGCAAAGACTAAGGGACTTGGCCTGAAGTCACCAAGGAACCGGGCTGCTCTGCAGGGAAACTGATTGCCAGGCTTCAAACCCCTGAGGTACCTACAGACCACGAGACCACCAAATCCTCCCCTTTGCTCTCAGCATAACTGCAAAATAAAGTGTGCTGCCTCCCAGCATCCACTGGCCATTGCTAAAGGTAGCATGCCAACACGCACCCAAAAATCCCAGCCAGAGTCAACCCAAAGGGAACTGGAAATTGGATGGGGGAATTGTAACACTGTGCCAACTGGGGATGAGTTATCAGAAAAAAAATACTTTCAAGGAGTCTCCAAAACAATTTTAAACCAGTGCTATACTGTTTCAGATCTATATATTGTGGGATATGCCTTTTTAAGACAGAAGGCATAAGTAAACAAGGCATTCTATCACAAGTCTTGCTGTTTTCTTTTGCTGTAAGGAATCCTGACCTGTAAAGCAGTCATAACACTATTTCTGACAACTGATGTTTCCCATGTTTCTTCCAGTCTCCTGCCTACCTTTGACAGAGATGTCAAACTAGAACTGTGATTAATAACTGTGGAAATGAGGAAAAAAAGTCTTAAAATTCTTCAGGTATTCTTTGTAAAGCAGAGCAGTAAATTGACCAGCTTTCCTTTATTTATTTTTTGCATGTGAATCCTTGGAAACACAGGTGTGTCCCCATCTGTACAGAAAGCTCTAGAAACTAGAACGCTGCTATTGCTTACCTCAACTACTGAAGATTTGGTAACACAATTTCCAGGGTAAAACCCTCAGTATGGCTTGCAGGTGTTTAGGTGCATACTTCCCACTAGCAGCGATGATAACCTGAACCACCACCCTTAGAATCTCCCCCTTGAATTCCCATTGCCCATGGGAAGTTAAATGCAATGCTAAGATCCATGACATCTAGCAGATGATTTTACAGGAGAGCAAAGCCACTGACACTGTTCAGAAAACAAGGCCAGCCTGCTATAGCCTGCTGTTTCTTGATACAGCTGTCCCTAACGTAGCCATTATACGTTTTTTACACCAGCAAAGGATCTAGCTGTGACCTCTTATTTCAGACTTCTGTCCTTTACATGAAATTAATATAAATCAATATAAGCATTGTAAATAAATATGGCATAGAAATAATCCATATGTGAATGTAGGGCATATATTTGTTTATTTTCTTCCCTTCAAGAGTCGAGTTTCTGGAGAAAGAGCTGTGGTTCAGAATTAATTCAATTAGTCTCATCTAAACCAGCCTGACCTTTAGAATTACTTTGTACAGCAACATTTTCTGAAAGAAAAGGAGTAGAGCTGCAGTAAGATAAGCTCAATAGATTTGCCCTTGAGCTCCCTTCATTTTCCTAGCCCAAAAACCTTTGCTTTTCTACTTGCTAAGATTTGGCTCATGTACTCTTGCGTTACTTTGCCAAGTATTTCAACATATTCTTTTAATTAATAATTCTGCACTTATATCTTTCAAGTGCTGTAAAATTCCTACTAATAAATATTCCTGCATATAAATATCTGAAGTTTTTAGTATTAATAGTAAAAAATGGATGAATGAATTAAACCAAGCAGTTCCTAAAACTGAATCTTTTATTTCATATTCTGAATGAGTACCCTGCAAGGAACTCTGCCTATAACTACCAACTGCAAGAGAAAAAGCAATTCTCAGAATCACCAGTTCTATCTTCTAATTGCTCATGAGGAGACTAGCAGCATCTTCTACAGCAGCTGGGCTTTAAGATGCCAAAGGGGATGGGTCCAACTCATTTATTTTTAGTTACAAAGCAAGTGTGGAATGAAGAGCTGCAACAGGTCAGATGGCACAAACTATCTCTTCAAGCCACCACAACCTGCTTGCTCGTGGTTGTTCACTACCTTCAGCTGGCAAATGCTGATGCAAAAATTACTTTGTTCATGACTTTATAGGAAGAAGAAAAAGCTCTTAAACTCAGAAAACATGGAGAGGTGGACAGCCACTGAAGATATTGTCAGGCAATTCTTTAAAAGACAGCCACCACATGTATCAGGTGGTGATTAAATATGGGCAATAACATCATGAAAGCAAGTTTGAGGCAAGGTATTCCTGAATGGAAATGTTCAAAGTCAGCTGTGATGGGTCTTTGAGCAGCCAGATCTAGTAAAAGATGTCCCTGCCCATGGCAGGGAGGTGGACTAGACCATCTTCAAAGGTCCCTTCTAGCCCAAACCCTTCTACAACTTTATGCATGTGAACTGTTCTATCTGCCTGCCCTACTGCTGCTCAGGACTGAGAAGCTGCACAGCTTCTGCATCTTTCCTTCCTTCTCACATCCTGCAGCGAACAGCTACCAAAAGGATAAACAGTCATCCAGGCAAAAACCACCAGCCATGTTCCCACCATCATCAGACCCTCTGGGGGCAGAAGATGCATCGCTTGCACTGAAGCACTGACAGGGAGACTCATCCCAGGGAATCAGATACAGCCTGCCCTGGCCAGGGAAGGAGACCAGTAGCTTCCCTGCTCAGAATTAAGATGGGAAGCTTTACCCTTGCAAAAGAGCTGCTGCTCTTTTCTCACTGAAGTTTGTTTCAGACATCTGTCCAGCACCCTCAGTAAATCCTTATACCCCTCAGACACTCTGAGATACACTTTGTGAACTTAAACATTAAAAAACTCCCAACCAACAACCTTCTGAATTTTAAGCCCTGTCAGGATCTACTCTATCAAGGTATGTCCCTATGAAAATCAGGCACCTATCAAGTATCTTAAGACTCTGCATGGCAAACAGAAATACTCAAACAGAGCATCTGAGTTTCTTCTCTATACCAAACTGATAGAAAGGGTCAATCATAATGATGCAAGAGAGGGTGGCAAAGCTCAAAGGCTGGTCTGTGGAGTGCTTTTGTTTTCAGATCAGTATTCCAATCCTGTCACTACTGACCTCAAAAATTCACAGTAACTTGATCTTTACTCACATGAAGTAAGATCTTACTGCAAACACCCACCACTTTGCAATGAGGCTTTAGCTGATACAGACAACAGCAGAATAATCTATTTCCATCTATGTTCTCCTCTGGTCTGAGAGGGGTGTTTTGAGACGAAGCCTGACAAATTCATGAATAGGATCGTGTGATGCACAATTGTCAGTGATAGCAGGGGTGAGATTTGATGACTCAGAAGCTGTCTTCTAGCCTTCTGGCACTATGTTCTCTTGGGTTTATTTACTTATTTAAAAGGTCCTATTCCAGTACCTCAGCTCACCCTAACTTCCTTTTCTTTGACAAAATATAGCAAAATCTATAACCACTTGCCCTAACACAGACTTCCTCTCCCCCTTTCTGTGAGCAACTATTCTTTATCCCTGTGATATGAGGTATGAGTTTTGCAGAGGAAAAAAAATCTCAAGCCTCCTGTTCTTCTGGGTGAAGAGAGAACCACGAAGCACTCTTAGCAAGACAGACTTCTACTTATGCTATTTTCAGTGGACTCTCCAGGTTTCAGAGCAAAGACTCCCTCATACAATGCAGGTAGCTCAGGCCAGGTTATTTATTTGAGATGATGGAAGAATCAAAATACACTAGAAAGGACAATGTAACCTACACGAAAAACTCTTCAACCACCTGAGAAGGTCAGCTTGCCAGATACTGAGCTAAGAAGCATTATGACTGCAGACAGATGTGTGCTACAGAAACAGCACTACTAGAGGTCACTCTCATGCTATTTGCTCTTATCCCTCTGCCAAAAGTTACAAAGTCTAGATTCTGGCAAGAATTCCAGCTGTGGGAAATAATGAGCAGGTTCTCATAAACAGAGGACTGAGGAAAGATGAGTTCTGTATCTATGCTGAACATCAACTGACTCCTCTGCTGGCATCACCCAAGTGCCCCGAATCCAGCCCATGCAAAGGGCCTTTGTCCTCATAACCTGTTAAAACTTTACCCAAAGCAGCTAAGTGAGCATTTGGATGATCCCTGCTGGTGGGTCTGTGGGGAAGTGCTGGCTGGCAGGGGACAAAACCAGGTAGGGAAAGTCACCTCTCTCACCAAGTGGGGAAGGGTGCCCACCAGCAGGCTACCGCATCCCACAGCTACCTGGTGCCTGCTGGGACGACTCTGCCTGCAGCCAAGGCATTCAAAGTCTTGCTAGAGTGGTGAGTGGCAGGGCTGAGCAGTCAGGGCCAGCACTACCTATAGACTGCAGAGATACATGTTCCAGACCTCTCTATCTGCCACAGACTAACCTCTTAGCAGTAACCTCCTTCTTAAAAGCGCTGCAGTGATGCTCTCAAGACCAGCGTTTCAGTGAGTGCTTTGTTACCAAACTCTCCTTTCAACGTGGCTTTTCCATGGCATGTGAAGTAAAATAATGGAATCTCAGTATCAGTAAGACCACTCCTGCCACAAGGGATGTAATCACACACCCTCCTCTCCACCCCTAGTAGAAATCTGGGGCTATTAAAGCACAACAAAGCATCACTATTATGAGAGAACAAGCCTCTGGTACAGAAGTACCACCATGCAGGCAGAATACCCAGCAATTGCACATCACAATTCTTATTTTAACCTAGCCAAAAAAAGTTTCCAATTTTACACTACTTTTTTCTCAACCAAGCATGCAGTGTTGTTACTAGAAGCAGTTTATCACATTCTTCATTTACTTCATGTTGTGCCAATAACATACCCTAGATTATGAGAAACAGCTTTGAACTCTGACTACGAAATCTTAGTTGGCTTACAGAATACATACTATGTGTCAATCACCCATCACCTGCTTCCACTCAGAGGCCAAGAAGATGACACTGAAAGCCAGGTTTCTTTTCAAGTGTTTCAGCTTGTGAGACTGCAGTCTGTAGAATATACAGGTAACAGGCATGAAATGAACATGGGTAAGGACCTCTAAGTGCAGCGAGGGTGCTGCAAAACTATGTGTAAAGGACCCCAGGAAAAGATAGAAAACAAACATTCACAATTAAACTTAATATACTCCAAAGGCTTATGGTGAGGCTAAACATAAATGTACAATTTGCAAAATAAGGTATTCAAGGGTTCTGCAAAACTACCCCACTGGCTGCCTTTGTCTCTGACTTTCTCAGCCTGAGCACAGCCCTGTGTGTGCAGGGAAGGGCACAGGGAGCACGCTGGCACCGTGCTCTGCCCCTCCTGGTGATGCTTTCACAAACCAGTCTAGTTCGGGGTGAGTCAGAAATATGCCTGGCCTCCCACTGAAGTAGATTTGCTTGCATGCCTGTGAGGGAGCCTTTTCAGAAGCCAAGAATACTCTCACGTACTGTAATGCCAATCCCTAGCTTCCCACAGAGCGCTGTCTTTACGACACATCAAAGGACCATTTCTGCTAATGCATACAAGAGAGAAACTCAAGTGTCACAATCAATTTAATCCGGCATTCATCCAGGCTGCTGCCTTTGCCTTCATCCCTGCCTGCTTGTTCCCGCCGCTCAGGATTTGTTTTGTGAACTCAGGGAGAGGACTGGCCAGCCTGGAAACTAACCTGGGAAATAAATCCTCCGTAAAAAGCTTCGTTTGCAGCTGAATCCATTCCCACACCCAAGTTGGAGGGAGGCTGTGTGAACACCAGCACGAGTTTGAGGGTGTGGGCAGGATGGAAAGGGCTGCGTGCAGGGGAAATGGAAATGCTCTTTTACAGAAAGAACAATGACTTTTCCTGGGTTAAGCCAGTGGCAGAGCTAAAGATTTATTTATGCTGCAGAACTTAAGGAGTCCAACAGGAGCTGGGTTTTACTGCAGTAGGTGATCAGTCCTTCACCCAAAAAGCTGACTATCTATGCCCAAGACAATTCTGCTGCGGGTAAACAGAGAGCAACAGAAATGAGATGTGGTAGTACATCAGGCCATAACACAGAATTTCTACTTGAATTGTTCTCCTCAAGTATCAGCACACGTCTAAGTCCAAGTCTGTACCACGATTTTATCCTTCCTCCAGTCAGAGCAACCGGAGGGATTTCTGTTGTTCTCATTTTAATTTGTTTTGCTGGAGGCAGGGGGTAGAGAGAAGCATTCAGGCAGTGCTTTGTGTGTTTTCTTTTTAAAAAATAACTAAATTCTGGTGTAGTGAGTGAAGTTTCTCCCTTTCCTCTGAAAACACTGAGATCCATATGTTCTTTGTCTTTCAGTACCCATGGGTTCATACTTCTTCATCTGGATGCTGGACTAGCGTGCTAAATCTTTCATAATGACTAGTTAGCACATTCCCAAGGGAAAACAAAACCAAACCCTTACATCACTACTTCTGCAAATTATCTTTTCTACTGCACAGGTGAAGTATATTGTTCAAGATAATTAAAAACTGATATATTTCCAATGGGAATTTTAAAGCCAAAACCTCAACTTTCCTCCATCGAAGTCATAGATCCATCTCTATGGTTAAAAGTAGAAATAGATGAGAAAGGGCTAAGATCCAATATTCATCTCTATTTGCTACAAGTATTTTTGCAAGCACATGATTCACCATCCAAGCATTTCTTACACTGAAATACTTTAAAGACAATTTATAAGCAGACTTGTGTATTACAACCTACAGTTCCTTTACATGTTTCAAACAATTTCCTACCCTATCTCTTCATAATGGAGATAACCTCTGCTTTGCTCTAAAAACAATACCTGCCCTGATTGTATGTTTGTTACTTCCTATGGCAACAAAATCATATTGTTGAAATGAGTGTTTTCAAGATGATGAGTACACATGGATTTCTAGTACAAAAGCTATTTCTTTCAAAACTTTTCTTTAAATAGTAGGCTCAACTCTAATGACCTCTTTTTAGCATTCTGGAAGCCAAACTAACATTCAAAACCTTAAAAAAAAAAAAGAAAGAAGCTTTATAATATTACTGTTAAACACAATCTAACAAAGATGCTCCATTGCCTTTTGGTGGGGAATAGAGCACCATTTCATAGCTCTTCTACAACGATCCAATAGCTGTGAAAGAATAAAGTACAACTAGAAGCATTCCTCAAAGTTAAATCAGTATCTACCTACACAACTACACACCCCAAGATACGTGATACTCTATCTTGGTAAAAAATGGGTGCTCTATTTAAAGCTAGTTTTAAAATGCCTGCATTAGTTTAAAATCTGTCACTCTTGTCACATATGCACAGAAAAATTCTTGCTGCATACTATTTTGTGAAGTTAATTCATGATTGAGTGTAAGCTCTGAAAAGCAGGCCATGGTTTTTCCTTTAATCTTAGAATAGTAAGTAATTTTCTGTATAAAGATTTTTCTTTCCATCCTATTTGCACACAACTTTTATCTAACAACTTATTACCATCAGCACAGCTCTAATTAAAGTTCAGCAACTAAGACAGTTGTAGATTAGGCAAGCATCAATTTACCTTACTGCAGCTTAGGGAGATCAGAAACTCTTGTGGCCTGTAACATACCAGCTACTGAGTCCTACACTGGACCACTCAATCACCCCCAGTGTTCTTCAGAAATCATTTAACAGACTAGCAAATTCTGGTATGACCAACAAATCTTTCATATTATGGGCTCTCTGGCCATCATTAAAGGCTGGATGAGAACCAGATCCTACATTGAAGCTAATAAGCTTCAACTGCACAGTTTTGTATTTAATAAATTCTAATTCCCACAACGAAAACACCAAAATGATAGAAACAACATGCAAAAATCTTTTACAACAGGGCATTGTGCTATTTCATCCTGTCTTGCCTGTGTTTACACATCTCAAACTTGGAAGTGAGGGATGGCAATTCTCTGCTCCCCTCAGATACAGCTGCTCTGTACCCTGCTTGAGACTAGGTGGGCAGGCAGTGAAACACACCAGCACAAATGCCTGTTTGTTTGCTCTGCCACCAGCACTAGAGGTTTCAGGCCCTCAGTCTGTCTGTCCAAGTTTTAGAAAGAAACCTTCATGTCTTCCAGTTTCAAACCAGTTATAAGAACGAACAGCTCATAAGTATTTTACTCCAAAAAATATCTACCTCGTTCATAGTCTTTCACCTGGTTTCAGTGCTATATAATCCACCTGCAACCATCAAGTCAAAACTGAACCTAGACACATTTTTTTTCCCCCTAGTTGTTCAAATACATCTTCAAGGGAGGCTGGTGCATAACAAAACGCTGTTTTATACATTGCCTCAGTCAGAACACCGATCCTTGACAGGCTTCTTCAATACAGGAACGAAGAGAAAGGGCTTGCTTAAGATAACAGAGCTGCAAAGAGAATCCAGCTTTGCAACTGGGAAAAAAAAAAAACCATCAAAACACAGCAATCATCTCCCCCTGCATGGTGGTCCAAGCTTGGGACCTCTCCTATAAGCCCCAAATCTCCTCTTCCCTAGATATCTTGACAAATATTTGGAGCAGACTGCAAGACATTCATGGAAAAGAAATGGCTTAGGAGAGTTTTTCCTGGCATCCCAGTTACATGATCAGCCTCATCCCATGGCTCCAGAGTCTTTTGTCAGTAGGAGGGTAGGCTCCCAACCATGCACAACACCAAGCTGCGACTCAAGGTTTCAGAAGGGAGGTGTGCCAAGCACACAGCCAGGTGCCTCACCTACTCGTGCAGCTAAGGTCTGTTTTAGCACTAAACTTCCTACTGCTTAGGGATTTCCACTGGCCAAACAAGGCAGCATTCTAGACTAATGCCATTTTGGAAGGGGGATCTAAATAACTAGTTCTCAATTGCAATTTAAAAATCAAAGGAAATTAGTTGCATAATTATAGTTCAGAAAAACATATGCTTCTTTTTCCAGTAAAATCTTTTAGCAGTGTACCCATTTCCTGCACTGACCAGCTCACAAAGCATTCACTGCTGCCCCTTTCAGAAGGCTTTGTGCATTTCCATGCAAATGTCTGTATGATGCTTAAAAACTGCCACAAATTGGGTTAACTTTTGAAGACAATATCTGAAATCCATGGGATTTTCCCACAGTGCTTTTCAAGTGATGTATTTTGTCTGTCTTCGAAGTCACTAACTACACCCAGAAAATCTAAGGAATCTGTTCTTAAGATGCTTTTAGTTGCAACAAACTCAGTAAGAACACAAGCTCAAGTAAAAATCCCAGCCTCTTGGGGGTATCTATTTTTATATACAGATATTTACAACAGCAACTGCTATCACTTGCACCCCGGATGCAGCAAGCAGCTCTTAGAAACAGATTACATTTTTTAATAAATGGGTTCTTTAGCAGTAAGATTACTGCCTCATGTTTATTTGAAGCTTCATTCTCTTCTGAAATTAGATATTGATGAGAATCTGGGTTACAAAGGTATTTGAGTCTCTGTGTAAGATGAGGGTGAATGTAAACAATGAAGAGAGATAGAAACACTTATGAAAATAAGAACTGTTAGCATCTAATGCATTTTTTAAACAGTGTAAGCATCATCACATTTCCATTATTTTAATATGACCAAAGTGAAAGATAACAGCACAGTGATACGATCCTTTCATATAACCATGGTGATATGAGATAAAGACAGGAGCTATTTTTTAAATTCCCAGTATTATTACTTTTAACAAGCCACAAGAATAAATTTAAGGGGGGGGGGTGTCAAAATGAGCACTTAGCTTATTTTTTTTTAATAAGTGAAGCCAGCATGCAAAAAGTAATTTATAGGTAGAGGGTTCAGATGCTACATATTTTATTGGGATGTCTCTCTCCCACAGGATTTAAGGCTCCAAATGATTACTGAATGTTGGCTACAGAAAGCATCTGGAACTTGAAAGCACCAGTGATGAGCCAGATGATGCAGTCAACACCCCATGCATCACAGGGATTTGTGGTGTTCAGACAAACATTGCATCAAATCAAATCATGGGGAAGGGGGAGATTTGGAAGGGAGAGAGAACTATTTTATGCTGATATTTCCAATGAAGGTGTGCTTTCATTTGATAGCTAAGCGAGACCACAGATCTGCTGCTGCAGAGAGCAGCAACCCTGCTGCTCCCTCTCTTATGCTGTACCTGTTTGACTCTGCAGTAACTCTACTCAGGGAGCTGAATCAACAAAACTTCCTCTACAAAAAAGATACAATCATTTTTTTCTGCCAGTTTAGCTTCCTCTGAAAGCATATGGGTGAGGAGGCAGAAGAGAAAGCCCATCCCTTGCAGCAGCGACAACTTATCAGACTAAGTTGTAAAAGAGAAGTGCTCCCTGAAGTTCTGTCCACAGTACAGTTCCTCAACAGCATGAGCTTAGTAAAGGGGAGTTTGAGATTGAAAATGTTTAGCAAGCCATTTATTTGGAATTCTGCAGACTCACATCTCATATAGGATCACAAGACAGCACACAGCCATCTATTATAAAAGTCACACATGGGATTTTATAACGAACTCTGGTGAAATATGTTCAGCATTTTGACTGAATCTCACCTCCTATCTCAGTTATTTTTGAAAAGCTTGCCCTGTAGTGTCACTTCAGCCCAGTCTATAGTCTTCTTCCACACATACAAAAGCTGAGTTTAAAAAATCAGCTTCTGTTCATGGCCAATAATACAACTTCCAGGCAGAATCATTTTTTGTTACAGCTCAGAGGAATCCACGTCAAGCAGAAGACAGAGAAAGGCAGAAAGCAGCGTGTTGTCAAAGGATAGCACGGTCTGATTTATTACTGCAATGGAACCCCTGTGAAGCTGTGGCCAGTGGAAGAGATGCTTATTCTATTAGCTTGATTGTAGCAATATACACAAGGAAAGGCCCTTGAATAGGCACCAGGCAATGGGAACTGAAGGGAAAAGCTTTCCCCTTGCTGAACAGCAACACGCAACTTGAACAAAATGTCCACAAGGGAACTTTTTCTTCTTGCCCCCAAGCCAATTCCTAACTTCAGTTTCCTGAGACCATGAAACTGCCAAATGACATTTTTCTAGATGTTTTTCCTCCAGTTTAAGCAAACACACGCTGGGGAAGAACATGTCTTACCATGCAGGTGTCCAGATCCTCCAAGCGTTCTATCTCTGTCAGCTCCTCGACTGTGATGATAGAGCGTTTGGTTGGTTTTTCTTCTGCTAACTCAATTTCCAGTGATTCCTGCTGTGGAAGTGGTTTGCCACGCCTGGTCAAATGGTCAGCCTGGAGATGAGGATAAAGACAGGAACAGATCAATCTATCTGCTGAAAACAGGCAAACCAAACCAAACCAATCCAGAAAGCTTGCAGAAGTTGAGCGACCACAGATCCTAGAAGACCAATTCCAAAAGCAAAGCTCAGGTGGGTGTATTAATCTTCACACATGGTTTGTTATGTTCTTTTCTCTCTTTTTTAATTTTTTTGGATGGAAAACCACTTCCATCACACACTCTAAGAAAGAAGGGAGAAAGTTTAACAGGAAGAAAGGAAAGAGGTATCAGATAAAAAGCCTACCCTACTTTTTACTTTTAAGAGTCTAATGGGGCTCTCTCAGCATCTGTCCCACCTTTATTCTAAAGAAAATCAAAGGGGTGGAAGAGAAAGTTCATTCTGGATCATTTTTTAAATGAAATGACACAAAGATATGTACAGCTTCAGCTAATATAATTTCAATAATTACTAGACAGTCAAAATGTTATCATCCCATATTCAAAAACCAGGACAGCTTTGTTAAAAACCTCAGCTCTGTTTCACTGAAGAAATAGGTAGGAAAAATACAACTTCCTACAAGTTGTATTATTAACATAAAAATAAAAAAAAAGTCATTAGTGATAGATCCATGGGTTGTTTTTTTTTAAATATCAGAGAGGAAAACTTCTAACAATAATGAAATTAGACCTGCATAGTAAAACACAGAGAATGTTACATAAACTACCCTGGATTGTACTTGGAATGGAGTGGGTTCATGTTGTCAGGAAAATTATGACATACTTTCTAGCTGTAGAATATTAAATAACATCTGTTCAGACCACTTGAAGATCATTTGGCCCAAATCAGTCTCAGAAGCTTTCAAACAGGCAGCTAGGGAGAGCTGTAGTCCACTGCTTAACATCAGCACGACTCCAGAAAAACAGTGGACTGTAGTTTTGTTACCCATAAAACCAGGTAGAGAGATGAATAGATTGTCACTCGCTTAGTGCCTACTCAGGAAGAAACAACTAGAGAGCTGTTAGATTTATCTTTAATCACACCAAAACACCTAGAATAATCACCAGCACGTTAGGTGAACACAGGTCTTGTCAAACAAGGTTTATTTCTCAAATTTGCCTCAAACACTCCTGTGGCAAGGCAACATCCACAGACGCTCTTAGGTGGCTGAATTAGTAGTATGTGACACCCCGGTTTACAGAGCTGGCACAGAATTGTATCAAGTGCTTTTAATATTTGCTGCATTCAGAGCTGGCTGCCAGCTCTCAGATTGCAGCTGTCAGTTGAAGATGAATGCTGACAAATTAAGCAGAAGTTGCTCCACCAGCTTTTTTGAGCTCTGTACTCTTCCCTGTTCACATCAGTGCTACACGATCTGAACTCATCTGCAGAAACATGGGAGAGTGAAATGGTGAAAGGGATGTGTTACTAACACAGGCCCAAAATCAGTCACAAAGTAAATAAACTCAAATCAAATGTACAGACAATCATGCCTCAGGAACCAAGAGCACTGACAGTTAGCTATGGAGACAGTCCTGAAGAGCAGCGGGTGACAAGCATCCAGGAGCCACTAAGGGACAGAGATCTACCAAACCCAGTCCTGGAAAGAGAGCTACCAATAAAACTTTGACAAAAGGAAGGAATTCTTATCTCCTTGGATATGTAAACATGGGGATCAGAGAGTATCAGGAGAAAAGCAATTTAATTGCTAGATACAGTTTTGGTAAACACACGAGAAGAGTCTCTCTGGTTCTGGGGACCATAATTTTAAAAGAGGCTTTTAAAACAGTTGGAGAAAGCGCAGAGGACTTACTGAAGTGACTCACAGGCTGGAGAAAATGACTTACTGTGCAAGAGTCAGGGTATGTCCAAGTTGTGCAACATCCCTGGGCAGAGCCAGCCCACTACTGATGCCAGCTGAGCCTCCTCCAGGACCAACTGCAGCTAATTAACGTGGCCACTCACATGGCAGCCTGATGCTGCTACATAGCTCCTGAGACCAGAGGTTGTATCTTTACACAATGCTGCTCTGTAAGTAGCATGAAGACATACCCTCAAATAACCCAGCCTTTTCATTTATTTTTTTTTAAGTGGAAAAAAAAGACAAAGAAAAGAGTGATTTGTTTTCTGTGTATGAGGACTTTCATAAAGAGGAAATAGAGATTAATACATATGGTTCCCTTAACTTGTGGGGAAAAGCATTAGAATAAACTCATGACTGCAAGCTGAAGTAAGAGAAATTTCAAATAGGATTGAAGAGCAATTTCAATCAGGAGAATGACCACCTGTTGCATCAGAAATCAAACTATTTTCCTGTAGGTACACAGTTGTTTATTTGTTCTCCTCTTGATGAAGCAAGTACCTTTATCATAAATAACTATCTCCCAACAGCCCAGCACCTTCAAAAAACCAAACTGTTTTCTTTCCTATGTTTCTGGTCCTTTCTCTTCAAACTTGATACCTACATTCTGATGTAGCCTCAGGATTAATTCATTCAGAGAACAAGGAGTATCTCTCTGGAGAAGGAAATTTTACCTCTCATCTCATGAGCAACCAACCCTTATCTCAACAAGACAACTACTGGCACTGTTCTTAACCACCACTCAGTGCTGAGTCCTGATGGTTCTTTTAGTTTTAGATCAGAAAATAGTGCAAAAGATAAGAAGACAAATACATAATGCAGCCTCCCCCGAGGTTGTATCCTCCTTCAAGCAGAGACAGAAGCATCCCATGATCATATTTGAAACGATGTCAGTGAAGCTTATGAAAGGAAGACCAATTTCAAAATACAGCTGTGCAAAGCACAAACCGAACAAACCATGAGTGTAATGACATTGTCAAGACACCCAGCATATTCAGCTATCAACCATGCAAATACTCACCAGTTTGTGATGGCAGTGGGAAAGAGCATCCAGGATTTCGTCTACAACTCGGTCAGACAGGAAAGAAGCCACTGTCAGCTTTACTTCACTGCGTGAGGATTGAAAATGAGACACTTTTAATTCACACAAGAGAACTTTGTCTTTATTACACGTTCAACAGTGCAATGACTACCCAGTGTGCTGTCACTTTATTAGAAATAAAGCATTAGAGGGTGTCAGGATACATGACTGCAGGCTTCAGAAATAAACTCATGAATCACACGATAAACACAGGAGCCTCTGTACCATATTTAACCTGCTTCTAACGTTTTCCTAAGAGCTGAAATGAAAACATCTGGCTACGAGAGCTGAATAGAAACCACGTGTGAAACTCAGCAAGGAACACTTTGCCACTGAAGTCAGGGAAACGCCAACAGCAGATGAATGGGAATAGGACAGTGCTGCCTGTTTAGCAGTACTATAGGGACCAATCCACTCATTTTCTCAACCCCTTTTTGTGTTGGTCTGTGAGCTGAAGGGCAACTGTAGAATCTTGCTTCTCCAGCCTCTCCCATCACAATTTCACTGCTTCTATTTGCTCAAGTTAACCCCTTTCTGTCTCAAGAACTTCCTGTCAGCCTTTCCCATCACACTGACGTACGTGGAACACCAACACTCCATCTCTGCTGCATCTATGGTTTCAATGCCAACTGCTTCAACTGACACTTGCCAGCAAGTAAAAGAATTTTCTTTTAAGGTTTTTATGTGTGGACTGAGTTACACTGGATTAGCAAAAACTATCTCAGTCTGGGCCTGGGGGGAAAAGGTAAGAAACTCCTTGGGACAGCAATGCAATTCACAGAGAGGGAGAATGGAGGCCAAGCCACTCTGGGAAGAGAATCAGAGTGAAGGGATTTCCCTCAGTTAATTACATATTAATTTCAAATAATAGACACCAGGAAGGGTGACAGTGTGGCACCCTCAACTGACAGTTCCAGCTTCTACGGGTAGAAGGGGTAAGGGGAATCATTGTAGTGTCAGGGTCAAGATAGGACCAAAGTGACCAAAACTCACTCCCTGAACCATTTTAAACCCTCTGAAAGCACAGCTAAACCTTAAACAGATTTTCCTGTCATTTTTACTGTGCTCTGCAAAACTAATCTCCTACATCTTACTGTTTTCTTCTTCTGCAAAGGCATTAGCATCACAATGCACAATGACATGCTTCTCTATCAGGAAGAAAGGATTCCCTAGCCAAAGGATGGCAACTGCAAAGCTTTAGGTACAGCTCAACCACATTATACAGCATAAATATATTCTCTGGTATATATTTAATATGAAAAAAAAGGCAAGAGAAGGTTAGGTAAAAGCCCCCACCACCACCTTTTTTTTTTTAAAGATCAAAGTAAGAGTTGTTTAGTGTAACTTTCTGCTTCAAGGTTTGTGGTTTGAATATCCAAGTTTCCACCTTTTCAAGTACGTCTGTGTGCTCTGCGTAACTCCCACACAAGGAAAAAGGTTTAAGGTGATTGCAGCAGCTACAGGACAAAACCACATGCAGCAACAAAGCACAGCTAGCACTCAAAGCAAGGAAGTGCAATTCTCCTCTACTACAGTAACTCAGTGGCACCTGAGAACATCAACAGGTTTAAAAAAGTATAATGTATCAGCCATAAAAATTCTATTTCTGTACCATAAACCAAAACTCCTTACTAAATAAATCAGAAGCAATTGCATTAGTGATTAAGTTACCACCCCTGGAAATTCCAACTATTTGAATCTCATGAATTAGGTTCACCAGAGCCATAGGACAATTTCCTGCCCGGTGAATGCTTTAATATGGTTTCTCATGAGTCCCAAAAGCATTCCAAAAAATCTTCTACTACAGAAACACACGTACCTGCCTCCCCAAACCCAACCTCCATAACCAATTTCATCAGGTTAGCCTTTTAAAGTACCTAATTTTGTTGAGGATATCGATTCCAGACTGCTCCAAGAGGACATTTTTCACAAAAGTGCGTGGGATGGAAATCTTCTCAGTGCTGGCCTCGATCAGGTCCTCCCGGATGCGGGCTTTCTTCATGACACTCGGGCAGAGGTTCTCCGCCGCATCCACCATAGACTCCAGGAGTGTCTGCAGCACAGTAAGCAAAAGCTAACATCAGGCAAGGAGATTTTCATCAGCTGGAAGATCACAGCACTGTTCTGGTGCATAGCACTAGGATACATTAAGACTTGTAAAATTTTTACTGGTTTTCTTCCTAATTTCCAAATCCATTTTACAATCCAGCTGCAATGTCAAAGGCATTTTACAAAACAAAGCTAAAGGAGGAACAACATACCTGATTTGAAAACGTCCCACAACTGTACTTATCTACCTTTATCACGTACAAAACATTTGCATGTCTGCATTTAACTGTCAGAACTGTAAATTAGTGCACACATATCCCTCTGCCTTCCCTGCACACTGTAGAAGCAGCAGGTGCTCTGCTGCACAGTCTAACTGTGCTCTCAATCACCAATGCTCCAGACCTGCCCATTTGTAAGAAGCATCAGTAAATGAAGGAGACTCCAGAGAACTTGGCATGTTGTACAGGGATGGAATACAGTAGCTCAATATTAAGAGGTAGCTACAAGCATGATTTGCATTGGGCACGCAAACCTTTAATATATGGATCTCATTTACATAGCCTTTAAAAAAAGGGTAGATGAGGTACTTAGGGATACGGTTTAGCACAGGACAGGAACGGTTGGATCTGATGATCTTAAAGGTCTTTTCCAACCTTGTGACTCTGTGAAGTCCACAGTGAACCTTAGGGGCAATCAACAATTTTTATTCTTTTTAAATGACTGACCAAATCCTCAAATCAGGACAGAGGAAAACCATACACACTCCTGAAACAGGACTCCAATCCCCCCCATCTTTCTTTTTCTTAAATTAAGGTCTCCCCTGCTGATGGTATAAAGTCCGTTTCTTGCCTCAGACTTTCTCTTAGAAAAATCTTATATATATCCCTCAATGCTATGAGGTTATATTATGAAGCTCCTTTGAATTGCATTAGATTTATCTCCCATCTGTGCCTGTGGGAAAAGGTAAATCTCGTTTAAATCCTGTTTTATCACCTACTGTTTTCTTTTCCAAACCTGAGCCCTGAGCAGAAGACTAAAGAGCCCTCACTACAGAAACAGGTGAGGGCTCACCATGCCTCACAGTAATCCCTCTACAAGCTTATGTCACGAAAAGTGCAGGAAAGCTGTAATGTATACACCCAGGGATCAGGAGGAGACACAGAAACACTAATGGTGCCTTGTGTCACTGAAACTTTGTTCCTCTAAATGTTTTCTATTTCTGTATCCATAAAGGTTAGGTAGGGTTCCAGAAGGTAGGAAAGAATCATCTGGAAAACAAAAGTTTAAATTCATACTGTTTTAGCTATGTGCTGATATGTACCTCATGTACATAAAAGACAGATTTATAAGCATAAACCAATATTTCCTAACAGGAAACTGTTTTTTGTCCTATATTCCTCCATCTCCAGTTCCAACAACCTAGGAAATGTATTTTAGGTTTCCTCAGCAGGCTGTTCAACCACCAATTATTTCCCATTAAATAACCTGTTTCAGAGATTGCAAGAGGTCAGGGCTCATCAGTACATGATCTGAAAGAAAACCCTCTACATCCATTCCTAGCATGAAGTGCTACTTAGAAAAGATCATTAGGTGATAGTTTTCTCTGGCAGCAGGTTCCTCTGCATGCTGCAGCTGTCACTGGTTCGTGCTTCAGTGCAAGCTCAAGACTCACTTCCCACAACTCTGAATCCTCTAAAAAAGTGGGGAAAGCAGCAACTGTTAGATGAGGATGTAAGATTTTTCAATATATGCCATGTCACATGCAGCTTTTGAGCAGTTTTTCAAAAACCTAAGGAAGATGGGAGGACAAGAGGAATGGGACAGAGAAGAGTTTTCTCTCAAAATGGGTCATGCTGCTTGAAGGTGTCAGTGGGAAGTAGGAGGAAAGACTAAAGACCTTACCTGATAATTTCCAAATTTTATTTTTACTAAAAATCCCCAGATAACAGGCAATTTAAAACTTTATTTAACTGAACATAATTCCTTCAGTGGTAGATTTCATATGACTATTATCATATCTACAGGAACCTTTCCTCACCCTCTACTTCCATCCTAAAGCCTTTCAGTGATGGAGACACACAGCTAAGAAGATCAGCTGTGGAAGGGCAAACATTTCAGTCACAAGGCCGCAAGTGCCAGTCAGCAGGTGTGCAGTAAGAGGAGAACAAAGTCCTGCCCATAATTAACAACTTTTAACATTCAGGTGAAAGATACAGTGAGGAAAAGGACAGGAGAACCAAGATACCTAGTGAAGAAAATGGGATAGGTGATGGAGCCAACAAAGCCTTTGCATTAGGATGGAATATAGGAGGGATATTTCTAGCACTGCTGCCCTTAAACAACAATTTTATCTTGCCTAAGCACCATTTCCTTGCCTATGATTTTCCCTTGGGCCTTTGCTGACTGAATAAAGCATCTTCAGGTTCTGTGTGTCCATGACGACAACAGCAGGAGACGTGAAATGCAAGGGCCTTACTGTAATTTCTTCTTTGGCCAACCAAACTCAATCAAAGGTGTTGCATTTCCTTATTCTGCCTTATTCCTTTCCCCCTTTACTTTCTTTGAGGTTTTAAAAAAATAATAAAACATCTCTTTGCTTGGAGGGCATTCATTGAATTGACCGGATTTCCAAATACTCCTTTCTACAATCAGGCTCCAGTTGCTATGGAAGCTAAAAATCAACCCCCACTTACAGCACATAGGATGTTTTTCCCCCACAATTGCAAAGAGAACTGTACTTCTGTGAGCTGCCTCATCTATCTTCACAAGTAATGAGCTACATGCGATGTTTGGAATTGATCTAAACAACTGGGGGGGAAAAATTCCTAATCCACATTCAACATTTTCTCCTCCACACAAAGTACACCACCGCAGAACCTAAGGGAAAACCTTTCAGCCTTGAGTGTAAAACTAACCAAAGTGAGTGTTATGATACAGAAAGAGCATTTTTATGACTTTATAGCTTCTTGTACGGCACTACAACATTAACGCCACACAAATCAAAAGTAAATGTACAAGTTAGAATGGCTGAGATAAAGTGCCTTTTGCTGTAAGTGTGTAAAAGCATAAATGGAAGACCCATTAACTCCATCTTCTGCAGGAACTATAAATAACTTTCCAAAAGCTGAAGAAGCATCCCCCCCACACACACCTCTATAGGACTCTCCAAATGCACAGGACCGATTCAAGTGCGTGAACCCTGGCATAAGGGCTGACCTGACTCTTTCCATCCCAGTAATAGTCTAGAAGCTCCACTAAGAAGAATCTTGTAGATAAATCACTTCCACGTCTATGGAAATTTAACAAGTGATAAAGAATCTTTACCTCATTTCATATAATGGGGAAAGGGAGGAAAATACTAAATGTTCAGCACCATTTTCCTTTTCACTAGCTTTTCCATTTTGAAAAAGTAACTAGTAATGTGGTTTTGTTGTCTCCATTACATTCCCACATTGAAAACATTTTCAAGTTGTTTCAACTGAAACTTCAACCTTCACTTTCAGGTTCTTTGATATGTTTAAATATAATAAAACTGTGGTGGTTTAGCCCCAGCCAAGGGCTGAGCCCCACACAGTTGCTTGTTCTTTTAACAGAAAGAAGAGGGTGGGGCAGTTGGAGGGGGGAGGAAAGGGAAATGTAAAGAGGGGAAAAAAACCCCAAACTAAAACCCCGCGGGCTGGGATAAGGATAGTTTACTAAATAGCAGAAAAAGATAAAAAACATACAACAGTGATAACATGACTTTAGAGCACAAAATACATGAAACTGGTGATACAACATGCAGTCTCTCACCGAACCACACAACTCAGGCCGTACAGCCCAGAGCCGTCCTGGAACCCGACCGTCCCAAAGAAACCACGCATCCCAGAGGGCTGTTTTTTTTTTCCTCCTTCTCCCAGTCCCCCCTTTCAACTGAGCATGATGTAATTGGCATGGAATATCCTCTTTGGCCAGTTCAGGTCACCTGTCCTGGCTGCGTCTCCTCCTTTCTCGTTAGGAGGGAAATATGAAGGACTGAAAAAGTCCTTGATCGCTAAGCAACAACTAGAAACATCAGGGTGCTATCAGCACTGCTCCTGTCCTAACACCCAAATACAGCATTCCATCCACTGCTAAAAAGTAAATTAATTCCATCTTAGCTGAAACCAGGACAAAAACACAGGCAAGGTAGCTTAGATCTGAATCACCTGAGAACCATACTCTTCAATTCATCATCTCCCATACAGATCTGGAAGCTTCCCTACCTTGCCTTCTCCCCGGACTGATACCTTTGCACATGCTGCATGGATGACTCTTCCTTGCTTATTCTACAGTAAGATCCAAGATAACCGAAGGTAGAAGTTTCTGAGCAAGAGCTGGTTCAACTGGTGAGAGTATTTACAGAACTATGACATGAACCTCAAAAACTGAAGTTTGACAGGAAACTTGTGAAAAGATTTCCTGTAAAGTTGCCTGTCCTAATTCTTGGGGCACTCCCAACACATACACGGGATTCAAACCAAACAGCTAAAGTGGAAACTCTGCAGCAGGTTCAAAAGTGGTCACTGTGGGGGGAAAAATCTGCAATGGAGTCTATAGAAAAGCAGCTTTCACTCCAGTGGGATACCTTAACCAGCTAGTGCTTTTCTCCAGGACATGAGACTTTTCAAGGTGCTTCGAGAGGTGCCTTTATTAAGGGCCTAAGGAGCAATTGAGAAGTCCTCCCCTTCTAGAGGATAACAGATGATGACATTAAACTCTCTACACTCCTTCTGCCCACTGCAAACACTAAAGCAATTTTTTTCATTTCAATCAAGCAAGCATCTGGAATAAAGGCACAAAATTATAAGGAAGTAATAATGAAAAGATAGCTTATATACAAGTATATTGAGAAATAAACCAAAGCTTGGTACATCATATTTAGCTATTTCTGCATGTGAGAGATGACAACACATCGATCTACAGACCTTAAGCTGCTCATCCACAACCCTTGTGACTTCTCCAGCCATGGATTCAAGTGTGTCTTGGATTGGATTGGAGAGTGAACCATTTGCTCCTGCCCAAGAAGCTCCACCAAGATGATACAGATTTGGTAATAGCTGTAAGACAGAAAGAGTATCTTCAGGAAGTAGGCTGATCACTAGCTGTTTTCAAATCTGGACGAATGGGAGGAAAAACCTCTCTGCTAAATCAAAGTCTTTATAAATTAGAATTGTCACTTAAATATTATCCAGAGTTGATCTGAAGAAAACACCCCTGTGACACAAAGTTATTTTAACTCCCCAAAAATGAAAATGCTGCAAGCACACACTGGCCTGCTCTCAGTATTACCAGTATGCTGGGGGAGGCTTACTGTTTTGGAGTTCTTCGCATCCCGCATAAGCTGTTCTGCAGATTTGACATCTTCCTGTACAGCATCCACACCACAGTTTCTTAAAGAGTTGAGATGATCTTGCACTTTCACACATATTCTGTCAATCATCTACATGAACAAAAGAAAGAGGAAAAGGTAAAACATTATGAGCCGGCAGTGTGCCCTGGTGGCTAAGAGAGCCAATGGGATCCTGGGGTGCATCAGAAGGAGTGTGGCCAGCAGGTTGAAGGAGGTGATCCTCCCCCTCTACTCTGCCCTGGTCAGGTCCCACCTGGAGTGTTGTGTCCAGTTCTGGGCTCCCTGGGATAAAAAGGACAGGGATCTCCTGGAGAGAGTCCAGAGAAGGGCTACAAAGATGATTAAGGGCCCGGAACATCTATCCTATGAGGAAAGGCTGAGAGAGCTGGGGCTGTTCAGTCTGGAGAAAAGATGACTGAGGGGGGACCTAGTCAATGTTTATAAATATCTTAAGTATGGGGTGCAGGGGGAATTGGCCAGCCCCTTTTCAGTGGTCTGTGGGGACAGGACAAGGGGCAATGGCTGCAAGTTGGAGCACAGGAAGTTCCGCACCAACATGCGGAGGAACTTTTTCCCAGTGAGGGTGCCAGAGCCCTGGCACAGGCTGCCCAGGGGGGTGGTGGAGTCTCCTTCCCTGGAAATATTCAAGACCCGTCTGGACGCCTGTCTGTGCAGTATGAGCCAGGGAGCTGCTTTGGCAGGGGGGTTGGACCTGATGATCTCTCGAGGTCCCTTCCAACCCCTACGATTCTGTGTGATTCTGTTGGTCAAACGCAAACTGTCTTCAGTCCAGGCTGCAAATCACCGGTAGCATTTGTAGTGACAGCTTAACAGTCTGGAGATGTGTGAGCAGAGCTTGGAGGTGTATCAACGCTACCAAAGGAAAGCATTATCTCTCATGGAGACATACATAAGCATTGGAAAAATCAATACAACTTTACTACTAAAAACAAATAAATGCTTTGTAGTATTTCTCCCACAGTTACTCCCAGGAAAATGAGTTGCAAATAGCCAACGAGTCATCCAGTTCAAGTGTTGTTCTGGGGTTTTTTTGGGCAAGTTTAACACTGAAAATGCTGTTGTTTCATCCAACACTGAGCTATGAAGGTCCCTGAATTGTTAAGAAATTCAGACAGTAAAAGAAAGCTCTGTCAATATCCATTCAACGCACGCCAACAGAGAAGTCTCCTGTCTAAGCAAAATGCAATTGAGCAGATTTCTGGGGTATTCTTTCAAATTGTAAATATCCCTAGTCGCAATGAACTATAACTACTAAAGCAGAAGTTTCCATCAGACTTTTCCCAGAGGGATAAAATGAACTTAATCTGTACCTGCAACACATTTCATCCACATGCTGCAAATAACAGGGCAGCTGGTACATTTGTATCTTTACAAGACAAACCAGTAAGAATGCCTGACATACAAAAAACCCCAGACAATTTTGATTAAGATATTCAGGGTAGGGAGATATAACAGCTACAAGTCTATCAGCCCACACAGCATTCAATAGGACTGGCTATTTGACATTTTGAAGCAACATCTGTGTGCACATGTCATCATTGTATAAAGCCTAGAGTTCTGGCATCTTGTATCATTAGTAATGAGAACTGAAATAATTTCACAGCATGCTCCTTTTTTGCTCCACATGACTCTTGCTCTTCAAAGGGTTTTGGGTGGTTTTTTTGTATAAGAACAAAAAGCTAATTAATTATTAGAGAGTGGAAATTCTCATTGGGACATCTGGACTAAAGAAAAAACTACGCTCTGGGAATAATAATGCAATTCCACCATACTAACTAAAGAATCTTTTCCAGCTCTCTTTTAAAGCTGTTTTTAAAAATCCATCATTTAATGCACAATTTAATATAGAAACAAGTCATTTTACTTTCAGAATAACAGTAAATTACATTACTGAAACCTGGTTTGTGTGTGTGTTGGTGTTGGAGAAAAGCACAACTAAACCCACAAAAAGATCTAAACTTAATTCATATGGAGATTAACAACATGGGAGGAAAAAAAGATGTAATTGGAACAGATAAATTACTAAAATAAAATAAAGTGATGCTGCTCTTGCAGTTTTTAGAGCCAGTACATCTCATGGTACCACTTTTTCTCTTGAAAGGTTAGAGTATAATTTCATGTTCTGGTAATAAAGCTCTGTCCCATTACATTTTAATAATATAGGTGGAAAAAGGCCACTTGGAATTAAGATTCACAAACCTTATGCAGACAGCAGTGAGATTTCACTGGCTCAGATGAAGAGCAAAACAGAAATTCTCCTCTTGTTTGCTGGAGCCTCCCGTTTGCATGGGAACACAACTGGTGCAAACAAACGTGGAAGCAAATTTAAAACAAAGACCCTAACAAGTCTTATTCTTCCTCCACCACTTTGCTTCAGTGGGGTACTGGGGCTGGAAACAGCCCGTAGGGGTACTGGCAAGAAATGCACTAGAACAGAGAGAATGGGGAGCACCCTCAGAAAATGCTCATGATCCTCTCAAAAGGAGGAACAAAAAAAAAAAAGAAAAAAGCCAAAAAACAGGAGGAGGAAAAAACATTCAGGACCAGACGTGGCAGTTAGGAAACCTGGTAATGGTTGACAAAACAGAAAAGCTTCCCAACTTCAAGCAATATATTGAGCTCTGTTAGACAGGAAGCCTTTTCACAGCTGTCCAGACTATAAACAGCATGGAATATTTCTGCCTTCCTTTGCTCCCTCCCTCTAAGTAAACTTTCTTCCAGTAGCTGCAGCTCTGAAAGTGTAAGGTAGATGATGACTTACTCTCTGGGGCTATTTGCTTTGGTGGTACCTAAGGGCTTGTTTACATATTTGCTGAGTGCTAGGCACCAGAAGTGGCACAGCCTGACAATGATGCTGTCACACTGGTGAGAGAGCCTGCTGGAAAGTCAGTCTCCTGAGCACAGATGAATGGAACCATTCTTGCTTCCAACAGCAGATCATTCAGAAATGGATGAGGTGTTTCTCCATACAGAAGACCTCCCAAAAGGAGCACCCTGCTTCACTTTAAGCTACTCTGACAGAATGAGAGAAACTCAGTCCCCAGGCAGATTTTAGACACTGAGAGGTATGGTAAGGAACAAGTTCTCACCTGCTGAGTGGTGCTGGTCACAATGCCTTGCTGCAGCCGGTACGCTTGCTCCTGCAGGTACTTTCTTGTCTCGTGATTACGAAGCAAGTAGTTCTCTATCTAAAAACCAAATCACATTAAGAAATTGATTTGACTGTCCATGTTGTCACTTGCTTTCCATTTTGCTGCTGTATCAGAAATGCGCCCTGACAGGAAACACTGTGTAAGTTTGTTAGCTGCAAACTTTATTCTGCATGTCTCAACTGGCCAATCCCATTGGCCAATATTCATTCACTTGCTGAGCAGTGAAACATCATTAAACATTGTGCCAGTGTTTTCTGAATTAGTCTTCTGTTGTGAACAATTTAGTAAGTTACACTGACAAAGGAGTAGATCCAGGTTTGAGAAATCTTTAAAGGGACTCTATACATCAAGTATCGTGTACAGATCATGGTGACACAATATATTTGATTACTTCCTTTTAGGTGCATTTGGCATACTGCAAAAGACACAGGATTAAACAGCAGTATGGTCTGGAGAGATGATGAGATATCTAGAAGTGTCTAACTGATACAAGAGCCTCAATTCAAAAGTTACTTAAGGCTAAGCAGTAAATACAAGATTCATACTCACAGCTGCTGGTCAACAGCAGGAAGCATCTACTATCAGGCAGTTTAATAGCACATAGAGCAATCTGCTAACCCGGTTCCACCAAACTGAGTCAAATAAAAGAATCCCTACTGATAAACTGTTTAGGGTTCATCAAAGATGATGGATCTGGTATTAAAGGAAGAGAGGGGAAAGAGATGGGTGGGGTGGTCAGCAAGTTGTGAGGCAGAGACTAGCACGAATGGTCGAAACCTGCATCAGTAGCAAGAACTGGACCAGTCTGATCATGCCCCACAGTAACACAGGTTTTATCCAGTTTGCCCACACTGGCATTGCAGAGATATTGGAGCTTGGGAGGTTAGCTACTATGTCCATCTGGTGCTGGACCGGGGCCAGGAGCACTTTCACAGTACTCAAGCTGTGGTGCGCTGAAGCTTATGGACCCTCCTGAGACATCAGCTGGTCAGATTAGGTGTCTTTGCACCGGGCATGACAGCTCAGTCCATGCAGGCAGGCATTCCTACGTGCATGGAATTGGCTGTGTTCACAGCATTGCTCTCAAGACTGGTCTTTTTTTGGTTGGTTGGTTGGTTGAGTTTTTTTGAGAAAAGTCCTTCATGTTGTGCAAAGAAATCATGAACCAGGCATGTTAAAAAAAATTCAGGGTCAAAGAGGTTCAGCAACTTTGAAATGAATAAAAGAAAATGCTCTTTATACATAGTACCCAATTAACAGGTAGAATTTAAACCCCCATGGCCAGAAACTTCACAATGTTTTTTTCCAGAGATGCATCTATCATTCTAGATATGAACCCATAATTATGTTAAATGAGACGTAAGAAATATGCCCATTCCCCATGATTCAGAGATTTAAATTCTGCTTTAAATTTTTTTTCATGCATCAAAGAAGGAGGTGCTAACTACCAACACCTTCTTCAGTGAGAATCACTTTACTGAAAATTTCTTTACTAATAAGGATCGTAGACGTTTGCTTTTCATTCAGTTATCTGTAAGAACCTTTATGACCTACCATAGCTGAAGGGAAACTACTCACTAAAGAGATGTGAACAGCACAATTTCTGATTGAGCAGGAGGTTCATTTGGTGCTCACAAAAATTTACTGTATTAAAACTCAGCTAGGATTTTCCTAACTCCTGCAGGTGTGCCAGCTACAGATAATGTCAACACTTCCTCATCTGAAGGAACATGTTGATGCAGTTATTTATTTAGGGCAACAGTGTGAATTTTATATGTACAACAAAAAACACAGGCAATAAATGTTTTTACCCTCCCCAAATTAAAGAGCATCAAAGCATCCTTTGCCTTGTACAGTACTGACTGTGCTTTTTATGCCCAAACAAAAATGCTTACCAATAATTCTCTGCACATGGAAAAAAACTCAAGCACATACGCAGCAAAGCTTTTCACTATGGCAGTTTAGAATCATAGGGGTTGGAAGGGACCTCCAGAGATCATCGGGTCCAATCCCCCTGCCAAAGCTGGTTCCTTAGGACAAGTTGCACAGATAGGCATCCAGATGGGTCTTGAATATCTCCAGAGAAGGAGATTCCACCACCCCCCTGGGCAGCCTGTGCCAGGGCTCTGGCACCCTCACTGGGAAAAAGTTCCTCCACATGTTGGTGCGGAACTTCCTGTGCTCCAACTTGCAGCCCTTGCCCCTTGTCCTGTTCCCACTGACCACTGAAAAGGGACTGGCCATTTCCCGCTGTGTCCCACACTTTAGATATTTATAAACATTGATCAGATCCCCTCTCAGTCTTCTTTTCTGCAGGCTGAACAGCCCCAGTTCATTCAGCCTTTCCTTGTAGAGTAGATGCTGCAGGCCCTTAATCATCTTCATAGCCCTTCTCTGGACTCTCTTCAGGAGATCCCTGCCTTTTTTATCCCAGGGAGCCCAGAACTCATTATAGTCCAGGTGGGGCCTGACCAGGGCAGAGTAGAGGTGGAGGATCACCTCCTTTGACGTGCTGTCCATGCTCCTTTTAATGCGCCCCAGAAATCTCCCTTCCATAGTCATGCACACAGCAAAACAAGGTCTAGCTAGCACTGATTTAGTTCTGACTTTCTGATTCTACACCACTGAGTTCTACCACCCCTCCCTCCAACTACTGTTTGGAATAAAAAGCCTCACATGCTCTTGCAGCACTTGATTACCACATATACATCCTTCCACACCAAAGTGAATCTAGCCTAGAATTCTTACTCAGCCAAGCATTAAATCACAGGCACTAAAAATTACTACTTTATTTTTGGTGGTTTTATTTCTGTATATTTGCAGGGGTATATGCAATACCTTTTGCAGTGCCTCTTCTGTTTTCTCAGGATTTGTTTTGAGTGCTTGGGAAGCATCATTCATCGGTATAGGCATGAATCTCAAAGTATAATTCCTAAAGAAAGGTAAAAGAAAGGATTATTTTTTAGTCTGCTTTTAATACTAAAAGTGAACCTAAGTACCATATCTCTTTATGAAGAATATATCAGAAGGGAGAAATAAGATGCATCTAGCTTTTCCACAGAAGGTACTAAGAACGTATTTTTCGCATTTGTAAGTGGACTAACTGGAGGCATGCATGAGCCTTTCTGATGCTAATTCTTCTTTGCCACTAGACAGAGGTGGAGATTTTGAAAAGCAAAAAAAAAATGCAGTTAAGTGGCAAGTGCCCAGTGGCTGTCACTCAAAGGCTTAGCTGTCATCTGTACCTTCACTTAGAGGGTTGAATTACTTTTTCCAATATCAAAATGGAAGAGGGAGTGTCAGTGCCTGCTGGCAGTTTTATCAGATCTAAGTCTAAATGGAAATATTCAGCAACAGATAGAGAGCCACAAAGAGACTGGGTTTTGAAAATTTACTATTTAATAACTTCTTGTGTTTACAACAATTTGAAGACACTTGCTGAATTTTTAATAAAAGCTGACAAAACGACTGTAGCATCTCCACATTGCTTTATGCAAACAATTGCTCCCTGCATTTTACTTATTTGTTTGCAAAATATTTCTGCAGCATTGCCCATCTGTTGTGATATGAGAATAGGGACAGGGTTCTGATTTTGAGTCTAAAATTGTATTTAAGCTCTGAGAACACACCTTGGGTAACAGGACATGGTTAAACCTAAAATGCTACTTGCAGTGATATGTCCAAACACCTTCAGATTTGAATGCATAAAAACAAAAAGAGTTGGAAATTCTTCAAACCTGGAAGGGAAATTCTTCTGCCTATTTTCAATTAGCCTTATTTGCTGCAAACATCTCTGCCTGCAAACGTCCCACTAACCGTCTGTTCATGTTCTATCCAGAGATTCCTAAATATGGTTGGAACCCTCTATTTTTGATCACTTTAAAGTTGACAATTCCAACTGAGTCAACTCTGCTGGCTTTGATGGGCCCATCCCTCACTAAATGTGCTATGTCCAACACCAGACTCCTCAACTGCTGTGAAACTCCCAAGATTCTTTCACTTCCTATCCCATCATTTGCTCAGCCACATCAAACACCACTCCCTGAAGTACAGCAGTCTAACTTGTAAACACACTGATTTCTCATTAAAACTACCCAACATTTTACCTTAAATGATGGCAGAAGACTTCTACATTTCTTTCCCAATGTAGACATGTCAATGTATAGCTTACCAGTGTCAGTTACTCATGTAGAATCAGCAAGGTCCCTGATCTTCCATAGTGTGCAACGGCCTACTGCATCAGAGCCGGGAAGTCAACATTTCCTTCTACTTGTCTTATCCTATATAGAAGCACTGCGCCTACTATACAGACCCTGTTAAGTGTCCTCATTTAATACTAAACAGAAAATAATTGGCTGCCCCCCAGCATGGGGACAATTCTTAAATGTCAGAGAGAACGAGCTCCAAGAGAGATAATAATTACAGAACTTGCTGATTGCCTGACTACTACCTGGCAAGCGGGGTATTTATTTAGTTAAAAGAAACAAAGGTAGATTTCCAAGGATCTCTACTGCTGTTTGACATTTAATACATCACATCTATTGAAATCTATAATTGCCAGCTCTCATGCTAGTAATTAATTATATGCTAAATTCAATTTAGTCAAAGGCTTAGTGAACTCTCCCTCACACACACAGATGACGTGGAGGTGGGGAAGTGAAAGGCAATGAGGTATCATGGGCACACGGTCCCAGAGGTAGAACTTTAAAAGACCACAACCCTAAGGAAGGCTCTGTAACTCGGTTTCTTTGCAGACAGGCAGCATTGGATTAGAACGCTCATTTTCATACCTCATTTTCATCTAAGAATTAGCCAGGTCTTAGGTGAAAAAAATCAGGAATTTAAAGGTCACTTCTCAACTTTGATCCTCAGAGCAACATTTATCTCTGCGCTTCATTTTTCTCTGTTTCCTTTGAAGTCTAAAATATTCCTCCATTCTAGTTTCTATTAACCCTCTGTTCGTCTAATTGTCTCTTGTAATACAGAACTCTTCCCTACCAGCTCAATAATCCAGTAATTTCATAACACATTAATACTCTCACCAAACCACCCATATTTAAAGGATGTTAGATTTCAGAGAGCCACTCAGAGACTGGAAATGATATCTCAAATGCTCCTGCCTTCTCCTATAGATACAGCAGGTGTGACAACAGTCACACATCTCATAACATGTTACTTCTCTTATAGTAACCTCTACTCCACTCATGGCACAGGCAACACTACAGAGCGAGGATTTTACTATCTTTTTTTTTAAATGGGAGTAATATCATCTGTTTTGCAGGCTTGGGTAGGTGAATGTCACGTCACTGCTAAGGGAAGGATTCCTTGCTCTCTAACAAACTCTAGCATTCCCCAGCAGATTTTAGAACCAAGCTATTTCCTCAACCAGGCCATACATATCTTTTTGAAATGAATAAGGGGGCAAGACTGTACAGTTCTCAGACAGAGCAGGCTCCAGGCTGCAAAGCACACATGCACGTGCTTACTTTTACAGCATGATTAGAGGGATACAAACGCCTGTTTAATGGCCAGGCTGAATAGGAGACCCGCTGTTCTCAAATGCTCTCCTGAACAGATGCGTGTGCTGGACTCTACAGAAGATCCTCTCAGCACCTCACATCAGCTGGCTGGGACACCTTTGGGGCAGCTCTCCCAACAGCTGTGCTCCTGGAATTCCCTTGCAGGGATAGCATTTTCACACAACTTTAAAGAAATGAAGAAAAGGCAGGAGGAGGGGAAAAAACAGTCTTCAGATGACTTTAGCCTGTTTTAAAATCTCTTATGATTCATCCCAATTCTCTTCAGCCTCCTCATCACACTACAAAAACCTAACTTCCTTCTTTTTCTGTGGTTTAGTATATCACTATTTTTCTTAAGAACAAGATCAGACCACCACACACATGTACCCCCAAGCATCTTCACTATATTGCATTCTGTTTCAGGCAACAATTCTTTCCTATGGAATATTGCTGATTTCATGTATTTTTAGGGAACATATGGTGAAGGATGTTCTCAATATGTCTTTGAGAGATGGATTGTTTAAAGGCTAATTGTTTTCAGCCCGTATTGACAGACCCTCTCTTGCAATTTGAAACCATTGTTGCTTGAGGCTTAGCTTGTGATATTATCAATGGTTTTAACAATTCTAGAATGTTAGGAGACATAAAATGACCTCAGCTTCCAAGCTAAATAAATGAGGTGTCACCTCAACAAAATGCAATGACATACAATCACCTGCAGCCTTTTTTTTCTCTCCTCAGATAATCTGCTTTTGCCTGAGGATTTCCCCTCCTTTCTATCTACTCATCCAAGTACTTTAGAACAGAAAAGTACAGTTGATGCTAACAGAAAATAAGCACATTTTCTTCTCTACCAGACTTTGTCATAAATGTGTACATGGTACTGCTCTCTAAAAGAGAAGTGCCTGTAAGCTGACAAATAACCTTTGCAAATTATTATTCACTACTATCAATGGAATCACTCCAAGATGATTTGCTTAATTATACATCATTTATATAATTTCCCCCATCAGTGCAACTGAATTCATTATGAAATTAAGCATATAAACTACAAGTTTCATAAAACCAGTAACTTTATAAGCTCTAGCCTCACGACCCCTCCAAGAGTTAAGATGCTCCCCTAAGTAGTTTTGCAAGGCATCGTATCTAGAAACTAACAACTGTATGTTACCTTGACCTTCTCAAGAGATCCTATATTCCTCCCTGAGAGATTTAAGGACTTGAAACAACTGCAACTACTGCTTAATTTAAATCTGCAGTTTTCTCCCTCCCATAAGATAAGTAATAACGACAGATACAGAAATGTGAAGGCGATGGAGAGAGATGAGTCATTTAGCATCTCTCACTGGTAACGGCTACCACTGTGGGTATGCTCAGGGAAGCATCATCACCAGGACCACAGCAATTACAATGAATGACCTGCAGTTCCTGAGATCATCCCTATTAGTTTCAACTTGCAGGGGGAAAGGAAAAAAAGAAGTCAGACCACAAAGGGATGCTTTAGTAATTTTCTGTTATTATAGACAGGTTCATTCACTGACTAGAGTAGAATTTCTGCATGTTATCAACAGGAGAGTATGAAGAAAAGGGAAAATATTCTCAAATTCAGAATTTTAATGCTAACAGCAGAACTCAATGGCCTTAATGCTGATAGCAGAGGATGGATTAAAGAGCCACAGAGCCTTTTCCCATCCTTTTGAAGGATGTGAAGTCATACATTTCCCTTTAGATTAAGCACCCTGATGCTCAAAATTGAGACTGCTCAACGTCTTCAAATCATACTGACTGCAGTGAGAACTGCAGCTGCTCAGATCATTCTGGATCTAAGCCTTTGGCCTCTTCATCAGTCATTCAGTTGCTTGAGAACTTACTTTTCCAGTGCCACAGCTATGTCTTGGAAGCCCTGTGCAGTGATGTTATTCTTGTCCCATATTACAGTTCTGAAAAAAATGAGGGGAAGCAAAAGAGAGGGGAAAAAAAAAAAAGTTAAACAAGAACCCCTGAATAAACATGTAGTGAAACAGCATATTGAAATAACACAGCACTGTAGCTTCAAAACTGTGGAAAACAGTATTTAAAAAAAGCCCTGTTATTAGTTACATTCTAAAACATTGAAATGACAAAAGTTAGGGACAAAGATACTACAAAATTTAGTTTCCCTTTCTTTGAAGGGGGACTCTGTACTATATTTTCCATCATTCACATAAAAACATAACTTTTCTAAAACACAGCTAATGGAAAGATTTGGAGTTAATAGAAGGATTTCCAGCTTTTTCTAGGAATAGCATTAAAAATAAAGTTCAAATATCAGCTTTGCAAGCCTGCACTGAAAACCAAGAAAATTGCAGTGAGTGATTTATCTCCCTTCTACATAGGCCATATGGCTACAGAGAAAAAGGTATTAAAAAAAAATAATGCTGATTGGTGGTCAAAAATTTGCTGGCTATTGTATATTCAAACCCAGTACTAGCTCATCACACAGTTCCTATGGCTCCACATGCAACATAACTAGCTGCCAGTACACGTCATTAGGTTAGGTGCCTAACCTGCACCTCTGCTGAATACACAACAAGCTTTCCCTCTCCTCCCCCAATTCAGACCACTCAAGCAGACTGCCTGGCAATTTGTGAACACATGTTCAACGATCTCATTAGTAGTCAGAAGAGGCAGCCAAGCAGATAAATCTTCCTTGTGCAAGAGCAATAGTTGTAGCTGCTCTTAAAGAGGAAAAAAAAAAGGCCAAAACCCAAAGATTACTGGTGTTAAAAAAAAGAAAGAAAAAAGAACAAAGGTAGATGGCAGGGTTTCACAGGTATTGATACTCTTCTCTTGCTCCAGAATTATCCCTGTGTTTTTCAGATGTGAAGATGGAGGTAAGGAAGAGAGAGAGAAATTCTACACCTGCTCTGCAAAGATTAGATATGCACAGGGTCAAATGTTGGATATCTTTGTCATTGGAAAGTGTGTTTATTCTTCTCCCAGGATGGGATTTTGTAACATTTTAAGCAAAGCCAGTTACTATTGTATTATTCAGTTTGTAATCACACCACAGGCTGTGGTGACATGATGTCAGCTGTGACATTCAGTGTCCTGTGAAACAGTTCAGCCTACCATCCTGAAAGCCATCAAGGCTTTATTTCTTCAGATACCCTGGTCATTTCAGATTAATACACTCAATAAACTTAAGCCACTTTTCCAGTGTTTTCTTGACTTTTTCAATATCCAGTTCAGGCACTGCAACATAAAGACCAGGGTCTCTGCTTCTGAACAAAGTTGCCAGGGCTGTTATGGGGAATTTATTATCCTCTTGTTGCAGGGAACAAATGCTTGGAGACCGAGCTCAAAGTAGTCTCTTCACACAGACACTACACTGTGGAAGGCTCATCTGTACAGTCTGACAAGAGGAGTGAGGATGGTGACATATGTAGAGGTCCCCATCCAGACTCATGCTGACTGAAAGTTTTACTGTTTGATAATCACACACTGGATAGAAGGAAGTGATACTCTCAAGCCATCAGTGCCAGACATGTGCTAAAAAGCAGTGAGGTTGTCAGGCAGATGAAGCTGCAGAGAAGAGATGCCAAGGTCCATCAGCGTTATAGGCAGGGGAGAGGGAGAAGAGCAGTCTATGCTGCTACCCATGCTGAATTCCACATGCTCTTAATTTTCCTACAAACTGATACTCCAAAAGACAAAGAATAATTTACTTTGGGTTCCCATCCAAGTATCTGAAAGTCTTTATCCACTGGGAAGGCCTCCAGTAGAAAAGAAAAAAAAGAACAGAACAGCAGAGAGTGGCTAAGCACTGCAATAGGGTTCCCAGAGATACTATGGAATCTCTGTACTTGTAGATCTTCAAAACTTCCTTGGACAACGTCCTGAGTTACCTTGTATAGCTTTAAAGTTAGCCATGCTTTGAGAAGGACAGTGAATTAGGTGACATCCAGAGCTCTATAACAAGTTTTGTTTTGTTGTTACATTTTGGGTTTGCTTTGGGTTGTTTTTTCTGGGGTTTTTTTGGTGTGTCTGTGTGTCTTGATTTTTTTCTTTCTATGTTTCTGGGAAATCTATAGCTCTCTTGTTCCAACAAGGTCTTTCTATTTAAATTAAGACCCAAATTTTCCCCAGCTTCAGTTATGGAAATGTTTTTGAAGAGACAACTTGCTTCTCCTGTTTGTTGGTGTTTAGGGGTGGATTTTTTGTTTGGTGGGGTTTTTTTGTGGCTTTTTGGGGGGGAGGCTGGGAGGGGGAGGGGGCAGAATTGGTGTTTGTTTTTTAAGAAAAAAGGATGAGAATCTTTCCAAAATGCAACACTATGAAGTGGCTGTACCTAGAAGGGTTCTGAAGAGAAACAGCTTGAGAATCATAGAATCATAGAATGGTCTGGGTTGGAAGGGACCCCAAGGATCATAGAGTTCCAACCCCCCTGCCACAGGCAGGGCCACCAACCTCAAGCCTGGATCTACACAAGGTTGCCCAGGGCCCCATCCAACCTGGCCTTGAACACTTCCAGGGATGAGGCATCCACTACTTCTCTGGGCAGCCTGTTCCAGCACCTCACCACTCTTTCTGTAAAAAACTTCCCCCTAAAATCTAATCTAAACCTTCCCTCCTTTAGCTTCAATCCATTCCCCCTTGTCCTGCCATTATCTGCCCTTTTAAAAAGTGGATTCCCCTCCTGTTTGTATGTTCCCTTCAGGTACTGGCAGGCTGCAATGAGGTCCCCCCGCAGCCTTCTCTTCTCCAAGCTGAACAAGCCCAGCTCCCTCAGCCTCTCCTTGTAGGGCAGGTGCTCCAGCCCTCTAATCATCCTTGTGGCCCTCATCTGAACCCTCTCCAACAGTTCTACATCCTTCTTGTGTTGGGGGCCCCAGATCTGGACACAGTACTCCAGGTGGGGCCTCACGAGGGCAGAGTAGAGAGGGACAATCACCTCCCTGTCCCTGCTGGCCACCCCTCTCCTGATTGAGCCCAGGATACCATTGGCCTTGCGAGCTGCAAGAGCACACTGCTGGCTCATGTTAAGTTTCTCATCCACTATGACTCCCAGGTCCTTCTCAGCAGGGCTACTCTCAAGAAGCTAAATAAGCCAAGAAGTTCAATATTATTTAAGCCATTCTATTTTTTACTGCAAATACATTTCTTTTACCTGAGTTTGGTGTTTATCTGTAGGGCTTTTGCCAGCATCTTTGCTCCCATGTCACCCATGGCATTTCCACTAATATCCACTTTTGTAAGAGAAGTATTGCTTCCCAAGGCATTAATAATGATGGTGACCTCTGTCTTCAGCTTGGAGTCGGCGAGGGACAATGACTGCAGCGGCTGTGGAGCACAGAAAAGGCACTGGTAACAGCAACTGATAATGCACTTGTTCCTCAAACACAGATTACAAGTTCCCCCAACTTTTGGAGACAACAGCAAGCATCAAAGAGTTATTTCTGCCTCTGCTACAGATCCTACAACACATCATAAACAAGCAGTCAACAAAGTACAGCACAGGTGCAGAATACAGCTGGAATGTGAAGGGAGGTGAGACAACCAGCTTCGTTAGACCACCTCTGGTGTCCCCAGTCTTTTTGCTTAATCAGCACACTTCCCTGTCAGTGAGACATAAAAATATCTAGCACTCCTCTCCTTCAGACTGAGAGCTTTAACCAAGTGAAAATTAGGATCTGAGTCATTGTTAAAACCAAAATAAATCCTTTGAACTGTTTTATTTTTGTTACTAGAGCTTTAGGAGTGATTTTGTGTACGTTCCTTCAACTCAAGTCATGGACAGCTGGGAGGAAAGAGACAGAAAACTGTAGCAGGTTTGAAATTAGAAACAGTAAGAAGGATTTCTATTGGATGAGTAAGTAAATGTGTATTATTCACAGTGGTGCTGTGACATGTAACTTTTATATATATATATATATATCCACATACTATGAATATACATACTAAGGTAAGATGAAACTACTTCATTGGGCTCCTGCAAGTCACACTCCAAGCCTTAAAAAAACCCTTTTCTTATGAAAATACTTGTATTCCCCCAATTCTCAATGTCCCAGCACTCAGTGGCAGGAGCTCAAGAGCTCCATCCACCATGCCTTGCAGAGGTATTACAGCTGCAAAGATTGCTATTTGTCTTTGCTGGTGTACAAGGACTCCTCAAAACTTTTCCCTTGCTCAAGTGTGAGTTCATGAAGAGAAGGGTATAATCATTATACACCCACTTCAGCATGTAATGAAGGATGCATTTTAGGAGCCTAAAATCTGCAAATTGCCAGCATGGGAAAAACAACAGCTTGTAAGGATGAACCATGGCACCCACTTTAGATGCCTAGAGCTTAGATTAATTGAAATAATCCAAGTGAAGTGTGCACACCTTCCAGGGTCCAAGATGCTTGCATGGCACCTGCTATACAATGGGACTCTGGCCTCCAGACACCATTGGGTTACAGTGATAACCAAAAAGCTTGCCTCAATAAGAAATGCACTTATAAATGAGGAAATACATAAAAATTTGGAGGCACAGCAGGTTTATAATTAAAAAGTTGAACAGTAACACAAGCCACATGCTGGTTTTATTTTAAATGGAAGTTATTAAATTACTATGCTAATGTCCTTAATCTGTTTATGTTTCCCTGTTTCATTACATTATGTACCCTAAAGAATATTAGAATCATATTAGAATGGCACTTAGAGCTCTTGGCACAAGTTTGAGAAGACATTGTGTGACAGTGTCACAGAAAAGCAACATCACACAACACTAAGAAATCACCAGTAAGCTTGTGAAAGGGAAGTTTCTTCTCCTTTTCATGTGTCATTTTAGAATGAGGCATTTGAATAACTTAGCTGGAGGTTACTCCTGCATACCAATTTCTCTAAATCTCAAATACCCTCCCCAGGAAAGGATTTCTCACCTCTTGCATTCCAAAACCCTGAGGGAACAGCATATGGTTTGAAAAGGCTTCTGCACTGTCTTCTGCAAGGACTGGCACCTATACATCATGACTGTCATGTACAAAATATAGGTATAGCACAGCAAAGCACCTGCTGTATTGGCAGTGTCTTTGAAGTGGATGGGCTGCAAGTTGTCTTGCACAGCTGCCCTTATTTACTCAATGAGCAAGGAGCCACTGCTGGACTCACTTGGTGCTCTGACTGTGAAATGCAATCAGAATGCAACACTGTGTGATTAAATGTACAGGCTGCTAAATCCTCACTAAATGACCTGACCATTACATTAAATAAAAAAAAGAACCCACAACAACTAACAAGTTAAAAAAAACCCCACCAAAACCAAATGCCCCTCAAATAGTGGCAATGGTCTACATAGCCTGCAAACATTTGCTTCTTGTAACAACTTCATAGTTTTAGCTGGATTTTGAGAACACAGAAGCCTGACAAGCACTTCAGTGGCCCTGCTGCAGAAATCAGGTACTTTGGCAATACACTGAACACATCTGAACACTGTCTTATTAGGGAAAAGGAATTCTTAAAAAACAGAATTAGAAACTATATGATAATAGTAATTGCTTTTGTCATACTCCTGCTGGAAAACATTTAAGTATTAAATCAAGCTAAATTTGTTCTCCTACAAACAAAAATGTTGTAAAAAACCCTCAAAAGGCCAATCCTGCAACAAAGACTGAACTAAGAACTAAAAGGTATTCAGCACTGTAGTAATTCTCTGCACCTATGCAGAGAATTGACTACTCTCCTGACAGCCACTCTGAGTAATGGCACACTGCCTGCAGCGTAACATGTACTTTTCCAAGAAGAAAACAAACAGCACAGTAAGCATAAAGCTTCAGATACATCCTGCTATAATAGCAAGAACACATTATTATAGCCTGCAAAGTACTACACCTACTTAAAAAGACAAAACAAACAAATCTAAATATTCCATTCTTGTCTATATTAAACACCTGGGAAATGTTGCTGTTTAGGTTACTACTATTGCTTTTAAATTGTGTAGAATTACCTTTGTATCTAGCTGTACTTTTATAGTTATAAAACCAAGCTATGGATTGCTTAAATCCTTTTACTCGTGACTCATGTAAACACAGCAACAGATCTATTTAAAGTGTGCATAAATACATGAAGAAGCATTTGGCAGGCAACTATTTTAGATTAAAGCTTCTTCCTTCAGCTTTCCACACAGCAATGCACAGTTCCTAAACTGTACCAGCCCGGGGGCAACAGCGATGCCCCAGTATGCTCTGGTCATCATCATGCCTTGGTCCCTCCAGCTCCATCCCTACTTTTCAATGTCCCATGGTAGTAAATGTATAGTAGTGGTAGAATGAGGACCACTCCATTTAAGATTGAAAAATCAAACCAAACCTGTTAGAAACTTAAAATAATTTTCTAAGCATCAAAGCTGAGTGAGGACAATCCTAGGCAGCTATCTGCAATACATGCTTTCCCCAGGGTACTACAGGGACTGTGTTCTCAACTCTTTAGCTGCTAGGTGATTCTTCAGATTGATTCTAGCACCTGGTGAAATAGAAAAAAAAATTAAATGTTTCCTTCACTGAAGAGGATTAACAAGAGAAAAGAACACTAGGAGAGAAGAGACAGGGTAACCAACAGAATTACAGGCTGTATTCCAAAGGTTAAGGCATGCCATGAAGGAGACACAGTTACTTTAAGTATCTAAATAAAATAACCTTTTGGCAGATTATTTCATTGTAACAATGTCTGAAAACAGGAAGGGACTGCGGAGCCCTTGTGTAGGGCTCAGGAACGACAGGATGAATAAGAATTGCAAGAGCACATCTGACCAACAGACTGTGGAAGAGGCACAGAGTGGAACAGTAGCTGGCATCACCCATGGGCTGAAAAGGAGCAGAAGTTGTTGAAGCTGATGATGTAAGGGAGTGAGAGCTGTGAGAATCACACTCCCAAATTTTAGCAGCTGCTTTATCTCTGTCCTGGAAGTTTCAAGAACAGAAGCCAGGAAATATAAACAGAAGGTTGTAACACTTGATAGAGACAGTAAGGTGAAAATTGGAATTTTTATCCTTGTAAACAGGTAATATAAACAGGATAGTCATATAAGTAGAAGAAAAAAACCCAAACAGCATCATGTTTGAGAAGATAGTTTGGATACTGGAAGGAAGAATAGAGTCTGTTGAAGAGGTGTCTTAGGGTATGGCCTGAGTGAGAAAAATGTTTACTTGAAACAGAGCAAAGGATAAAGGAAATTGAGGGAAAACCCCCCACATACTAAATTACATTTGTTTGTGATTAATTTGGCTTGATACAACAGTCTTCAGTATAGCTGTGAAAGATTAAGCATGAGATACAGGGCAGGACAGAGACAAATGTCCAAAGAGGAGAGGCAGGTGCTATCTGATGAAATGAGACAGGACCTCCCAAGTACAGTTATCAACAGGAAAATGAGAGAAGGGGAAGAGAGCCCTGCAGCAGCATTCCCTTTAGAGACAGAGTAGGAGGAGGTGGTCACGCACCACAGAATGAAAAATGCTAGTTTGGTACAAGTAGTGACACAGAGATCTACCAATACACTTCTTAGCACGATGCTCCATCAACCCTGGCAAGCAAGGGCTCACTGCTTTCATCACAGGTGCTACCCCAGTCAGCATCAGCCTTGGTATCCATATGCAGCTCTTCACTGTGTCACACTGACATCCCACATTTTAATGAATAAGGTGGGGAGGTATGCAAAGAATCAAGAAAAAACAGTACCACTTATCCCAATTAAGAGGGCACAGAGAGGAGACAGGACTAGCTTAAACAAATCACTTCAAAAACAACTGAGCAGCAAGAAAAAATGGACACAGAATACAGGTCTAATGACCCTGAATGGAAGGAGATGCTGGAAGTCCTGGTAAAAACTACTTCCCTGAACTGCAGACAGATGGGAGGAGAAAACAAGGGAAGCAGTTAGTGTTGGAGACCATGAACTTGGAGGTGAGACAATAAAGACAATAGGAATAGCAGGTGTTTAGACAACTGAAATCCACAGTCAGCTATTTCTAGAGAATGAGAAAAGCAGAGCTTGCTTGTTACTTGCACAGGGAATGAAGGAGAAAAGAAGGACTAAGAATAGATGACTAAAGACTGACAAGCCTGAGAGCGACAGAGCATCTTAAGATTCCCTTCTAGCCAAAACTAGATTGCTAAGAAAGACAAGAACTCAAACTCAACCAACCAGTCTTTCAGAATCAGGAGAGAGGGTGGAAATGAAGAAAGTGGACAAGGCTCTTAACAAACCACTCTGAAAGGGTTTTCTGAAAATGCTCCTGTGATTAATGTACTAGGAGTAAAGAACAGCACAGCAAACAGGGGGTTTTGGCACCTTTTGAAGCAGAAGGGAGTTCTAGGAGGTCATTGCAGGGACTTCACATTTTCTCAAGGAACAAAAAAGCTAATGCACAAGAACAGCTATAGTGCATTCTATTAATCAGAAAAAAGAAAAATGAAAGTTCTGTTCTTGAAGGAATCACCACCCAGAGAACACTAATGTTGTGATCTACTATCTGGACACAAAAGGCTTGAAAATTTGTGCCCACAGGGCTATATAATTTAGACCTAAAGCAACTAGGTTAAGCATATCCAACTATTTAGAATGAATATTTTTCAACAAGCTCAGATCTTAAGACTATCCTAAGAAATGTTCACCTGCATGCCACATGTAATCCAAACTGATATTTGAAAAAAAAAACCCACCAAAAATAAAATGTTGGATGTGTCTGTGCAGGATCATGATCAAATCTTATTGCAGCAAATCAACACAGTGAAGAAAATCATCAGAACAAGGCTGTGAGGGTACAAATACACACAGTAATAGTAGGCAGAAAGATACTCACTGAATCCTCATCCTGAATCATCTGAACTAAATTATCAAGTACTGGAGTGAGATTTCTGAGGGAAGAAAAGTTAGGAAGATGATGAAATCAGCAGCTTCTCCTCATTCATTCTCGTGTTATTTAAAAGAAAGAAAAGCCTTACTTGGATTTCATGTTGTTAAAGTTTTTGCCTAATGCCAAGTGTCTTATCGATCGGTTTTTACTAAGCCAGACTACAAGGGTTGAGAGGTCAGATTCTAGGCCTGTAAAGAATCAGATTAGATTAAGAATTAAAACATGTTTTCACAAAAGACCCAGGCAGGGCCCAATTATTAATGTTATATTTGTTGAAATAACCAGAGTGATGTACTAATTTCCAAGAGCTCTAGAAAAAAATTCCATTCTATTTTAATTTTTTCTTTTTATTTGGCCTCTTTTTCTATGAAAATGGATATTTTCTCCAAAACATGCCCTTTAAATCTCCATCCTAATCAGCATTGGCAGCACCTCTCAAACACAGAAGAGAAACCAACCCCTTATCTGCAGTCCAACCACCCAAGGGTAGTTCCTCCTATTGTCAGGAAGAGTTTAAAGTTCCTTTGGGAATTTTGAGACAATAGTAATTGCTCTTTAGTCTTAGAAGAGGTGTGGACCAACAAGGTATCAAAGCCCTCAAATGCAAGGTGGCTAACATAACAGGCTATGAATAAAATGACCTGAAAAATAAACCAAATTTTATTCTACTCCAAAGTAAAATAACTTGCAGTAGTATTCTATTACCAAACTAGTGGTGCATTTGAAGAGTCCACTAGTTCTATTACAATGACTTAGGATCCATATTCACCGGATGATTTAGATGTCAAGTATCTTTATTTACTTATAACAATCAACCTATTTACATAATTGGGCTGAGTCAGTAACTCCCAAAGCTTTCCACTTGCCAATCCATCCCACCTTTCTCAGGCACTCAACCATACTGGGAATCTCTTCCTGAAATACTTCTACATTTGGCTGTCAGAAGGGCAAACACAGCAGCTGAATTCTTTACATCCACACTTCACTTTGCAAGATGAGAAGCCAGCTGTATTCCCAACTAGGAAGCACAGAGCCTCCAAAGCAGGAATAGTCACAGACTTTTCCAAAGGCTCTAACAGGTCTTCTCTGACCTGAAACTGCTTGATGCATTACTCTGAATTTCCCTCTCTTGGTTCTCCAGTGTCACCACCTCAGCTTCATTCTGTACCTTGTCTTTCCCTTTCTTCTTTCACTACATTTTAATTTCTCATCCTCCTGGACTCAAACTGACATTCCTCCAAATCTAATGGGACGTTAGTTGTTACCAATTGATTCTGTTGTGTTACACTGATCTCAAACTACATAAACTTCTGAGGGCACAGTTGGTCTATTAACATTTCTTGCACACTTTATAGCAGTAAGAGTTCTTGGTCTGAGACATTTCCATAACCAATACAGCCAATAATTGTAAAGCACGAGCAACCATCCATGATTACACCGTGAGCTGAAAGAAAGAGTGTTTCTCAGATTCTCCACTTGCATGACCCTCTGTCCTTGTTCTGTGTACTTACCATTGTCTGAGATATCTAGGCTGGTGATATTGTGTATTTCTGCTATGCATCCTTCCAAGACTTGGGCACCTCCAGATCTTAACTAGAGACAAAACATCATCCATTTTGGCAAACTAGTTACGGTTTTATGGTCGTGCAGAAAACAGCAGTAGAAGCTTTGCAAATACAGAAAGCATTACTAGCACAAAAACCAAGGGCAACAAAAGAAGTTACAGGTATTGACAAGCCTATGCACACAATCCTACTATTCTCATCCTTCCTTCTCACTGTTTGCATATAAATGAGGAAAGGGTCTCTTTCCTTTCTCTTGAAACAACTGCTCAGCAGTTAAATCCAGAAAAAAATTAAATGGTGTAAGCACAAGGAATCTTTTAGCACTTGTGCCAGGCAGTTACTGCAGGGAGGGTTCTCTACAGGAAAGGGCCAGGATGTTTCCACCCTCCAGTCAGGAAAAAAACCCCCTTACTTAGCCCAGCCTACAAGGATGCAACACTGTCACCCTCAGACTCATCTACGGTCAAGTCTCACAGCGAGCATCTTCTTTCAGGTCTTAGTGCTATGCTAGGGTGCCCAGATAAAATATTACCAGAAAAATAGTAGTAGTAGTAGTAGTAGTAGTAGTAATAATAATAATAATAATAATAATAATGCCTCTCTATGACTGAAAATAAGATTTAAATAATCCAATTGTGAAAAATTGTGAAATGGTCGCAAAAGACCATAAAGAAGAGAAATGAATGATTTACACTATTCTTAAATTTAAAATAGGCATAAAAGAGAAAAACAACAACAATAAAAATGCCTAGCTGGAAGGTATCAATTATGAGGTTCTTGATCTGAAATATTAAATGATTTAAAAGAAATATCAGATTTTTAATGAAAAAGCAATTAAATAGCCTAGGAGAAAACATCAATACCAAGAATCAAAGTTATGAAAACTTACACTCTTATTTACTAATGCTACTGAAATTTTAAAAATGCAACTGTTTCATGGGGGTTTTTTCCCCCAAAGAAAAGCATTTTCTTCTTTCTGGCAGCTACAGAAACTACATAAAGCACATTTCACTTCACAAACATCTCCCAGAAAAAAAGGCTTATGCAAAAGAGGGGAAAAAAAAATCTTACTAGAACCTATTCTTGCATTTTCCATTTTCATTTCCCTTGCTTCAAAAGAATGGAAAGTTTTTTCAAACATGAAATAGCCTTCTTACCTCCTGTGCATAAAAAATTACTAGTATTTTACTTATCTGACTTAACTTGGCTAAATGTACTGACTCAACCTGCTGATATTTCTGTGAATAACTTCTTTTATCCATGCCACATCTACTACTGCAGAATCTGGGGATTTGGCAGATTATGTGTGATCTTGGATTGTTTGTCAGTATGGAAAAAGTTCTATACAGTGAAATTACAATCACAATGGAATGCAAATGCTTATGCTATATCCACTTTGAGGGTTGAAGAGGATCATTTTTCTGGAGCAGCTTTGAATCTTGTACTGATAACTCTATAATCAAAATCTTAAATATACAAACATTCCACGAGCACAAATTATTTCATTTGAAGGTGATAACTTGACTTTCAGGATTGCAACTGTATTAAGTTATATGTTCATATGTGTATATATATCTTTTTTAAAACACAGTGATTAGTTGAAGGGCCATTTGTCAATGTGGATCGTGATACTGAAAAGCCCCATCTCTGCAACACCTCCTATATGACATACATCTGAGGCTATAGATACAAGCTCTTATTCAGAAAGTGAGAAACAACTCTTCAACAATTAGAAATGCCAAGCGTGTTCAAAGCTATGAAGGTACCAGTATGGGAAGGGCAAACAAAGCTGCTTACTGATTTAACAATTAAGGTAAAGCATGGAGGGTACTTACACAGTGACCAAGCTAAGGGAAGCAGAAGGGAAAAGAGTGAAATACATCAGTGCTGAGCAGGTAGAAATAAAAATGTAATTTCCACAGTAAAAATAATAAAAAAACCCAACCAAAACCAAACAAGCAATATAAAATGATTCAGCTTGGAGTTAATATACCAGAAAATTATGGGAGCAAATGAAAAGTGGTGGGAGAGGGAAGGAACAGAGAGATTTATTCTTCCATAGTGGTGTATAACTTGCCTGATGTAAGAAAGAGGAGGGCAAAGCTGAAGCACCAGCTTTCTAGCCTCCTAACAATATGTGCTCATAGGAACTGGGAGTAGAGGTCACCGGCTCCCAGCTTCCCACAGCTCTGTTTCTGGGTGCAGGTTACCCTGCCCAGCTGACAGAGGTGAGGGAGAGGTGGAGCAGGACCCCTGAGAGCACTCCCAGCTCCTGGCACATCCACTTCCCTGCAGGTGGAAGCATAACTTCTTCTTTCCAAAGCACGTGAGAATGGATAAAGCTCAGTGATGTGAAAAAATGTTAAGGGAAGGATCTAAGGAAGTGCTTGCTGTCAATTTGAAGGGACCAGCTATGGAAAATGCAACACTGTGAGTTGGGCATGATACCTTCCTTTCTGTCATGAGAGTCAGCTATGAGCAGATATACTTTGGTGTCCAATAAAGCTAATCACCCCTCAAAGGGCTCCTCCATTTCCTAGGTGTTATTTAATGAAAGGATAATATTTTCACCTCTGTCAGCTCTCTTGATTTACAGACTGATTTATACTCTCAGTACTTATGTTTATGTTTGATTGATATATTCTGTTAGGATTATGATTACAGGACTTCATTTTTGTTACTTTAATTACTCCTCCCTTTTCCTTCCTCCCTCTGAAAGAAAAATTATCATCTGTCTGATCTCTCTACTCATAAGTCAGAAGCATGTGTACTTGACTTGAAAGCTTTTCTATTTGCAATTTACATGCAGTGCTCTTCAAAGTAACACCATTTTTTAAAAAAAAAAAGTATAAAACACCAAAATATTAACTATGAAATACATTCACAATAATCTGGCTTTTTCTTCATAAGGAAATCTGCATGTTCCCAAAGCAACTGACCACGAACCTAAGGCAAGGATTAGTGTACCTCAACATGTGCATCAAATTGCATGTTTTCTAATTAAAGGGAAACCATTGCATTTGAAAGGTATTTCCAGAACAGCTACCACTCAGGTGATGGACTTAGAAAGCTCTGCCTAGTAAGCCTGAGGCTTTCTTTGCAGCTTAAAAAGGAAGAGGTGACTGCTCAGTTAGAGAAGGCCTGAGCCTAAGCTGGTTCCGGTTGGTTTTGACAAGACTCTTCACAGTTCTCTACATAACCTTTCCTCAGTGGCTCTCCAGGGTCGTGGCTGGCCTTTTGTCATAAGCTATAGCCACATGGGCATCACTCTACAAGAGTATGGACGAACCTGAGAAGCAAAGTGCACAGCCAAGCACAGAGAAGGAAGAGGAAACAAGATGAAGCAAATCAAGCTGCCACAATTGTGTTTATCTATTCTTGAGATATTTAAAACGATTTGCAGGGCGCCTCTTATGTTAATGGCATGCTTCAATCAACTTCACCAAGCCTGAATGAACTGATTAGGAAAGCAAGCCTGCAGAAGAGGAAGCACGCCCCTGGTTTTGAAAGAAGACAACTCAACCACAGACATGCCTTAAGAGCATGCAACTTCCTGCATCCCCTTCAGATCTGAGCACCTTGGAAAGCCCTGCTGCGGGGTCCTGTGTGGTCCCAGCAGCAGAGAGTAGAAGCTGTCAAGGATCAAAGAGTGTGCTGGCTCAGTATCTGGGACCTGGCGTGGAGGGTTTTGCAGGTGCTTTGAACCTCTGTGCTCATTATTTAGGATGCTGTAAAAGACAGCAGCTGATTTTTTTACCATAACTGCTTCTCTGAGTTCTACCTTTCCCACAACTTTTTGACTCCAGAGGAGGAGTGCCTTGCCCAGCAGATTTCACAGGAACTCTTAACTTCCACATCATTGCATCTTTTGAACACATCCTGATAAATATGCCTTACCTCACAGCTACTGAGATCTAAAGACACCTCCTTCAGATTGTGATTGCAAGCCAGGCCTAATAAAAGCGCTCTGAAAAAGATCAATTTTAGAACCATTTAAAAAAAAAAAAAGGCAGCTTTACATCATCATCATGTAAGTGATCACAGGTTAATACACCTATAAGCAAAGAAGCATTTCAAAACAAACCCACACCAGCTGAGCAGTTATTTGTTAGATGACAATGGCAGCACAAACCAGCCACGCTTAGAACACTCCAGCAGCTTTAAAAACTGCAGGGAATGCAAGGCTAATAAAGAAACTGTAAAGCTAATGTGACATCAGCATTTTATAACATTCATCAGAGATTAATTTTCAGCATTTGCTTTCAAAAAGTCTTGACTACAAAAGGAATGTTCTGTTGTATGACCATACTCTCTGATTTTCCAAAAATTCAGGAAAAAATTGGGGGGTTAATACACACAAGGTGCAGTGCAGCCAGCCATTCAAGCCAGACACAGTGCCTGTAACACCCAAACACTGGATCATGTTCAAGCATCACCTAATCTTCCACCTCTGCAACCCAATAACCATTTACAGACTTCAAAATGATATTCCCAGGCAATGGTATCCTTTGTCTTTCAGAAGAATGGCAGAGAAATGTAGCAACATTGGATGATGATTTTCATAAATCCACCTTTAAAGCCTTACAGAAGTTTGTTTCTACAAGTAAAAGTTACTATCACACTTCTATTAATACCAGCAAATCAGAAATCACAATGCTGTGCATCCTAGAGAAGCAGGAGCAATCTATGCATGCAACCTAGTGTCTTTAGAAAAGATGCTGCTTTGAATTAGTAATGGAATAGAGAAGCAGAGAAACTTCCTTGGCTCGTGGGAGACTGGCTGGAGAGCTGTCAGGCAGCTGGGGGTGTCAGGCACCTGGGGGTGTTGGGTGACTGCAGGCTGAATATGAGTCAGCAGTGTGCCCAGTCAGCCATGAAAGCCAATGGCATCCTGGCTTGTATCAAAAACAGTGTGTCCAGTAGGTCTGGGGAGGGGATTGTGCTCCTGTACTTGGCACTGGTGAGGCCAGACCTTGAGTACTGTGTCCAGTTCCAGTCTCCTCACCATAAAAAGGACACTGAGGTCCTGGAGCGAGTCCAGAGCAGGGCAGCCAGGTTGGTGAAGGGGCTGGAGGGCAAATCCTATGAGGAGCAGCTCAGGGAGCTGGGGCTGTTTAGCCTGGAGAAGAGGAGGCTGAGGGGAGACCTTATCACCACCTACAACTACCTGAAGGGAGGCTGCAGAGAGGTGGGCAATGGTCTCTTCAGCCAGGTGACAGGAGATAGGACAAGGGGAAATGGCACAAAGCTGTGCCAGGGCAGGTTCAGATTGGATGTTAGGAAAAAGTCCTCTGAAAGAGTTGTCAGGGCCTGGATCAGGCTGCCCAGAGAGGTGGTTGAGTCACCTTCCCTGGATGATGGGTAGATGAGGTACTTAGGGATATGGTTTAGCACAGGACAGGAATGGTTGGACTTGATGACCTCAAAGGTCTTTTCCAACCTTGTGACTCTGTGGTTCCTCCCCAAACTTCCATTCCAGCCAAAAGCAAACTAACAGAATCTGAACTACTCATGGATGGAGATAAACACCAATTCATTTTGCCTATACACTTGTTAGGCAAGTGGTGTGTAAAAAACACATTTAAAATGTGTGTGCCCCAGGAAGGTCTTTTCATTTAAATCTATTTATATCTGCCCTGCAGGTATAAATGTTAATCAGACCATCACTGTTAACAAAGCCAAATATCTTGTGCTTGTTTACTTCTTGAGCTATTAATATGCAGACTTTAGGGGGGAAAAAAAGTAAAATTAAAACTCTGCAAAGGTTTTTACAAGTTTCTAGGTGATCTTTGTCTGGATTTCCTTTCCAAACATGGTTTTATTCAAAGTGAATCTGGCTGACGATAACTTTGCAAAGACCTTCCTCAATGTTTTGAGGCAATCTAAAAAGCTACAGTAGAATGATAAAAAATGCAAATTAAAAAAGAGAGACAGTGCTGCTTCAAATGTACTCTCTTCACAGGAAGGAAAAAAGGGTTGGTTTTTCTCTAACCTCTTTCCCATAAATTCATCCTGAGAAAATCTCTGGACTCCTCAATTCTTTGTCATGAAAAATCACCAGCACTCAAAGGCACTGAAGGCAACCATATTATAATTATACTTAGCCACTGTATTTAAATCACACACATGGCAATTCATAGAAAGGTCTTGTCAACTGTGGTAAATGCAGAATGCAAAAATTGGCCTTGTAATTAGCATTTGCATGAGAAGCATATCAGAAACTTGTCTTGTTACAGCACTGGCAAATCAAAATACAACTTTTGGCAATGTCTGTAAATGAACAAAAGCATCAACATACACTTAAGGAAGAGATTATAAACTGCTTCACTCGGTTAAAAAAAAAAGGGGGGTGGGAGCAAGCTGTGATGGAAAATTAACTGTATTAACTATGTACAAACACTAAAAGCACCCTTTCCCTACCCAGTACATGGCATTCTCACAGTACTGCTTTAATAGCAAACCTCTTCCCTGAGAGGCTTGACTTTGTTAGCAGGCCCATCACTGCACAAGGAAGTTCATGTCCCTCCCCAAGTGCACTGACAGCCAATATCTTTAAACTCACTGAGTTGGAATATGCAATTAAGCATACCACAACTGTTGATCTAAAGGAATTCAATAAGAAAGAAATCAAATAATAATTAACTAGGGGGATTTGGGACTTAAGGTGTCAGGTATCTGCATTTTGTCTGTTAGGTTTTTCTTTTTTTTCCCTGTAGACAGGCTTAATCTTGATTCACACATCCAACTCGGTGACCTTTGGTTCATGGACACAAACTAGGAACTTCTCTTTTGTCACAGGATGGTTCCAAGGCCCATCTTGTCAAAAGCTTTTTGACATGCACTGATGAAAGATGCCAGAGAAGTACTATTATTGTACACTATGTCATTTTTTATTTTTCCTTCTAGAAATCACTCCTTATGTGCTATTGCAATCTTGGCAATGACAAGTAAGTCAGTCTGAAAAAAGTATTTCCATCATCTTGTCTTTAACAAATCCTATGATCTTGAATGTTCTGTGGAAGTTTTATAATTTCTTACAGGTAATACTTAACTATAGGCTAAGGCTAAGCAGCTGCCCCAGGATAAAGCACATTTTTAGCCCTTCTAACCCCAGATTAACTTCCTCAGGATGTTTTTGTAAGTAAATCAAGCCATACAGGGAAAGCAAGGTGTACTGCACATCACAGTTCTCTGTACTGTTGTGAAAAACATTCAGTTCAGATTGAAGAAAAAACTCAGGTCAGGAAAAGTACATCAAGGAAGCCACCAAAAAATATTAAGAGCTCTGACCTACCTCCTAGGCAGAAATGTACATTTCTGTCAGAACAAAAGCAGCCCATGTCAAAATGCCAGCCAGCTGAGTGGCATGGGCACTCTGAGACCATCCGTGTCCAGCTGGACTTTGGACAGATGCTCCTTTGTGGAGCTGTCTGTGCTGGTGGAAGAGGCTTCTTGCTCTCAGCTCATCCTATGCTACCCATCACTGCCTCTTTACTGCCACCAGCACCAGTCACATGAGTAACTCCCTTTAACCTAATTCAGTCAAGTCAAGTGAGATTAGCTCAAGCATTGGAAAGTTTTCTCTAACACCAATCCCTTTGGCTGAACAGGACTAGCAAGACCTTGTTGGCTGCACAGCTGGCAGATCAAGGGCTCACAAGTATTTGGGATAAATTAATACAGTAACATATTCCATGTGCATAGACTTCCATGCTTTAGAGCACTCATCTGCCAAAACTCCTCATGCTCCAGGAGATACTCAACATGCCAAGGAGAAGAGCTAAGTATGAACCGTGTGTTTGGGGTTTCTCACCTTTCCTAATGCACTTAGATACATTCAGTGTCTCACAGCACTCTTTTTTCCTGTAGCACTGGTAATACTGTCTTGTGTATTAGTCACATATACACTCCATTCTTCTTGCTTCATTAAATATAGCTCCCTGCTGCCTTCCACCACAGAATCAAGAGCCCCAAATTAATGAGAATCAACCATTGTGTTGACCTTCTGTTGAAAACACATCAATACCCATACCTTCCTAATCCTAGGAGAGTCTAAGCAAGCAAGACAGCAACCACGAACATCATACAACAAACATCAGAGCTAAAAGAATAAGCTCCTGCAGCTGAATATTAATTTCAATCCAGTACATCTTACTTAAACATCATATTGTACTGTCCTCTCCAACATCAAGTTGCATCAAGAAAAAATATGCCAGCACAACGCACACTACTCTTCCCTGCTACCTGTCACTTGCCTTTAGCTTCTCCCAAATTCTATCCAAAGCTTCCCCTGCAGTTCTCACTAACTACTCCAGATATCCCACCTCTCTGGTTTTGCCATCAACTCCCATTCATTAGCTTTGCTGAGCTACTGCCCACTTCCTTTCCCTGTTTTCCCTCAGGAAGTAGGCTCCCATCTACACAACTATAGGTAGATATGTAGCTCTATCTGTACCTGTGTCCAAGATAAGGATTTTGGAGGTGTGTTCTCCAAAATTATTAGTGAACGTGTTTAGCTGGCTACCAAGGATAGGGCTACATATGTTCTCGAGCATACTAGCTAGCAAGTTGACACTGCAAAGAGCCTTTTCTTTAATTTAGTGCAATAAACACAAGGATTCTGCCAGAATCAACAGAATGACCTATCTACAGATTAGCCTGTAGGAAGAGTTTCTCCCCAGTACCCAATCCACACCATCAGAACCTGTTCAGTGACATACAGCAAAGAGACGCGTTACACTCAGCATTCCTAAAAGCTGCTGCCATCATCTGTCCCCCACAAAAGGAAGACATAGCTCTGTGCAACAGTCTCCCCCTCCAGTGCATTGCAACAGGTTCAGTTTCATAATGGCTGTTGCAATACCAGAGCATCAAAGGAATGGCACTCACACAAGTACATAATCCCATTTTACTGAGAAGCAAACAATTCTGTTCATAAGACATGAAGCAAGAAATCTATCACAAAAAATGTTGATGGAAACTAAGCAGCTGTGTCATTCCCCCAGAACAAAATACGATTAAATAGGCTCCACTGTGAGATGGAAACAACATTTCTTGAATGTGTGATCATTATGAAACTCATTCTTGCAGTATCAATAATGTACAATGGGGAAGAAAAACAAGCAAAATCCTCTCCCCTTCATTTTTAACACAAGGCTCTCACATAACAACAATGCAAACTAGATTTTAGGCAACAGGAGGAAAATGAAATGAAATTCTTACTTTAGAGGCTCAGGAGGAAGTTTAGTTCCTGAAAGATTAATCTGCATCAAAGCAAGCGAGCTGCTGAAAAACTGTTTGAAGGAGGGAGGGACTTCTTTTCCTTTTCTGTAAGTAAACAAATTCATTAAGAAGTAGCATCTAGACACTCCTCATTCCAATAAACAGTGAATACAAGCAATCAGAATTGTAATGATTTTTTACATGTTTAATTTGCTCTACCTTCAACAGCTCTGTAATCAGTGGCTCTCAATTAGCTTAGAAATATAATGTCATCAAAATGTTGATTCAACAAACAATCCTCAGCGTTACACTGCTGCACAGAAGACTTTACTATGTAGCTTCTGTTTGATGAACTACAAAGATTAATCATTTAGGTCTGGCTAATAGTGAACATACACATATCTTACCAGTAGAAGATCAAACAGAGCATTACAAACCCCCTGAAACTGCCTTTTCACCACTAGCAATAATTACTCGATGCTGGAGTAGATACCTCCAGTTAGGTGTCACCTCTGATGTGGACCCAAAACACTGATTTGAAGAAAATGGAAGCTAACATTCATATTTCTTCCAAAGTCAATGTTCAGTCTCAAAGACTTTCAAAGGGACTTCTTCCCAGAAAAGGACAAAAAATGGAAAAAAAAATCCATTTCTAACCATCATCAAACCATGAAAAATACAAACTTTAAAAACCAAATTTAAAGAGTTGACAAGTCAGCCAGACTTCAAAGCCTGATGTTACGTGTCTTAGAGACAAAAGACATATAGAGACTTTCCACTGCATTGGTATCACAAAAAAACATATTAGTCAAGGTAGCTTATTTTACAGCTATCCAGCAAAGAGCAGACAGGAAAAGAAAAGTATTTTGCTTGGAATAAGTAATACTATTTCATAGAACAAAGAGTTCCAAGACTTTTATAAAGCCTAAAATTTCTTCTTAAAAGTAAAGTTGCATCATGACAACAAGAAATTACAAAAGAAAATATTGCAGGACTTGAGAGAAATGTTTAAACTGTACCTGTGAGAAAAGAGAGTCCTAGACAGGCTAAGGACAGCTAGATGCTGAAGACATCCACGGAGGAGGGCTCCACAAACCTGTTTTAAAACAAAGAGAGATAGATTTTGTTTTTTATTAACCCAGAAAAGTACCTAGAGATAGAGGATGGGGAATATTTCATTGGTATTTGAATCTACACACATGAAAAAACCCCAAACATCTTTACCATATCTAGCGCACACTCCGTGTTGGATAAATCCAGATGAACAAGGGCATTTGGCTGGGCCAAAAAATTGTACAGGCTCTGTAATTAATGGAAGGGAAGAAAAAAAGATCCATGTTAATTTTGATATTATGACACCAATTACTGGATTGCTACTTCTCATTCCATTCTAAATTTTCATTATAAAATTGCACTACAAGTTTTCTGAATCTGAAGTTTCTTTTTATCTAATTAATGCAAGCTGCTTTACTTTTATAGGCTCTCAGTTAAAAAAATAACAGAGGGAAAATGGTGCTCAGACTACATTTACCCACCATTACTGTTAATGCTTTGAGTTCCCTTGCAACCCACTTTGACAGCAAATGGTAATTCATTTAGTTAGAAATACCTTGAAATGTCACTCAGATTGCAGTAACATTTCCAAAAGGCTAATTGGCTTGCAAGTTTAAGCCAGCCCCTTTAAGCATGAGGGGAAACAGCTAACATGCATGTGAAGCCCACAGTTACTTCTTAATATCAGCAGTGCATTAAAGGTTTAAGTGAGAATAGAGACCAGGTAACAGGATTGTAACATCGATGGCTTCAGTACTGCACAGGATGTGCCATGACCATGTTAGCATATGTAAAACTTCTTACTATATGTTGTTGTATTTTGGGCTCAGAGAAGAAAACAGAAAGATAAATGTATGACCTAATTCAGAGAAGCGTGGAATGCTCAACTCCACATGAAATCCAGCCAAAGAGAGCATGTTCAACATTTCTAAAATAGATCCATCTTTCTAAAAATTAGGTCGTTCACTCTCTCTACCTACAGTGTAAGAAAGGTCCCTGCTTTAAAATTCCCCATGCTTTGCTAGGCTTCAGTTTAATTGCTAAAATAACATGATTTCCTCACTCCTGTTGGAAAGCTGTTCCACAGATTAAGAGATCTCAGTAGTAATAATATTTTCCTTTGAACCTTCTTTCTCTTTCTCTACCAGGCTAAGAAAAGCCCCCTTTTTGTATTTAGGTCTCTTAAAATATTGTAGGTACACGTCAGATTTTTTTAAGTACTACCTAAAAAAGTTATACATTTTATTTTTATTTACTTTTTTTTTACATTATTTGCTGTTATTCTCTCAAGGACTAATTGTGTGCCTTTATTTACATTTAACTATGTGCTACCTTTTCAATCCTCTTGCCCCACTGAAACTCTTACATCTGAAAAAACCAAGCTCTTTGAATGTGCTGATGAATCTCAAACTAGCAGGATTTGTGAAAACATCAGTCATGTCTGCACTTCAAATTGCAAGACCAGATGACTGTAGTGTTGCATATTTTAGATGCTCACTACTTTAAAAATTCAAAACGTGACACTTACATGCACACAACTTTTGATGTGAGAGGGAAGTACAGATGTAACAGTCAAAAAGCAAATCCTACAAATTGAGAACTAAGCAGATTTTGTTACAGAGAAAAGAGAGATGCACCTCTATGGCTACTGAAAATTGAACAAATGAATTTAAAAAATAATTACATTCTTCAAAGAATCATGAGCTTCAACAGCATGTGTCACAAAGACATATAGATTTATTTATACAAAGTCTGGTTTTCAATAAAGGTCTTTCCAACCTTTATTTCCAACCTTCCAGTGAAAAAAAACATGTAACATACTTATCATTAAAAAGATGATGACTTCTTAAAATTGTGCTTTCATCACTTTCAAAAAGAACCCAGTGAGCACTGCAAGTCCACTGAAACAATCATAGAATTGTAGGGGTTGGAAGGGACCTCGAGAGATCATCGGGTCCAACCCCCCTGCCAAAGCAGCTCCCCAGCTCATACTGCACAGACAGGCGTCCAGATGGGTCTTGAATATCTCCAGAGAAGGAGACTCCACCACCCCCCTGGGCAGCCTGTGCCAGGGCTCTGGCACCCTCACTGGGAAAAAGTTCCTCCGCATGTTGGTGCGGAACTTCCTGTGCTCCAACTTGCAGCCATTGCCTCTTGTCCTGTCTCCACAGACCACTGAAAAGGGGCTGGCTCATTCCCCCTGCATCCCCTGCTTAAGATAATTATAGACTTTAATTAGGTCCCCCCTTAGTCTTCTCTTCTCAAGGCTGAAGAGACCCAACTTACTCGGCCTATCCTCATAGGGGAGATGCTCCAGGCCCCTAAGCATCTTTGTAGCCCTTCTTTGGACTCTCTCCAGGAGATCCCTGTCATTTTTAAACCATGGAGCCCAGAACTGGACAAAATACTCCAGGTGGGGCCTGACCAGGGCAGAGTAGAGGGGGAAGATCACCTCCTTTGACCTGCTGGCCACACTCCTCCTGATGCACCCCAGGATCCCATTGGCTCTCTTCGTCACCAGTGCACCCTGCTGACTCATAGCCAACCTGTCATCTATCAGGACCCCCAGGTCCTTCTCCACTGAGTTCTTCTCCAGCAGGTCATCCCCCAGCCTGTACTGATACAAACGGTTATTCCTCCCCAGGTGCAAGACTCTACACTTGCACTTGTTGAATTTCATCTGGTTTCTCCCTGCCCAGTTCTCCAGCCTGTCCAGGTCTCGCTGAATGGCAGCGCAGTGTTCCTGCGTGTCAGCCACCCCTCCCAGCTTTGTATCATCGGGACTTGCTGAGGGTGGATGCTATTCCCTCATCAAGGTCGTCAATGAAGATATTAAACAGGACTGGACCCAACACTGAGCCCTGGGGAACACCGCTAGTCACAGGCCTCCAACATGTGGCACACTTGCTGTTTTCTCATTTATCAGTACAAGTCAAGGCCAAAAAGCATGAACTAAAAATGACATGGAGTTATTTAGTCACGTGGGACAACTGAATTCTCTGACTACATATTAAAGAGGAAGATCAAAATGTTATTCTCAATTCCTACCAGAACAGTACTGAAATAAAGGCAAAAAATATATTCTAAACAAAATGGTTTTACCTGGTGGGGGTTTTTTTAACAGTAATTAAATAATCTATCCATTAACTCCCAAATGAGAAGAAAGTGCTTACTGAGAGATCATCACCGCGGAGCGCGTTCCCTGAGAGGTCAAGATAGACGAGCGTGGTTGCGATCAGCGAGTTGGCACTCAGTGACTGGGAAAGGCTATTCACCCCTGCCAAAAAAAGACCAGTACTCAACTTAGCTCTAGACAAAACTGGCCCAGACCCTGCAAGTGCACAGTTTCAGTGAATACAGACGTACACAAATGTTTAATGCCCTCCATCACCATCACTGCACCACAGCAGAGGAACACAGAACACCAGGCAGGGAAGAAAACTTCTCATGCCACAGCATGCCCGGTTTTGCCTGGACCACACTCCATCAGCTGCCCTGAAGTGCATACAGGTCCCAGATCCAGGGAAAAAGTCTCTTTGCCAAGCCCATGATGGCTTGAAGAGTGCAATCCCACTTTGAACAGATTTTTTGAACAGATTTTTAAACCAGAGTTTACCCCAGAATAATAAGTAAGTGTCCTCCTGCAAACAATAATGTTTAGATAAAAGCATCTGTGGATGTGGATGAATCTATCTGTGGAAGACCAAGCACATTAACAATTATAATTGCCAGAACTTCAAAAGCGACTGATGAGACCCAGAAATTAAAAATATTTCAATTAATTTCTGTGCCTGTAATTTCAGGAGAAATAGTTAATTAAAATATCAAGACACACAAAGACTCTCAGTTCCTGGTCAGAACAAATACATATTTTTCACATTAAAATTAAAGAGCTCATACTGGGAACAAACCAGTCAGAGCTTTCCTCCTCCAAAATTCTTCAGCTTTTACAAACACAAATGAGGGCATGGCTACTTCTAACTCCTTCAAATCTTTCATCTGAGGGGTCTGTAAGCTATCACCAAGTTCCTCAATTTTTTGTAGATGGCAATAGCTGCCTTCCAAGCCCTACACACATGTGTTTTCTTACATAAGTATCACTGTGTCCTTTAGTAGATCACAGAATCGGAGGGGTTGGAACGGATCTCAGAGATCATCAGGTCCAAACCCTCAAATGCAGCTGTTTTTTCTCTAAGTGTCCAAGGAAAGTAGGCAGTTGTTTTGACTGATGAAACACTAAAATTTCTAATAGCTAAATTGTCAGTAGACTGGACTGGCATTCAAGGGACAGAATACAACCATTCTTCATTAAAAAACTAGTATAAAATGGATTTACCAGTGAGAATGTGGAGAACCAGCTAGTAAGCCACTGGAGACCAAAATATCCCACACTAGTGCTTTAGTTTTCCAAGCTTCCAAATATTAAGAAAGTCTCTGAAGTCAGTTGCACAACTGTAGGTTTCAGGTGACTTTTGACAAAAGAATCAAAGTCCAGTGACATTTTTTACCAAGTCTCAAAGATTTTCTGTTCAGTGTAATTTTTCTTTCATCTTAACATTGCATTGTTGAATCCACACCCTATCTTTATAGGTAAAGGGAAAACAAATACTTTTTGAAACTCAGAAAGATCTAAAAGCTCTATTTAACCACTAGTGCTTGTAGCTCTGGATTCACTTTGGTGAGTCTTCTCAAGAGCATTTATAAGCAGTAAGGAGAAGTAGAAATTAATGTAACATACTGCCAAGAATGCAGAATATACTAACAAAAACCAATTTTGGGAACTTAGGAGCAGTGTCTGAGTTTGGGGGAGAAGAAAAATTATCAAACAATCTGTAATGCTGCTGCTTGTTTCATGTTTTAAAAAGGCCAACTGCTCAAAATCAGCAACATCACTGAAGGCAAACAATGTGAATGAGGAATTTTTTTAATTAGCCTCTGGCTTGGGCTCAGAAAAGAAATCCCTACCTTTGAATGAGTACACTTGAATTTTTGCATTTAACTAGAATCTTCAAATCAATAAATTTCTGTTTGAACTTCACCTACCTCATGCTATACTCTAGTAGTAATCTCATTTTCATTTGCAGACAATCTTTTATACTCTTTTACTGCTCTCAGGAGGCTCAGAGTGTTAATAGCTCTCAGGAACTTTGAGATACAATATTTGAAGAAAGATCAGCTGGGAAGTTACCACCTGAACTTCAGTTCTCAATCTGAGAAACTTATCTTGAGTAGAAAGTGCTTTTCAAATAAGGTCAAAATGAGCAAGGGACTGCACAGAATTTCTGAAACTGAAAAGCTTAAGAAAATAGACAGACTTGAGGGAAAATAAATAAATAAATATATCCATGCACCTTGGAGTGAACTGAATCCAAGACCCAAGGTCTCCTTTAGACTCTCCCCACAGAAAACACTACAAGTTCAAAAATAGCCTACCAAGTTAAAAGCAATTCAGTACTGTCGTCTTCAATTAAAGGAAAACTGACTAAGACAGACAGTTTTGCAGACAACTGAAGAGGTGAAGCTGAGTTTCTTCAGGTCCAGAGGGTTATAAGAGTTCCACTTTTAAGAAAATGAATATACTTTTTTGAGGAACGCTGAGGAGCTGCCACGGGACAATATTCCTGGTGACATGTTACTCTCTGGAGGATAGTTACTGCAAAACAGTCTGAATTAGGATTCATATGAGACATACTGGAAAATACTTTCAGCTTTTGTTTAAAGATTGTCCTTTAAGTGTGTTAAAAGCCTTCTGATTTCTTTTCATAAGCTCAGAATTCCTTTTTACTGACAAAAGTTCTGTGGGTGAACTTTATCGGGCTGACATCTATTCTCTACAAAGATGGAAGCATAGCTGGAGCATTCTCTTGACTTGACAATCACAAGCACTTGCTGAAACCATTCAGATTGCATGAAGAAAAGGACAGGATGAATGAACATAGCAGAAGTCTGAATTCTTGTCAAATTCATGAACATGTAATTTCAAGACTACATGTAAGGGCAGTCGAGATTCTTAATCAATTACTTGTCACCAAAAATTGAGTTAGTGGTAAAAAAAACCTATCCCTGGAGTTTAATAGGCTTTTTCATGAAAATCATGGTTGAATGAATTCAGTTTAGGGTTTACTATTTCCTTAAGCATAACAAGAACTACAAACACTCACAAAACAACAACAAAAAACTCTTTCTCTCCACCCATATTCCCCCAGGCTAACCCTTAAAAGGTAGGAGAACACAGAATCTGCACTTCACAGAGCTATAATTAAAAGGATAAAAGAGCATGGCTACTATCAGCTATCAATTTATGTTCTACAGAGACCATAACTCACTCATCTTTTCCAGGTCACCAACATCTGCAAAAAAGCTGCAATAATGCCAGTGCAATTATTTTTTTCTTTTCTATTTTTAACCCTCATTCCTCTACAGGAGACCCTGGATTTGTTCAGTCTGTTTAAGAGGTCACCATGTCTATCATTTATAAAGCAAAATGCAAAAATCCTTGAAAGCTTCTGACTTGTTCCAGTATTGTCATTGCCTTTAAAAATACACGTACACTTGAGTTACATTATCAGACTGGAATTTTGTAAACTAGAAACCAAAGAAGTCTTTACTCAGAGCAAACCACTGAAGAACCATTGTCACAACACTTGGCTTTATAAAATAATTGTGTGGCAAAACGTTTGGAAACTTCTCAAAATATTTCTACTTCAGACAGACATCTTTTTGAAGCATATATGATACCCCAATTCAAAATTCAATCTTTCTTTACAATAGAGGTTCAAGACCAAACCTTGCAGAAGAGAATAAGAGTTTTGCAAAGTGCTGAAGGGGACACAGAATCCAGGACAGAAAAAAAAAAGCAGCTGTGCTGCTGAGAATACACATGTAATTCATTTATGATCTGGTAATAAAAAGTATTACTAGGATGGAAGCCCAAAGCTTTTAGAACAGAAAAAGAGGCATTCTTACAAAACATACCTTTAGGTGACAAGGAAGTTTTGGATAAATTTAAATGTTTCAGTCCCTTTGGAAGTTTGGCAAACTGGATGCTCAAAGATGACACACCTGTTGGGGGATCAAAGAGAAAATGGATATTTTCAGGTTAACATCTGACATCTCAGATTTTCTCCCAGCAATCACAACAGGGCAAACTGCGCTGGTGGAACAACACTCACTGTGGGGGTGGCCCCAAAATGATCCTGTCTTTTTATGACCATAAATCTTTGACAAGGCTGATGTAGCCAAGATCCCTTCCTTGCTACGCATTGGTTAACAATCAGTGAGCCACCTGAATTTGTTTAAAAACTGCAATACATAAATACTTAGAGAAAGAGTCAAATACATTACACGTTTTGGAAATGTGGAAACTTTATGGCTCAGCCCAAAAAAACCCAAAACTTAAAACAAACCCACCCCAAAATAAAAACCCAACAATGGTACTTCCCATGAAACTTCAAACTATTTTTATTTTCCTTTAAAAGGAAGAGCTTTCAAGGCAAGAGAGACACCCACTGCCTTCTTTTTCTGAGGTAAACCTTAAGAGCCTAAAACCTCCAAGTGTCCTAATGGCCACTTAATTCACTTACAGTAGCCTGGAGGTTACCAGCCAGGCTTGGAAAAGCTACAAACGCTTGTGGTTCCACACAGTAAAAGCCTATTAAGATGCTGACACAGACTGGACTACCTCAGCACAAATCTAACAAAAGAAAGAAAGAAAAAATAAAAAAAGAGGAGGGGGAAGAAAAAAAAAAAGCACTTTTGATTAAAGCCCTTTCTCATGTATCCAAGTTCCACACTTCATAAATTTAATCCCCTCATTTAAGCAAAAGATTGAAATTTGATTAAGAGGGCACACACTAAATAACAATGGAACCACTCAATGAAATATTTATTAGAGGAATAAATCAACACTGAAACTCCAGGCTTAGCCTGCAGTGCGAAATACAGTTTTCTCCACAGCAACCCACTTGGAGAGACAAGGGCAAAGAGAAAGGGGGGGCAAAGCCTTATACTTGACTCAAAACACAGTAAATGAAAAAAGCTAGTACTCTTCCCCCTTATATGCAGACATGAGACAATCCACAGACCACTTCCCACTCCTGCCAAGCTGAACAATTTTAACACCTTAACAGCACTGGGGGTTAAGGATCCACCCAGTTATAAGACACAGAAACCAGGTGCAGAAAGAAAAAAGTGTTTCTGATCGCTCAGGTCCTTGAATGCTCTAAGTCACCCATCTCTGCAAACCTCCTAACAGGGATGAGAGCTCTATTTGGAGAAATAGAGTTAATTGCTTCTAGGCACACAGCTCTGAATTTGAGTATTTCGAGGATTCAGTATGTTTTGCATTATTTTTAACAAAATATGAGATTACATTTTTATCCTAGTAAAGCTAAAAGCAAAATTCCCATCACTTTAGCAGGGCTAGATTTTAAACCCAAGTTTGACAATAAACTTTCCAGATGTGAGTCTCACAAACATTGACAGTACCATAAAGAGAAGCTGATCACAAACTGAAGACACCGATCTCAATGTAACCCACTTCCTATAAACACGGCTTTTAATTTGAACTGAAGCCAGGTCCTACTAAACTTAAACTAAACACACTTCTGATGTGATTGGAATAGAGACAGTTGCATTAATGTAGTAATATAAAGTCTTTACTTATTGGTACTCAATAATACATAACAGCTTTGGGTGTATTTTTGTTCAGAAAAGGCACAACGATACGTTCTTCCCTGCGATCCACACAACTTTGTGTTATTTCTCTTACAATTGCAAAGTAATCTGGTGGAACTTCCAGTTTCTGAAGGTGATTTTTCAAGAGATACTTTCTGCAATCTGTGTGTTTACATGCATCTCCATGATGTCAGCTTCTACTCGCGAACTGCTTGCTGCTCCTCCAGCTAAATAAAGTCAAATTTACCTTGTGCTCAGCGAATATCAGATCACAGGACACATAGACCTTCCTTAAACTGAAAAGCTGCAGTATTTGCTCGTTGACAATTGCAGTCAGTTTTTCTTTCAGTACTCATATAACTTACCTAATTCCCTAATGAAAAGGTCAAACCTTAATTGCATATGTCATAGGAAAGACTGAGCTAATGAAAAAAAAAAAAGCTAATTTCTCCAAGTTGTAGTTTCTGTGTTTGTGTCTGGATATTGCACAATGGTTCATATCCACAGGTGTGTTAAAAAGAAAGTACCCACACTGGTATGTTTTTTATAAAAATAATAAAAAGTCCCCTGTACTGTAGAAGACCTGCCCAATGTTTGGTCATTTGTTTTCAAGATAAAAATGAGTACTTTAAAAAAAAACCCCAAACAAACAAAAGCCCTTTCATATAATACAATCTAAATACATTTCAAAAAGCAGAATCAACAATGTAACAGCCTTTTTCCCAGCTTACAACAGGAATTTTTGCACAGTGCAGTTAGGCCTAAGGCACACTGTGATAACAGTGTTCTTCAGCAAAACAGTGGCATTCACGTGACACAGATTCTTAAGGAGGGCAAGTGGTAATCAGCAGGCAAGACGTGGTCAGAAGAGTTAAAGCAATTCATGGGAACAACTCTAAATAAACTACTCTGAACAGGTTAAAACCAAAAATAATTTTCAGGCTTGTTTCTAAGTCAAAGGCAAGAGAGATACAGAAGAGGAAAAGGGGGGGAAAAACCCCTTCCCATTGTTTTTTCCCCTCACTGAACAAGCAAGAAAGGAGAAACACCTCCAAAACTCTCTGCTTACAACACAATGAGTCAGTCAGGTTGCAATCAAAATGGAATAGTTTTTCCATTTTAAATCATGGCAGGAAAGAGACTGGAAAATTTCCCCAAAAACAAGCAAATAAAACAAGAAAAGAGTCACTGTATAGAATTGTTATTTTTCTTCTGGCCCCACAAGAGCACAAGATAGTCTGATCCCAGCACACTGTGTGCCTGGAATGCATTAAGCGAAGCAAAAGGAAATCTCACGTGGGCAGCGCAGAAGGGTCAACTCCAGACTGAAAGAATGTAACCTTATTTTAAAAATAAATCCCTCTTGGGTGAGTAGACAAGGGAGGGGAAGGACTTGACTCGCTGTGTACTGAAATCATGCCTAGCAGTGCCTAGTCTGAGAAAAGCTGAGCTGTTCAGCTTGATTTTCCATCTTGTGGAGTCAACAGCACTTTGCTCCATAAGGATGCCAGCTATGCCAGTACCACTGAACACCGCCAAGTACTGGCAAACACTACAGACTAGCACAAAGCTGAAAAAAAGGAATAGTTTCAGTACTAAGTACAGAATGACGACTGAAATAAACACACAAAGCCATCAGGAAAATAGAATCAAAGCAACAAAGTTGCTTCATCTTTCAACTGATCTCATTGCTTTTAAAAATGCATACCACTTGATTTACTCCCTGGTCCTAAACAGGCACTGTGTTCTATCTTCCTTTAAAAAAAACCTCTATGAAAATGTAATGAAATCGAATAAAAGCCATGGTTTAAGACTTTGGAATGTTTCTTGACAAGCTAATGGATACATATAAATCAAAAGGAATAGCAATCCTCAGTCATTTGTGAACAACAGATATTTACAATAGCATTACACACAGAATAAGAACCTATTCTTCAGGCAAAGCCAAACTCAAACTGAGCAGCAGCAACATCCTACTACATCTGTAGAGAAATATAAATGTTACAGTACCTCTGTCTTCAAGTGGATTGCTAGCAAGGTTGATCGTATGGAGTCCTGAGTTGGGATTATGGGCTAGGGCATTGGCTAGTTTCTGTGCAAAATCTCTGCAAGAAGAGAAGAGAGAGAGAAAGAGACACTTGTGTTACCTCCTGTACCAACAGCATGTTCAGAGGCTTAAAAACTTCAAGGGATTAGTAGACAGAAGTGGCCTATCCCACTGCAGAGCGGTAAATGGTTCTTCATGGTTTTAAACAATGCTTATGTGCCATATTTCTACATTTCAAAGCAGGCTATTTTATTGTTTCTTTATTCTGTGGCTTACGAGACTGAAGAAATCTCATTCAAAGCTCAAACTGCTTTTTATAAAACAGGGATTACACAGAATAACTTAAAACTCAAGCGCATCTTAAACCTGGCACACACCGGTGAAATATATACACATCAACTTGCATACCACTACCTCCTTCACTCACAAGCCAAAGCCCTGACTTGCAGCAGCTCTTGACCAACAGTCACTCAAACAGATGGGCATTGCAGCCTATCCAGGTCAACCATCATGGGGTACTTCTGACCTTGTAAAACAGCAGGAATAATGCTCTCAAAGAACAGCAGCACACTGATAAACTGGTCTTTGCTTGCTTGTTTTTACAAAGGGAAGCAAAGTACATAACTGGTTGACTACAGTGCTAGCAATGTGTCCCAAGAGAGGTGGTGGTACAATGCTCACAACAGCTAGACCAGGTAGCAGAGACAGCTTTGAACTAACTTTAACCAACTATGGTAGGTAGCTGTAGTAGCACGACCTACCTTTGGTTTAAATCTGCTTGAGGTGCAAGGAAGGGCTGTGCTGTCTCAGAACATTTTGCTGCAGCTGCACTACCACTGCTCACAGGGCTAAGTTTGAAGCTAGCTCAGCTCTTCCTACACAACCACACAGACTCAGGTGTGGTCGTGCACTCAATGCACTTCCTTGCATTAAGGCTGTTGGCTGGTACCAGCTCTAAGATAAACCCTCTGTCCAGGGAAGCTTTCAGGGACTAGCCCTTCTGTGTGCTTTTGTTAAAGCTAGACTATAATTTCAATGTTCTTCCTTCACCTAAATTAGATACTGAGGTAGGAATCAAAAATATTCCTTGAGCTTCCTGCACAAAGCCTCTTTCTCTTTCTGCCTCCAAGGGCAGTACCTTCCTTCCTGTACACCAGCGGTGGAGAACTACCAGCGACATTGCTAGAAGAGTGCTAATTAACACTGCTCATTTTCCTCAGCACAGATCCTGCCTACCATAAAGTGATCAGCCTGTGTGCTGAGAATAGCAGTGGAGCTAGTATCCTCTTCCAGTCTCTGGAAAGGAGTGGAGACCAGACAGCAATACTCTCACACAAGCTTTTGGTTATCTGTTGCTGTATCATGTACTCAGGTACAGACATGTTTCCCTTTGAAACTCTGCTTCCTTAGATGGACCCCTGGGGGTAGAACAGGTTCCAGCACTGAAAATGCATGATGATGGGCTGCCTTCAGGAAAGGTATATTCTCTTCCTAAGATACAAACAGCATGTGAATATAAACACTCGAGAAAAAGACATTCTGGGCTTGAATCTGTGCCATCTGACAGGCCTCAGGGTATCCTGCTTTGCTACCAGCTGCTGCTGTAGAAGACTGCATATCTCCTGTAGGTCCTTCGTCACGTTTGCCAAAACTCTGCAGACACCCTTCAGCACTTCAAATGGCACTAGATGCCTGTGCTTAAGCAACTGAATCCAGCTCCTTACATCCAGCCAAGAAAAATGAGGGTTTGAGTTCAAAAACAAACAAACAAAAAGACCCTTCATGCAGAGTCTCCTCCTCTTCCTTTATCCCTAGCAGATTCCTGTCATTACAGTGTTCTGCCTACATCTCCAGGCTTGTTTACAAATTCTGCTCTAGCTTGTGTCACCAATACAGGCAATATTACTAGACCACCCCAGACAATGTGTGTGAACCATTCAGCAAAGGCACAGTAGTTCCACCGCCACCAGAAAGCACTGGATCACCTATGGTGCATGGAGATCCAAGGCTTGTTTAGAAAATAACTAACATAAATTTCCCACTACCTGTGCAGCCTCTACCATAAACAGAGGAATCTGGGCAAACATCCTTCCCCCTCCTTCATCCACTCTGTTTCAAGTCCTAAAATGTAATTGCTTTTTTTTGGCTTCAGACTTCACACAGAGCACGCAATGTAGGCCTGAGAGCAGACCTATAAAGCATCAAACTCCCTCTGTATGCATTGCACAGCCACACTTTGCCTGAGCTGCAGACATTCTGGCTTGGAGGTAAAGCCCAGAAGACCCAAGGCAACTATTCATACGGCAGGGTAAGGATATTTCACCAAGGTCAAGAACAGCACACATCTGAAAACATCAGACAAACAAAACAATTCCTCAGGAGACAACATCCCTGTAACACAAAGAGGACGTGCACGGGAGGTGAAGTCTAAGGGCATTCAGAGCCCACCCAGCGGGGTAAATGAGATGCAAGGTCAAAGGCTCTCTGGGTACCAGCAGCAGCCACCTCTCTTGTTCCCCCCTCTGTCACAGCCAGCTGTCCCCTTTGGAACAGGGCTACAGAGGCTGGTGCAGACTGTGGTGGGGACATTCTGCCTGCCAGCTTTCAGAGAGTACATAAGCACAACAAATTGATGACATTCAATGGCTCCTGCAAACAGACTTTTGCAGACTGAAGAGCCCATCCTGCAGTTTCATGGAAATTAATATTCTGGTTATCACATATTTCCCCATTCCTCTAAAACACCTCCGGGACACAACTCTCCTTTCAAGCTCATTTGTTCAGGTCACCCTGAACTTTTCTCTTATCCCTGAAAACTGGATATAACCTACTTCAGTTAACACACTTATCAAAACATTAGTGTTTGCTATATGCATTAAAACCAGCCCACATAATCTAGACTGCACCCTTTTTATCTGTTAAAGAAAGAGCAATGGGGTTAATATTTTCACAAGCACAAATCTTATCAGACCGGGGGTTTCACTTGACAACCTGTTTTCCCCAACAGTCCACAGAGCCCTAGTCCTGGGTCCTTACAACTGCTACTGCACAATAGTCTCATCAGCTGAGAGGATGATGAGTTTTTATGGGGGCATGGCCCAAACCATAGCACAAAAATGAGTAGCTGGAGGTAGGAAAGAATGATCTCATCTTAAACTGACTCTGCTGCAGAAATATGCTCAAGCAGCCGCTCAAGGTATTTCTGAAAGCACTGCTCTTGGTGGCTGTTTCCTAACCCTGGTCTGGCAGTCTGTCACAGCTGGTTAAAAATGACTGGTCTGTAAGCTACAGGAGGGGAGATACCCTGCAACAAGGGGATTTCCTCCTCGCAGGCAGCTGTGGTAAACGGCAGAACTGACAAACGTGTCCTCGACACAACCAGACAGACAGTGCTGATGGGAGCAGATACACACCAAGGCAAAATGCCAAACACTCTGCACGTAGATGGAGACATGACAACCAAAATCATAGGTTGATTGTCTGTCAAGTCCTGTTAGAACTGAAATCAGTGAATCCAACTGTGGTAAGTTAAGGTGGGCAATGTGAAAAGGTGGTCAATGTATCCTTTTATATTAAAGATTACCACTGGATTTCATGGCATACACTGCAAGAAAAATGAGATTAAAATCAAGTGCTTATGCTTGAATGACAGTTATTAAAGGTATTGCACTAGTGATCTGAAAAAAAAAGAAAAAAAAAAAAAGGGATTTGATAGAGTAGTTGGTAGCGTTGATACACCTCCAAGCTCTCCTCACACATCTCCAGACTGTTAAGCTGTCACTACAAATGCTACCGGTGATTTGCAGCCTGGACTGAAGACAGTTTGCGTTTGACCAACAGAATCACACAGAATCGTAGGGGTTGGAAGGGACCTCCAGAGATCATCGGGTCCAACCCCCCTGCCAAAGCAGCTCCCTGGCTCATACTGCACAGACAGGTGTCCAGACGGGTCTTGAATATCTCCAGAGAAGGAGACTCCACCACCTCCCTGGGCAGCCTGTGCCAGGGCTCTGGCACCCTCACTGGGAAAAAGTTCCTCCGCATGTTGGTGTGGAACTTCCTGTGCTCCAACTTGCAGCCATTGCCCCTTGTCCTGTCTCCACTGACCAAAGAAAAGGGGCAGGCCAATTCCTCCTGCACCCCATACTTAAGATATTTATAAAGTTTGTGTGTAATTCCAAACTCCACCTCAATTTTCCTGTCATTTAGGTAACTTTCTTTTAAAGGTATTTCAATGCAAACTCCTTTTAAAAATAATGGGGAAAAGACTCAAACAATAGAAGAAAAGACAATGTCAAGCACACCAAATATTTCCCTTGTGCTTGTTTCCCTTCTTTACTTGTAATTCAGTAGAGTGTTCTGTATCTCCCACTTTTCCACTGTCTTTTTTCTTAACATAAAAACTCATTAGTGCCAAAGTTTGTCTTGTCTACATGGCCTTGGACACTATTTCTAACACTAAAACAAGCTACAAAGATTTCCAACTGGGCTAAGATGTAACTTGAACTTTAGTTCTATTTCCTGTGAAGGGAAAAAACCCAAATACCTGGTAACTACAACTTACTGTATTTAAAACATATGCATGGCTTACCTTAGGTATCTTTTAATGCCTTACCTTAACCTTAAACTCAATTATGTACTCGCTTTTTTAAAAATAGTAGTTCTGTTACATTTAAGGAGACTGCAATCCATGGTAAGATAAAAACAGTTCTCTTGGGAATGACATGATAATCTGTTACACAAGGTGGAATAATACACTTTTTTAACAAAGCCTCAAACACTGTTTTTTAAATGATAAGAAGGTTTTCAAACCTCTGGATTTGGAAAGAACAGTGTGAGTTGATTTAGGGTTTATGTTCTTACCCAATCCATTTTGCTCCACTTAACCCAACTCTCCAGACAGAATCTTAAAAAAATAACCCCATCAGTTTAAAAAGGATTTCTTGAACATAAGGAACCTCTGGAAAACCTGATAAAAAGCTTGTGACTACAGGTTCCTCAGAACAAGGCAGCCATAGACACAAGGGAGGGGGGGGGTTTATGCTTATTTTAACACACATCACACAACCTTTTGGCTGGCAGCAAGCAGTAACTAATAGAACATTTCAAAGGAGTTACTTACGTTCTAAGCCCGGCATTCTCTAATACCAGCTCTTCCAATCGGTTGGACCTACTCACCACGCGCAGGATCTGTTCACAGACATCAGTGGACTGCCACAGGAAAGACAGAACAACGTTAAAGAACACAAACGTGGAACAGATGGTTATTGAGCTCTAAGCTGTGCATCATAATGCGATCCAGGCCGCGATCTGCTTTTTTGTCATACATAAATAGTAAGAAAGAATACCAGGAACATCCCAGATTGAGAGTCAGATGGCAACAGAGGACTTCTGGAAAAGACTCAGGGAAGCGAGAGGCAGGCTAAAAGTGAGTCATTTGTGAAGCAGGCCACCTAATCACAGGAGGCAGGATTTTAATGATGATAGTAAAAAAAAAACAAAACCCCAAGCTTGTGATTCAGAAAAAATGCTCACTTTTTTAAAGAAACCTTGTTCATGGGCATGCTAAACCTTCAGAAAAAAAGTGGCAACTAGTGCAAAGGAGAATAAAGCCTGACAAGGAATGACAACTGAAACACAGAGAAAGATGTTGTAAGGCAGACAAAAAAAAAAACAGCCACCCCCCAAAATATAAAGAGCAAACACAGTCTAGCTACAGGTCCTCCAAAGACTGCTAAGGGTTAGTGAAACAGAAGACCAAGTTGGAACAGACCTCAAGGATCATCCAGTCCAACCATTCTTGACAAAAGCTGGCCCAGCACCCCATCCAGCTGAATCTTAGAAGTGTCCAGTGTTGGGGAACTCATCGCTTCCCACTGGAACAATCTCCACAGGTTGATTGTTCTGTGAAAAAGTGTCCTCTAGCATCCAATCAGAATCTCCCAAGGACTGTTACCCATTACTCCTCATCTTTTCCAAGTGACTCCTTGTAAAAAGGGAGCCTCTATCTTCTTTGTAGCCACCCTTTAAGTACTGGAACCCTGTGAAGAGGTCATCCCCAAGCCTTCTAACCTCAAGGCTGAACAAACGCAGGTATCTCAGCCTTTCCTCAGCTGGCCCGCTTCCAGTCCTTCGATCATTCTGGTGGCACTCCGTCCTCCAAACCCTCTCCAGCCTGTCCACATCTTTTTTGTACAGTGGGGACCAAAACTAAACATGGTATTCCAGGTGTGGCCTGACAACTGCTGAGTAGAGTGGGATTAGTGACTTTATCTCTGCAGGTAGTGCTTAAGGGTCAGTGTATTTCAGTATGAAATCTCCCAACCTACATGGAGGTGAATCCATCTCATGATCTTACTGTTGTTGGATTCTAGAATCTGCATGGACATTTGCAAGTACTATGCACAAAGCATGGTAACAAAAGCGTTTGTTTGCTGTGCTCATCCAATAGAGAGATAAAACCTTAATGATTCAAAAGCCATACAGTGAACTCTGTGCCTCATCACCTTTTATTATAATCTTTTATTTCACTGCTGGATTTGCCCCTTTTTTTTTTCCCCCATGGCATGCACCAACCAACAGTCACATGAAGTCCAAAGCTGAGTTTCAGTTATGATCATGAAGTCCTGAAACTATTCTGTCATCTTTCTTTAAAAACAATGTGACATTCATACCTGGGACACGTGTGTCTCTAATGATAGCTTGACATTTTAGTCTGATTTTTAAGACTCTAAATTAATTGAATCTCCTAAAAAGGAAAAGAAAAAGGCTACCACACAAAGTCTTACTAACCCCTTAAACAGTAAATTCTATCAATTCAGCCATCTTTCCAATTCTACCTTTGCCTTCCACATTTCAATAATTATCACGATGCTTCTACAGCAGTGTGATTCACAGATATACTATAAAAACACTATGGATACCATCTATCAAACACAATGTCAGAGCAGGACTCATGAAGCACAAAGTGTTCAGTGGCCTCTGGATATGTCTGACCTCATACTGACCCTCAGAAGTGTTCCTATGGCACAGATTTACTGCCCAACAGTCTAAGTTTTCCTGGTGTTTTTGAGTGAAAATGGAACATTGGGAAGATAAAGGTTTTGTTGGGGGAGGGGGGATAGAAGGGTTTTTTCTCCAAGGTTGACAAAGTTTATTTGTTTTCCACAGACAGACTGCTAAGAATTCAAAAACACTGTCACATAAAAATATCTCAGACAGATAATATGACCAGTTCTTGTCCTAAGCAAACCACACTGGCCAGCCTTCTAACTAAGCAAACTATCTCATTTCATCGAGGCAGAAACTGATTCATTGCATTGTACTTTTTAACAATGGTGATTTTAACAGAAAACTACAAAGGATTAAAAATACTCCCAGCTTCACTCCATGCATAATTTCAAGTAAGATGTCCCAGCAAGAAAGAAAAGTTCTTTGCCCACTCTTCTGCCAAGAATCGCATAAGCTAATTTCTATGGATTTTCATGGAAAATGATAGCTTAAGAGATGCAATAAGAGCACTTTCAGATCAATAAATTGCATCAGTTTAAATAAGATAAGACTCAAACTTCATTTTTAAGGACAAAAGCTTCTGGATGTAATTTCTCAAACCACATAAGCTTTCAAGTTTAGAAGAAATAGCATATTATGATGTATTTTAAGTCACCTAATTACTGATTTTTCTTGGCCCTTTCTTCAGCAGACCAAGTTGTTTAGATCTATTTTTTTTTTTTGCTTTTCAGAAAGAAAACTGATATAGAAGAATATCAATGTCATTCTACATGGGGATAGCTTCACACAACTGGGAGAAAATTCATCAAGTTGTGATGAAAATTAAAGAAGAAAACCTGCTTTGTAAGTGAGAAAAAAAAAAAAGCCAGAATCCTGATACTTGCATTCCACCTGCAAAAAACAACAGAGATTTCTGGCTGCTTTAGAGTTGGTTTCTTATTTAGTCACCCAATGTTGTTTTAGGCAGCTAGCAAAGCCTAACAAAGTAGTTTTGTGGGCTACTGCTATTGCATAGCAAAGTATTCAAACTTCAGTCACTTGAAAATTTGACAAGACCTGACTCTGGGCAGTGTTTTTATGGCATGAGTCAACTATCTGACAGCTTATACTTTCCTGGTACAATTAAGTGAGGAAAAAATTTCAATAGATTGCCCAGTTGTACTTGCCTAAAGAAGTTCACCTTGAAAAACATAATGAAAAGCCATCAGAGCCTGGTAGGAACAGATAATAATGTTTCAATTTATTACTTACTAATTTCAGATCCTTGGAGGACAGCTTTGTAAACCACTGATTATACTCCAGAGCAGCAACTATAGGTATTAAGTCTCTAGAAAAAGAAAAACACTTTTACACACATTTCATATAACTGTCAGATTTGGTCATTTAAAACAATCTCTTAAGTGTTCTCCCATGTCTAATTCCCCAGGATTTTGCAATGCTAATTGCCTACCAGCCCCGTTACAGAAAGTTCTGCAGTCTAAAAAACCAGCATCACCAGCCTCTGTGTGTCTTTCTCATGTTTTAATACAAATTTTTGACTGGCCAACTGACATCCATTCCAGCATGAATTTTTAAATCAGGAATTTGTCTGGGCTGCCATTCCTACTTTTAGAATTACTTTTTCTCCTGCTGGTGACATATTTAAGCTTCTTAATCACCTCTAATTATAATTGAGCATGACACTAAAAAGCTTTTTGGCAGTCTGATGATTTAATATAATTCCATGACTGAATGCTTCTAGAGAACACCTCCTGTCTCATTCTCTATAGTTAAATTCCCCCAGGAAGCAGGAGACCTGCAAAAGGATAATGCGTCTTTCAGAACAAACCCTCCTTAATTGTAAAAGGGATTTCACAAATGAAATTCTAAATTATTCCCATTTTCTCCATCCCAAGCCTCTTAATGGGATCTGCTCTCCCTCTGCTAAGTTTCTTCAATGACAGACATTGACAAATGCCCCAGCAGAATCATCCATCAAGCACGAGAGAACGATTTAGCAGTACAGCCCTTGGATCGTTTTGACACAACATATTAAATGCATATGTACACCTACACTCAGACTTTACTTAGAAACCCCCTGTCTTTTTTTAGAAGAGCTGTAACATATGTGAACTTATCTGACCAACAAATAGTGCCACCCCAGCCCCAGTTTTTGCAGGTATAAATGTATAAAGTATTGGAGTTTATAAACTATTCCCACCTCCCCCCCAGGTTTTCATTCAGGAAATCTGCAGGTAGGCACAGACCCACACTAAACAAGCAGCACCCTTCTCACATCTTCTTTTCCCTCCTCCTCTCCTTCGCTTTTCCTCCACGAACATTTAGACACTTCAGGGTGGTTGTTTAACACGTAGGAAAGCCAGGAGACAAGGCAACATCATATGGACGAGCCTTCAGTGGGCTATATTGGGAACCACAGTTGCTAGATTTGGAAGCAGGAGCCCATCACTAAGGTAACAGTAAGAAGGTGCAGCATTTTTCAGCAAAAGACTGTAGCCCACCAACTGCGCAGCTCATGCAAATGGACCGTTTTCACACTCCTGCAGAGGAACTACTGTGCGATGCCCTTCAAGGATTAAGCCTGTTTTCCATCTTGCTCACAGCCCCCATCAAGTCTCGTGGTGAATTAATTTCCACTGGCACAGCAGAGTCTCACCAGCTTCATGAAGTGTAGAGATTTATTTCCATCCACCACGTGGTTTTGTTCCTGCTCTCACACCCGCTTTACCTCCATGTAAAGCAGCAACTGACTAGTGAGATGTTGGGGAGGGAAGAAAACCAACCCAAAGGTATTTTCCCCTTAGGCTGGGCAAGCAGGAACCTTACTATAGGGGAGGGAATACCCACATAGAGGTTTGTTCCTCCTTTGCCTTCCCCTGGAGCCATCAATAACCAAGCAATGAATTAGCATCTCTAATGTTCCCTATTCCTTTGGAAGTAGAATGAATGTAAGAGTCGTTTTTCAGGTGTAATACTGGTTTTATCCACCCAGTGGTAACCAGATAGCTGACTACCACCACCACACTGGTGGAGCAGAGCTGTTCACCCTGTGGACCACACTACCCCCAAAAGAGGCAGAAGGCAGCACCAGCAGCAGCACTAGCTAACTCCAAAGGAACAGAAGAACAATGATGAGGGATCACTGGCTGCAAGCGTTTACACTGCCAGGGACCTGGCTTGAAGGGCTTGCAAGAGCTCAGTACCTTCTAGGCAGGAGAGTGGCTGCAGGCAGAACTTGCCCGAGGCCATCCCTTTCTCCCCTCTCCTCCCCAGGCCTGGGAAGGAAACAGCTGAAGGACAAGGGGTGCTCAGAATTAGTGGGAAAACCATCAGACTTTCATGAAGTTAAAGAAACATTCCTGCCGCAGGGCAGAAATATTTTAATTAATATTTTAAAACAAACAGACCCATCTGATTTTCAAATTCTCATCTTTGAATAGTTTAGTCTTCTCTAGCATTCAAGGTCTGTTTGTTCAAAGCCTAGACCAGCACTGATACTTCAGTAACACTGACTGCTAACTTCCCCACTACCAGTGCAACCTCTGCCTGTTCTGTAGCAGTCTTATTGTCTAGAAACCTCACTTTATTAGATTCTACCATCTGATTTTAAGGAGAAACTCTATAGCTTAGGCTTTTTTCCCCATTTTGTTCTAATTTTTGAAAGTGCTTCTGACAAATGAGAGTCCTTTAGGAGTTTACTTCTCTTGCATTGAGCAAGAGCCAGAAAAGTGTTGCACTTGTTACTGAGTTTTCCTTTTCAAAATGATACACTACCTTATTCACTTCATTAAATTCCAGATGTGGTGCTAACAATGACCTTAATTATTTTGCAATATGCTATGAAAGAATATTAACAACCATTTCCAAAAGCAAGGCCTTCTCATAACTTGCCCTCATTGAGTTGTATCAAGCTGTTTATTAGTTTGTTTACTAAACTATCATCCAGAATAAAGCAAGATTTACAAAATGCAAATACGTGCCACTATTAAAAAAAACCCCAGATTCTGTTCTTTTGGAATGCATAAAATCTCTCTAAACTTCAACAACGTTCAAGCTTCACTAATGCCTTCACAATTCTTTTAGTATCTCTGTCCCCCAGTGTATTTTAAGATGGCAAGAGAGCTAAACAGTACAAAGAAAAAAAATCTAACCAATCACACTTTTCTGACAAGTTTTTTGAACGTCCAAATGTCTTAAAGCATTTCAGTAGCATATTTTTCATCTGTGTAGCATTAAATAAGCCCTGTTCACTTTGAATCTTCTTTTGCTGCTGTTAAACAATTATATGGTTCACAGCACAACATAACTTCAGATAAAACCTCTGAAGTCATGTTCCCATGTGGCAAGCCATGCTACACACTCTGAGAGTCAGACACTCTGGGAAGTCAGATTCATCTATAATTCATGCCTTCTTATGTTGACCTCTGACAGAAATGATTTACTAGGTAAAACACAAATTGTTTATTTTTGCAGTGCATAGCCCCTGTACAACTGGTGTACCCATCCTACATCGCTTCAGAACTACCTTACAACATGAGGTATATCATTTCAGCAATCCCAGAAATTAGGTGTACAACAGTTTCAAAATCCAAAGCATGATGGCATATTATTAACTCATAGCATTCTTGCTGTACTAAATACATCACAAAACACTCACATACATTCTCAAATTGACTAGGATCTCAGATCCTAATTTGTATCCTTAATGAATAACATAAGGGTTTGGCTTCCTAAAAACTGCAGTTTTCTTGAAGTCTCCATCAAAACCTTTTTCACAGTTCTGTCCTCAGCATGTAGAAACTCTCAACATGAGATGGATTTCAGAGCATGTAAATAGCACCAAAATTGTTTTGAATCCTTGGACTTACCCAATCATGAGACACTTAGCAAAGACATCCACTAAGCACACAAATATTTTTCCCCAGTGATATCAATTTTGTAAGGTATGCTTCAATGAAAAGCTATTGTGAAGCAACAGACCCGTTACTCCCTTTACTGAGAGCCAATTCATTTGAACCATCTAAGAGATTCTAAATACTTCAAACACTTCTATCTACTCTTCCCTAGTATGTAAGATTTTTAACTTGCAATAATTTGTTCAAACATTTAATTTCTATTAAGGCTGGGTATCTGACCAACCAAACCACCTCTGGCTACATCCATCACACACTAGTTCCAGCCCTGTGGTCCTGTTCAAGTGACCTCTGAATTGCATGGGTACAGCTGGAACGCCCTTAACACAGGATTCAGGGCAGACTATGAAAACCCACCACAGAAGCAGAGTTAAGTATTTGACTGGGGTTTTTTGCCAGTTTACATACTGGATATCTTAAACCTGCAAGGAATGCTATGGCAAAATACTTCCCCTACCTCCAAGTTCAGCCTTCCTCTTATGATATTTTAACACTGTTCCACTGACAGAGTCTTAATTCTTGCACTGGGCTTTCCCAGAGAAGCAAATACTTTACCTTATTTACAGTTTCTTAAATTGGTCGTTTTCCTTGTATAATGATAGATTTTAGTTCAGACTCACTCCCATTTCCTCCTACTTAAACATCTCCAGATTCAACTTTCTTAGAATCTAATTTTCTAAGCCAGCTAAATACAGTAAACCAAATACAACACTTAGCTAAGTTTCAGCATCTTACAGCAAAATTACCATCAATTAGTTCCATTCTGGAAGTACACATTTTTGATAGCTTCTATTGTAACTGAAGAAGCTACTGGCTGGGATTCAGTTGAACAACTTAAACCTTCCACTGCCTTGCTGACAAAAATAATTTCCTTTACTGTGTACACCATGAGAAAAAGATTCTGCATAAGTAAAGACTGCATAATTTCCTTTTTTGCTTTCCCCACCAGATGTAGTTGCATGTTTTCTCTGCTGAATTTGAGCTCTTATCTCTGCCAGAGGAAAAGTATCTATCTGCTAACTTTCTGGAGCACTTCCAATAGCAAAATACATTTATTTTCTCAGGCTCCTCAATGAAATGTGCTCTCCATGGGGCTTTTGTGCAAAACCAGCAGCTTTGTCATGAAAACTAAAAATGCTACAGATGGTCATTTCAGAGGTCTACACATTCAACTAACCGCTATGGGACCATCCCACTTAAGCAAGGGCAGACACACCCTATTGTGAGGGGGAACAATGCAAGTTTGCAAAATATTAGCATGATTACTGCATATTGTTTACCTGTGGTCAAGGTGGCTGAAGTCTTGCAAATTCAACTCCCTGGTATCTTGTGTCAGATAAATTGTGTCAACATCCTGTTAAAAATACATAACCAAATACATCTTTACAGAACTGCTGTGGAGTTTTATCAAAATGCTACCTGTTCTTTCATCAACTCTACAGTTACCTGAAGAGAGCTCCAGTATAAGACGTGTACTTACCCACTGTACTTCTTCTCTGTAGGGAAATCCAAGCCAGTCACACACACAGGCATACATCTGTGAAAAGCCTCCTAAAACGATCCAAGAGATTATTAAACATCATAGTAAAACAAGCAAACACCTAAAAGGATACTTTAATACTGATACTTTAAGATCCAGTCTTTCAAAACTCACTCTCTTTTTCTCTCAGGCGGTTGTGCATTTTGCTGCTGAAAGGAACTATGACTAGCCTATCTTTGCCCAGTAGGTTGCAAGAGAGCTGAAAATAGTGCCTTCACCTACCAATCAGAAGTCTACTCCATACTAATTACACCTTTAAACTAATTACACCTTTACAAGCTTCTGACAGAAATAGAATTAAGCTTCCTGACACTGCAATTCCAGCCTTTTTAAATTTGAGCTTTTAAATTCATTCTCACCACAAGGTCCAAGTTCTGCTACTGTCTGACTGTCCCACAGGGCCTGGAGATTAGCCAGTCTCTCTGAAGGCTCCATAGTTACTTTTTTCAGAATCCTCCTAGATGCAAAAGAGGGGAATAAAAAAGATCATTCGTGGCTTTGAAAGTATTTTCAAATTCATAAGTCTTCCTTACTTTGAGTATGATTTTAAATGACCACATAGGAAGAATTATTATCTTTAATACAACCCACTTCTCTGCCTAAAGTCACACACATTGTGATGCCATCCAGTGGGAGTAACATTTATTTGTCTCTTCTTTCTTTCTAATGATTAACCCTGTGACTCCTGGAGGAACTGAACCCTTTTCTAAGACAGCATCACTCAAGCTAAAGAGACTTGTGGCCCTTGACTAACAGAAGGATGCTCAAAATAGGGGAAAGAGGAGGTATTTCTGGTTACTCTGAAGCCACTGCTGTTTTCTACAGTGCTTTTAGGCAGTGAGAGCACAATGCTGCAGAGCCACAGAGCTCGCGGGGTAGCTACGCGTGGCCTCTATAGGCTGCACGCTCGATAACCTCCTCCAATCTTTGCAACTTGGTAGCATTCAAATGAAAACACAATCCCTTCCTATGTTTTAAGAAATGAAACAATCTGCTTTTCTGAATTACAGGATTGCCTCATAAGCTGCAGAATTACATTAAACAGGGGGAAAGAATTAACAAAAGATATTAATGGGAAAAAAATTCCTTTTCCCCCTTTTTGTCTGTTCTGATCTGTGTAACTCCAATGCCTTCAGTAAGGAAAGCAATGCTGCCATCTGAGAAGAGAGCAAGAAGTTTCATTTCTTTTCTGGGAACCAAGCTCTCCATACAGATACACCAAACACTCCAGCAATGTTGCCAAGAAAGCCCAGAGAAAGTATATATAGATCTCAAGACCTTCACAGATGCCCAGGCAAACATGCCCAGCCTTGCAGCCCTCTTCACTCTACTCTTTCTGCCCACATTCCTCACATCCTTACTGGAGGTTTTACAGCAAAACAGATGAAAAACAGTCCCTTGTATGTATGCTTTTTGAAGCAAGAACTTGATCTCCACTGAGGCAGTTAATAATACTGCCAAGGAGATAAACTGGAAGTCAAGAGAAGAAACTGCCATCCAGAATTAATGAACATGATTTCCTACTCCACCAACAGGAAAGGTGAATAATAAAGACATGCACCCAAAATAAAATACAGAAATTTAGCCCAATTGTTCCCATCTAACATCCATTACAAAAGCTCAATTTGAAAGATTAGTGTGTCCTGGAAAATTCTTTTCAACAGTCCATTGCCTCTAATGCTGCTGAAAAACAGGAGCTGAAGCGAGTAAGTAACAGAAGAGCTGCATGATCTGGTGTGATGGAGATGAGGTAAGGACAGAGAGAGGAAATAAAATAAAATTAAGAAAAACTACTGAGAATTGCTGCACAATAATATAATTCAGAGGTACAGTTACAAGGAAAAACCACAAAGACAAGAACAATTAATAAAGAATCAGAGCTCAAAAACTATAGAAGGAGATGTATGATCAAGGAGCCAGCTACACTACAGGAAGTATATGACAAGACTGCCCAGGGCTCAGTTTTGAAGAACAAGGCTCCCAATCGTGTGCATCATTTCACAGACACTGAAAGTAAAGAGAACTTTCCCCTCTTCTCCCAACTCAAATTTTACTTCTGGAAAACAAATGAAAACACACCACCACCACCACCCAGCTGTTTACAGGGAAAGAAAGGAGGAAATTACAATAAAAAGCCAGAATTTAAGCTATACCTGAGGTTGGAGGGGCAATAAGGTAAAATGAAAACTTAAGAGACTAAATACCTGTGTCACCCCTTCAAAACAAAGGCTCTTTTGAACCTACAGAGAGTATACATAGCCTAGTTATGCTCTGCACTGCATCGTGGTTCTGTCATGTACCTGCATGAAAGCTCTGTGCTTGCCTCGAGGTACATTTCTGAGGTTGTGGGGAGACCCACAGACAAAGTGGTGGTTTGTCACCTTTTCCACACAACCCATTGCTGCTAGATATGCTCTAAAGGACACTTACACTGGAGAGAGTCCAGGGAATATCTTCCTGAGGCAGGTCCCGATGTGTGCCAGCACCTCGTTCACATCCTCCGAGGACGCCATCTTCATGGAGATGCTGCATTTCTCAGTTTCCATGATCAACTGCAAATGAAAGGGCATGAGGGCAGGAACTGGATATCATCTAACCCGTGTCCATTTAAAAAGGGGAGCATTTTGAATGCCAGCTGAATGCTCTGCATGCCAGTAGGAATCTGCTGTTCTTTAAGACATGACATGACAACGCCCCAGGTAAAATTTCAGAAAGTTGTTCTTGAATGTACAAGAAGACCCATGTATTCAAGCTTTGTTTTTCCTAAAAGTGCCCTGCTTCCCACGGGAATATAAGTTTCAAAGGATCTTGACCTCAGCTGACACACTGAAAACCAAGAACTTTTCACAGCATTGTCCTCTTTTGAAACACATCCCAGAACACCAGTGCAGCCTGGCAGGAAACGACTGAACAAGCAGGCCCTGCTTTCTCCAGAAAAAAGTAAAAGTCTTTAATGGCTGTGATCCTCTGGAAAAGCTCTAATACTTTCATCTAGGCTGTTTAAGAAAATGTTACAGTAATATATTGCCTTGGCTCAGACGAAGTAGTAACTCAGGAAGCGTAACTGTCCCACTGTCTGGGGGATAACATGCTTCAGCTGGGGGGGGGGAGGGTGGAAATAAATCCTTTTGCAACTCATTGCTCTTGTGTATTGAGTGTTCAGAACCACATCAGATTACTGACACATCACAGAAAGCAAAGTAAAGTTTATGTCTTCTCCAACGTGAGTTTTTAGCACAGTCCAAGTCATTCGCTCTTTTAGATGAGGAGCTGAGCTTACACACCAAGAACCTTGCTCATAGCAGCAAGAATAAATAAGAGGTGTAGATAGACAGCATGACAGGGAACACTGCAAGGTATACTAAAGAAGCCTGATTTTTATTGGAACTGGTTCCCAGTTCATATCTTTAGTCATCACTGAAATAACCCTTGAGGAGGCTGCATTATATTGAAAGCACACTAAGAATCTTCACAGCTTTTCCCACCAATTCTACTCCTTTCTGAACCTGTTGCTATCTCTCCCTGAAGATAAATGAGTGGGCAGGTTACTACTGTTTGTCATTGTCACAATATTAACACATTTCCCTATATTAGCCTGTCAATTTTTTCACTTATCTCACAGTGGGAAGCTCTTCATGGCTTTCTGAGAGACGCCTAGCACAAGACTGCATCCTTCGGGTATCATGGATAAAACACACTGTAGGCAGGAAAATTGCAACAATACCATTTGCCCCATAAACAATAATTTAGGACTCTGCCTGCCTTCAGCTGTAAACGTCACACATTTAGAACACAAATGAATGTAAACAGGCAAAAGCCTTAAAAATATTTCAGGAAAATAGCATGCTAAGCAAGGCTGCTAAAAATTCCTTGTAAACCCTGCTACAGCAGTGATTGTCTATGCCTCCAGGAATAATTAGCATTAGCTACCATGGTTTTTTAGTACCTTAAACAAAGCCACAATAACACACAGAGAATCTACTAAATGTCTCCTCATTGCAATTGTAAACATCTGGAACTTTCCCCCTCCCTGCTTTAAGAAAAGCTTCAAAAGCCAGGTTTAAAAGATGACATGTTAAACACAATAAGAGTCTTTCAGAGTTCAAATAAAGCACCAGATGCTCCTGTTTTTAAAAAACTCTTTAAAAGCCAAATACACATGAAACATATGAAGACTTTGATACAATTGGACTGTCAAGGCTTGTCAACACATTCATCTTATGAATGAAAAATGTATTAAAGGCATTCTTCTTTTCAGCACCTTCTCTATGACATTCAGTTTTTTGGGCACATAACTTGCTGTCAAATGTATTTTGTGTGTGGTATACAGTAATGGTACTAAGACTAGCTGGAAGCAAATCACTTCTCTCTGCAATGCAAGTGGTAGCTTTTGGCCTCACCAGAAGTGTATACAATACAGAAATTATCAGGCTTGCGTGGTGATGGTTATATATCAGTTGCCATTGTTCTATCATCTCTGAGAAAAACACTCTCCAGACAAAATAAAACTTGTACCATGCTGAACTAGGAAAAAAGGAAGTATTCCTTATCATCATCCCACCTGCACAACACATTCCTTTGAAATTCTTATCATTATCATTGAAGATAAAGCAGCCTGAAAGCCAGAATGCAAACACACAGGATGCTCACCAGCTGGGTACACCCGCATGTTACAGCATTACCTCCTTGGCAGGAACAGATAAAGCTCTGAGTAAACAAGTATCTCTTTATCTAGAATACACTCACCTGACCCGGTTTACTGGAAGTTACTCCTTGGATTTCCAAGTAGCTAAAAGTTAGTTCTAGCTGTAGTTAAAAAAAGGAAACACCACATTAGTGCAAACATCATCTTATTCTGAAGAGTACTTACACTTTTCAATGAGGTTAAAGAAACCTGGCTGCTGTTCTTTTACATCAATTTCTGTAACTAAGTATTCGTTAATATCTTATCCAATTTTACACTAAAAGAACACTTATATTTGCTTGTTAGAGTCAAATAGTCATTAGAGGTTACAAAAATACTGTATCAGACCTTTTACTGCAAGCTGTAAGCACATAAGCTTATAATAGAATCTATTACAAAATTGTACTATAAAAAGCATCGTTTATACAATACCCTACTGATGTGCACTCTTGTAACTGAACAATCACTAATTACAGTACTTATCACATCACACAATACTCTCACTAGTTACACTGACTGGGCATGTGAACAATGTTACTGCACAGAAGTTGAAGGGATATGGATGCAGAGTTTTTCATATGTACCTATATAAATAAAACAGCCATAGATAGATAGAGATACATAAATGCTCAAGATCGTTATACCACTTCTCAAAGTACAAGAAAAACAATACATTAGCTTTGCCTGAACAGGTTACCCAGACAACAGTCAGGTGTGGCAGGGAAGAAGGGTGAACAAACATACTGAACCCATCTGGAAGCTTAGGAGGTGGCAGGAAAGTCCTCTCCTCCAAGAACAAATGCAGGGCTACAGGGAGTGTGCTAAGAACTGAATTAACAAATCTGTAGACATGCAGCTAAGTTATGCAGAAACCTAACTTAGTCCTCTTGGACTGAATCCTAACTACAGGGCAAGACATAAGCACAGTTCTTTCCTTTCATTTAGCATTAAACCCATTGTGGCTGAGCACTCTGGGTCCACTTGCAGAGGTTCCTGTACTTTATCTTATCCTGTTCCCAGGCTAACCAGAAAGCACCATATTATATTTCAGTATTTGTGGTCATCTTTTAAAAAATATGACCCTGAACAACTCCTGGGGTTCAGAGCCCAGATGCAGCTCTCAAGACTCCCTCTCTGCAAAGGCTGCAACAGCACAAGTCAAGAACAGAGGTACCAGTTTCCAACCACAAGAACCAGTTAAAAGTGTTCCAGAAAGCAGTGAGACAGAAAGGGAGCTCCTAAACACTAAGGTCTCACTGTCAAATCTGTAAGCAGTTATGAACAGTGATAATGCATGATGAAGCTGCCCCCAAACATTACAATAAAAGTTATGAATTAGAATGCACTAAAATTGAGAGGGGGTTAATGAGATAGACCTTTTAAAAACACTTAATTATATCATTTTATTGTCTATTTGTTCTTTTGTGCTTATTCTCCAAATCCTTTTCCCTTCAGTTGCCCTGATGATTTGACAGCACCAGCAGCCATCAAGCACCCCTCAGCCATTCCTGTGCTAAGTCTGCCTCCCACGCAGCACCTAACGTAGTGACCAAACCTCACTCTAGTGTTTGAGGAGTCCTCAATGTGCTTCATTCCACTTATTCTGCTGCAGGGATGGGATGCTACAGCAACCAGGCAGCTTCAGACCCCAGGGGTGCCATGGGGGCTGCTTACAAAACAAGAGGGTGCACAGGGACCCGAGGCAGAACCAGCACAAGCATCCTGCTAGCGCTCACGCTGACACCACGCGTGTTTCCAAGGGCAGGACAATCACTTCTCACCAGGCCTCTTCATGGCCTTAGTTCTAAGCCAAGGCCAGCAATCTGTTGTGATGCTGGGACACGGCCCCATGCAGCTCGTTCAGGCCACAATGGAAAGCAATAATCCATAGGAGCTCCTGACATTGGCTCCTGTAAGTAAGCCAGAATATACATCTAAGAGTAAAAGGCTGGTTAAATTATGCAAACATATGAGACTATCTAACATTTCTTTACCCAAAACACAATTATTTCTTTTTTAGGGAAAAGTTTATTTGATTGAAATCAAGTTTATGTGATTGAAAAAGTGTCTATGTTTACCAATGGAGTAATAGAATTAACAGTATTTAAAAATAATCACATGTAACACTGCAGAGACCTAAAATGCTAAACTAGTGGCATCTGTGACCAGAGAATTGGCATTTTCTACAGTGGTTAACAAATCAACTACCAATGGCCTTTTTACATATTTTTCTTTAATGAGGAATAACATGCATGTAGAAAAGACCTACTTAAAGGCTTCATTTATATTCTTTAAATCAGATTATTATTTAATAACTTATAGACATTGTTGTTGGAATGGTATATGTTTTTGCAGCTCTTTGTATTTTGTGGTAGATTGAATTGTATCACTTCTAAAATGCAGACTGATTTACCCTATTTTGCAAATTATTTACCTGCTAAATAGAAGGTTCTGCTTTTGCTAACATACCATGTATGTGCAAACTTATGTATGTACACATAATCAAAAATATTCCTGAGAAAAGTTTACACAGATCCAGACTCAATAATTCATTCTGCAAAAATCCTCTTGACAAGAATTAACACTTGGAAGTGTGGCGACACCTCTGTAATTCATTTTTGGTTCATTTTTCTACTTAAAAACTTTGCTTTGAGCAAAAATACAGAACACAGTCTAAATGTCATCTACCTGAAACTATGAAATATTTTTTGCAAGGCTTTAGAAAGAATAATTTCAGTTTTTAATCTAAAGAAGCCTCTTAAAACACTATGAAAGAAGCTGTAGTTACCAAGCCAGCTAATTTCAGTTTCCTTTTTTTTTTTTCAGTCAAAACCTACTGAAAGCTGGCACTAAAAATATGTTCACAAACCTGAATTACACTCCCACAAATATTTCATACACTTATATGTGGGCTTGAGATCACATCCAACATTAACTAATGTTGCAATTACATTTTCTATAGACTGTAGCAAGAACTAAGTAGGCTTACACCATGTCACATCTTTCATAGAAACACTTGAGTTGGAAGAGACCTTCAAGATCAAGTCCAACAACAGCCCAACAACCGCCTAACCCTGTCTAGTCCACCTCTAGATGACATCCCCAAGCACAACATCTACACCCCTTTTAAATACTTCCAGGGATGGTGACTCCACCACATCCCTGGGCAGCCTGTTCCAGTACTTGACTACCCTTTCAGTAAAGAAATTCTTCCTGATATCTAACCTAAATCTCCCCTGGTGCAATTTGAAACCATTTCCTATCACTTGTTACCTGAGAGAAGAGACAGACTCTCATCTCTCTACACCCTCCTTGCAGGTCTCCCCTCAGCCTCCTTCTCTTAAGACTGAAAGCCTCAGTTCCCTCTGCAGCTCCTCAAAGGACTTGTGCTCCAGACCCTACACCAGCTTCCTTGCCCTTCTCTAGACATGCTCCAGCATCTCAACGTCCTTCCTGCAGTGAGGGGCCCACTGAACGCAGCACTCAAGGTGTGGCCTCACTAGAGCAGTTCTAGATTACTGGAAAAGGACTGACTGGACCTGTCTGTGAAGTTATAAGGTGGCCACTGTAATTAATATCCTTGCCCTAAAGATATTTGTGAGTTGGTATTATAGTTAATCAACCTTTATTCCTTTAACATTGATCGTTGTTTAGTAGGTACATTTCAGCAGCACTGTTTAGGGAGAGCTGAAGCTTGCCATCAGTTGTTCCAATAACAGTCACTCAGAACTGGCCAGGTCTCAGCACACTCAGCTCTGTGAGAGCTGCCCAGAGGAATAAAGAGTCTGCTGCATGTTCTCAGCTGTCTTGTTAAGAAATACTGTGTGCCAGTTATACAGAAGTTCTTGGGCTCAGAAAGTTTCTGAACATTTTTTTTTTAAATACTAAAGACTTCAGAAAATTCACTCAGATTCCCTAACTCTGCTAGAAGAGAAATACATTTTCAACCATCTTCATAACTTTTCAGATGCACAAAGTTTAATTTTGATATAAATCATGAGCAGAAACAGTTTCTTCTGATCACCTTTCTTCTGTTTGTGCTCACTAAAGTCACACTTCTGTTAGTACAGCATACATACCCTAGATTTCCACAAAGGCAATAACAAGTTTCCATTGATATAAATACATTTAATAAAAGGAGGTTTGAGATGTCTGTAAGACTAAACTAGAAGTACAGCTCCTCTTTAGTACAAGTCCTAGCCCTCCAGAGCTTTTTGATGAATTACAATGTCATTGGTACTATTTAACAAGATCACCACCACCACCTGCCCATGAAACTGCTATTGCTTTGATGTCTGAGCCATTCGTCAATTTGCTCTATGTTTCCATGCAACCAGTCCCCAAACCCTGTCTTAAAAAACCCTGAAGCCTGCTGAAAACTGCAGTGACCCAAAAGCCAACAGACAAGCAACCAGAGACATCTCTGCTGCATGGACAGGGTGATCAACTGAGGGAAATGAATTTCAGCAGAAATTCAAACTCAAGTCCTCCAACTTCTCCATCAGCATCTTGAAATTATAAGGACAGTCACATTTACCAGTGACAATAGCTAATAATCTGGTACCAGGTGTTCCATTTACTGATCCTAGTTTTCCCATAAAGCACATATATACACAAATGCAAAACAAACCAGGATAGAACATGTGCCAAATTCCCATTTGCTGATCCCAAGCTGGACAAGAGACTTTCTTCCACACCAGCCATTTTCACCCACACAGAAATTACTTTTCTCTGCTACTACAATCATTATGAATTGTCTCAGGAATAGAAAAAATAATTCACCAGCATTGATAAGACAGGTTGGCAAGATGCTTTTTGTAGTGAACCAGAGAAATCATCAGAGCTGAATAAACTCAATATAATTTCTCTCCCCAAACAAATAACATTCCTATGTGACACCACAAACACTAGAAGGAATTATGCCATCACCTTGTTGGGACTTAAACTGTCCCAACTACAAAGCTCATCAGGCTCATGTCAGTTCTTCAGTGTGGTGTTTTCAATACAGCTTTTCACCCACCCACATTTCTGGAAGTTAAAATTCCTCTGAAGCAGTATAGGTTACCTGACAAACACATTTCAGACAGACACAAACAGAAACACCACTAACTCAACACCATGCAACATACCATCCCTCAATTATTATGTTTTTGAACAGATGCACAAGTACAGCTAAAATATGCTACGTTTATGCAACTGAGTTTCTGCAACTTACATTTGTCCATTAAAAAAAAAAGAAAGAAATGAAAAAAGAGAAGGAATATTTCTAGAAACACAGTGACTTTACCTTGGTGGGAATCCGAGATGTTAAAAGAAACGCCCGACATGATGCCAACACCTATTGGGAAGAAGAAGAAAAAACCAGAATTTGTAAGAAATATTTATCCATAATATTATTAAAGATTCTAAGGAAATCCTGAAACCAGAGGGAAAAAAGCAGCATGTGTCAATTCCCTTTGCTGTCATACACTGAAGGAAGCAAACCTGGGCTCAGATCCAGTAGGGCACAGCAAAGAAAGTGCTGCACTCTGATCAGCTATAAGCTAAATAGTACAGCAATGAAGAAGTGAAGAAATTTATCTAATCCATTTCTCAAGAACATCTTAGTGACATTTTAAAAAGAAGCAAGGATAAGAAGTCCTACTAGGAACATATGATGTGCTTAAATATAACAAACATATGCGAGATAAACATGACTTTATTAGTAATATAAGGAGACCATAAACAAACATTTTCTTTTGGACACACTTGGTGCATTTCTAGAGCCACATTGCAAAGATTTCCCACTGACACCACCTGCATATTTTCTCCAGCAAGCACAGTGGCAAAACACTACTATGATTAGCCAGACCAGTGACTGGGGAGAAAACCCAATGTAACAAGTGTTTCAGAAGTCAGGGCAAATTGAAATATACTGATGTATCAAAGTATCACTCCAATCTCCAGTGACACATCCTCCTCATAGATTGGCTGCTTTAAAAAAGGGATGAGTCATTTTGCAAAGCTACAGTATTGCACTTCAATTGATCTGCCTACAGAATTAGTTACTGTTGGCTACATTTGTTTCCAGACAAAGAAAAACCCCAAAGGGACTTAATTCAAACATTTGGATCAAAATCCTGCAGGAAGTGCAGAGCTTTTTCCAGAGCCGGGACCTCCTGAGCTCAGTTCTGCTCAGTAAGTATCCATCTCCAGATAAGCAGAGTGACACAAAGTGTGCTCCTTGCAAGGGGAGGTAGAACCAGTCTGAGAAGTCTACCAAATATTGCTCAAACACTACAGAGACTGGATTTCAGCTTCAGTATCTCAGCTGGACCATGTCTTGCTAAAACCTAAATGCACAAGTGCTGTAGTAGTGTTGGACTTTAGCAAGCAGTTTCAAGGTTGAAGCAGTTAGATCCAGGGTTCCAGTTACCACTGATACAGAGCCAAACCATTGTTGAATAGCATCCATTGCTTCCTTCCAGGCACACCCCTTCACTGAAGCTCTGTGACACTGGCACATCCAGGCCTGTCAGAGAGACCCACCTCATCCCCCTGCACTCAGGCCTTGGGGGGACAACATCCTCTCCCAGCTGCACCTACCACAGGCTGCCTTCCACAATCTGGCACGCAAAGAAAGGGGAAGGGACAAGCCCAGCGGTTCTACCACTGCACAACCACAATTTCCCCAGCCCGACAACAGCACTCTCTCACAGCAGTAAACCCTTGACTCTTTCCCTTCCCTCACCCACCTTCTCAGGGCAGCCACCCACAGTAGGTGCACATCACTCTCCTGGGAACCTCTGGGAAGAATCTCGCCCTCAGTCTTACCCCTGCGTGCTCACAAGAAAAGCTTTGCTATCAGTAAAAGCACCCCTCTTCCCTATTGTGGCACCCACAAACAAGCTGCAGGCAGAGCAGCTGCAACAGCTTCTCCTAATCTTCTTCTGAACACCGAGTTACAGGTGCAGAGGTGAGACAGGGGAAAGGACAGCCTATGAAGAGCTGCTTTCTGTAACTACCTTCTGGGTCCTGGCCTACAACATTAGAGAGATCAGCGGTCCTGTATTTGCCACTGCAGTGGGCTGGCTGGCTACACCAGGAATGGCTGGCTACACCAGGAATATCATGCCACAGTCCCATTAGAGAGCTGCACGTGTGGGTCCAAGCTACTTTATGAGCATTGACAGGGTCCCTTTCACAAAGTTACAGTACACACGAGCAATCCAAGTACTGGAAGTAAATGCAAACCAGGTAACCAGCAGGCTGGAACACAGCTACCCTGGAAAAGGATGTTCCTACAGAGCACGTGTCAGCACGTACTCACCTGGCACATGTACTAAGGGTCACAATGTGATCTCATGAAAACCAGCAAAGCTGAAGTAAGTACCCAGTTACCTTAAGATACAACTACAAAGGAGAGGATGGCTGTAAGGTAATACTACCCAGACAGTAAAAAAAAAATGAAACCTGAGTGCTAACAGAATCACAGACTGGTTTGAGTTGGAAGGGACCTCAAAGCCCACCTAGTCCCAACCCCCTGCCACGGGCAGGGACACTCTCCCCTACACCAGCTTGCCCAAAGCCCCATCCAACCTGGCCTTGAACACTGCCAGGGAGGGGGCAGCCACAGCTTCTCTGGGCAGCGTGTGCCAGGGCCTCACCGCCCTCACAGGGAAGAATTTCTTCCTCATATCTGATCTAAATCTGCCCTCCTGTAGTTTAAGACCATTATAATTTGTTGTTGTAAAAAGTCCCTCTCCAGCTTTCCTGTAGACCCTGTAGGCTGCAATAAGTTCTCCCTGGAGCCCTCTCTTCTCCAGGCTGAATTTGGTTGACTTGGCTGGCCTTATGTGGAGCCAGGAGTTGGACTTGATCCTTATAGGTCCCTTCCAACTCAGGATATTCTATGCCTGCTGGCTCATGTGGTGCTTTACATCAATCAACACCTTTAAGTCCTTCTCCTCAGGGCTGCTCTCAACCCACTCTCCACCCAGACTGTAGTTGTGCTTGTGATTGGCCCAACTCATGTGCAGGACCCTGCACTTGGCCTCGCTGAGCTTCATGAGGTTTGCACATGCCCACCTCTCAAGCCTGTCAAGATCCTTTTGGATAGGATCCCTTCCATCCAGTGTGTCAACTGTACCACACAGCTTGGCATCATTGGCAAGCTCAATCCCACTGCCCATGATTGAGGCTGCACTCAATCCCACTGCCCATGTCCCCAGCAGAGCTGTTAAACAGCACCAGTCCCAACACCAACCCATGAGGAACGCCACTCGTTGTGGGATTCTCAAGTTTTTGATTGCAACTCTTGGAATGCAACTGTCCTGCCAATTCCTTCTCCATCAAGTGGTCCATCTGTCAAATCCATGTCTCTTCAATTTAGAGACAAGGATGTCATGTGAGAACAGCGTCAAATGCTTTTCACAAGTGCAGGTCAATGACATCAGATGGTACAAAAAACATTGAGACCTCTACTGCAATAACATTGAGGTTTCTAATTTTGAAATGGTCACAAACAATGTGATGTGGATTTTTAATTAAAGTCAATTGAAGATGTAGTCAACTATTACTGCAGAAGTCATGTCCCATCCTGACAAAAGTCATGGCCCATCCTTACAACAGCAGAACCAGTTTTTTGGGTTCGTTGGGTCTTTTTTTTTTTTTTAACAATGGCAGAATTGGCCAAGAGGATACTTGGTATTTACCACAGCTTTGTCTATGACTATGTGTTGTGACCTCTGACAGGATGTGTTTTGATGTGTTCTCTATAATGCTGCAGCATATGAACAAGTAATGGCTATTAAGACACTGGCTCACCCATGTCTGCGAATTGTGCTCTGCACAGTTATTAGTACTTGGAAGGGCTGGAAAACAGACATTGTGGGCTTAGTGCAATGTATTATTGCCCTGTTAGTCCCCCTGCAAAATGTGATGCTGCTGGCAGAAGCACTAGAGGCTTTTCACACCGACAGTTCAAGCCCCCTTTTAAGCACTGAGCTTTTTGTGAAGGAAGTCCCAGGTCTCTGTGTGTCCCTCTGACATGAATAACAAGTATGTGCTTAATTGTGTGCTTGTCTAGGGCATTTAGAAGTGATCCTGCAGTGATGGGTTTTATGAATAGGCAGATTCTAGATTTCTATATTAAAATAAAAGGGAACCAGTTACTCTCTAGCAGTTTTTGAGCATGTGTAAGTGGTGGATTTGGCAGCATTAGGTTTACAGTTGGACTTTAAAGACCTTTTCCAACCTAAATGCTTCTACAGTTCTATGATTTTTATGACACAGATTGTGCCACTCTCATACCTACTTCATGCTTTAAGCATAGGAGAAAGTGTTGTAGTAAAAGTCACATTAAGAGGCAGACACCCAAAAGGAGCAAAACCCCTACCAAGGGATAATGCTGAACACAGCGTTCCTTTGCCCACAACACACCAGGAATGCCCACTGGGCATGGGGTATAACCTACCATGTCTCCTGATAAGAAAATGTTCTCATGTTCAGCTCAAGGAGATGCAGCCCTATTCCTCCCATGCCATTTTCTTTGGTCACAAGTGATAGTCAATCAGTGATTCAAAAGATCCCATCAAAAGATAAACACATGCAAGGTAAAGAGACCCAGGAGTGGATTTGTGCTTTACCAGACTTATAACCCAAAAGGTTTGCAAGCAGCCCATGTGACAGCAGCAAGCACACACAGGTAAGTTTCATACTGTGTACATAACCTGGCTGCTGCTCCATGGAAGGGACAATTACCTTTAGTTTATTGGAGCTTTCATCTGTCTTCCTGCTCTGCCTTTTTTCCAAGCACAAAACAAAATCATCATTCGAAGGTGAAATGATTCCTACTCACACAGAGGTACCCCAGTTGATGATTTGTCAATGTTTTTATCGCTCCAAATTCCCTAACACTCCCTATGCTGCTCACAAAGGATATGAAACAAGTTAGAATTTGGAAATCAATTTGGAAACCTTCATGAAAAACATACCCTACAAATTATTTTTCCAGAGACTCATGGCCTACAAGGTCATCTTCTGCTTACCAGAATAATTTGTTTCAGTAAATAAAATTAATTTGAACACAGATTCTCAGCTAGTATATCAACAAAACATAAACATACAGATGCAATTAATGATTTAGGGTCAAATCCTGGCCTTATTACCCATTTTGGCACTGTAAGTTAAATTAACAGCGCTGCACTGAGTTAACCCAGGCACCCCACCCAGCAGTCAGTCTTGGGAAGATCATTAGAGCAACACAGCTCTCTGCTAATTGCATCTATTTTGCCAGACAGACCAGCAATTCCAGCTACCAAATCTGTCTCTAAAGTCTTTTCAAATTCACAAGCAAATGAAAGAAATCTTTTAAAAATCACCACTACCCTTCTGAAAATGTATGAGCACACACGGTTTCGTGAGGAAATGTAAACCAAAATGAAACCACCCCAGGACTTCATGGGCCCTGGGATGTTGGGTGATGCTGGCTCCACTTACTAGCACAGATGTTTTGAAACTTCCCTCTGCTTAAATCTCAAAAAAAAAATAAATTTGATGGATTAGCTAAATATTTTTCCCTTGCTGAAAACTGCTTGACACAGATGTGGAAAAAGAAAGCCCAAACAACTTAGTACATTCTTGATCAACTGTTGCAGTTTTACTTCTTAAAATACACTCTCGGGGTCTTTCCTTCCACCACAGTTTCTTTTTCTTCCAGCATTTGCCACTTTGTCAGCTTCAAACTGCTTCAGTTTCTTCCATTACCACTTACTTGAGGAAAGAAGCACTTGTGACAGGTTTTCTTATTTCAATATCCATCATTTGGAGATTTTGAAGTCCAGAAGGCAACTGCTTTTCATTATATACCTCATGGCTTCCCATCCCTATTTTTACCATTATTCATTACCATTATTATTATTATTCCAAATATCCCATTTTTAAGTTCCTGTGCTTATGAGTTGCTTTATGATTCCTATCATCAGCTTTCCATTACCACTACTGATTCAGTATCTAATGTACACACAGCAGCGTGAGGTGAGGTGAGGTAAGGCAGCAGCACTAATACAGCTTCTGTTAAAGCAGGGGTGAATCGATACCCGTTAGAGCATCCAGGCTGTCTCAGTCCCTACAGGATCGACCGCTCATTTCCTGGGTTGCATGCCTGATGTAAATGCTCCATCCTGAAGCCACTGGAGTTCGATCAGATAAAAGGCCCCTTTCAGCACCATGTTAGTGATATTAGAGCCAGTCTGGAGCAAGGCGGTCACTGTTAAAAGCACTGAGCCTCCCTAGGCAACGAGGCTAGCTGACATCCTGGAGGTCCTTTCGGAGGGCCAATTAGCACAACAGGAACTGCTTCTGAAGTGGGGGTATCATTGGCCTTCCGCGGGTCTCTCTGTAGAGTGCTGACACCAGCAAAGCAGCCTAGTTCAACCCTGACCTAAGGGCTTGCTGCACCACCACCTTCACCCTCTCAGTTGTCTGAGACTAAATTTGACTGAGCATTTGGTCTCAGCTACTTTTAAAGCGTCATCTATGGTTTTATACCGCTGACCATCAGTGGCTTTATACCACTGACAAACCTTACTCACTCTGGTTGATGACAGGTTGGCCATGAGCCAGCAGTGTGCCCTGGTGGCCAAGAGAGCCAATGGGATCCTGGGATGCATCAGGAGGAGTGCGGCCAGCAGGACTAAGGAGGTGATCCTCCCCCTCTACTCTGCCCTGGTCAGGCCCCACCTGGAATACTGTGTCCAGTTCTGGGCTCCCTGGTATAGAAAAGACAGGGACCTTCTGGAGAGAGTCCAGAGAAGGGCGACAAAGTTGATTAGGGGTCTGGAACATCTCCCCTATGAGGAAAGGCTGAGTGAGCTGGGTCTGTTCAGCCTGGAAAAAAGACTTAGGGGGACCTAATTAGTGTTTATAAATATCTTAGATATGGGTTGCAGGGGGAATTGACCAGCCCTCTTTCAGTGGTCAGTGGAGACAGGACAAGGGGCAATGGCTGCACGTTGGAGCACAGGAAGTTCTGCACCAACATGCGGAGGAACTTTTTCCCAGTGAGGGTGCCAGAGCCCTGGCACAGGCTGCCCAGGGGGGTGGTGGAGTCTCCTTCTCTGGAGATATTCAAGACTCGTCTGGATGCCTGTCTGTGCAGTATGAGCTGGGGAGCTGCTTTGGCAGGGGGGTTGGACCCGATGATCTCTCGAGGTCCCTTCCAACCCCTACAACTCTGTGATTCTGTGGTTCCAAATGCCTACTTCGTTTATCCATCAGCACTACAACAGCCTTGCGTAGCTGGGGAAGATCCTTCAGGAAATGGTTAGTGCAATTCATGCAGAATTCCCTCTCCCTGAGCTGACCTTAGCCAAGTTGAGCACTTTCCCAGTCTTGCCTAAACTGCCAATGCAGACCCCCAGCACTAAAGGAAGCTGGGTTTTGCATTAGTACAATTGTCTCCTGCCCAAGCCGGGGGTAACCTCTGCACCTCAAGTAAGGGCCTCGGCCACCCTGGAAAAAGAAGGCTGTACTGCATGTTCCTCCATGCTCATTCCTGAAGCCATCCACAGCTTCCTCAACAAGGTCCCCTCGCTGGAGCTGCAGACAACCTGCCTGCCTTTGCCCTGCTGCCAGCACACTGCATGGTGCACAGGTTTTTGCCAGTCCTTACTGGTATCATACTGCACTAAAAACTCAAGCCTCATCTGTTATGGGCCACCATTCTCTATGGCCTCTGGTGGCAAAGGATGGCATGAGGAACAATGTTTAACTGAATCAGATATCAGAACTGCTGGCAATAAATCTGCTGTGTTCCAAGAGAAGAGAAGCACCTTCTAAATTCATTTACTGAACAAGACAGTGGACACCACAAGACGGCACAACGGAGTGCTTCATTCAAATGTCCCTTTCTGGCTAAATTAGAGGACTGCTTCAATAGAAGTACTTATTTGCCTAGCAGAGAGCAGCTCCAATGAGTAAGTCCTCCCTGGAAGACAGCTAAGAGTGTTCACATTTTACAACTGACAAAACCAAGGCATGGACATGCCAAGAGATTTGCCTAAAACAAAAGGGCAAAAATCAAGCAGCAAAGCTTGAAAGAGAAGTTAATGGCTCATAGTTCTGGATTAAGAGAGGACACAATGAGCTTGGAGGTTTATCAGCAAATTAAACCAAAATCTCTTCCCTAAACCAAATTTGTTCATTAGCTCCTCCAACAACTACTAATCTCACCTTTAGGCAGGGTCCTAGCCCTGGGAACTGCTTTGTCTGTAAAGGAAGCCTTAGTTGAATCGTGCCTGCTTAACACCCTGAGCACAAAGAAATAGAAACACTTGCTGTAACCCTGTCTGCAATGTGCAAGTGGCCCAGCTACACCAGCAAAGGTGGAATTTCAGAAGATGCTGAGACAGGGGTCAAAGTTGGGCCAGATATTGCCAATGACAGCAACAGGAGCCTTGGTGACCCCAATATCCAGCTCCTGTCACTTGAAGTAGCTTGTGATGTGGTGACCAATGGGACATCCTTGATTAAGAGACTGCAGGCACAGAAGAATTCTGTCATTTCCATTAACCATAGAGCTGCTTGCTGAGGAGCAGCCGTTAGTGCTCACTGGGCTTCCTTGCTCTTACAGCCAGTCAGCCACAGCAGAGGTTTTCAAGGCGCTGAGAGACATGTTCAACACAGCACTTAAATCCAGGCAACCCCCAGCAGAGTGAAAAACCTCCTGTTCCTCTCACCACTGCACTGTTCTCAGTGACAAAAAAATCTGTATAAGCACTAGAATACCAGAAGACCTATCATGCTCTAAGCCATAAAATTAGGAAATAGAGCAGCAGCATATCACCCATGAAAAGTCCCCACCATGGCACTACATCCAGCCTGGGCTGATCCCATTGGAGTAGGGGAGGGGAGCAGGAGGGGTGCAGGCTCAACCATGTATGATCCTTGGCAACTCAGCCATGAGGCAGATAACCTCAAAAGAATCTTGCCTTCTCTGCATCTGCTTTACACATAAACAGGTCATTAGTACATTAGTGTTAATATACCTCTAATTCTGGATTTCCCTCCTACTTCTGTCTCCTCTGTCCATTACACAGACTCAGTGCCACAGCAAGGCAAAGTACCTCCCCCACATCCCAGCATTTTACAGTGTTCTAGCCCTCAATACTTAGATAAATAATAGCTTGAAAACCTTGAGCTGACTTGTAATTTGAATGACCCTGGGCTCCAGCATCTTCTGTGCAACACTTGGTTTTTTACACTGTTGCATTACTTCATCTCCAAAGGTCATAAAGATTTTCTTTAGAAAAACCCTCCCACTACTTAACCCTGGTGTTAGTAGTAAGAAGCATCCATACACCTTCCCTCTTCCCGGGCTTACGGACAGACCGGAAGCATTTTGGTGTGCTGGATATGATGCTGTTTCTGTGCAGAAGCAGACAGAAATAGAACTTGCTATTGCAGTGCTTTTATTCTTATCTTCTTTAATTTCATCCCTTCCAAATGCCAGATTAAACATTTTGCAGTGTTCCTTGGCGCTGACGTAGCGCTCTTTGTAAGTGTGTCACAAACAATCCTAATGCAAAAATTTTAAAGGCCAGGAACAAAACAAAACCACTTCAGGGACAGGTGAAACACAATCGGATCCATAATGCAAGAGTTTTATAGGAAACTCTTATACAACCATTCACATTTGGGCAACAAGGATGATTAGATGGGCTGGAGCGCCTGCCCTACAAGGAGAGGCTGAGGGAGCTGGGCTTGTTCAGCCTGGAGAAGAGAAGGCTGCGGGGGGGCCTCATTGCAGCCTGCCAGTACCTGAAGGGAACATACAAACAGGAGGGGAATCAACTTTTTAAAAGGGCAGATAATGGCAGGACAAGGGGGGAATGGTTTAAAGCTGAAGGAGGGAAGGTTTAGATTGGATATTAGGGGGAAGTTCTTTACAGAGAGAGTGGTGAGGTCCTGGAACAGGCTGCCCAGAGAGGTGGTGGATGCCCCGTCCCTGGAGGTGTTCAAGGCCAGGTTGGATGGGGCCCTGGGCAACCTTGTGTAGATCCAGGCCTGAGGTTGGTGGCCCTGCCTGTGGCAGGGGGGTTGGAGCTTTATGATCCTCGGGGTCCCTTCCAACCCTTGCCATTCTATGATTCTATGATTCTATGATTTGCTTTTAGTTATCAACAATTAAATGAAGATTCAGTTAGTAGAGAGCAATGCGCTTAGATCCACTTTAATATTAAAATAAAATAAATAAGCATGGTAAAACAATTTACCTCAATCCTCTCTGCCATAAACCACAGTCTCTACAACACTGACCTTGGACTGCCCTTAAAGCTTCAGCTCTCAGCCAAGGAAAGACATCAGCTTAATAAACCTGTAGAATTAAGCCAGTTTTGTCCTCTCTGTGACACAGACAAATCAAAACAAAACCAAATGAATGGGTGGAGAGTTCAGGGAAAAAAACCCCTCCAATCCAAGGCAGCCTTTCCCAAAGAAACCGCTGTTACACGTGCATGACAAAACCCTCTTCCCCAGGAGGTCCAAAGAGCATTACTCAAGATCTGTTCCGCACTTCAGGATCCTCACTGCATTCCTCAGGTGCACTCAGATTGCCTTCCCCTCCTTTTGCTTCCCCACAGAACCCTTCTTCCACCTCCAGCCTCTGTAAAATACGAAGTACCCACTGAAACTAACACAGCTGTGACAGCCACTTCCTCCTTTATCACTTGAGGTATGCTGCAAGTCTTCATCTTTTAAAATTTTTGACACATTAAGACCATCAGTCTTTCCAGAAAGGAATGGTGCTTAGTGCTGGAACCAGTCACTTGGTAGTCTAAAATCTTTCAAAGCCACTACTATTATCCAAACCCTCAAACTTGATTTTTTTTAAGACTGTTTTACATTTTATAAGATAATCTCTTTTACAGCTATCTTATTTCTTGTGCATCACACTTTCCCTCAGCTAAATCTTTTCCTTCAGAGCTTTAAAACACCTTGAGAAGTTGGAAGAAGAGAGCAAATTACTCCTCTGCCCCTGCACAGGCTGGAACAGACCTCCTTTTCACTGCCCATTGCCACCCCCCTCCATGTAACTCCTTCCCTATAGCTCCTGTACTTGATTATTTAAGTGATGGGAGCTGAAGGCGGCCGAGGCACCCTCTGCCGACCACCCGCCCACCAGCTTAGCTCACCAGCAGCTAGCATCTCCTGGTGAAACCACACAAGAGCTTCTCCTCCGTCAGGCACTTTACTCTTAGGGCCAAGGCAGCTCGATAACCAAGGTGCAATGTCCCACTACCCCCATCGTGCAGGAGCATGATGCCGGAGGGGCTTTTTTTCTCACAAGATTCTGCACTAGATGATAAATCCCAGCTCGTTCTTCCTCCCCGAGTTCCCACTCTGTATCCAGCACAGGGAGAGCTGCAGGGAGGAAACCCAGAGGGGAGGCAGACTTGGGGCAGTGGCACAGCCGACTGCACCTGGCTTCCCTCTAGATGGAAATTCAGGAATTGCCACATTCCAGGAAATCAACATTGCCTCCAACATCCTGAAAAGAATACTTGCAGTTTCACCCCCCTCCCAACACGCATGTGATGTGCTCTCTCGCCTACCTAAGTAGTACCTGTCGCATGTGCTGGGCAAGACTTGTTGATGGAGGGTCAGTACGCTTTGGGGTGACTTTTTAAAAGTCATGTTATGTCAATTAGATGTTCATTATTAAAAATTAATATGCTCCTGTCCAATATAATACTATTTTAATATATAATGCTATTTTAATACTCTCTGGTTTTGATAGGATTAAGTGTATCATACTAATACTGCTTGTGTTTAACTTGAACAGTATCTTATACAATATATTAACCTGAGAAGATGCATGTAGGAACAAAATATCCTTATTTATCTGGCAAGAACTTTAATTTCTAACAGCCAAGTAGAAAGTAAATATCAAAAAAAGAGTCAGAAACCATGCTAAAAAACCCAGAAATGACAATCCACTGTACACAAAAGCAACAAATAATTCTGCTCTTCAGACTCTGGAGTAGAACTGTTACAGCTGCTACCCAACACTCAGTGAAGAGTCAGCTCCTGGCTACACAGAAGATTCCAACAGTTTGTAAACCATCTCTGAATAAAACAGAAAGAATTCAGTCTGCTTCCCAAAACAAAAAACCTTCTTGCAATTCTAAGTCAAACTGTTTCTCAGGACAAACTGGTGGGTGAATGTTGGTTTTGTAAGCGCTGAGCCACATGCTTGCTGCTGCTTAATCAGTGTTTACTTCAAATCCAGGACACAACTGTCTCAAAGAAGAGAGTTTTTAAAAGGCTACTACTTTAAAAAAAAATAGTTTAAAATCCCTTTTAAAATGTTACTACTTTAAAAAGTTACTACTGCAAACTTGAACAACTGACTCGGCTTGTCAGTGCAAGCTACTCAAGTGTAAAGTTAACTAGATCCTTCTGGGCTTTATCATTTAATCTAGAATAATGATGTACAAGCTTTTCAATTTGCAGATTCTTTCAGTTCTTGCTAAGGAGGTACAGCCTGCCAAAAAGGAACACAAACCTGAGAACAAGCCTTTGCTTTTTTAAGATGGCAGGTCTGCAGGCAGATCTCTGCCCTCCTCCCCAGCGAGCCAAGGCTTCAGTTCCCTTTAGCCAAGCTTTTCCCCCATCCTCCCAGAACTGTGTAAATTCTTCTGCTGACCAAGCAAAGCTGCTCTCACAATGTTTTTGCTGGGTACAGGAGACATGGGGAACTTGTGAAGCAGCACTGGGAAGGCTGAGCAACCCCTGGGATCCAGCTGTACAGTGCCCAAACTTGAGAGCTGTGGGATCAGCTTCCTACAAGCCAGACTGCAATTTCAAGAGGTCACTCTTGCACGCACCCTGAAAATCATCCTGGCTAGAGAGAACACTGATTCAAGAACAGGCATTGACACATGAGTGTTTTGCTTTTAAAAGAATTCCTAAGACAGGAAAAGCTGATACAGGGCCATAAATAAGAAGGCAAGCACCCACCTGGCTTAGCATCAGGGTTTGCACTGTGGCTGCAGCAGCCTAGCCAAGGAGAGACCAGTTCGTCCCATGGCCTAAGCCCAGAGTACCACCAGCACTGACCCACCAGATGGGCTGAACACAGCCAAAGGCAGCCTCTCACCCAGGCAAAGGGGTAAAACCCAGCTCAGCAGCAACGTGGCCCTGCTACCAGCAGAGAGGCACAGAACATGGTGCTCTGAGCGAGCTAACTTCTCCACCCCACAGGCAGGTCTTTCATGCTAGACCAAGTTCTCCACTTCTGAAGTTATCCTGCTTTTATGGGAAGTTAAGGCTTCCTTGAGTAAGACAAATCAGCAGCTATCCTGACTGCAACATGGATGCAATTTACAGCACACCCCTTTTAGGCTCCTGTTTTCCCAAGCACCACTGTATTCTTGTCATCAACACAGCTGACTAGTGATGAAAAAGAGAGAAACATACATAGAGATAAAACTTGAAGAAGTCAGGATGGCTTTAAGTGCAGGGTCCCAGGGCCTCTTCTCTCTCTACTTGTCCAATAGTGAGGCCAAAAACCCACTGGCTCTCCCACCACTGGATGTGTACTGCCTTTAATAAAGCTGTTTTTCCCACTGTGTTTTTCCAATGCTTAACCTTTTTGAACACAAGATGTTTACACACAGCATTTGTCTTTATTATGGTAAGGGAGGCAGTTCCTAAAAAAACACCAAACCAATCCAAAACCCCAAACACCTTCAGCCTACTATGGACCCCCTTAAGCACAACTTTAACCCCAACATGTCATCATCAGAGCTTCAAAACCCACAAGTGACAAAACCCATGCTACAATAATCATGAGCTATTTCATTGTTGCTATTTTTAGTTGTGATTTGTTTGGTTATTATAGTTGGTGAATGGGGGTTTTTTCACCACAAAACCAAAACTGAATAATTTTTCCTGAAGCAGTGGTCAAGGGGGGGAAAGGGTGGAAACATAGGGACACTCTTGCCATCCACTCAGGCTGAGTAAAAACGCTCCAGGTGACATTAATTTGCTCAAGCTAAAAAAAGCAAAGGCTTTTACATACATTACCCAGTGTATTTAAGAGAAAAAAATAAAACTGGCTTTTCACTTCAATCACATTATGATGATCATAAAGTGTATTTTTAATGAGGCCACTCCCACCCTCAAGCTATTACTATACACAGCCATGTGATTAAGGCCTCGTTTAGAAATGCAGGTGACAGAGGCAAGTAGGTATCACAGAGTTGTAGGGGTTGGAAGGGACCTCCAGAGATCATCGGGTCCAACCCCCCTGCCCAAGCAGCTCTCCAGCTCATACTGCACAGACAGGCGTCCAGATGGGTCTTGAATATCTCCAGAGAAGGAGACTCCACCACCCCCCTGGGCAGCCTGTGCCAGGGCTCTGGCACCCTCACTGGGAAAAAGTTCCTCCGCATGTTGGTGCGGAACTTCCTGTGCTCCAACTTGCAGCCATTGCCCCTTGTCCTGTCCCCACAGACCACTGAAAAGGGGCTGGCCAATTCCCCCTGCATCCAATGCTTAAGATAATTGTAAACACCAATTAGGTCTCCCCTTAATCTTCTTTTCTCTAGACTGAACAGCCCCAGTTCTCTCAGCTTTTCCTCATAGGATAGATGTTCCAGGCCCTTAATCATCTCTGTAGCCCTTCTCTGGACTCTCTCCAGGAGATCCCTGTCTTTTTTATCCCAGGGAGCCCAGAACTGGACACAATACTCCAGGTGGGGCCTGATCAGGGCAGAGTAGAAGGGGAGGACCACAGAAAAGATGCCAGATACCAGGGTTTTAAATTAATATTAATATATCTTTATGGCCACTCTTCCCATGACAAAGACCACAGGACTTCATCCAGCAATATCAGCACAGGGCTTTTAACTTCAGCTCCTCGGTGTGAGGCCTTGGAGCAGTTTCAGAAGCTGAGTGTCTGTTGTGGTTGCTAATTAAGTCTGAAGAATTTTGCTTTAAAATATGCAAGGGAGGGTGGGGGTGTGCAGTTTCATTTTTCCTGGAGCCACATGAAAATCCATAAGGGCTTTCAAGGTACATCATTGACCCACTCGTGGCACAAATCAATTAAAACCCTATGAAGTTTCTGAATCCCAGTACGTTAGCTAGGGAAACACAGCCTTCCCCTCTTTCTCAAGGCTCACAATTTATGATCTGACCCTGGTTGTAACGATTGTGACACTATAAACACATGCTGAATGAATCACAGCTGTCTGGAAACACTGGTAGCCAGAAATACTCCCTCCAAAGAGGTCAAAGCCTGCAGACCACAGGTTTCCAGGAGCTTGCACAGGATCAGTGCTGCAGCAGCCTGCAGCCACCACAAACAAACAGGCTTAGCAACCTTGAAAAAGTGAGGTCACCAAATGGAGATGTGATGTAAGACACAACCAAGACAGGGCCAAGACTTGGCTTTCCAAATCTGAGTATGATTGTTAGGCAGGAGAACAGGAAACGGATACTTCCTTGCAATCACACTGGAAAGAGGTTTTAATGCAAAGCCAAAACACTACAGAAGCGACAAATGTGAAGGTAATCCAGAACATGAGGTTTTTCTCTTCACCCAATTTCAAGTCTTTTCACTTTTTTTTCCCCCTTCCTTCTGTCTACATTGCCAGTCCAAGGACTACAACACCCCACACAAACCTTCATGGGTAAGGACAGCAATGTTTATTTATGCTGTCTGAAGTTGCTACTTGTTGGCAACATGGCAGATACTGAAGAACCTCCATGAACTGGGCTGAGGCTGATCAGCCTCTTCAGTCATGGCTTGGGAAGATTTGTTCTATGTAGAACCAGGAAACATTACACTTGAGCAAGTGTATGAATGCTTCTGAAAGGCTGGGCTATATATCACTGCCTACAAATGATGGCTGCTCTGCTCATGCTCAGTAAGCCAATGTGCTTGATACATGCTCCACTTCCTGACATGACCTCATGCCAGCCACCTTTGAACCTGGCTATTGAATTCATGTGTAGCAAGAGTGGATGTGACCATGATCTCCTGATGTCCAGCATCTTCAAGACCCGTCTGGACACCTATCCGTGCAGTATGAGCTGGGGAGCTGCTTTGGCAGGGGGGTTGGACCCAATGATCTCTTGAGGTCCCTTCCAACCCCTACAACTCTGTGTGATTCTGTGATCTTCTTCAGAGCCCTGGTTTCATCCAGGCCTGGCAATCCAGAAGAAATGCACCATACCTTCAACATTTCACCCAGGTTTGGTGCTTTGTTCCCCACCCCAAGTGGAAACAGATGTGACCAGAGAAACCCAAACATATATGGGTTGCAGACACCAAGAACAGAGAGTGTCACAAAAGGGTTAACCTGTGCCAAGTCAAGCTGTCCTGCTTTAAAAAGCTGTGTACACCTGACACTTACTAGGGACTGAACTCTCTCCCAAAGGCAAGTTTACCCTGGGCTAAATTTGTCACTTTTCATATGCCTACATTTCAATCCCAGTGCACACAATTCTTGTTATCAAATGCACAGCCTGCCCTTTTGTCTGCAGCTGCTTCAGCACTATTTGCACCAGGTTTCTGCCTGGAGGTTCACCCCTCTCTGCTCCTGTGCCCACAGCTCCAGAAGCTGGTAATTGGCAGATCTGGGACACTAAATAATTCTTATGGAAAAGCCTGAAACCAACAAACAAGACAAAAGCAGATCTCAGCCAGGAATCTGTGTGCGTGGAAGGAATGAGAAACAACAGAAAACTGTATGAATATGTTCCCATCCAGGTCACTCTCACAGTGCATCACACTTTGATCAGCCAGGCCCACTCTGTTGATGTTACAAACAGCTGTTCAGCAGCAAACATAGATGGCTGCAAAGCCAAAGTTCCTTCCAACCAGACTGTGCTGTTCTATTCCAAATTATTAGTACAAAATACAGCCCCTTGCAATGCATATATTCCTGTGATTTCTATGCCTAACCTGATGCTCCATTGCAAAATTAATTCAAGCATTATTTTCTGTTTCCTTGTAATAACTAAATGCAGAGAAACTACAAATACAAGGCAAACAACAACTTAAAAGAAACAACAAAACCACACTGGTTTCTTTTGCATTTGAGTTGCTAATTCCTAGAGACAAGAGGAACATTTTGGAACTACAGAAGAAAATCAGAGTCTCTGAAAAGGATGAAGGAAAATTTAAGAATCTGGAAGGTCTGTTAAAAAAAAATAAAATATATATATATATATATATATGTTAAAAACATTAAAAAAAACCCATTAGCCCCAGATGGCAGCTGAGCACATCCCCCCCCACCAGGATTGGGAAACACAGGTGGGGTAGGGTGGTGTGCTGGGACAGGGAGAGGGGAACAACACCAGGACAGAGAGCAGAACATACACACCAGTGATAACAGGGGGTAACTTATTGACCCAGTGCTCCACCTGCACCTGCCCTTCCCCACCTGACCCCTTTTATGGCAGGCATGACATCACATGGCAGGGAATACCCAGAAAAGAACCCCCAAAACAAACAAACAAACAAAAAAAAAAGGCTGGAGTTGAACAGTAACATCTGCCTTACCCAGTCAGCAAGTAAAGGATACTGGGCAGGGGGGCAATAGCTACACAAAATCTGGGATATGAAAAAAACCCCAGTCACACAAATACATGGTGCCTTTTTTCTAACCCCACAGTTGCACAGAAATATCTGAAGGTGATCTACCAGCACTAGAAGCAGGATCCTGCTCCTCTTTCTTCCTTGTTTATGTGAACAAACTGGTCTCTTCCAAGATCCAACTGCAACCGCTAGAAGCCCCTGATAAGCAGCAGGACATTCAAACCACTCGATCCAAGATTAAAGATCTCTGAATGAAAAATGAGGAAATGAATTCATACCCTGGAATAACACATAAAACTGCTTGCAGGAGCAGGAAAGCCAGTGAGGGAAATCAATTAGAAGTGCAAAGCCTCTGTGCACGTGCCAATACACTGTGTTTCAACACAGCTGCATGGTACAGCTGACCCAGGTTAACCACAGGGCTGGTATCACATCCCCCATTGCTGCCACTCTGCAGGGCACTCCTGGTGCCACACAGGTTTCTCATCCTGGCAGGGAGCTAACACGTGCACACTAAATCAGTTACCCAGCACCCAGTGATGGAGGCAGGCATACCTATGTCCATGCTGCTGACCCAGCTGGGGGAGCAGTAATCTCTGCCAAAGGGGCAGGTGGCAAACAGAAACTTCCCAAAATTGCTACAGCTGGATCAGACAGAGCTTGTTGGTCATCCTGTACTGGAAGGAAAGCCTTCCCTCAGAGCTGGACAAGTGCCACAGCTGTAATTGCTGCCCATCAACCAGACAAGCTCCCAAAGACAGAAGAGAACCCTAGCCTGGCACATCTTCAGAAAGGACCAGATATAAGGGTACTGGAGGAAAGAGCAGAAGAGAGCAATGTGATTAAGTATCTAAATGAGCCAGGGATGCACCACAGCTGGATGAGTTTGAGTCATTCTGTGAGTCAGGTATATAGAGGGAGCCCTGCCAGCCCTCTGCTCCAGTAACTACCACCTGGCAGTTCACCTCCAAGCATCCCACCAGACACCTCATTTGGATATGCCTCTACTGATAAACCTGGCAAGAGCTGCTCCATGTTCAAAAGACATGGAGGGGGTCCCTGAAGGAGAAACACACTGGAAGGTGGCATGGCAGATCACTAAGGCACGGTAACAAGCCCAGACAAGAGGGGTCATGTATTTATTTAATCACTACACTAGAATAATCAGGGTCATTTGGGCTGATATACCTTAGATAAATAATTTTTAAAGTAAGCAGCATTTCCTACAATGGATGGAAGATGAAAATGTTACATGGATTTGCCCAGAGAAGCTGTGGCTGCCCCCTCCCTGGCAGTATTCAAAGCCAGGTTGGATGGGGCTTTGGGCAGCCTGGTCTAGTGGAGGGTGTCCCTGCCCATGGCAGGGGTTGGAACGAGATTGGCTTTGAGGTCCCTTCCAACCCAAACCAGTCTGTGATTCTATGATTCAACGTTTCAGAGGCACCAGACAGAAATCCAGATCTCCTGACACTGTGCTAGCAACTCAACATCCATTCTTTAACAGCTAGCAGCCTCTCATCCTCCTTTATCAGGGACCTGTTCAGCATATTTGTAGCCTGAGCTCTGGAATTTCAGTTCAAGAGTTAACTTGCACATAGAAATGAATACTTGTCCTGCCTTGGGAAAAAGGAAGCAAGTCAGACATGTTGTATAACTACTCACTGGCGCAGTCAACGAGCTTGATCAGTAATTGGAAGACTTATACCACTTCTTCAAATAAGTGCAAAAATACACAGTGAAAAAGCCCATTAACAGGATAGATGAGGAGACAGACATTCAACTCATCTCACTGTCAGGGCTTCTACCCAGTTCAGAATAATTTAGCACATGATCCAAAGAAAATGTCCTCCCACGTGTACTGATGCTAATTCACAGAATTAAAAGGCAAACTCAGGAAGACTGAAGCAAAGAAATAAGTTCACTGTAAAATCAGCTCCCAGTCTGGCAAAGTCAACCCGACAGCATGCTTTGTTCCTATGCCCTAACATCCACAACATGTGTCCTTTTGGCCAAGCTGGCTGTAATTCAGGCACTCTTGTCATACCCAGCTATTCTAGTGGTTTCCAAAGTGCCCTTTCAGCTTCTATTTAGGTACCACATCAGCCAAGGTAAGGGCATTCATACTTAAGGCAGTTTTCTAAAAGGTTCACGCTGCTGTTTTGGTTATTTTAAAGAAACTGTGATCAGGGGGGAGGAAATGTTTTGACTTTGTTGACATGAATTCTGTTTTGCCTGCAAATTAAAAAGGAGAGGTCACCTCCACAGCGTCAAGGAAGAAGACACTGCATCTATTGAGAGTAAAAGAGGAAAACCCCTTTATCTATACAAAGAGAATTAGAGAAGCTATTCACCTGGTGAAATAGAGAGGGAAAACCAAGGAAAAATAAGACTTTATAGTCCTCTTACTTCTGAAGTAATCATCAATTAAATATAGGAAAATAAAGAGATTTTTTTTTTAGCTTGGGGGTTTGGTGATGCAGCCCCAAACAGTGGTTGAGCACCACGCACCCCTCACTCCTGGAGGAGAAACAGAGCCCCTGTGGGTTGGGATAAGGACAGTTACTGACAAAAGCACCAAGGAAAAGGAACAATAACAGCTCATGGCAAGTTTCACTTCCACCCAGTAATAACACAGGGTACCTAAGGATAACACAGAGCACTGTGCAACCAAGGACTGACCTGATGACCCAGCCCCACTCCAACCGCCCTGGAGGCACCCAGGAGCACCCCTCCCCAACCAGCCCCTGACACCACCTGAGTGATATCAGGTGGTGTGGAAACAGCCCAGGCTGACTCAGCTCACTTGGGCTGCCTGCTTTGGGGGGTTGACTCTGACCTGACCAGAACCAGGACAGAAGGCTTTTTTCCACCCCCCATAGACATATATGTATATATATATATAGGGGAGGGAAAAAATACAGAGATAGGGTTAAATGGGCATTTTTCCACAGGACTCCTTTGGTACTAAAGCAACTGAAAACATTATCAAGACTTTCTTATAATATTCTTCTCAACACTGCAGGTAACAGGCCATTTGTTATGTACACTTAGCAACCCCTTGCAGATTACTAAAATAAAATTGTAGCAAGCGTTCTTTCAGTGGAAGATAACACACTTGGCTGCATAAAACCTGAAATGTTTAAAATGTAATAATTTTAAATGTAATAGAGTATCTTATGTTAGAACACCACTGTAGCTGTTTTCATGTTTGCTTTCATAGAATCATAGAATGGTCTGGGTTGGAAGGGACCCCAAGGATCACAGAGTTTGGAGCAACATGAAAACATAAAGCATCTGTCCCAGAACTGTACACAGTAGTAAGGTTTTGGTTTAGAAAAGAATTTTCCCTTTCAAGGTCTCAAATAAACCAATGCACAAAAAAAACCCCACCTCCAAAACAACAAAATCCACCACAAACTGACTCTCTTCTTCAGAAAAATGTTCTACTTAACCCATCCATTTTAATACCTGACACATTCACAAAGCACCATTTGTGATTTTAATAAAAACAGCAAAGGTGGACACGGTGTCACTGTTCGGAGCCTGCACATTTGGGTTGCGCTCCAACCTTTGCCAAGGCACCCCTCTGAGCTCCCAAGCTTATCGCTACTCACGTTTGGCCTCCTACAGCTCCTCAGTCCCTTTCTCGAGACCCCAAACCCAAGTCTTCTCCCACCTGGAAGGCTGTGGCCATAATAAATCAAGTGGCTAATCAGTCTTCTCCAACCAATATTGAATCTTACCAGTAGGACTGTAGGAATACGGGTTGGAAGCAATAAATACGTACTGCAAACCCCACTTACCTAACTGACTGCCAAACTCCTGAGCCAGAAACCCAGGAGGAAGCCCTACCTCCTTCACATTCTCCCAAGAGCTTTCCCATAACAGGGCATGAGCTCTGTCAGAAAGGATTTTTTTAACTGTTCATAACCCTCTGGCTCACTCATCTACACACCACTGCCAGAAAAAAAAACATGTTTTGCAACCTGGCTGGAGCTCAGAGCAGATTTTTAAAAGCTTAGAAATTGTCTCTTAACTACCCTTGAGACGCCTCCAGAAGTTATCTTGTTTCAGGCTATTGTTTTGCTATCTGCTTTTCCAACAGCCTTTTGTTATCACAGCACATTAACGGGGTAACACCTCAATAGGTAACCCAATGGCACAATACGAGGTAAGCCAACCTCCCAGCCGAATGAATAGGGCTTTTTCTTAATTGTAGAGCAGCTGTACATCAACTCATGCATTAAAAGACCCAACTCTGCAACCATGAAGAGAGCAAGCCCTGTGTAAATACACCAGAAATACACAAACAGGCTGCTCGCTCTGACCCCAACGAGCTGTAGATAGATAATGCAAATGGTTAATATACCTGATGAAGAGCAAAGATGGAAAAGTGCAAGGTTTTCATGGCTGGTTAACGAGGTAAGCCATACATCCAGGCAATAGCCTCTACATCAAATACAGTAAGATTGCCTTACCAGTTTATTTAGCAATCCAGACGTTTTTCTGAAGAGATATAAATAACAATATACTAACTATATTATCTAGGATGCTAAGCGTATACAAAACAAACCAGACAGATTATTATGTTACTATTCATCACTGTAAAGGAGTTAGAAATTCAGCAGTGAACATCCACCCAGGTAAATGAAATAGTTAAGGAAGAACTTCAGGAATTAATCCTACTCTGCTCTCTAGGCAACTGTCAGGCTGCAATGATGAGCAATTTATCTTCCATCTACAACAGTGCCAGCAGACAAGCAGAGTCACTGGGGAAGTCAGCTGCAGTCCACACCCGTCACAATATCAAATCCGTGCTTCTGAGGAAGGAGATAACCAGGGAACTTAGTCATTTGCCCAAGCTGCCCCTGGAACAGTGAAATACCTGCACTCCAAAGGCCAGGTAACTTCCATCCTTTTGCTTGTTTCATGCCTGCTGCCCTGAGTAAAGAAGAGATACACTCCCTGAAGGAGAAGTTATGAAGACACGCCAGCTATCAGCTACGCTCTTCCACCCCTGCCTTGGAATCGACTGCGTGAATCCCCACTCCTTTGCATCTAGATGTTTCCAAAGCCAGAGAAGCCCCACACAGGGCAGCTCGGGAAGCTGAAGTGTCCTACTCACCTCTGGTCTTGAGGGTAGCACAGAAAGGCAGTTGCACATGTGCAGCCAGAATACCTACCCCTGAGCATAACTCACTCAACACAGGAAGAAACAAGTTCAGACGCGCCGGCAGGCAAGGCAGCTCGCATCAATGGCTGCCTCTGCCAACACGCACCGACAGAAGTGTTTCACCTGGAAAAGCAGGTGAGAATCACACTTCCCTCCCACATCCACAGCTGCAACACTGGAGTAAGCACAGCCATCCCCTTCCTTACAGCCAGGGAAAGAGGCCTTTTCATTCTAAAAAAATTCTGTAACCAGGAGGCTGAGATGTTCTCAGGTTAGCTGGCAGCGAATGCACAGAATCGTTGGGGTCAGAATAGACCTCTGGAGATAATCTAGCCCAACATCTCCTCCACCCTCAGAGCAGGGTCACCTAGAGCAGGCTGCACAGGACAGCATGCAGACAGGTTTTGAATGTCTCCAGAGAAGGAGACTCCACAACCTCTCTGGGCAGCCCGTTCCAGTGCTCTGTCACCCTCACAGTAAAGAAGTTCCTCCTCGTGTTTAAGTGGAACTTCCTACATTCAAGTTTATGCCGATTGCCTCTTGCCTCTTCCATTTTACCTTAAATGCAAGAAGTCAGGCAGCACATGGATGTTACACGATGGCACAGATCCTGAGCTAGCAGTATGCTGGAGACACTGGGCCCCTACTCATCCCACAAGACAAGAGAGCACTGTGTGAAGGCAATAGTGTACTGCATGTTTTGCAAATCCTGGTACGTGCGTAATGGGAGAGCGTACTGAAGCAGGCCAGGCCTTATCAGCTCATTGCACTATCCCATGACTCATTAAATCATAACCAGCAACAGTCATAACTATCTGTAATCAGTATGGATCAGTGGAAGCTCACAGTTCTTTGTCACTAATGACTTCAGAAGATGTCAAAGACACCAGCAAAATAAACCTTATGAACCACTTGGTTATCTTTTAGGAGTAAATCCAGAACAGCAAAGCAGAGTTCATCCCCACAAATAACTCACGATGCCTGAACTCCAGACGTCACCCACAGAATCAGTGTATCCAATTTACCTTCAGAAGCACCACTGATGTGCTTTTCAGCCATGACTCAGTGCCCAAAATATAAATTGTTTTGTACCCTTAGGACCAACAAAACACTCCTAGTTGGTGGCCATGAGCCACGTGTATTTGATGCCATGTCTGAAACAAGGCATCTGCTAAAACTGAAAACTTCAGGAATGGGCTTGTTTCAAAGTTGTTTGCCTTGGGTTATACACTCATTAACTTCCTAACTTTCAACAGCAACAATTACATTTGCTAAGCAACGATATTAAATAAGGTGCCTCAAAGTGCTAAAAACTGTTGTCATCAGAACGTTTCGACTCTCTGCTTTTTGTCACTGTGCATTACTGAAAGCAAAACTTACCACACAAACCTGACTGTCATAAAACCTCACTCCTCATAGGGCAGTAATAAAATCTCCTTCCTACAGAGAGAGCATCAGTAATATTCCAGGCAGCACTGGATCCTCCATCTGAATCTCTCCATCTGGATGAGGTTCCAATGGCCTTATATCAAATACACATTTCAATTTTTCATGCATTTATTTTCCCCAAACTGCCATGATTTCTTTCTCCATTCTACAGGAAAACATTTAAAGAGCAATGAAGCTTTGCAATATCAAACAGGGTCAGGACATCACTGAAATCAAACAAACAATAGCCCCCCCACCCTCCCCCCAAAAAACCACCACCCAACCCAAAGAAGTCATTTGCTGCTGGACATAGTTTGTGCCTTTGTTTAGACTCTTTATCCAACATTAGAAGTACTGCTGCTCATTATTATTGCTTCTTAGGGGAATAAAATTTAAAAAAAGAGGATGCTTTATTTAATAAAGACATGTTACACTGAAAATTCACTAATGCTTGTGGGTGTTTCCACACACAGTAATTCCCAGTCGATTCCTATAGTCTTTTGTCTCTCTGCAAATTTAACTTGTCACAAAGGTGGAACCATTACCAAATAGGCATTGACTGCTACGACCTCACCTGTGATTTTACACACAGTCCTTTTTGCTTCTAAGCCAGAGTCCAACAAGGCTCTTCCCCCCTCTGGGAAACCCCTTTTGACAAGGGAAATGTCACACCCATGCAGCGCAGGGCCCTTAACTGACTCCTGGGTTTATAGGTACCTTTAGGGATAGCAGCGATTCCCTTTCTGGCTCTTCTCTGAAGAGGCACCTTCAGTTACTGATACAACACACAGGTGGAGGAGCAGAATCCCCTTCCCTGTGGCCCTAAGCAGCAAGCAGGATGAGGAAAAGAAAGTTGGTGGAAAACAGAGAAGTAACTGCACTGCATACAAAGAGTGAAAAGAGGGAAGAGCACAAATTCTCCTGAGCAGCATTAAAAAAGAGCCACCTACCAAACAAAATGCAAACATCAATTGGAGTTTGCTCTGTAACTCACGGAGCATGGCTGTGGACTAAAACCATCTTCCAAAGAAAGATGTGTCACCAGCTGTTTTACAGCACTCAGGCTCTGCTCATACAGCGACTCTACCTGTGTGTGGCCAAGTACCACCAGGATTCCCATTTCTAGACTTAGATGCTGCTGCTGCTGCCCAATTCTTATCTTCAGTCAACAAGCCCCACTGGCTGTCCTCCAGCAACACTCTGGCTCACCAAGGTATATTTTTGTGTGCTTGTTTTTTAATTGTGGACATATTTCATTTAAGAGGCAAAACATTCAGTTCTAGCAGTGTCAAAAGAATTTGCACATGTGGAAAAGTAACAGCTGCCGGTAGGAACCTGAACAAACCAGCCTGTAACACACTGCAAAACAATTAAACAATTCCCTCTCTCATGCTGAACAAGCAGGGCAGGCATAACTGACTCTAAAAACAACTGATTATTTTTGTGAATGATCCACCTGCAGCAGCTTAACCAGATTCAGAAAGTGTTTAGCCAGACACCTGGTCAGCTTTCTGCAATTCCATTCACGGAGACAATTACTTGTGAACATGGATGCACAGAACAACAGACTGATTTGGGTTAGAAGTGACCTCAAAGAACATATAGTTTCAACCATGGGCAGGGACACTCTCCTCTACACCAGGTTGCCCAAAGCCCCATCCAACCTGGCCTTGAACACTGCCAGGGATAGGGCAGGCACAGCTTCTCTGGGCAGCCTGTGCCAGGGTCTCACCACCCTCACAGGGAAGAATTTCATCCTCGTACCTAATATAAATCTGTCCTCCTTCATCTTCAGACCATTACTGTGATGCCTCAAAAAGCAAGAATCAAAACTCAATAGCCTTGGTGACTATTAAGCTGGTATCCTTGCAACGACCATTGGCCCTTGCAAAAAGTCCCTCTCCGTATTTCCTGTAGGCCCCCCTATGGAAGGCAGCAATAAATTCTCCCTGGAGCTTTCTCTAGGTTGAACACCTGCAACCCTCTCAACCTGTCTTCATAGGAGAGGTGCTCCAGCCCTCTGAGCACATTTGTGGCCTCCGCTAGACACATTCCAACAGGTCCATCTCTTTCTTATGCTGGGGACCCCAGAGCTGCACACAGTACCTTAGGTGGGGGTCTCACGAGAGCAGAGCAGAGGGGCAGAATCACTTCCCTGGACCTGCTGGTCACACTGGTTTTGATGCAGCCTAGGATATAATTGGCTTTCTGAACTGCAAGCACATATTTTTGGCTCGTGTCATGCTTTATATCAATCAACACCCCCAAGTCCTTCTCAGGGCTGTTTTCAGTCCATTCTCCACCCAGTCTGCGATTGTGCTTGAGGTTGCCTGGATCCAAGTTTAGGACCTTGCATTTGGCCTCATCGAAGTTCACGAGATTCACACAGGCCCAACTCTCAAGCCTGTCAAGGTCCCTCTGGATCATACCCTGTCCCTCCAGCATGTCAACCACACTACACTGCTTGGTGTCATCGGCAAACTTGCTGATGCTGTACTTGATCCCACTGTTCATGTCTCCAACACAGCTGCTAAACAGCACCAGTCCCAGTACTGACCCCTGAGGCACACTACTCAGCATTGGCCACCACTTGGACACTGAGCTGCTGACCTCAACTCTTGGAGTGCAGCCATCCAGATAATTCCTTATCAACCAAGCAGCCCATCATCAGATCCATATGTGCACAATCAGGCACACATAGGAATTTGTGAACAGTGTCCCTCCCGAGAAAGGCACAGGACCTCCTTAATGTGTCTCCTCTGCACAAGCCACAGCATGCTTGATAATCCCCCTCCCTGGCTCCCATCAGTAACTTCAATGGAACCTGTTTTGCTTACCAAGAAGCCAGTTCAAGCATGTATCATACTATGGTACATAAGCTTCCTAAACTGCTGGGGAGGGGTAGAGAATGAGTGTCCAAAGGTCTCGTGTAACACAAACAGCCTGTTCTGTCTCACAGCACTTGGAGAACAAAGCAACAACTCACTTCAAGTATACTCCAAATGCAGCTCTCCAACATATACATCTTTTTTTGTCCTTTTGATTTGGATTACAATGTACTTTCATATGTCTTCTGAATACAGTACCTTGAATTATAACAAGCAGGATCAAAAAGATACCCTGTAAGATGCCCTTTATTCCACTTTGCAGGTATGAAACAGCAAAACATAAGAATCTTTGTATTTTCATAACCAGCTAAAAACAAGGACTGAGCTTACACTGCAGAACAAAGAAAGTCATCTCTCATACAAAGCATCACTGTTCATCAGTTATGATCTATTCTCACTTCCTAGTCTGGGAGTTTGTCATAGAAAGAGAAAAAAAACCCAACACACCGTGGATTTTGTCACTCAAAGCAAGAAAACCTCTGACAACTACATGTGCCCCAGCAGAGCTCTTGCTTTCTACAAAAAAAGGTAAAACTCTGGAAGCTAAATAAAGCCCTACTAGATGCTTTCATGAGATACACATCTTTTTCCTCAAAACATCACCTCTCTCAGCAGGAAAGGCTACCCAAGCCACCGAGTGCTCCTTACTGTACTAGATGTGCAGGGCCTGTCAGGCCCTGCTAACGCTGGATGGAAGCATATGCAAGCTGAACGCTTCCCACACAGGCCTGCAACCCAGCAGATTTACCTGGAAGCTGCTGCCCTGTGCCAGCACCACCAAAGACATTTTTTAAAGCAAGTACAACAATGGTAGTTTGGGTAATGCCATCAACAAAAAGCAGGGCCTATGGTAAATATGCTAGGGAGTACATCACAAGTAGGGCAGCGTGGTACAGAACCTCTTAGCTGTTCTCACTCTGAAGCTGTAGTTTGGCTGTACCATCACAAAAAACAGCACCTGGTACAAATGTTAACAGTCCTAAATACCTTGTAACAAAGCCAGCCCTCCCTCACAGGGGATCTTAGCCAACCTCAGTGTAATGTCATCCACAAGTAACAGTATTCAAAAAGAGCTGAAATCCAGCACCATTCACCTAACCTGAATTCTGCCAGAACAACCCAGGCAGGTATTTTCTCCTGCAGATCACACTTGCTGAGGCACTACGCTGGCAGGTTGGGAAGGGCTAGCAGTGCACAGCCATGGGAGAAAGAGAGGGAAGGCTGAGCTATAGAACTTCTTGGCTGGGGTTTGCAGAGAGAACTTCATCCTGGACTATGGTCTCCAGCAGAACATGGGTGGCGTCTGCTCTGGCACACTTCAGACTGGACACACAAGTATGCAGGCTTCTGTTTCCACAAAAAATTTTAAAAATCCTACAGCAGGAACATACCATGAATAGACACAGTATTTCATTCTGCAATACTTGTGCAGACGTGTTTTTAATGAAGGTATCCATCATCCTAAAAAAAAATATGTGGAAATATCAACATCTGAGAGCAAAGTGAGGTGAAAGAAGGACCCAATACGCACAACTATAATAAAGAAATATTAATTCTACAGCTGGCCTGTAAGTCACAGGGAAAGAAAATACAAATCATATTTTGCTTTTTTATGCATGCAGTAAAAGCACCTGAATAATTACAGTTAAGATAAGCAAGTTTTCCCAATAAATCTAAGGCAAAAAATGTGACACCTGAGGCACGGAACATCATGGCCTCTCTTCTAGATCCTCTTTCTGCACTTTCTCCTTTCCATTTAGCATCATCTCTATACTTTGCATAGCTAGAAAAAAACCCAACACCCAACACACAAACCTGCTGTCCCTCATCTTTAAGAATACTTTCATATAAATAAATTATATCAAGCTCTTTAGTGTATCAGGCACATAGAAATAAAACACACCCAAAATCAATCCTAATTTTTTTTAATGTGTATTTTAAGCTTGTCTAGATCAGAACACACCACTGACTGGTGTGGCATCTCTGCAGCGTATCCTTTAAATGACAAGATTGTCTTATGTGACACAAGGGTGCACAGATTTGCCACTTGTGATACCCACTGGGGTGAAGGGCAATGGGCTTTCTGTTGCACAGACACCATTCCTTTAAGTGTGACGTGCTTGGTCACATACCAGCCTCTTCAGGTGCCGTGAGCCTGAAAAGCTGGAAAGACCTCAGATCCCCATCCTCACTTTTTCCAACTGCTCTAAATTTAGTGTCTCAGTGAAGCTGCAATTCCCTCCTTCCCCAAGATAAAGGCAGCACTGAAAAGGAACACACAAAAATCAACCAATCTGGCCCATGAAACATGAGCTACATTCACAAGACAAAAATAGAAAGCTTTCATCTTTCATTATCAGACACTCTACCGCACAGCACAGGAAGCTAAAGCTTGAGGCAACAGTAGGTTTCAAATACTCCTCAAAATGTGAGCAAGGTTTTCCTTTTCTGCTCTGTAAAAGGCTAAAAGAAGTTGGCTTGGCAACAAAAAAACATTAGAGTCAAATAAGCCTCTCCAACAGCAATCCAAACAGAGGGGTCTAGGGGCAGGCAGTTGTTTATGCAATAGCATCATCCCCACTGCATAAATTCTCCTGTTCAGAATGACAGCCCTTGCCTCCTCACTTCTGCTGATTGGAAAACTCTACGTTTTAAAATCTTAAATTCTAAAATTGTGACTTTTTAAGATTCAGTCCCAGCCCACCAGAGGAATTCAGAAGGAAGAAGGCAGAGGAAAACACCATTGCTAGACAGTTGATGCTTCATGAGCTTCATTAATTGTACTTGCTCAAAGCCTTCCAGCCTCCCTCTGTAAATAGCAGCCTGAAGTTAATGGAGTTTGTATCTAGGGTTTGAGGGAGGCAGAGGGAAAGGAAAGAGGGACAGAAAGAAAGGAGAAACACGTTTCACTGTTCCCCTGTCAGGGTGTGCCAAGTTCTTCTAGAAATCCCCTCAGGCTCCATTTTACAGTCTCAACAACAGATTAATGTGGCCATTTGCTGAGCTTCAATTGGTTTTTAAAAGTATTCTTAAGAGAAGTTGACAGTGAAAGAACCACCACACAAAGTCAGAACCCTTCCTCAAATATACTACTTTCTGAGGTGGCTTTATCTTCTTAGCTGGTCTTGCATACTCTGGAGTTCCCCAGAGAAACCAGAGAGAACAGGGGTTCACTCACCTCACTAGCTGGGGAAATGCTGCTTGTGAATCTGAATGGACTTTAACACACTGTGACCCTGGGAACCCCACAAACCATTTAAACTTATCAAAGAGTCAGTCATTCACATCTAACCCGTCCTGGCTCTACTACATGTATTCAGAGACCACCTTTTGGGGGTCATTAGTCTGTTGGGAAATACCACACTTCATTACCCAGCCACATGTTTCTGCCTTTTTTTTTTTTTTTGTCCTTGCAAAATCCTGAAAGGTGGCAGAGAAATTGCTTCTCCTTTTTTTTCTTGACAGAGTTCAGCACAACAGCAGCACAAGCACAGCCCTTGTCCTGGGCAAAAGGACAAAGTGCCCAGAAGGGTTGCCTGTCAGATAGTGCATGACTGAACGATGACATTGAGCACTGGGAAGAGGAATTACTGCCACTCCCAGCCAGGATGAGAAGGCACATGGAGCAGTGTAGAGGAAAAGCAGGAAAAAATACTCCATTGAGGGGGAAAAAAAAGAAACACAGTTTTAGACTTTTCCATTGACTATCCTTACTTTTAAACAGGGAAATGAAATTTTCACTTAGGCATCCACAACACTTGTGCAAAGCATCCGACATCAACATGTCCTACAGGCATCTTTCAGTCTCCAAATGGAATTAAATTTCTTATTTTACAGCCTGAGAAATCCAACGTGCCTGTAAGGCAGAGAACATGAAAACAGCAGCAAAACTCAAAGAGCTTAATCCAGTTGAAACTAGAAAAACCTCAAAAATTGCCATCTCTGGATTCTTAAAGAACTGGCAAACAGAACTGCAGGGCTAGGTGTAAGGACCTTAATAAAACTATTAAGTATAGGGTGGTATATGATCTGAAAATGCTCAGCAAAGGCAGGAACTTGGCAGTAACTCTGCCAAACAGGCAGAGGAAGTGGCAAACAAAAACAAGTCATCCAGGCAACTACTGCTCATAAAAATCACCTCAGCAGAAGCATATGGCATTGGAACACATTGTAAAGGAAGGCATAATTACAGAAAGAGGCTAAAGGAAAACAGAGTAAAACACAACATCAGTTTGCCAGCACCAAAAAGAAAAAACACATCAGACCAACGTGACATTCCTTTTTCAACATAGCAGCTCATTTTCTAGATGAAGGAAATATGCTGGCTCTAACACTGCTGAGCACCCTACGGCATGCACTGGTGTTGCTTAGGATCCTGGAGGTAGGAATTAAGGACCTCAAGGTGGGTAGGAAGCTTGCTATGAGGTACAAAACAAGCATTATAGGAAGACCAGACTACTACACAAGTCAACATTTCCTCTAGGACACTGAGGCAAAATTCCTCAGTATTAAGTCTAAAGGCCTCACCTATAAATCATGGGGAGAGACAACTACTCATGTGACAGGACACCAGAATGAGCTCTGTGTATCTGCACTCTGAGGGCACTGTAAGTGTCCCTCTTGTTGATTCAGTAAGTGAAAAAGACAAGAATTGCTAACACAATGATTTTACCTGCCACAAGAACCAAGTGTGGCTAAACTCGTGACGTCTCTGTCAAATTGGAAGGTTCCTCACCACCAGGAAAGCAAGACTTCAGGTGGGTGCAACACAGACAAGACCCCTAAAGACACAGCTTGCTTAATAAATGACTATTATATGATGTGGGGTGCTGCAACAGAAGGATCTGGACTCAGTGAACCAGTCCTCTCTTCAAAGGGTGGGGGTTTTCTATTGTTTTAGCAATGATATCATTAGGCCTGGATTTTCTTGCAAGTCAAACCACAGCCTCATAGACCTAAATTCTCCCTAGGTAGCCGAAGTTATTACTCCCTACAGACTGTCCTTTCCTATTACTATCTGGCTGTCTTCTGTACAAGTAGCCAGAGGGAGATGGGTAGAAATTAGGCTGTTAAATTCTTGTGCAATCCTCCTAGCCACCTGGGACTCTCCAGGTCTGTAGGTGCAGTGAGGCCCAGCTGGATGCAGGTAGGTCCAAGCAGTGCACTCAGTTCTGCACTGAGTTCTACAGAATTCATGTCAGATAGATATAAAAAGCACACTTGTATATCCCAATTCAGTTCTACAGGAGTTTTCCCACTAACACCTCTCATTGGGAAGATGGAGAAAGGTAGATGTAATGATGGGAAAAAAGATTTAATATGAGCCACGAAAAAATGGCTAGCAAAAAAACCACCCACCCACAAGCAACGGATCCAGAACAGCATGGTATGTAAGGGACACATAATTAGCTGCCAAGTTAAGATGTGAGCAGTAACAGAAGATAATCAACAGCAACAAAAAACCCCACAACAGTTGCTCAACTTAGAAAAAAAAGAATCAAAATATCCTTAAAATGAGTCAGTAAATATTACATTATTGCTTCCAGTAAGTTGTAGTAACATGAACAGTAACATTCCCAAGTTGGAAGTTATTGTTTATATAAATATTAAGCCCAGAATTCTACACGGACCTAAAGTATACTTTTAAAGAAATAAATAGGTTTTATTTATTTGTTCATTACTAATATTTTAAAACAAAACCCCACTACACTTCTAGATTCCTCTGCTGCAGGAAAAGCTAAGAAACTGTAACATAATGAAATGAACACCTACAAGTCCAAAATAGCTCATGTTCAGTAGCAAAGGAAGTTAAAAATGCAAGATGGTGAAGAAGGGGGGAAATCATGCTCATCTAGCAAATGCAAGTATAGTTGTATTTCTTATTAGTCCATCTCTAATCACACTATACTGTGCATTCTCAGGTAGCACACAACTGCCAGATAAAAGTGCTTCTGTGTACATAGACATACTACAAAATTAGCTATAAAGCTTGGTGTATATATAGCATTTCCCTCCATCCTGCTGCAGTAATGGTATTCTAGACTTTAAACCACTTTGGGCTGCATGTGGGATCTCACAGACAGCTCTCTGCTTTCCATGGTTTAGAATTAGCAGCACTCCCCAAAAAAAGAGAGGAGAAACAAAACTTGCATGCCATTCCCCACACTACAATCCACTCCACTCTGTCACAAGGCTTACAGCTTTCTGCATTGCTTTATGTACCTCCATGCCCTTTGTCTACTGAATGATTAGAGAACAAGTTACAAAGGGGCTGTATTGTTTAACAGGTAAGGACCCTGATGGAGACATAGGAGACCTGAAGACCTTAGACTGTTCAGGACTTTACCAGTAAATCCAAGCAAGTCCTCTTCCTTCAGAGTATCTATCTTCTTTTCATAATCTTTCTTCCCCTTTCATGTTTGGAAATGGATAACACCTTGGGCAATGCAAACTTATGTCTAGATAGCATGAACTATAGCATATAGAAAAGCCTGAGCTAGCCCAGGAACCTGCCCAGCCACAGTATTCTGAAGCCACTATTTGCTGCTATCAGCTCCTCCTTTCTGTGCTGTACAGCTTCTAGTATCCAAGACAGTATGGTCTGGTCTTGTCCCAGAATCCCTATCCATTACATTGAATACTCTGCATAATTGCTTTTGGATTTCTAGACCCTGTTATAAATAACAGAAGAACAGGTTGTACTGAAAAATCGTGGGGTTTTCCAGACCAGATCTCAGTCAAACATCCTGCCTACTCTTACCTACCCAGGAAACTCCCAGTGTATGTGCTCTGCTCTGATCCTACTCAGCAATTCTGACCGCTGCCTCAGTTTATTGCTCCTTCTCACCTGCTTTCAAGGACCCACAGCAGCCACAGGTCCTCCTCAAGATCAAAACACAGCACAGTGCAATCACATGGGGCAGTCTCCATTAAACCACCAGACAATTCCCATAGACACAGCTCCCTCAACGTGCCATCATCAACACATGGCAAAGATACAAGGCAATACATAATGAGAGGAAAAGCTTTTATTGGTATGGAAGAAAGTTTAAAAGGCATTTGTCCTGGTTTCAGCAGGGGTAGAGTCAATTTTCTTTCTAGTAGCTGGTGAAATGCTGTGTTTAGGATTTAAGATGAGAATCATGTTGGCAACACCCTGAGGTTTTAGTTGTGGCCAAGCAGTCAAGGACTTTTCCAGCCTCTCGTGCTGCCCTGTTAATGAGAAGGCAGGGGGCACCCACGAAGCTGGGAGGGGACACAGCCAGGGCAGCTGACCCAGACTGGCCAGAGGGATATTCCATCCCATAGAACGTCATGTTCCATTTATAGCTGGGGGTGGGCTGTGTGGCAGCTGGGGGTCACACACAGCATTGACTTCAGGGTGATGGCTGAACACCTGCCTGCAGATGGGAAGTGGTGAATTAATTCCATGTCTTGCTTTGCTTGCACCTGTGGGCTGATAGGCTGGGCAGCTTGGGGGTCTTGCGCAGCAGCTGCGGGTCTCATGCAGCATCAACTTCAGGTGGAGAGAAACTGTGCTTCTTCACTTGCTTTGTGTATATACTAATTGCATACATTACATCTTCATCTTCCTTTTGTGTGTGTGTGTCCTATTAAACTGTTTTTATCTCAACCTGCAAGCTCTCATACTTCTACTCTTCCAATTCTCTCCCCCATCCTGCCGGCGGGGGAGTGAGTGAGCGACTGCGAGGGGCTTAATTGCTGGCCCAAGGCTAAACATGACAGCATTTTAGATGTGTATTGTATTTCTTTACATTTTCTTGTCCTTATTCAGCTTTAAATTTTAAAATGCAGTCTGAACACTTATCTGTTTGTCTTGAAATCCTTATTCAGGGGACACAACTCATAGCCCAACATGAGAATATACCGTTATCAATGAAATCTGATTCAGAAGCAGAAACACTCATCTCATCTCCATATTACTTAATATTCCATGGTTTTGACTGATATCTTATTCAGCTGAAATATCACAATATTTTGGAAAAATGCTGATTCTGCTGAAAGACCAAAGCACCTCCCATATTCATAATGGGTCCATTTCACAAATGGCATCATATTCCTGAACATTTTTATCCTGAAGAACATTCATGTCCCAATCAGATCAGAGATGCATTGTGCTAAAACTGAGAAAAGTATATTTAGATATCATCTATCCTCAGTGATCTTGCAAGAAGACATGCAGCATATGGCAGATGGAAAAAAAAAATATTTTAAAAGTTAAAAAAGGGGGGAGGGGGCAGGAGAGGGAAAGAGACTGACTGTTAAAAATACTACAAGTGAATACTTTACTGAAAAAGGAAAGAAAAAACCACACAAACCCACTTTGTCATGAGCTCAGCATTTCATGGAAACATGTAGAGGCACATAAGAATTTTAAACTAAAATGACATTGGCATTTCTATGTCAATTGCTTTTCCCCCTGTCTCTCTATTCACAAGAGTAGAGGTGTGCCTCAGTTTGATTTAGGACCTTAAGCTATTCATTAAAAAAAATGTTTCACACCTTTACTGAAGGGATCTGATCAATGCTGATAAATATCTGAAGTGTGGGACACAGGGGGAATTGGCCTGCCCCTTTTCAGTGGTCAGTGGGGACAGGACAAGAGGCAATGGCTGCAAGTTGGAGCACAGGAAGTTCCGCACCAACATGCGGAGGAACTTTTTCCCAGTGAGGGTGCCAGAGCCCTGGCACAGGCTGCCCAGGGGGGTGGTGGAGTCTCCTTCTCTGGAGATATTCAAGACCCGTCTGGATGCCTGTCTGTGTGACCTGTCCTAGGGACCTGCTTTGGCAGGGGGGTTGGACCCGATGATCTCTCGAGGTCCTTTCTAACCCCTATGATTCTGGGATTCTGTAACATTGCCATGTCCTCCCCCCAAAACAGAGTGTCAGAATTCTCATTTTAAGAGCATTTTCCAAAGTACTGGGTTGGTTCTTTTCAGTTTCATATAAGAAAACATTCATTTCCTGTTGCAATGCCAGAATTTCCAAAAGAACAAAGTCTGAATAAACTGCAATATGACTTCAAGGCAAAGGTTCCTCCTGCAACCTAGAAACCTCTTAGATGTAATTGGGAATTCCCACAAGCTTGCTTCAGGCAGAATTGCAAAGGGATGTAAACCCACCTTTCATCATTTTACCACCAAGTCTCATAACATCTCATGATTTTTGGAAATCCCACATCCTGCTGTCAATATGAGAGTAGCATCAGGCCCATTCTATTCCCTAAAACCACCTGAGCACAGACCTTAGGCTTGCAGAAAAAAAGCGAACTTAGATATGCCACCAAAGTTCACTCCAAAAGCTATGCAACCAGAATACAAATAAAGCTCAAGACACTGCTTTCAGAACCACAGACATCACAAGCTTTTCAACTCAAAACCCAGAGAAAAGGTGACATAGAAATGCAGAATTTGGGAGGTCCTACCCCACAGGTTTGAAACTTGCTTCTCTTTGGTGCCTCCTAGCATGGTTCTATCTACTCTGTCAAGGGACATGCCCAAAAAAATGAGCAAAATGCATTCTTTTTGTAACATCCTCTACAATCACATGATAGTAACATCCCTTGGTAGGCTGTGTTAGAGCCTGGTTCATAGAAACACATAATCACAGACTGGTTTGGGTTGGAAGGGACCTCAGAGACCATGTAAGTTCCAACCCCCTGCCACAGTCAGGGACACCTTGCCCTAGACCAGGTTGCCCAAAGCCCCAGTCTAGTACAAAAGCACCCAAGCATCACTGGCCCACCCAAGCAGCATACAAACACAGAAACAACTTGAGACAACTCAGATCTCACTGCATCATTCCACAGCCATGGTGTATGGAAAAGAGTCCAGGGAGTAAAGCAGCAACAGGGAGGCTCCCAGGAGCAAGAGCAAGGGCAGCAGCAGCAGCTGCAAGCATGGCTGCAGAGAGCCTTCATGCCTATTGAGGCACTGGCTAGGATTAACACCTGGTCTGACCTGTTTCTAGCATGGTTCCACCTACGATGCTGGCAGGTCACACGCTGTCTGTGAGGCTAGGAATCAAAACCAGAGTCTTTGGCACCCTAATGCTTACCTGTCATCTGATGTCTTTTGGAGAAGGAAGCTGTAGGAGGCTGCATAACTGCAGGCTATAGAAGCAGAGAGGCAGGGAGGGCTGCTGAGGCTCCTATCCTCTCAGATGAGCCGGGCCAGGCACCAGCAGCCTTCTCCTCCACTGCAGCCACAGAATGAGCAAGGAGACACTGCCATGTCCTTCCTGGCCACAGAGTACCCTTAGGGCACTTCTGCCTCCCACTCTGCCCTAGTGGAGCAAGCAGGATTTTATTTACTTTTTTTAATTTGTTTTTCCCTGAAGCCATCTTAGATGCTCTGAGAGCTGGTGATAACCACCTCTCAATAACCAGCCTGCAGCAGACCTGGTGGCAGGCTAGAGGCCAGGTCCTGATTGCAGACTAACACCACGGCCCCTCGCTGCCTCCACTCCAGAAACAATGGGTGGCAGCATGTGACCCCTCCACACACCCAGAGGAGCTGTTACCAGGAACTGTTGTAGCCTTGAGAGAATACCAGCAGCTGAGCGCACACCCGGTCACGGCGGGGGGGTCTCTTCAAGGAGCAGATGTCATTCATTCACAGGGAAGTGAGGACCCAGAGGGAAAAACTGAAGACTCGGGCGTCAATAGGTGTATCTGTACAAGCAGCAGAAGTTTCTCTGGAATTTTCTCTCACTTTTCTGGCCTTCCCAAGGCCCATTTTGAGAGGTTCTCTCAGATAGGTGCAATGACCACTCGGGACACGCGCGCCTGTGTGCCCACCCTCCCTTCGCTGTTTATCTCTGTCTCACTCAGGCTCTCATTCAGCAAGCTGTTACACTAAGCATAAAAACAAGCAAATTATACAGCAGATAAAATGCCAAGCTTCCCTTGCACTGCCAGCTCCACTGGAAAAAAAAAAAAGTGATGAAGTCTGCATGCATATAATCACAATAATTAGACACTTGTAACCAGCTGAATATCAGCATGCATGCTGAAATTAAAATAGCACAGATTGAAAAACCTAAGAGGGCAGGATCTGTGCAGCCCTATGCTCCAGAAGAGGGAAGGGAATATTTTTTGGCTAATTCAGCTCTATCTCAAAGAAAGTCCTACAGTGTTGGCTATACCATCTATTGCTGGCTACAGAAGAGCTGCTGAGTTTGTTGTACATATAGCACTCTCACTGTAAACATTTTTTTAACTTAAGGATTTTAGAACTTAGCTGTGGTTGTGGGGCAGCCATGCCTGCCTTTGGACAATTTAATTGTGCTGTGTAGTTTGTTTAATTTTGATTCTTCTGCTACTGTAAAAATACTTTGGTTCTTAGCAGTCTGTTTTTCCCCTTGCATGTTGTGCAGCCACTCACTAGGAAAGCCACTTCAAAGTCTTTGGGAGTTTAAACAAGGATGAAAAATCTTTCAGTTGGTCAGTGGTTTTGTTTAGGAGTTGTCAGAATTAATACACAACCAAATGCATAAATCTAGCACAGAATTAATCTTCAATATTAGCTCTTGTCACATAAACTAATCCCTTTAAAACCAGGCTGCTCATCCTGGAGACACAATTGCCAAGTTCAAACATCAAAGTAACACCCAATCAAAAGACTCAAGAGAGTTCAAAACTGTCAACCCACCCTTCTTCCCTTTTAAGAAACTCCCACCTTCTGATGGATTTTAGAACCGTGACTCTCTCAGTATTCCTTTTTCCCTCCACTAAAGCAATAACTTGACAACTTCAATAAGTTGCTTTCTGGAAATACAAGATAGTAGAGAAAAACTTCTCCTGTTTAGAGTGATGGAGTCACTTATTTTCTCTGGACACATCAACAAAATTCCTGCAGTAAGAACTAAGAATAAACTTTAAAGTATTCTCTATTCATGTTTTCTAAAACAAATCCATTGCTTTTTTCTTTCTGAGTTCCACACATTATTTTTTTCATCTCACAGTATCAGAATGTCTTGAAGCCACAGCCTTCTAAATGCACAGGTTGCAGATGTGATTAACTTTACACAACCCATAGCAAGCCCAGGTCTATCTCCTCCATTCACTGAGATGGTTCAAGATGTCTTGAAACAATGTCTTTCCTTTTGAGTTCTGTAACACTGAATGAGTAAACAGGCACAGAATAACCAGAAAGAACAGGACGGGGGGGGGGGGGGGGGAGTAATTTTATTTTGGAGCTGTATATTTCAAGTTGTCATACTTCACTAGGTAAACATATTGCAAATTGTTATGTGAATTAAATTTTCAGGAAGAGGACTGAATAAATTCAGGATTTCTCTCACATGAGTACTAGTGGGTTTAAAAGTAATAAGATACGATTAGCATTACCATAGTTGCTCTTGCTCTACTGTAATCAACTCAAGTACATAGTTGGTGTTAGAAGAAACAAAAAGCTACCATGAGAATAAGAGAACCATGACTTTTTTAGAACATCTCTAATTAGTGCCTTGTTTGATGAAGCAAAATGAAAATTACTACTTGTGGTAGATATTATTCATGTTATCCTCTGATGACTTTTCTCCATACTCCTATAAACTTCAGCACTGCTAAGACAGAGACAGAACTCTCTTCACCTGTTATTAGAACAATATGCAATATTGTTTGAGGTGAGAGTGTTGCTTCCTGCAAGCATTTATCACTCAAATTTCTTACAAGAAGGAGGGTTTTTTTAACTAAGGCCTTTAAAAGGAACTTTCTCCAAAGACAAAGTTAACATTCAAAATTTTATCTCAGAAAGGTCTCAATGCAGACCTCATTTAGTTACTGCTTTGCATTCTTCTCCTAACTGCATATTTTATCACACTAATTGTTTCAATGAGAAATCTGAACAAGCAGGTTATAAATCAGGATTCTTTCCTATGATGTAGAAATACTACTTTCCTGCACAGACATAAGGACTCAATCTGAAATACTCCAAATACAATTCCAGATATGAATCTTTAAGGATTATTTAATAAATCCTGCAGGTCTTCCACTTGCTGAAAAACCAGCAGTGCAGAAAAGAACCCCCCAGTTAAGAAACTGAACAATACATGAGACAGTGGGTATGATTTTAGTATTTGCAAACAGAAGGGCCTACATCTTTTCTTGTCAGGATTCAACATAACACTTCAGAAGGCTCAGCCACCAGAGAAGATACATGCAGGACAGACATCTGTGCCAGAGATCCTAGCCAATTCACTGAGAGTTAAGAGGCAAGTGGTTGGGAATGCAAAGAGGTAAATAAAACTGCTGTTAACAGCCTTCAACCTCAGCTGACTAAGACTTGGGTGAACATAGCCATGTACCTCTGAATGACTGGTCTACCGAAGGACACAAGATCCAGTGCCACACAACCTGTGCCATGGCCAGGATAAAGCCAAAGGAGCTGCTGTTACCTTTCCTGCCCTGTAGAACTTCCCTGGCGAGCTGTCATTGTTGCTGTGCATGTGTCCATAAGACAGTAGCTCTCATCAAGGTTTCTGACAGCAGAGCACAGCTTTCCTTCTTGGTACAGCTTGTTTACAGAACGAGATATTAACGTGTCAGGGCAAAAAGGGACAAACCAATGGCTACACACGTGCAGCAAACAAGAACATTCTGCGATTGCAGCAGCTCTGTGACACACAGGCACAGGCTGCAACACAGCTCTGTCAGGCCAAATGCTGCAGACATCCAGCAAACAGTGGTGTAAGGACGAACATGATAGATGCTGTAAGTTTATGAACAGCTACAGTGCCCCTCTGAAACTGCTCCTGACACAAGTGTTCCAAAGAAACCATTTGACTACAAACACATCCACTGGTAAACTCCAGTCTGGGAAAGTTCTTCCCTTCCTGACAGTTTCTTTTCCAAACCTGGCCAAGTCCCTCAGAGCTGTCTGACCCCTGCCTGTCTGTAACACTAATAGGCAAAGTCCTCCAGAGTTTGTCTCCTTGGAAGCTGTCTGGAGAAACCCCAGGATGCCCACTTTTCTCTGGGTTTACATTGTGCCTCAGAAACAGTTTGGCTGAGACAAAGCAGCTTTGTGCAAATTCACCTCATCAATATCTTCTGGCACAGAGACAGAAAGAAAAAAAAAATAGTATATAACCAGAGGTTATCACCTTCAAAAGCCCAGAGTAGATGGAAACATACTTCCATAGGTTGTAGGTACTATTTGATGTTGCCTAGCATCAAGCAATCCATAAAGGTACAAAAAAGACAGGGATCTCCTGGAGAGAGTCCAGAGAAGGGCTATGAAGATGATTAAGGGCCTGGAGCATCTATCCTATGAGGAAAGGCTGAGTGAGCTGGGGCTGTTCAGCCTGGAGAAAAGAAGACTGAGAGGGAATCTGACTAGTGTTTATAAATATCTGAAGTGTGGAACAGAGGGGGAATTGGCCAGCCCCTTTTCAGTGGTCTGTGGGGACAGGACAAGGGGCAATGGCTGCAAGTTGGAGCACAGGAAGTTCCACACCAACATGCGGAGGAACTTTTTCCCAGTGAGGGTGCCAGAGCCCTGGCACAGGCTGCCCAGGGGGGTTGTAGAGTCTCCTTCTCTGGAGATATTCAAGACCAGTCTGGATGCCTGTCTGTGCAGTATGAGCTGGGGAGCTGCTTTGGCAGGGGGCTTGGACCCAATGATCTCTCAAGGTCCCTTACAACCCCTACAACTCTGTGATTCTGTGAAAGGATCCCTGCTGCAGGATTCTCTGACACACCTTTCCCGCCTGTTCGAAGGCCATTAAACAGACAAATCCTAATGCCTTCAAGATGATTTCTTTCCAACTGCCCAGGAACCAGTTTGCTCAATGACAGAATACCAATTATTAACTAAGACGTAAGACTGACAATGTTCAGCTAATAACTGAAGAGGAAAAAAACCACCCCAAACAAACATTACTTAATGTCCTGGTTTAACCTGGCAGGCAGCTAAAAAAACCACAAAACCATTTGCTCACTCCCTTGCCTCAAAGGAATGGGGAAGAGAGTCAGAAAACAAGGACAAACTTGTAGATTGAGATAAAGTCAGTTTAATATGAGGAGAATATAAAAGGAAGATTATGATTTGAAATAATAAGACTATGCAAAACAAGTGATACACAACAGAACTGCTCACTACCTGGAGACCACAAATGCCCAGCTAGTTCCTGAACTGTGATCTCAACCCTTTAGTCCACTTCCCCGAAGCGATATACTGAGCATGACGTCATCTGGAATATTCCGTTGGCCAGGCTGGGTCAGCTGTCCTGGCCATTTTCCTTCCCAGCTTCTTGGGCAACCCCAGCATCCACACTGGCAGGGCAGTATGAAAAGCTTGATGTAACCATTGCTCAACAATAAACAAAACATCAGTGTATTATCAACATTATTCACAGAAAATTAACTCTAACCCAACTAGGACACTTAAGACATCAAGAAGTCCAGAAGAGTCTTGAATATCTCCAGGGGAGGAGACTCCACCACCCCCCTGGGCAGCCTGTGCCAGGGCTCTGGCACCCTCACTGGGAAAAAGTTCCTCCACATGTTGGTGCGGAACTTCCTGTGCTCCAACTTGCAGCCATTGCCCCTTGTCCTGTCTCCACTGACCACTGAAAAGGGGCTGGCTGATTCCCCCTGTGTCCAACACTTCAGATATTTATAAACATTAATCAGATCCCCTCTCAGTCGTCTTTTCTCAAGGCTGAACAAGGCTGAAGGCCCCAGTTCATTCAGCCTTTCCTTGTAGAGGAGATACTCCAGTCCTTTAATCATCTTTGTAGCCCTGCACTGGACTTTCTCCATGACATCCCTGTCTTTTTTATCCCAGGGAGCCCAGAACTGGACACAATACTCCAGATGGGGCCTGACCAGGGCAAAGTAGAGGGGGAGGATCACCTCCTTAGACCTGCTGGCCACACTCCTGATGCACCCCAGGATCCCATTGTCCCTCTTAGCCACCAGTGCACACTGCTGGCTCATGGCCAACCTGTCATCTACCAGGACCCCCAGGTCCTTCTCTGCAGAGCTCAACAGGCCATCCCCCAGCCTGTACTGATACACGTGGTTATTCCTTCCCAGGTGCAAGACTCTACACTTGCTTTTATTAAACTTCATCTGATTTCTTACTGTTGTCCAGCTCTCCAGCCTGTTCAGGTCTCGCTGAATGGCAGCAACTTCTTTAGGTCTTGACCGCGAAGTCCCTTGAACACCCACCTATCCCTATGCTGAAGTATAGGTACTACCTGAAGAGCTGGATATCAGCATGTGCTAACCTACTTTGCTGAAATGGTGCCCAGGCAACTCATAAAAAATGTATAGTGTATTATAAAAAGAACTGTCTGGCATTTAAGTCATCTACTTCATTAGATACCCAAGCTTCCTATGTTTAGACCTAAAAGAGCTATCTGCATCTATTTAGGAAACATTAGCATACGTTTAACTTTCCACTGATTTTCAAGGTCTGCAAGTTATTTGCACCCCATGAGGTCACATACTTTTAGTCAGAGGTTTTAATAAAAGACAGGAGGAATATATAGCACAATGTAAATCACATAAGGTTGGTCAGGAACTTCCTCCTATATCAGTACAGAAACCAGTAAAAAAAACCTTCAAAGAAATTAAGGAGGTCAGCTAAAGGCCATTTAACCATTGCTGCCAGTAACTGGCACCAGGCATGAAAAACAAAGAAGTAATTTAAAGGTCCAGTCCAATTTTCTATTCAGTGAGTTCTCCTGGTTTTCAGCTTTCCTAAATCTTCTCCAACATCACTGCTTGCTTAAAAACCAGAAATGGAAAGATAACATATGCCATATAGAAAAACATACTATACATCAGTGGAAAAATATTTCAATCCAATGCCACCATTCAACAAAGAAAAGGCTACAACCCTTGGCAGAAATTCAATGGTTTAGACTTCTGCTTTGAATGCTGAGCTTGAAAAAGCAGGCCTCCTGCCTCAAAAAAAGGCACTTGAAGAGCAGCAAAACAAGTTTAAGAATTGCTGATTTCACCAGTGCTTTCTATTTAAATAAACTACCATTTCAATAAACTCCCAGTATATTTAGTAAGATAGTTTCTGATGGTTTTTATCCCGACTGCATGGTTACTACATAAGCTCTAACAGCTTGCCACTCAGTGTCCAAAACTGCAACATGGGAAGACAAGCAAGGCGATTTCCATCCCTTATCCTACCCAGCCATGGAGACTATGCACATCCTCCTACCCACTGACTCCTCCTTTCAGAAGCTTCCTTCTTGACTACTCTCACTTCATCTTCAAGGGTTTCCTCCAGGTTTTACTCCTCCCTGCAAGACCTCTGTTATAAAGGTCCAGTCTTTAATGTTGGGATACAATACACAGCCTTGCTGGATGAATGGGCATCCCTAGCAAACAAAGCTGCCACCCAGATGCACTTTAAAAGGCCGATTTTACTCTGAGGCTTCAAATGAGTGTTATTTGCTCTTATTCCTGCAGTGAGCAATCTGCTAAGAGCTGGAAGCATGGAAGAAATGTTCAGTGCAATGAACTTAACTGAAAGCTCATTTGGTACGTTTCTTGCAGCACTCTAGCTACTTGGTTGTGAAAATGAAAGATCTGAACAATATGGCATGTGTAACAAGAAATTTAAGAGTCTGGGATGGCTGTACAGGAACATGCAAGAGAGGTACACTTTCCAAAATGAACTGTAAAAATTGTACCCTACCCCACAGCACTTGACAGCTGCTCCTTATTTTCCTTAGTTTTGTGCTGTGTATTCTATACAGGCATATACATGCACCAAACAGGCCTTCAGCTGCACAGTAGCATTTACTCTTTGTTATCCTATGTCTGTATCTATTCCTCCCTCCTGAAAACAACATGAAAACAGGGGCCCAGAGCAAAAGGCCCACAGCCAGTCCTTCCCAGTACAACCCCCACAAGCCACAGCAATAAGAAACCTGCTGTCCCAACAGCAAATCCTTCCCTACCACCTCTCCAAAAGCCTGCCAGGCTGAAAACACCCTACGCCCTACCTGTTCTGCTCTGTTCTTGCAGCTTTCAGAGAGCAGACACCGGCGCTACCGTAAAGAGTACGTGAGACAGCAACAGGGAGAGGGACAAGGAAAGAAAACAAAGGCTCATTCTTAGTATTGAAGTTTTTCCAGCTGAATTAAAACATGAAAATCAAATCACTACAACAGCCACCAAAAAACTCTCTCAGAAATAAATATTACTGTAGAAAGGGGAAAAGAGCTGGAGGGAACAATTTAATTCATAATGATATAATACTTACCCAACAACAGTGCTTTTATTGCCACCCATCCAGTAACTTAAACTTGAAAGAAATAAAAATTTTTTAAAACTGCTGGACAGCCAACATATCACCTTCCTTCCTCCACAGAAATCATAAAATCATTAATTCATAAATTCAGTTAAGCCCACAAGCCCAGCAGCAGAACACCTAATTAATTCAAATATCAAATATACCACTGCTGACACATCAGTTTTAGGCAGAGGGCGAGTCTGCTGGAGGGCAACACAAGGTTGGGATCTGCTGCAGATGGACACCTAGAAGCTGTGTGGCTCAGACAACCTTGCATAGAAACCTCTACTTCAGATTAAACATGCTCAGCATAGCTAAATCATAAAGGCAATATTTAAAGAGAGAAGGGGGAACATCCAGAATAATTCTGGATTCTTTTATAGTTTTTAATTACTGATGTTAATTAATTTAATTACTACGCATTATAATCCTAGAATTATTTAGGTTGGAAAAAACCTCTAAAATCATCAAGTCCAACCATTAACCTAGCACTACCAAGTCCACCACTAAACCATGTCCCTGTGCACTGTATCTCACATCATCTACCTCCAGGGATGGTGACTCAACCACTTCCCCAGGCATCCTGTTCCAATGTCTGACAACACTTCTGGTGAAGAAATCTGCCTAATATCCAATCTAAATCTCCCCTGGCACAACCTGAGGCCATTTCCCCTTGTCTGATCACTTGTTACTTTCGAGAAGAGACCAACCCCCACCTAACTACAACCTCCTTTCAGGTAACTGTAGAGAGCGATAAGGTCTTCCCTCAGCCTCCTCTTCTCCAGACTAAACAATCCCAGCTCCCTCATCTGCTCCTCAGAAGACTTGTGCTCTAGAGCCTTCAGCACCTTTGTTGCACTTCTTTGGACAGACACCAGCACCTCAATGTCTTCCTTGTAGTGAGGGGCCCCAGACTGAATGTAGTACTCAAGGTGCAACCTTACCAGTGCTGAGTACAGGGGGACGATCACTTTCCTTGTCCTGCTGATTGTGGCAGACTGTTTGCCAAGGAAGGCTGGATGGTGGTGTGACCTACTTGCTGAGTTTAGGAAAAGGTTTGTTCATTGCTGTAAAAGAAGTTTCTCATTTGCAAAATATTCTTTCTTTGCAAGGAAGTTAAAAGAATCAAATAATGTTTATGAGGAACTTCCCATACAGTGGAAATGAACAGAAAGAATCCCAAAGGGCAGGAGAAAAAGATACCAGTACAGTCAACTACAGAAGGAAGAAAGGACTCCAAGGGCAGCCATAGAGCAGGAATGAATGCTTTTTCACAGCCAAGGGACATGAATTCCCTAACACAAATGGACCTCAACCACAGCACAAGCCTGACACTTCCTAGAAAACTCCCCTGTCAAGAAAACCCTTAGACAGACACAGAAAAACTTAAACAACAAAATTTATTTTCTCAGTAAATGGCACACATTCAGTTCATTCTAGAAAATACCCCCTGCGCCCCCCAAACCAATCCAACCACAAATCCACCACCAAAGAACTCCAGTTTTTAATGCAGCATTACTTGTTCAACCCCTAATATATCAATCTACATTTTATAGGACAATTTTCAAAGTCACTGAGTAGCTGATGAACTTAGAATAACGTCTTCTTTTGTATCTGACATATCATTTGATTGCGGTCTTATCTCTTTTTTTTATTGCTGACATACCTATTTTATTTGATTTTTATCAAATTACTGTAAATCCTCATTTGAATTCTAAGAAATTCTTTAATTGTGATTTATAGAAACTAACTCTACTATGATTTAAACTTTATATCTTCAATGCTACACTAATACAATGTGAGTTAATCTCATTTCATGTCCTCTGCAAGGCATAAATTCATTGAAACTCTTCAAGAAAAGCTTTCTATTATGAAAAATACTAATTACATTTAAAAGACTTTCTAGGAATGGCTAATAATGTAGCAATAACTCTGAAAAAGTCAGTATAGCATGTAACTTGAGGCCTAAGACTATTTAGAATGGTTTTTAAATAGCTGTCTTTCCCTTATAGCTCAGAAATACTTCGCTGAAATATTTATGTTTGACTTTTTAAGCAATACTAAGTATCAATGGATACATAACAACTTGGTGTCAGATTTGTGAATTAACTGTTATGGAAAAGAAAATGTAGATGATGTATCATAGAACCATTTGAGTTGGAAGAGACCTTTAAGATCATCAAGACCAACTGCAAACTCAAAACTTCCAAGCCCAACCACTAAACCATGTCTCTAGGCACCACATCTACACAGCTTTTCAATATCTCCAGGGATGGTGACTCAGCCACTTCCCCAGACAGCTTGTTCCAATGCCTGACAATCCTTCCAGTAAAGAAAATAACCAATCTAAACCTCCCCTGGCACAATTTGAGGCCATTACCCCTTGTCAGATCTCTTGTTACTTGGGAGAAGAGACCAACCCCCACCCGTCTCAATTTCCTTTCAGGTAGCTGTAGCAAGTGATAAGGTCTTCTCTCAGCCTCCTCTTCTCCAGGCTAAACAACCCCAGTTTCTTCAGCTACTTGTCCTCTAGAGCCTTCACCACCTTTGTTGCCCTTCTTTGGACACACTCCAGAACCTCAATGTCCTCCTTGTAGTGAGGGGCCCAAAACCGAACACAGTACTTGAGGTGCAGTAACTGTAACAAGTAAACCCTATGATGAGAAACATTCAGAGCAAGCCACCAAAAGCTCATTTTCTGCTGTTTCCAGCCTTCAGCACATACCATTGAATATTACAGACACAAGAGAATTTTCTGGAGAGATAATGAGCAATAAGGGTTTGGGGTTTATTACACTGTGCATCTTTACAAGGTTTGTTTTACACTTTCAGAAAACATGAGTGGAGGAGGCACCTAAGTGTATTTCAGCTCACTTTATTATGAGAATGCTTATCTTGGCTTTGCTCAGAGAGGTATTCAAAGACTTTGCTGAAGCCAGTAAAATGCCTAATTGCCATCTCAGAGGCAAGATTTTCTCCCCTGAGTTGTGGGGCCAGGGAGTGGGGGGGGGGGGGGGGGGGGGGGGGCGTGTCATTCAGGTGATGCACAAGAGCTCAGCTAAACAGAAAGGGGAATGCATTTTAACTGGGTGAAAGGGAATGACTGGCTCCCAGACAACACACCAGTGGGGAAGAGGCAAGGGACAACGCAGCAGTGAGTCCGGCAGGCCTGCACACGCTGCCTGCAAGGCACAGTCCTTGCTGCCCAGTCACCTCTGTTACAGAGGGACACCAAAAGCTGCACCCCGCTCCCCAGAGTCAGTGCCAATGCACTTCTGCAGCTGCGTGGACTTTCACAGCCACCAGAGTTTTCTGGTTTGGTGCCACCACATGCACAAGACCGCAGCTCTAATGGTAAGCTTATATAGAAATTACTATTTATATATTAGAGCTATTTATATATACTGTATTACATACTTAGAAATAACTTCTAACATAAAATTTCACCTTTCCTCCAAGAATGAGCGATATTTCACTCTAATGGTAAGCTGGGTAGAAACTCCTGAGCCAGTTTCTTCATGTCTGCTGGAGCACATCAGCTCAATTTTTCTCTCTTGTCCTTTAGCCCAGGCTCCTGGAGCTAGCCTCCCAGGCTGTGCTTATGTCTCCCAACCAATTATTAGATTCCCAGTAGATAAAGAGGAAGCAAGATCGAGGCATTAGACTTATTACTGTAGGGATGGAACAGGGAAGTCTTCTAGAACCCATGTTTTAGCTTGTATTAAGAACATGTCCTCTAACCACTCTTCCTGACCCTCAGATTCTCCCTCTCACATCCTTGACTTCTGTAACAATACCTCACTCTTTTGCCTTGTCTGAGATATTACTGCTGCAAAAGTAACACTGCTCCTTTAAGAATTGTGTTCTGTTTTGTCACACAAGTCAAAGATTAATGTAAGGACCAAACCCCATTTCTGTCGTAGCCCACCACAGCACAAATTCTCCCCCAGAGTAGTATTACAACCGTCTTGTTTCAATACCAAGCTTTATTTAACCTTCATGTATGTATCCTGTTCAAAAACATCCAAACTCTAGTGCTGTACATAATTTTGCACTGCATCCTCTCAGTGCCAAAGAAGAGAATTAAAAATAAGTCATTAGTGTAAGCTTTCTGTTCTATTGCTTTATTCCAGCTTCAGAACAGGAGATTAAAGTTTCAGTGAGCCAGTCACCTAATCCACCAAAGCACTGGATCCCTTGACACAGCCCCTGCTCCGACAGCATACAGCCTTCTGTGCTCAGGATCAAATCTTCAAACCCTGGATCAAGTTTTCAAACCCTTTACTGAATGGGCCTCCAAAGAGTGCATCCCATTATTCAATCCAGAAGGCATTATGTTCTCCAAAAGGAGGGGAAAGGTGGCAGGCTTCTACACCCTCCAGAGAGAAGCAGCAGCACCCTATGAAGGCTGAAGCGCTTCAAGCGGTCGGTGCTTGTAAAATTCCCTTGTGAGCCCTATCCCTGGAGAGCACTCGGCTGCCTCGGCATTAAAGTAACTTACATATACTTTCAGGTTTTGGCTATACGTTCATGGCATTTGTTTGCTTTATAGATGCTTCTGTGTTTTGCAGTTAAAGAAAATATTTAGGCATGTAATCCTTTCCTCCCTAGGAAATACTCTAGGTTAGCTAAACCATTAATGGGATGTTGTGCTTACAAGTAAAGTACTAGTCATGTCAGAAAATATGATGTGACAGCTTAGTTATGCTTTCCAGACTCTAGAGTACAGTCTACCACCATCTAACAAAACAAACAAACAAACCCCAACCCCCTGAAAATAACGGTTTACAACATTATTATATAGCTATATCTTCCTGAATGGAGGGGAAAAAAATGATTGTATTGTCCCCAAATACAACCATTAGAAGCACGTTCATAAAAGTAATTTCTCTTCTATACAGACTTAAAACTCTCAATTGTCTTTTTGTGGCTCTCCAATGGCTTTTCAAACCACCTCACACACCTATGAACAGTTTTCTAGGCTCTCCACCCCAAAGGGTGCAGCCTAGATGCTAGGCACCTTGATTTTCAAAAAATGACCTCATTACTTTAACTCACAGTATAGCCACATCACTGTTCTACAAAGCCACAATGCTTTGTATGCTTACCAGGTGTTTACAAACAGACTGAATCCTAGATGTTTAAGAGCAGGCTTTATTTTATATATAGCACACACACAGAAACAACACATGCACTTATAGTTCCATTGAGCTTAATATATTATTATCCCAGGCAGTTGTGTGTGCGCATGTTTGGGACCCACGTATGTCAAACTATGCTTTTTCATGGACAGTCAGTGTCCTTTGAAAACACAGCACCTTTCACAGCAGCTCATCACCAGAGCGAAGGATGGGAAGTGAGCCCTGCTGCTCCAGCTAAAGCTCCCAACCAGCCTGAGAAGTCAGGACGGCAGTCATCAGCCAGGATGTGACGGCAGGAATGCCATACATATTAGGACTGGGCACCCACAATCATTTTGTTCAGACTAGTTGTGTTTGGTGTGTTCCTCCTTACTCCTCTTCCTGCAAGGCTGAGCAAGCCAGCCCTGCCATAGGACATAACAAACTTCCCCTTTTCTTTCAAGAGCTCTGACAATTTAAGCACGCTGTTAATAATTTATGCCACAGATAGTTATTGCCCATAAGCAATCAGCTCTTCCTATTGCTTTTGAGTCGACAGCATTTCTGCTTAAGTCTTCTAAGCATTTATTACAATCCAGCCTCTCAGCTGAATAAATACAAGTTGATTATCTTAATAATGAGAAAGTGCTGTCCTCTTCAAGAAGCCTTTTCCTAAAGGGTTCCTGCAAGGTTATGAGGTGAGCTTTGGCTGAGCGCAGAGCGCTAGAAAATGCATGGCTAGGAGGAGGCCAGAGGCCCACAGGAAGGTGGCTGCAGGGAGCGGCCCAGAGGCAAGCCAGACCCTGGAAGGGGAGGCTGGCTGAGCTTCCTCCTCAGCACGGGCACAGCAGCATACAGGGGACTCCATTAACACCCAGCTTGCAGTGCTAACAGAGGCAACACTTGAGAGTTGCCTTGCTCTTGCAAGCCACACTCATGAGATCTCCAGAACCTGGCAAGCCTTCAGTCAGCCCCTTTCAGACATTGGTTGCACCTTACTTTCCTCCTGTACCTACCAGTACCCCTCCTCCTGCAACAACAGGCAGGGCTGACAAGCAGTTGGGATACCAGTTTCTGTGCCTGCAATGCTTGCCAATAAATAATATTCTGCAGAGGAAAAGAGGAGGAATACCTTAGTAAACTACTCAGGTAAACCAGGTGCCAATTTTATGGCACCAGGTCAGAAGTCCCAGACACTAGGGCCTACAACATCAGTCCAAAGTATGGAACTGTCTCAAACTCCTTGCAACTCCAGACAAGTTACTTAGCCCATGCCACAAGTCTGACCTGTCCTCATCTCACAAAGGTCTACTCTAGCCTAAGGCACAACCAGTGTCTTCCAGGCCCATTATCTGCTGTCAAGAATTCAATGCCTGAATTCTCCCCTGCCAGCACGTTCCTGGGCAAGTCATTCAGCCTTTTTAGGTCTTGTTTCCCTCCCAACAACATCTGCCAGCCCCATCAGACAGTTACACTGGCTGATTTAATAGTGAACTAGCAGTAGGCCTATCTCTACGGGGGTTAGATTCCCTGGAAACCTAAAAGGAGGCAGGGAAATCACTTACTGCACAAAGCTAAGAAGGGGTAGGTCACAATACTTCAGATAATGCAATTAAATTATAACTTAAAAGCTGAAACTAAGTTCATAAACACATGACTTTCACTTTACAAATTCAATGTCAAATGGCTGCAGAGTCTCACAACTCAAGCACCATTAACCCTGTAGTCCTGTTATATTAATGTTACATAAAAATGGCCCTGTTACTTACAAAATGAAGTAAAAATTAATTGCTCAGTGTGAGCTGCATTTCAAATGTGAAGCCAGAGATCATTATAAAAGGAACACAAGTTTCTTTCCCCTTGCTGATTTTTACATGCATTCCAGCAGAAACATTTCCCAGAGAGGAACCTGCAAAGATACAAAGATTCAAAGCGAGGAGCCACACAAATACCCATTCTTTCCTAAGAAGAAGTAGCTCCGACTGATGAACAGGAGCTGTAAATAAGAAACTAGTGATTTTCACTGCAAAGTTAATTAAAATTGGGGGAACCTTTCCTTGAAATGGGCTTCTAAGAGCAGTATGAGCATCTATATTCCAAAGTGATGGCAAAGGAGAAGTTAATTGCCTAACAAAGACTATATTCACCTGGCTTAAAGTGTTAATGAGTGAAAGGTAGAGAATCAGGAGCCGACCTGCAACATGAAAACAAAGCACAGAGACTTCCTTTCAGATCAGTTACCTGACAGAGAATACATTATTACTTCCCACCTTACTGACACATGTTGGCCCACTGTTGAGGCAAAATTACTCATCTTAACAAATAAGCTTTGATTCCTCATCATTATGAAATCATTACTCATTTCTTTGCTGTGAAGTCACAATCACAGCATTCATGTGCATCTAGGAAATGATAACGAGCTATGAAAGCAACAGGTCATTAACAACAGGTCATTAAACAATAGCAAATGAAAACCAGGGGGAAAAAAAGTAGGAAAGCTTGTGTTCCTTCATGATCCGAACGTCCTGTTCTGGCCGCCCGGTGTTAATCACCGGCGTGCGTCACTTCCTGGTCCATCACCCACCACAGCAGTGTGGGCAGCATTTCTGCACCCAGCTGCCAGGAGAGGTACAAATACTTCTTTTTAAGGAGTAAATACTTCTTTTTTCTTCTTAACTCATACTTGTAACCATACAGTACTTGTCCCATCTCACCTCTGGCACCTGAATTCACAGGTACTAACACAGTCAACACACATCTTTATCCAGAAGTTTTATAGCACTGATAAAGAGCAAAACCACCCCCCAACACACCCCGAATACAAGGCAGTAGCCCTGCAAAATGCAAGACACAATCTCAGAGGAGAAGAGTCACATGAAATGCTCCTATTTCATGGGGTGGCAGTCATGCACAAGCCTCTGGCATTCAGAATCAGCATTAGCCTTGAAATCAAGTGAAAACACACACACAATTCCTAGATAGCATAGCTTGGCCTTATAAATGGTTATCAGGAAAAGAAATTGCCCTTGTAGCATGACACTTCTTTTGCGAACCTGTGGTAAACAAAGCCTTAAAATCTTTAGTATTTAGCTGCTGAGAAATGTACTATTAAAGGCAAGAGATAGAGAACTGAAGGTCTGCTGGGAAGCTGGCTGGTTAAATAGGTATTCATTTGAATTAGAAAAGGCAAAGCCTTAGGAACCAGCAGTAGCTGCATCATATTTCTTCCAGGGAGTGTTATCCAAACTTTCTCCCATCAGATAAATACACATCTTGATGGTAAAAGCAAAATTTAAGCAAGCACTGTGTCCCTGTGCAAATAAAAGAGCTGTGGTCATCAACTGCACAAGGTGCTCTCCTGCACCTCTGTTTTGCCTCTTGCCCACCTGGTCTCCTTCCTAGGAATCTTCCCTGCCTCCCTGGGACCAAATGAGAGGGTTCCTGAGCATCTGCCAACATCCCCTTGCCTTTCAATAACTGCAATCATTCTTCCTGTTTTCAACCGTGCCCACAAGGCAGTAACCCAATGCTATCTCCCAGCCACCACAGAGAGCCTGCTCCACCTTCTAAAAACACTTATTTCTTCTTGTTCCCTTTTATTATGTTTTTTCCCCACTGTTATGTTTTCTAATCTAGAAACATGCACCGTTTCAAGACCTACCCACAACTACCTAAATGTGGAAAGAAAAACTAGAAGCATCACACCCCACAAGCTGTGAGCCCTTCAAATCCAGACACCCTTTATCAGATGACAACTACCACACCTGATGAAAAACAAGCATCTGAGATGCAACCTTTCCCTGCCACCTCCACTGCAGTAACTTGGCATGATGCTTTCCTGGGCAAAGCCTGGGAAAAAGTAGGAACCCCACAGCACCTTCCACGAGTGACCCAGTCCAGCCACAAACTTCAGATTTTGGGATACACATTATACTTCTTGATGAGTCATCATTAGGTCAGTCTCCTTGGCTTACACAATGCAGGGAGCATCACTGTTTTTTTACAGCCAGCAAGAATCTGCCTCTGCTGATTTCATCAGCCATGAAATAATAACTAATCTTTCACATGATACAGTTTGAGGCCAGAGATGCATGACATGCTTAGCAGTAAGTACATAATTAAATGTAAGCACAAGTCCCAAGAATAAAAAAATAGTGCCTCTTTGGATGCTTTAACAGCTTAATCTCATTTCCTAAAAACACCATACTATGAATACTAAACGAGGGCCTATCCAGCTATTAATTTTTTTCATTATAAATCCACTGAACCAGTCAATGCAATTTACTACTTTTTTTTAATTGTTCAATAATAAATTTTTTTAAAAGGAAGAAAGAAGGGGGGGATAAACAGTATTTAAAATGCTGTGGAGGTACTTCATATACTCAACAGTTGTCTGGAGACTAGCACTTTAATTCTTCATACCATAAACATGAAAAAGGGATGCTGGACTAGCCCGTTTTTCTTCAGTTCTGGAATTCCCACACTTCTGCTCCTGCTGGTTAGCAAACCTCCTTCCCCCAGCCCTGCGGTGGCATTCCACTCTGATACGGTCATCCAGCAATAGACTGACAAGTGACCCTTCCATCAAATGTGAGTGCATCAAAAGCAAACACATACGGCCTCTCATTTTCTGCAGGGTGCCTATGCTGCAGCACAAATGTAGAAGAATAGGTAATTTTTGGATGCAATATGGAGTGATACACAAAAGACACACTTCTAGAAGGACTTGATGGGCAGGTTAACATAGAGGCACTGATCAATTCCAGAGATGGAGAACCTCACTTACCTATACAGCCCATTTAAATTACACTGATAGTTTTTTATGCTAACAGTCATAAATGGAGTCTTCATTATCCATGTGCACATAACACTGCCTTGTCTGGGTTCCTGCCAAAACTGGAGCAATAAAACTAATGAACTGTCAAGGCAAAACATTCCAAGGAAAGTTTAAAGCCCCACACTTGACACCATAAAACGATTTTTTTACACCTATTCCTCACACTTACTGTATACTGAAATTCTAAACCTGTATGGTGGTAGAGTAGTGCTTCCTCTTCTATTCCCTCTAAAATAACCTCACCCCTTCCAAATCATGTTCTTCAGGTTCGTGGCAGCAGAGGATACTCATACTGCTTAGGTTCAACCACGTAACTAAGTATCTGAATTCAGAGGTAAATTGTAATCAACAGAAAGATAAGATGGTCTCCACAAAGAGGTTCAGAAAAGCAGCTTAATCTGGATTCCTGAAATCACCGTCTGGAAAGTCCCTGTATCTATACACTGATAACAGCAGGGGCCTCACCAGACCAAAGCTGAGTGGCTTCACCCCTCCTGCTCTAGCTTCCTATCACAAACACATTCATTTTCTTTCCTGGTTCTTGATTATCAAAATCATTAATATTTTCAGAAAGAAGTTTCTCATAAATCAAAGAAACAATAAACTGTAACTGATAATAAAAAGGGTTGGTTTGCAAGACTTGATTTTATTGTATTGGCTACAAAACCACCACTGCAAATATCCTTTCCTGATACTTCCTTACAATACTCCATAGCAGAAATAATCCAGAAAATGCTGTTCCTCCTCCCTCTTCCCCCCAAAAAATATTCTTTAACGAAGGATACAAATTAATGGAATTTATTCTCTAATTTTCCAGCAGTTAACAGTTATCGAGCAAGTTTTCAAAGGTATTTAGAGGCCTATAAATGCAGTCATGAAACAAGTCCAGAATGCATTCTACTTGAAAATCCCACCCTTATATTTAAAAAAATAAATAATTAAAGCAGCAAGAAACATGTGGAATTGCTATCAAAGTCCTATCCACACATGTCACCACACCTAGTTAATATCCCTGCTTAGATAGCAGCCCTTTGTTTTCCACAGGAAGCACTTCTACAGAAAAGAAAGTGGTCTTCTTTGCTCCACCTGTATATGGTAAATCACAGCTCGCTCGCTCTCTCTCTTGCGCTCTCTCTCTCTCTCTGAAATAAAATACCAATAGATTAGGCCAGTAGGATTTAACCAGCACTCAGAGATAAGGTGGCAAACAAGAAAACACTTTAAAGGTCTTCCCATGGAATGAATATTGGCAAATTAATGGGAGATGGGGCAATAAACAATTTGTCTATTATTCATTCCTAACTACGCCTGTTTGGAGACACAGATGCATTCTCTTCCTGACAGTTTTCTTCCTTTGAGACACTCCAGATTTGAAAGAAAAAAAAAAAAAAAAAAAAAAAAGGTGCAATATGTGTCCTAGGTTTCCAAAACAGGCTTAAAACCAGCACCTTTTATACAAGTTTGAAAGATTTTTCCATCACAGAAATCAACAGGAAGTGGCCACTAACTTCAGTGGGACTATGTACCACCACACACTAGTTTCAGGTGCTATTTTTAGCAGCGTCCCCCCATACACCCCCACTGCCATCGCAGTTTGCTCCAGTGAGCGACACTTCTGTTTCCCACAGGCCTGCCAGGTTGCCCTCTTGCCCCGTATTAATTTGCAGTCCTGTTGTGCAACAGCGCAAGGCAAAGCTTAATTAAGCTCACTCCAGCTCTGTTTGTGCGTTGTGACTCACTGAGGAGCTCTCTCCCCGGGGACCCTGCCCTGGGCTGCAGCGTGCCCCTTCGGAGAGGGTCACTGCAGAGCAGGGGCAGGAGCCAGGCAGAACAACTCCAGGACAGAAGCAGCAAACTTCCTGATTTCATTTTTACCTTCCATGTCGCTCACAGAATAAAATGACTCAGAACAAAAGCCGCTGTCTCTCACCCCACTGTGCCCAGGCACTCACTCAAGAGCTGTCCTGTCAGGACTATGTTAACATGTAACAGGAGCACAAGCACTGCATTAAAAATATCACACCAGACGTACCTACAGAGACACAGGTACGCTCACAGGCTCACTGAAGGGACATAGAACCATAGAATTGTCTGGGTTGGAAGGGACCCCAAGGATCATAGAGCTCCAACCCCCCTGCCACAGGCAGGGCCACCAACCTCCAGGCCTGGATCTACACAAGGTTGCCCAGGGCCCCATCCAACCTGGCCTTGAACAGCTCCAGGGGCAGGGACATACATCGGGACTCTTTCCTATGGAGTTAATTATCTTGGGTGTGTTTACACTTCAAACCTGAAGATTAAAAATGTTTGTGGTGAGTTCAAACTGGCTACAATTTTTGGCAAACTGCACCAAGCACCGCTTGTAGCTCCTATCTGTTCCAATTGATGCAAGACTGATAAGCAACACTGAGAAAGAAGATAAATGCTTTTTTCTCTCACAGTAAGAACGGCATCTAAAGATAAAATAACCCTAGGCAGCTTCAAGAGGATTTACAAACTCACCCTTGGGAACTCATCGTCCAAAAGAAAGGGAGGCAGAGAAACAGCAGCTTCTCAGTGGGACTGCAGTCCTGTTAGGGCAGAGGCTGGGCAGAAACAGCCAAGAGCCTGGCATGCAAACTGTTGTGCCCTCTTTTCTCTGCAAGGGTTAGGGGGCTCAGGGGGGTTTTTTTGGATACCTACTGATTCTAACCCAAATCTTTTGGAAAGTAAGATGAAGTATTGGACCATCATTTGCTGAAATGTCATATTTGAGATAGAAGTAAATTGCTGAGAAGGGAAAAAAGATGCCTGCCATGTGGGTGTAAACAAAAAGCAAACCAAAAATAAGTCTTAGCAGCCTATGAATACAGTAGCTAATTTTTCTGTGATTAGAGCTTATATACTGAAAACTTTTACAAGCTGCTTACTAGTACTGCCACAGGGACAGACACCTTAGGGACCCTGATCACCTTAAGCATCCTGGCACTACGCATATTCATACCAGCCTGGCTCACTCAGCTTAGCAGAGGCACCCAGTCCCCGAGGGCACCCTGACTCACTGGTTATGTGACAAAACGACCACAGTTTCCCCATTCACCAGAGGGCTGACATTCTTCTGGTTGTTGCCCTCACATCTGCCAAGCACCTGGACAGCAGCAAAGCTCAAGACCCTTTTTTTGGTGTTGATGAAATGTAAGCCAGAAACGTTGCATGCAAGGAAACATGCTCAGGATTCCAGACAGTTGGAGTTTTTGCAGGAGTAGGTTAGGAATTTTTAATAATTGGTCATTAAACTTTGGGGTTTTTTGGTTGGTTTTTTTTTAAAATATATATCCCAAGCTAAACATATCACCACAAACACTTCACATTTCATTACTCCCATTCAAGAAGCACCTGCAAACCCCTTTAGAACTGACAGTCCTCTGTCCTGCTTGAATACAGACATCGCCCCACAAAGTTTTCAACGTTTAAGACCGGACATTACAGTGCAACAAACAGCAGGAGGAAAGACAGAAATAAATCCTCATGTTTACAGAGAGTAACTGCATGAAGAGCCTAGAAAAATAATTGAGAGTTCTCAGGGAAGAAGGACTAGGAGTTCCAGGAAATATGGCGTTTGTTGGCTATATCATGTTTACAGTGCATTATTACCCTTCCCACGATACTGCATTTAAGCAAACATTCTGTGAATGCAATATAGGATCCCACGATTAAAATAATAAGGTAGACTCACAGCTGGACTTCCAAAAACTGCCAAGAGAATACTGAAGGAGAGTGAAGCAAATCACCAGTTCAGAGGCTGCATTTTGAGAGGCTTGTTATCAGCACTCACTTACCAAGAAACTCCAGCGTGAGGAGAGGAAGTTACGTTACCCCCTGAACTGATTCCACCTTTCCTGTGAGATTCTCCTCTCAAGACAGTCACTATCTAGTTAAATTGGGTTTTGGTGATGGATTAGACAACACTTTATTCTGTTTATCTTTGATTTAAGAGCATTTGCCTCAGCTCTTCTAAGTAATTTAAAGCAATCCTGATCTTCAGCTCTTTGGGAAAAAAATTGTTCTCAGAAATGAAGGGAAAACATCTGGTATCATAGTCAGAGCAAAAGCATTCTGAAACACCTGATGACTCTGTACTTGTCTCAAAAGAAAAGGCACACCACCTTCCTCCAGCACCAGGTGGGACACCAGCCATGCCTGGACCACAGAAGAGGCGCCCACCCTGCTCGCAGGAAGGGGACAGCCAAAGCTCTTGCTGCCTTTCCCACATGTATGAGGGCAGGATAGTATCCAAGGTCTCCATCAAGATGATGAACTGCCTCAGCTGCAAGCCAAGCAAACTGTTCTTGATCAAATCCAGTTGCTCAGGGCTGCTCTACAACATCTCTGAACACACTGTCCAGCAGCTGCTTTTCCTCACAACTAGTATGTGACCATCATTAGTTTGATCCAAGCACTGTCTGTATGATAGTACTCCAGTACTGTACTACACTTCTGAACATGTTTAACTTTTTGACAGTTCTGTTTGCCTCTAAATGATGAAGAGAGGAAAGCAGCACTGGACACACTATAAAGATCACAAGAAAAGGGTGTCTAACAGACTCCACAAAACATCTGTTCAATGTGTTGCCACAGCCCACAGAACATGTCCCCATACACCATTACAGGCTTCACCAGAAGACCAGAAGCCACAATTGTAGCATGTCACAGCAAGACAAACGGAGAGATCAGTGGCATGACTGAGTACCACACGCTCATGGAAATCTGTTCCAGCGAAGACACGCTGCATGCCAAGGGACACGCTGCTCCAGCTAAAGGATGGTTATTCTGTGGGGCAGCACCAACCCACTCTTCTACTTCACAAACATGAAAGCAAAGCGCAGAGAAACAAGATGAAAAATCATTTTGTTTAACTTGAGCCACCTAAAAGACAGGCATTTAGCCTCAATTTAGCCTCATTTAGGTTCTTTCTTTGGTCCCTCTTCACCCCACCCATTTCACAGTTGGTCTCCAATGACATAACCAGCTCAAATAACAAACCATTTGCTTTTAGCTCGCTAAACATGCGGCAGGTTCAATCTTGCCCAGGTGACTAGCAAGGAACTGAGCTGTAGTTTCTTAAATAAGATGGAGACATAAGGCTAAAACACCATCATAAGAACCTGGATGCAGAGCACTCTCCTTACGCAGCAGTACATCGTGCAGAAAGCTGACCGCTGCACAAGAGCGGGTAGGTTACCCAGGACTTCTCACAGACCAAAAGCTGTCATGTAGGCAAACACCAGCTGTAACAAATATGCTAGATGTTTGAACTCCAGGAATTCAGACAACTGTTTGTGTAACCCACAGCCAACATGTTTAACCTGTGTAGCTATGCCTGCTTCAATATCCGGATACATCTTAAAAAGGCAAAAGATTTTCCAAGCAGCACACCCAGGAGACAGCTGCTCAAGACCCCTATATAAAAGGAAGGAAAAAACCCAAACACATCTCGGGTCCATCTATAAAAACTCATTTATAATGGTATTTTAGCCAATACCAAGCCATCACTAGAACTGCTGATGTGATGCAATTACCAAGGCAACAGCCCTCCTCCCTTCCCATCCCAAAGAAAATTTACATCAGACCAAACTACTCCTGCTTAAAGCTAGCCTAATAAATGCAGAAATCTGAGCTTAGCATGAAGATAAACCTCCGCACAGCTACTCTTCTGGCTAACTGCTGATGTCTATGAATTGAAACAACTCTGCAGCTGGGAAAGAGCTCTAGATTTATGTATTTGTGTCCTCTCAAGGACTCCATGCTTCCTGAGTTCCAAGTCTCACTCATTTTAACCACAATAATCCTGACCACTATCCCTGCACACACTCTGCATAATTTTGTCACACTGCACTCCCTTGGAGAGGGGGAAAAAACAAAACACAAGACTCCCCTAGTCAAAAAAAAACCCTCTTCCACCCCCCCAATGGAGAAAAAACCCAAACCAAAACAAAAACAATAAAAGCCCCGCAAACCAGAACGCAGCAATTCAATTCCTAACCCTCACAGGTTACTTTCCACACCCCTTTGCTGGGACCTGCTCCAGACAAGCACAGCAGAATTCCCCCAGCCTGGACTCACATTTCCAACTCCCTTCAGCAGGCAACGCTGCGACATGGGTCGTGTTGAGACGAGGGTCTACAAAGTGACACTGTGCAATTGTTTTACTTGGCTCTACAGCCTCTGATCCAGTTTTTAAATCTCCCGTTCCCTACCACCTCATTTTTAATTGCAAATTGCACAACGGTTTATTTGTGCATTCTTCATAGGCACAGAAAAGCCCCTGCCAAAACAAGTACTCCTAAAAAAAGCAGCTGGGTTAACTGAGGCAGGCTGCAAGATCTTGGAAAAATGAGGCTCATTAAGTCTTTAACACTAGCGCAGTGTAAGCCGTTCATTCAAAACTCAGAGCACAGGTTCCTCTTACTGCCTGTAATAAAAGCTCCAAGAGACAGGGAAGGGGAGCTGGGAAATGCATTTGAACGTTTCCATCTGCTCTTTCCTTCTTGGCGCCATGAAGCCTGCTAGCCAGGAGCTATTCCACCACACTTTGATTTGATACCCGGCTTCTGCCTACACTAGCAGGTAGAGTTGCCCTGCAGCAGCCCAGCCTGCTCAGCTTACTCACTGCCTGTCACTTTACTCGCTCAAGAAAACACATGAGACCACAGCAATGGGTGGCTAGGGGGAAAGCTTTTTGCCCTGCTCTTCCCCAGCCTCCAATGAAACATGAAAATCCACCACGAAGGTCTTGGTGTCTCACCTATGGCTAGCATAATAAATGAAATAGGAAATTCCAGGGTAAGGAGGGGGTTCAAACTTCATGCTAGGAGTTTCTTTTTTCAAAGCTTCCATAGGTTCTTGCTGCTGTCTCTCTCATTAAGGGATTGGGGGGTGTGTGTGTGTGTATATTGCAAAGAAATAGGCACTTTTTAAAAAAAGATAGGTAAGAGAAAAGCTATAAAAGCTAAGCATGGCTTTAACATTGGGCTGTTCCTATGCAGTCACATAACTATCCACATCACCACCAATTCCATAAGCATCTTTCCCCTGGTAAAGCATCCCGTGAATTATAAACCCGAGTGCTTGAAGGGAAGGAGCATTCAGAAAATGAGAAACAGAAAGGGAATACTCCTTCACAGAAAGAAACATAACAATTGTTTTATCAAATTTTCAAGGGATCAATGGACTTCTTTACAGAGGAAAACAAACCGAGTGAAGCGGCTTCTTCACTGTAAAGATAAAACTGTCAGAGAGCCCAGGGAATTGGGTTCAATCACTTATGTAGCTCAGCAGAAAAATTCCAACAGCATGTAACTTCTCAAAGTTAGTAGCAAACAACTTTCCAAATACATTTTTAAACAACAATGACCTTTTAAATGGAAGCTAGTTAATTTCCAGAGAAAGGATTCTACTATGTATCCCTCTATAAGGGCAGAGTTTCCAGACTGAGTCAAACTTTAATCCTGTCCAGCATTTGACAAGGTCTAATTAAACAATCTTTTCTTACAAGCTCATGAAGATCCAAGGTCAGTCAGTTCATTCAGTACACACACAGACAACTGAATGTGCAAAGAAATTAAACACTTCAAGACCATTCAACCCTTCTTCATTCTCACTCCATGGGCAAAGGATGTCCTGGCCACGTAAGTATTTTCTACTGAATTACACAAAGCAGTTTGGTAGTCTCTGTGCTAAACTTCTTGTATTTCAGAGTTCAATCCCAAAACCAAACTGAGCCTAAAACATTAGAAAACCTTTAGTTTCCCCAGCAATTGAAGTATAGCTCATACCCACAACAGAACTACGAAAGAGCAATAGCTTTAAGAGCTGCAGCATCGCTTTCAAACTGGTTTCTTGGCAAAGATATCCCTCTCCTCGTCTGATCAGTCAAAGCTGGATAAATACTCAGGAATGGTTCCCAAATCCTATCACACCTTCCTAAAGTCTGCCTCAAATCCACTGCTCTTTCCAACTCAGTCAAAATAGATGTTAGTGTCACCAGTTGCTATCTCCAAGATTTTTTACTTGCAGAGATCTGGCCCAGCCTCTACCAGACTCTCTCTTTTCCTAAGCAGCAGCCTTTCACATGAGTTTAACAGGAACAGCCGCACTTGCATATTTTCAAGGTCACTTGAAAAATTAGCAGACCTCTAATACAATAATTACATTTTTTGCCTTTGCATACTGTGTATTTATTAAAAATCTGTTAAACGCTTATGTTGCCTCACAATATGGTTTTTTCCCCTCTTGCTAACAATAAATCTGCCTGCATGGAGTTTCACTTCAGGGAACATCTCAGTTACAGGTGATATTCCCTCGAGTAAGACACTGTGACAATTCCCTTCTGGTTGGTTTTCCCTTTAATAACAAACATATTGCAGTATACTTAGTTTGCTATAACACACAAGCAAATTATCTAGATCTCAAAAAATATCAGCATTTTTAAAACAGAGGAACAGCCTCTACGTGAGTGTAGGAGGAATTTTTTGTTTTAACTATAGGTTGTTATTTGTCCATGTCACTAGTTACAACTGCCTTGAACTTCCCAGGATATCACAGCTCATCATGCAGTTGGAGGTCACTAAGTTGCCCTAGAAAGCCAACACTTGTCCAGGAGAGCTTATCACATGGAATTCACTGAGGAAGCATGAACTGGGAAGCACCAAAATTACACCACAATCACTTACACAATCAGAGCAGACATGATGTTGGAAGAAAAATATTTTAAAAGAAAAAAAAACCCAATCAGTTGGTTTGTCAAGCCCAACTCAAACTGCATTTTTGCTTGATATGTGTTTTTCCAGCTGCAAAGTGAAACCTTTCCAAAAGAATCTGCTGCCTTATGAAAACAGACAGCTGCTGAAAGCTCCCAATATCATTTATGACTCCAAGATTCAAGATCTTATCCTCTTGTCATTAAATCATCCCCTTCACTCCATGCCAACAATCATCTTTTCAATCTGTTGGAAAAAAAACCCCAACAACAAAACAACAACAAGAAAAAAAACCCCAATGCAACCTACCCAAAACCTAAACCCTCACTGATTTGATTTGTCTTGGTTTGGGGATGTGGGGGAAGACTCAAGGTAGCCACTCAGCATGAACGGGTGTAAGATGATTTATGTGATAGCTACAATAAATTGACAACTCCACTTGATTATTGGATGTTGCTGGTTAGAGGTTTTTATACAACCCCCACCTAAGTATTTAATACTATTAAATAATCATATTTATCATTCACTCAGTTATCAATACACTGCTCAGAGCTTATGTTCATTAAATCTGAAGAAATGAGTGTGACAGGAGACACGACTGTCAATATGACCCGAGGTAACAGATTTTCCTTCTGGCTTTCTATCGCTAGAAACTGCTGTTATAAATACTTGCATGACAGGTCCAACTTTCTAACTCTTCACCCATAAACACATAAGCTGAAACGATATGTAATTACAAGTTAATGCCATCCTTGTGGGGCATATCCTACTCTGATATAATGTTACATGCTTGGGCACCAGAGGTATGGGAAAAAAGAAATACTTTCAAGTTTAGGTTTGTTAACAATCATTCTGAAAAAACAACCCAACAAAAGGCAGAAAGAAGAAGAGTGAAAGAACCCTCAGTAAAGTACTTCTTTTAAGAGAGCACAGGTAAGCCAACAACCTCACACAGTTCTCAGCAAGTATCAACAGCTGTAGGCTAGCATTCTCACATGTGAGCGCTCGCTCCTTCCACAGACGTTTCAGAAAGAGTTTACTGGAAAAGCACCCACAGAAATGATAGTGGGGCCTCACCCCTATGGGTCTTTACAGGAGACAGACGTCAGTATTTACATCAGAAACACTTCCAGCATCCATGAGCTTGGGTGTGGAAACAACATTCAAACAAATATGCACTAAGTCAGGCTCAAGCAGCAGCGGGCTCTGTTCATCTGCCTGAGATTTCCAAGGGAGTGGCATTAAACCCACCTAGAAACAACCACCACAGTATTTTCATAAACACGTAACCAGACAGAGGAGGTAAGGATACAAATTTATCCAATTATTTATAACTTGTAGATGACATACTTGGTTCCAATTAGCACTCCCACAACTTCCGTGGGTTTTGCCTTCGCTAAAGCAAAAAGGGAAGTTTGATCCTACGCCTTGGAAATGAAGCATTTCAGCAGACACGGTGTTACTGAAAGGGAAGAGCTTGCATGCCTTAGAAAAAGGCAGTGGTACATTTCATGCTAAATCAGTACTGATGACACAGGTACCAAGGGTCAGGGTTCTCAGCTGCACACTTACCCTGGAACGGTGTATCTCTCTTCTGAGGAGACACTATAACCCAGAGAAATTATCCCACCCTTTCAACACTGGGGGGTGGTGCGAGAAAACCAAGAGCCTACCAGTCAGAGGAAACTGTTTTCTGGTGCCCAGCTTGGTTTACAGCATTTGAGACTTGCACACCGCTTGTTCATAACTTACTCTACAGCTATTTCAACAGCTACAGGGCTTGGGACACATGCACAACTGCCCTTGGCCAGGCAAGAGTGAAGCTATAGAACAGCTAAGATGAGCACAGTTGAAACTGGGCAAAACCCAAGAGCTTGAAGCATGGGAAGGCTCAATTCTTTGTACTACTTTACTAATAATGGCCACAAAAAACACTAGCATGTAGACTGATCACATTCCCCAAAACCACCAGAGCCCCATTGCTTTCTTTTCAGTTTCTGTTCACCCAATTAGAGAAACACCAGTTGACTGCTGCTCTGAGAAAAAAAATTCCTGCCTTTCCTTCCAGGCCTTCTGCTGTGTGCAGGAGGACAAGGTTCAGAGCCGTGGTCTGTCGAGTACAGAGAGCAAGAGGGAGACTCGACAGTCGGAGTAATTCCTCTGGCCTTGATCTCCCTTTCCCTGGCCTTTCTTTGAAACACACTTCAGACAGCCTCCCATCCACTTTGTTCTTTTCTAGGGGAAGAGTCAGCTCTTCCAGCGCTAGCTATCTTGACAGCTAAACTGCTGTCCCAGGTCACTGTCGGTGATACATCCAACTGCCTAAGAAGTCCTGAAGCTATTTCTCTTGACCCAGGAGATGAATCTTAAGGGAAAAAAGGAACAAATTGGTTATTTTTCAAAGCAAACAAACAGATTCACACAGGTGAAGGCTTGAGATAGAATCTCCTGTGACTATATTTTCCAAGAAGAACCAGAACAAAAAAGCCTACATTTAGAAAGATGTCTTTTTATCAAACCAAGATCTAGTGGTTAACTCTGTTCCCTTTAGAGGAAAAGCTGCTGTCCTGGATTAGTATCAGGTATGTTTATAGCTCCCAAATACTGGAATGCTCATCTAAGAAAGGATAAATAAAATATAATGTAATAAAAACAAGTCTGAACATGCTTAATACAAATCGAAAGACAGGCCAGTGCTTATACAAGATAGAGCTTAGGAAACACAAAACCTTGATTTGTTTGTTGTTCTCAAATGATCATAAAGGTTAAATAGAAGAACCTTTAAACACTGGATATCTAAACTGTGTTACTTTAATTTTAAAACTTTTGAAAGCTTGAAACTCTGTATTTCAGAAAAGTATGCCCTCCTCTTTTATGCTCTGTGTGTTCTTAATGGGGTCTGCACACAAGCAACACTAATACAGAAATACATCCAGTAGCACACATACAGACTTTCATCTTTAGGTATATCTAACATATTATCAGACCTCTAGGAAAAATTTCAAACTCAGGAGATACTATTTCTATTTTCAGTAGAAATCTGGAAAAATCTACCACTTCATTTTTACGTGACTCCATGGCTTTAAAAAATGGGACAGAGAGAATCCACCAGCCTGTTAAGTAGTCTGGTCTGAAGAGCACTTCAGCAGAAAGTAGAAATGCATAGTATTTGCATTATAAAAAAATTAATAACCCTTCTAGACTCTCAGTGGAGGTTCTTGGGTTCAGCCACAGTGAAAGGGATTTTATAGCACTTGTCAAGCAGAAAGCATGCGTTTAATAATGAATAAACGAAGCCGATAAAGCTACAAGAACTCAGCAGCACAGAAGGTGAACCAGGCTATGGTATTTCACAGCCAGCATCGACAGAGCAGTGTGCTCAGGCTGAAACAAATGGGCAGTGCAGGATCTGCAGGCACACTCACTGTCTGGGGAAAAACACATTTAGCAACCAAACAGCATCTTGATGCGAGAGGCAGCACGCTGGGCTCACAACATTTGATTTTATTGCTTGTTTCAGTTACTACACTGACCTTAAGAGTATAATGCAATCATCTATGTGCAATATATAACACACCGACTCTTAAGTCACAAACCTATCTAAAGCAGCAGTATGTGCAACATCATATGCACTGGGAAACATTAATGGGAGGGGTGATTATTAAGCACACTTAAAAGCTCAGCATTAATTTTACGCATGAACTCAGCCTACAGAAAAGGAAAAAACATCAATATCCCCACTGCAGATGCTTGGAAGCAACTTTAGCATGCAGTGATACAGAGATAACTGCAAGCCCCTAGGAATTCTAACCTCCCTGTAATGTCAAAATCAGCTCAGGACAGACTGTTTCCATTACAAGGGAATTTAAAAAATAAATAGAAAATAAGTATTTTTCTTACAGCCACATCTTAACGCTACTGCTGGAGGCTACCATAACCCAAATACTGAATTTCCTCATGCTGATGCATCCACAATGCCCTAAGCATTAAGCAAACATCTCATCCAACTGGCCTGGCTCCAGACACACCAACAGATTCACTAATCCTCAGGCTGTGCAAGAAATTCTGAACAGGGCAATCTAATCCACTCCTCACCCAGCAAGGATGGGGGTCCAAAAGCCACCTGGGAGTGCTCCATACTTACACCATGAAAGATCACAGCTAAGAAACCAAATTCAGGGTTTGGTCACACCTTAAGTGGGTACAGCTCAACATAATTGAACAAATGAGTTATTCAGAACCCCCACAAATGTAACAGATCAGTGTTTAATGGATTACCGCCACCCCTGGCAAGACAAATTCCATCTGATCACATATTTTCCTGTTTGTTCTCTTAGACAATGCCATCAGATTATACAAAGGTCAATTATGAAAACCTTTCTGCTCCCAAAGGGAAGGTCATCCAATATCCATGAACATAAAGTCAATTATCCAACTTAGTCAGCGTCCTTCAAGATCCTAGGTGATAAAGTGTAACAAACAACCCAGGTAGCTTCCCAAAGACCTATCTTGACCCCCTGTGTTTAAGGATTTACTTAGAATATTATATTAAAACTTAATTCAGAGAATTCAACCCATGGCTAATGCACAGCTTGAAACACAGTTTTGAGAGGGAGGGGAGCAACATGCACTCACTGTAGCACGTGTCATGTATTTTAAAACACTTCTGTAATCCTCTGTCAATCTGGTACATTTACCACAAGGGTACTGCTACAGAAACAAAACCTATGTAATTTGTGATACCACAACAAGTTTTCTTCCAAAGGTAACTGCAATGGCATAGATAAACATTAGAAAATAACACCTTTTACCAAAGTATTCTAAATTACTTAACCAAGAACAGGAGCCCAGTGTTACTGGTGTAGTATTTGTAACTAGTCCCTTTTGGCTAGTCCATGGAAAATACACTTCAAGACAACACAAGAGCAACTAAGGCGTCTTGCTTAATTCCTGCCAGGCTTCTGACTGAGAGTCTCATGTCTCTGCCAGCTCTTCCTCTTTATGTTCCAGGAAAAGCTGCTATTACCACTTCAGAAACAGTGACACAGGGAGGTGGAGAAAGTTATTCCTCCTTTTTGCCAGTTCTTGTCAGGCTGTGCATGTGCTTTTGCATAAACCCAGGGTTTTTAGAACTACTATCAATAAAACTTAAAAAAAATCAGCATGCGAATATGAGTTAGGAAAGCATTTGTGAGGCTGGCCCCTCACAAAATGTGTATGGTGAGGTGGCTGGTGAGAGCAAGCAGTCTCTCTGATACAACTCCCTTATTCTTCTGTGCTCTGAAAGAGGCAGGGCAGGCAGCGAGTCCCTTCCTCCCGCCGCGTTCTGAAGTCGAGCAGCGCCATGCAGACTCGTACATCTGGCAAGACAGAGGTCTAGCATTACAGAAGGAATAGTACAAGCAGGGACGCCTCCTCCTCCTCCTCCTCCTCCAGCGTAGCCCAGACTCTTCCAGCTCCCTGGGGCTCTGGCACATGAACAAGGAACAGCCACACTGTGAACTTGCAACACAAGTGGGGCACTCCACAGCAAAGCTTTCCTTGTGGCACACCTCAAGGTAGAAGCACGATGGTGTTCCTCCTCTAAACAGGATCCAAGCCACCCTGACACTATGCTGCATTGATGCAGAGCCGGGGGAGGCAGAGGAACAGAGGCCCCAAGTGCTCAGTGTCAGGGACTATTCACTAACCCCTTCCAAGCAACCATCACATTGCTCAAGGCAGAATGGAGAGGCACCATCAGCACCATAGGAGTCACATCCCAGAGCGCCATGGAAGACTGGAGCTGTCACAGAGGTGAAAGGGGAGGCTCAGAGTCCGACTCCCCAATGTTCCCTTCTATTATACACACATCTTTAAGGTCAGCCTTGACTTTAAACAATCATCTGCAATATTTTCTTTATGGTGAGAGTAAACAGACCCTCCAGAAAGGAAAAACATCATAATGACTATTCAAAAATAAACAACAGAAGATAAAAATAGAAAACATAACACATAGGGAAAAAAAATACAATAGGAGAATAATCTAATTTGGGTGGACTTAACCACTCAGGCTGAACAAAGACCTACTAAAATTGCATTAAGGCTACATTGTGACAAATTAATAGCATACAAAAACCTGCAGGATTTTAATTTCACACAATTTCACGCACATATAAACACCAGGAGCTCAAACTAACACTGTTACAGGAAATACTTTAAAAGGATGGCATTACACTGGAAACCTCACATGAAACTAACACATCTTCAGGTTTTGGAGTTTCTGCAAAAATGTTTTCAAAACATTTAAAAGGGAAAAATAAATTCCTAAGGCTTACAAATAAGCACTTACCCAATTTAATAGATCTTTGCCAGCTGACAAATGTCACACTTCAACAAAGAGAGCTTGTGGTTTTAAGTGTGGGTGTGAATCCTGCAGCCACCTGAAGTCTTTTTAATACACAGCTTTTAAAGAGTTCAGACCTGCACATCTCATCCCTTTTCAGTAGTATTCAGTGAAGATTTAAAAAAAAAAATAAGAATCACTTACAAAAGCCACAAAAAACATACCCACAAAAAAAACCCCAACACAGTAAGTTTACAACTGAAGTAGAACACAGGTCCCTGCTGCATCAGGCTGCTTCTGAAGACTTTTCTTTGCATTTGGCTAAAGACTGAGTACATGTTCTTCTCCAGATAACTAAAGCCTGGCAAACTGGGTGACAAATAAGTCTAAGAAGGAACAGTCAGCATCCAGCTTCTGCAGTTTTGCCTACCTTAGTTTGTAGCTAAGCAAATAAATGGCAGAAAAGTGGCTATGAAATCTTTTGAGAGGGAAATAATGCAGACTGCATAAGATAACAGATAAATTTGTCTGCAAAAAAATCAAATCTCTCAGAAAACTTCTTCCCAAAGCAAAGAGAAAACCATAAAAATTGGGCAACTCAGTATTGTATTCACAGACTCAGTACTTTTTAAACCATTTTACAATACCTTAAAGTGCTCTGGCACCGTCCACAGCAGCTAATTGCATTTAAATTACCATGCTATACTACGCTTCTTTACCTGTTTTGTTTTTACTTTTTTCCTTTATTTGTTTTCCTTCCCAACCCAACAGTTCATCTACTTAGAAGGATGGAGAGAGTAATGCCAGAGGGAAGTTGTGTCCATCATATTATCTTGTTTCCCCTCAGGACAAGCGTAATTTGTGCAGTACTCTCTAGAGCTGCTAGCAATATTTTGTTCAGGTTTGGGTTTTGATTTTTTTAACCTAAGAAAGTTGCTTTATAAAGATAGATGGGACCTAAAGCCAAATTATACTAACATCCCTATAATGCCCAGCAGGAACCAAACTGCTTCCATGCTACAAGACCCACAGATCTAGCACAGACTGTGATGAAACTGGAGAACAACAAAACAGAAAACTTGGCTAGCAGGATCAGGTACCATCATACACAGAAGAAAGAAGAAATTTATGGCAGGTATTCCTATTTTTCAGCATAATGGCCAACACCCCCATATTTACAGGAATACTAAGGTCTTTGAGAATGCTTGTATTATCACTGTAAGGAAACAAAAGCAGTTTCAAAGTGAAAGAAGGTAGGTTTAGGTTAGATGTTAGGAAGAAATTCTTTGCTGTGATGGTGGTGAGGCCCTGGCACAGGCTGCCCAGAGAAGCTGTGGCTGCCCCCTCCCTGGCAGTGTTCAAGGCCAGGTTGGATGGGGCTTTGGGCAACCTGGTCTAGTGGAGGGTGTCCCTGTCCATGGCAGAGGGTTGGAACTGGATGGTCCTTGAGGTCTCTTCCAACCCAAACCTGTCTGTGATTCTGTGGTAAGTGGAAGAATACCAGTGTTAAGAGAGGAGGTAGACTAAAAAGCAAACCCAAGTCCTAACAGCAGTTACACATAGAAACGTTTCTGAGGACTTGCTGAAGCACAGATGATGACAGGAGAGCAAAGAGGCAGACAGAAGGGCAGGAAAGGGAGCATAAAGATACCCATAGCATATGCAACAAGTGTACACAGCGTACATTGATATGCTTCACAATAAATACAGAGAGAACAGAAAGCCCAAGCCCCACACTGAGCTTCTCTGACACTTGCCAGGTGCAAATGTTAACAGCAAGACAGTCAAGAGAACTGCTTCTTAGATTTAGAATACATTTTTCAGGTTACATTCTTTAAAGTAATAATAATATAAAATAAAGTAATAGATTTGGATTATGACTAAACTTACTGAGCCAGCAGAAATCATTATTCATCAACACATCAGTACCTAACAAAGCCAGGGTTTCTTCAAATATTTACTGGCAACATTGTAAAGACCAAGAGTGAACATCTTCAGTTCAAGTTGGCTGCATGAAAAATCCAAGCATCTGTACTGACCTACTTTCACTGCCCCACACGACCTAAGGCTCCTCAAGCTCTGTATCAGAGTAGCAGCTCACGTGCAGGGCTGCAAGAGGGTATCCTTCTTCAGCACCAGGCTCAAGTGTTTGTTAAGAGATGAGCCTCTGAAAGGCTTCCCCTTTATCAAGTTCTGTATGAATAGTTTCGGTCTTGCTAATGGCCTTGAAGGCAGAGAGGGAGAAGCCTTTTTATTCAAAGGTCGACCCTGAACAAACACAACAGTGCCCCATGTCCCAGTTCAGATCAGAGTCAACAGCCACTCACTCCCCCTAATCAGATCTGAGAAGAAACTGCTCCACTGCAGCGGGATCACCCAGGCCCCAAGAATTAGGAGGCATTGATAACTTAGCTGAAGTCCTCAAAATTCCACAATGCTCTACAAAAGCAGTGGTTTGTAAGGCTTTTATGTACAAGGGGAGGATTGCTGTTCAATCAGAGAAGTGAGGATCTGTTCAGAGGCAGAGGCATGTACTTGAGGTGCTTATTCCATAAAGACATGCCTCTGGCAAGCATCTTTCAAGCACCCAGGAGAAAACTGCTTGCTCTCAGTGCCCTCAGCTTCCTAAGCCCTGGCTGTTAGAGCGCTGCCAGGCACCCCAACCACGCCGCTGCCCGCCTGGCAGGCAGCGTGCTGCTAATCACAGCTGTAGTGGCAGAAAAGGGGGAAAGAAATTAAATCTAGTTATCAGTCTTCTGAATAAGCACAGAAATAAACACCACTTGACAACGTGGCAATGCAGGACAGAAATCCTAAGGGGAAAGAAAATAGATCCAGCCTCTCTCCTGCCTTCCATCCCCACATACACGCCTTCTGAAGCCCATCCTGCTGCCACACAGGCCTTCGACTGTACCTGGGGATACAACCCCCCCTTGTCAGCCAAGGGCATGAGCCACACAATACCTAGTGCCCACGAGCCCAGCCCACTGTTTTTAATTGCTTTTTAATAAAGGGCACTTTGCAAAGAAGAGAGAGGAAATTAACCTGTCCAAATAAGAGCTGCTCCTTGCTTGCTCATGGTTTCTGTCCTGCAGGCACCTCTGCATTGGCCACAAAGGACACGTAGAGCCTTTTAACTTGTGTTTGTTCAGAGGGACATGTGCTGTGAGGACTCATCTGCAAAGCCCCCTGAAGAGTGCCAGTAATGGAACAACGAGCAAAAACTGTTCAACTGAGGGGGGAAACTTCCTTTTTGCTAAAGCCCCTAGCTATACATCACACTCCCAGAAGCCACTGCCCTGGTTCCAACACTTTGTACCATCCAGCAGAAACTTGTTTCAGTTTGTCAACATTAAAATCACAGCCCACAGCTATTTGGACCTTCTTCTGCAACCCCAACTCCCCAGGCCAGTGTGGCTCTTCCCTCACCTAGCAGGCCAACTAATTTGGTTAGGTCTGTTTCAGGCGTGTTGGGTTATCAGACCCTGGCTCTAATTATTAACTTTTCATCATAGTAGTATGTCATCTTAAATGTTTGAATTAGAGAAGCTGTCTTTAACAAAAAGATATCAGTTATGAGTTGGAACAGAGCAGGTGTCCCAGGCATAGGGAGAGATTAAACAGGAACAAGGGCAGAAATCAGCTTGGAGACTCCAGCAGTAGTATGAAGTACTGTTAGCAGCAGTTATATTTAAAGAATAATTTTACTTCCTGGGCCTGTAATTACTTTACACAGAATTAAATTAGCACCATGAGAAAAAAAGTGAAGCAGAATTGTAGGCAATCCAAAGTACTTTAATAATCAGACAAATCAGTGACATTGACCATTTTTTCCACCACAATGGCTGAAGAGAGAGGCTCTGAGTAACAAGAAACATTTTTCACAGTACACTGTGCTAACTTTTCTATTAACAGCCCTTGCAGCCTTTCTTAAGCTTACTGCATCCTCCACACCACTTACAGTAAAACAAACCACATTCTCTTCTTAGAATAAGTATCTTCTGGCAAACAAAACAAGCCATAAGAGGGAAAAAAAAAGGGAGATATAGACAAGGTTTTCGAATTTATATTGGTGTACCAAATAATGCATTCTCTTTCTTGAGAGGGAAAAAAATAAATTAAAAAAAATCACTGGAGAGCATTGACTGAGACAAGAAGTTGACCCTAATACTCATTTTCTATTTATTTCTAGCTTTTGAGAAACTGTAATAGTCTTCTGCCACTTTTATGCAGAGATTTCAATGCAAATCCTTGCTTAGGAAGGCTCCATTTCACAAATGGTGGCAGGGAGTCAGGCCCTCCAGAAACAAAAGTACATTAGCAAAGCACTTTGGTACGTGACATATTCAGCAAAAGAAGTAGAACAAGTGTGACAGTTTAAAAAAAAAAATTGGTTTTAATTGGGTTGTGAAAAATTGACAGAAGGAAAGATCCCATGAAGAGTTCAGAGCCATGGTGGATTCTGCCTCCCACCTCTCCTTTTTCCCCCAGATAGCTGTTAGAGCTGTGAACAGAAAACTAGAAGCCACTGAGTGACATAATGTTTACATTTCCTTCTTCCAGAACATTGATAAGGCTACGCAGGCCTGCAGGTGGGTGAGCACATGCAAAGGAGAGGACACAAAGGCAGGTACTGTCAGGGCATGGAAAGAGGAGTTGCCTTTTTGTGCCCCTCCCCATGCGTACCAACTGCCCAAAACTAAAGAAAGGGAGAGCAAGCAAGCTGCTCTTCTGATGTAATGGCTATACTGTCCTCCCAAAGCGTGCAAGGAATACTCAGCACTCTCAACATGAAAGCCATCTTCCTTGCTCCAACTGAGTGCCAAAGAAAACCTCCAGTTCTGGGCAGAGCCACACTTACAAGGACAGAAAAGTGCCAGGGCTGTAGAAACACTGCATTTTGCCTGGGTAGCCAGAGAAAGAGGGCTGTTACACTTTGGCCAAAGGCTGATGTAATTAAGCAGATTAGATTTGATTTTACCTTTAATGCAGATAAACCTGATGGAAAGGACCCTCAGAATGGATTCGCAGTAGTATTATTATGATTATGTTAAAAGGTGTGTCAACACAGATTTAAACACAAGTCTGCAATGGATGCTTTGAGTGTGGCAGAGGGTACAAATAAGGAAGGAGAAGAGGAAAACTTAAAGTAAAAATTTGAAGTGGAAAATAAGGAAGAAAAAAAAATCCCAACCCCATCGACCCACAGAAGAGAGCAGCTTTCCTCTCAACTTGGTTAGTCTCCCTGATGGTCAGTTTGCCCTCCTAAAAGTGGAAACATCTCAAAGATTTCAACACTTGCACCCACCATCACAGAGTGAGAATGTTAAATCTGCAAATCCTCCCAACCATTAAAAAGTAACATTATAGATTAGTGCATAACAAATATAGATTTCTGTAAACCTTGCACATAAATGAGGGGTTTTTTTTAACCAGTTCCTATTTTGGGACTATATACAACTGCAAGACTAGATTAATAAACTCTTCTTCCAGGAGGACTCTTGCTATTTCAGTTGTCCTTAGCAATGTTACTGGCCTCAGTTCAACTGTTTTCCAAGATGTGCCCCCTAAATGTATTAAAATACATTTTCACATAAGGATTTTTTTACTACCTCACTTCATTTGGATTTCCTGACACGAGGGATGTACCACCACCTACTTCCTTTCATCTCCATAAACACACACTTAAGAGATATAACACTCAACGTTCTGGGCAGGGAAGAGGAAACACCATTATTTTAAAAGAATGCCCATATTTAACATTAGCACCACACACCAGCTGTCATGTGTGAGATGGCACACATTTCATGTCAAACTAACCTTGGACAACCCTGTGAGCTTCATGCTCTCCATGATTTAATAGAGGGTGCATTTTTAAAGGCAATACATTTGCACCTAGATAGAGAGAGAGATTCATCTCTCTGAATAGGATAGTTCAAGACAAAAGATAAGCAACGAAAAACAAGCACCAGGGCTTTTAATACACAAATAGTTTTGGCAGTGCAAAACCATAGAATCACAGGGGTTGGAAGGGACCTCAAGAGATCATCGGGTCCAACCCCCCTGCCAAAGCAGCTCCCCAGCTCATACTGCACAGACAGGCGTCCAGATGGGTCTTGAATATCTCCAGAGAAGGAGACTCCACCACCCCCCTGGGCAGCCTGTGCCAGGGCTCTGGCACCCTCACTGGGAAAAAGTTCCTCCGCATGTTGGTGCAGAACTTCCTGTGCTCCAACTTGCAGCCATTGCCCCTTGTCCTGTCCCCACAGACCACTGAAAAGGGGCTGGCCAATTCCCCCTGCATCCCATACTTAAGATATCTATAAACATTAATATTACTGCCTCTACCCAGAGACTGCTATCCTTACAGCTGATCAGGCACAGCAGCTCATAGGCTCTTTTCTCAGCTGCTTCGGTACAGCCAGCCCCCTTGTTGGAGCAGCACTCAGCAGCCCCACAGAGTACAAGATGGCCAAACCCTCTGCTTTTAAAGTAACTGCAGGTAGAGGTTTTTTAAATACAATTTCAGTCTTTCTAAGTAAGCCTTCAGAAGCAGAACATGAAATCTCAGACCATGTGCACAGAATATAAACCTATTTGACAGGAGTCAACTAAACGTTTTGTTTTAAAAGCCCATGGAAACCTGTGTCCCAAAGAAAGTGACAAGAGCATAGAAATGACTCTCAGTAAATCCACGTTAGGCATATAGTATGTTTCAAGAAGAGCCACCTGCCAAAGCAACCATCCCAGTCCCAGAGGTAGGACTGTGATATTTTAACAAAGAGAACTAAATGACCTGGGGCAGCAGCGTAACCAAAATTCCTCGCTGAGATTTTCTGATAAAGTGCTTGTGGTCACCACATCACATCACACTTCTCTGTGACCTTAAGGGCATGAAAACATTAAAAAAATAAACAAACACAAAACCCACCAACCTAAAACAAAAGCAAACAAAAACCAATCCTACAACAACAAAGCAGAAAGAACCCAGACCCCCCAGACCAACCCTGCAGAGAGCACGGTCATTTGCAGCATGTATAAGATGCCAACACTTGCTCATCTTTAAAGTCTAAGAATAATATTATTTTGGAAAGGAAAACTAATCTCAAAGGCAACTAGACTAAGAGTATTATCTTTTATTAATGGCAAAGAAACAAAAAATAAAAGGAATCCTGATATTCTGGCCTGTCATGAACCCTCTCATTACTTCATAGTGAGCTGGTCAGACGTACATAACATATTGCCTTTATCTTACAATTTCAACTTCTCGGTGATTGCTCCTAATTACAATCAATCTGATAGGAAGAAACTGCAACTTCCAGAAAAACAAAACACTATAAAGGTGTCTTGGAATTTTAGGGTGAAAAAGTAGCACCACTAACACTGGAACTAAGCAGCCCAGTTTCCTACTGGGGTTTGTCTGTAGGTGATAATCCAAGGTCTCTGGGTTAAATAAAAAACAAGACAGAACTCAGAAATCATTCTCAACAGGACCAGGCATTCATCTGATCCCTGATGGTGCTGGTGCCAAAAGGGGGGGCTCTCAGGGAAGGAAGTAAATGTAAAGTTTCTCTTCTTTTTCTGACTCTTTTCCCCCTCTCAAACCCAACACCACTATCATTTCAACAGAGACCTCTACATACCCATCAGCTGAAGCTGAAACCAGCCGAAGTTAGAAGTTATCAGTGTGAAAAGGAACACAGCAGCACTCGGCACAGTGCCTGAAGCTTTGTCCTCGTAAGAGATCAGGTTTAAACAAAACAGTTCCACAAAGCCAAAGCAATCCTCAACCACACTATAAAAAGCAATGCCCTTATCTATTTTGATCCAATAAGACTACTGCTGCAAGAACCATACTGAAGCTGAACAGACAGGCCTCCACTCCTGCAGTGGTAGTTGGCCTCTGGCTGACGGCAGGAGCTAAGGTGGCCTGCTCAAGGACCCTGCTGGCATTTGGCTGCCTGCACCTGAGGCCAGCTCTTGACACAGCGCAGATGCACGACCCAAAAAGCTGGGAGAAGCCTTGAACGGGGCTCTCCACACTGCTCCAGAGTTCTGCCTGCATCTGTGCCCAGCCATGTTCCTATCTGAACCGGCCCCAGACCCAACTCTGTGGTTTAACTCTGCATCTGCCTCGGCACTACAGCCCATCTGGTGATCACTGGAGTACAGCAGCTCCCAGCTACCACCCCCAGTCCTGCTCTGCTCTCCTTGCTGGCCATGCACCCCATCAGGGACCCCCATGATGCCTGCCCACCTTACCCCATGGGCAGCTGATCACCATTCAAGGCTTCCTCTATGTTTCCTCAACCCCTGCAACAGCAGCGTTGCTCTGCCCGAGTATAAAGAAGACACAGATAGGGCTGGAGTTTGTCCCTAGTTGCTCAAGGACTGATCTTCTGCCCATTCAAACAGATTATTGGCTTTTCAGGGTTGGATACCAGTTTCCTGCCTGCCCACCTGAGACCTGGTACCAGCAGACCAGAGGCGGTTGAGCACCTCACCATGTTTACTGGTTTGCATCATTATGCAAATTGGGATTGCTGAGGCAGCAAGTTCATGGTGCAGCCTGGGGTGGGGGATGTCTGTCACATCAAAACCCAGAGCTGAGGTCCTAAAGCACCTTATGGCAAGCATGGAGCTTACCCACCTTCACCACTTTAACACGGGGATCATATTTCAAGCAACACCTTCCCCTCCCCCCCCCATTTTATCTTTAGTCTCAGATTTCAATTTCCATCTAAATATCAGAGGAATTTCCTAGACCAGGGTGACTTAAGTAGATAGTTATATAGTATATGTATTCTAGTACTCTGCACCTTGAATACACTGTGAACAACAGGGGCAGAGGTCAAGTGTTTTTATAGTTACTTGCCAAGCACAGTCATTTTTAAAATAATATCCCTTTCTCAAAGTGGTACTGATTTTGCTGGATTTTCCTAGGAAGGAAGGATGAGAGATCATTGAATTAAAGCACAGATTTGGGTGCCAGGGCTCAGTGCCAACCTCTGTGATCAAACTCCTCTAAAACCTTGAGCACATTCCACCAGGACTCTGGGGTTTGCTAGACTGAGAGCAACGGTGTTTTCTCCTTATTAAGTGCTGGACCAAACACACATTACCTAATTTGCTTGTAAACACCTAGCTACTGATAAATTTTAAAAGAAAATCTCAAAACAACCCACTGCCACACGTGCACTCAAGAGACTGCTCAGAATATCGTTAACATTTCAACTAAACTCTGAGGAGTTGAGGATCGCTGGCACGAAGGTTGCCCATGCAATCACATTTGAGCCCTCTGGTGCATGCACTTAAGGATACAGTCTTTAATTACTAAACTGCTTTTGCAGCCAATACTTCATTCAGCATTCAGTTTGACATGCTCACTCAAGGCACAGCAATTCAGCACTGAGTTTTACGTGCCCTGGTCAGAACGTGGCCAGATGCATTATTTACTGAATAGTGTTAAGCCCCAGCTTGGAGTAAAGAAAAAAAACCTTTGGCAGCTTTCCTGTGGTGTTTGGCATTAAGCACCTGTGTATTTCTGAAGTTAAAGCTATTTATCTTCATCATCACTCTTGAGGAGAGAAGGGTCTATCTCCTCTTATTTTACAAGTGGGAAATGAGAGTGTACAGACAATGGGAAGGCCAAAAAAATCTCCACTAAGGTATGCAATTTAAGGTGTCACTAGTGTCGTGTTTTTCAGAGCATTCTGAGTTTCAGAGAACTCTGCATGTTTAAAAAGAACCAACCTCTACCAGCCTCTGCCACAGCAGACAACACTCGGCACTTACGCAAAAACAACTTCAAAAACTATCAACTACATAAAGACACACACATACAGTTAGAGAAACATTGTAAAAAAATGCCATTAGTGATTTGTACAGCTTTACAAGGGGCAGTTTGGTTCTGTGGAAGAAGGAAACACAAATTCCAACCCTGGCAGTTAACAGTCAATTTCTCTAACTATGAAAACATTCTTTTTTTTGCAATATAATTCCTCTGCATTTTTGCTTCAGAGAACAAATGGTTCTAACAGACAATTCATCCCATTGAAAGACTTATCCTGGCCACTGAAGGCATGCCCACACACAAGAACTGCTCACTAACTTGTGAACCCCTAAAGCAGGTTCCTTCCCTATCATTACTTCTTCAGTCATAAAAGGTTAAAAGTCCCCGACCTGACAGGTCAGGAGAGAAAAAAAACCATCTGCCTCATCACATTTAGGCATATTGCAGGAGGAATCAGCCAGCCCCTTTCCAGTGGTCTGTGGGGACAGGACAAGGGGCAATGGCTGCAAGTTGGAGCACAGGAAGTTCCGCACCAACATGCGGAGGAACTTTTTCCCAGTGAGGGTGCCAGAGCCCTGGCACAGGCTGCCCAGGGGGGTGGTGGAGTCTCCTTCTCTGGAGATATTCAAGACCCGTCTGGATGCCTGTCTGTGCAGTATGAATCAGAGAGCTGCTTTGGCAGGGGGGTTGGACCCAATGATCTCTGGAGGTCCCTTCCAACCCCTAAGATTCTGTGATATTACTGCTGAGTAATGCATCACTCAAACTTCACTGTAAATTCAAAGCCTGACATGCTTTTGATCCCGTCAGATGAGAAGAATGTTTCAGTACTTCCACAGACTATTTCAGTATTGATAACAATAATGATCCTCTGCAAGTCAAAAAGTCAATCAAGCGTCACTGCTTCAGTGGACCTGTCAGCCTCCCCGATCAACGTGGCTTTCAAACAAATAGAGACGATCAATCAACATTCACATACTCAACCTATTTCCAGTACAGAAGCAGGAACTGTAAACCTGTAGTTTACAGGTAGATATTATGCAGAAAATACTTCAGATTCCTCAAGTAACTGCCCTCCTTGAAAAGCAGACCGTTATCAACACTCTCCCTGCACTGGGATAATCAACTTGTGCATTATCAAGATAATTCAGAACGGATTAAAACTTGTGGTTTTTAAAGACAAAATAGAATATCTGCATGGGGAATGTGCTAAAAATTTTAACAACAGTCTTGGCAATGAAACTGAAGTATGCAACAGCATTCTTACTGACAGAAAGCACCTAAGTTTAAACATCTTGCAAAATACTATGGCAACATTGTAGCTATTTGTATTTGTTACTCTGTTTCTCCTGATAGAGAAGTATCAAAAGAATGAAAAAATAAAGTTGTCTGTTTTCCCATATCCAAGTATTCAAGATAGTGTGCAAGCACACCAGCTCATTACCACAGCTTTCTTATCAAGAGAGGCCAGCAAAACTATTCTTGAGAAAACAGGAAAGCATCCTTAAGTGAGATTAATTTTACACTCTCCTCTGCTACAGTTATAGGAAGGACAATGGAGGATCCCACAGAGCAAACATTTCTTTTAAGTTGAAGATGTGTGAATTGGAGAACACTAAAAAGTACAAACAGTCATTGGAGTTCGAAAAGCACTACAGCTTTACTGTTACTCTTCACTGCATAACAGCTTCAGAAGACTCTCAAAAGATAGGAGCAATTCTACACGCTTTATTTTGCATTCCTTGTCCACTCAAAATTCCTATAGATGTAAATGGGAAACCTAACCAGCAAAGGCAGCAAATTATTTTAGGAACAGTTCTAACAATATCTTGCTTTAGCATCAGTCCACAACACAGTACCCTAAACTCTGAAGAACAGCTCAGTGATAAACAAACACATCTGTGTGCATGCCTGCACATAAACTTGCGGTGCAGGTTAGCAAGGAGGTAAGAAAATAGTGATCTGTATATCTTATGGTACGTAACAAATTTCAAGGAACCTTTTCAAGAGGAGAATTAATGCCTTCTCAGAAGATATTGGCTTTTCCTCCACAAATTTAATCACAGTCAGTCTGTCATGCTTACCAATATTTTGTTATCCACTTTATCTCCCTTGGTTTCCAGCTTTACTTTCTTCTTGACTGAAATTTTGATTTTCCTCCCAATAACATCTCTGACACTTTCTGAAATAAAAGAAAATACCTTAATTAAATACCTTCAGTCACAACATGAGAAGGAAACAGACACCACTATCAAGTTTTCAGGAACACTCGGAGCTATGTTGTTCTACTGAGCATACAAACAGGAGGGGAATCCACTTTTTACAAGGGCAGATAATGGCAGGACAAGGGGGAATGGATTAAAGCTGAAGGAAGGAAGGTTTAGATTGGATATTAGGGGGAAGTTTTTTTACGGAAAGAGTGGTGAGGTCCTGGAACAGGCTGCCCAGAGAGGTGGTGGATGCCCCATCCCTGGAAGTGTTCAAGGCCAGATTGGATGGGGCCCTGGGCAACCTTGTGTAGATCCAGGCCTGAGGTTGGTGGCCCTGCCTGTGGCAGGGGGGTTGGAGCTTTATGATCTTTGGGGTCCCTTCCAACCCTTGCCATTCTATGATTCTATGTTGTTCTACTGCTCACTCAGGGAAGTCTCCTGCACATGCACGAGTACTACACCTAACACAAGTACAACTTCTGTAATCTACACAGTAAATTACATCTACTACGATAGGATTATCAATGTCATATTCCAAGATTCTAAATATAATTTGATATTTCTTTTCCGCACTACTTACCTATCAAAAGCATTCCCAAGACAAGCCCCAGCAATGCTGAGCTCTACTCTGGGAAAATACAACAAATTCTTCTATTGCTGTATTACTCATACCTGAAAACCTTCTGAAAGCAAATTAGCTTCTTCCATTGCAAAAATGTAGCTTGTTGTTATTAATATCAGGGAGGCCAAGTGGGCCAGATAATGGAAAAGCCAGCATTGACATGTTTTGTGCTCTGTGTGTTTAAGCTGCTAAGCAAACTGAGCAGACTTCCAAGATACTAACACCCAACAGCTATGCAGTGGATGCTACGGAGGGCAACACTGGTCTGGATCCATGCCCCAACAACAACATAGCCACCTCATGGTGCCAACGCCAAAGCTACATTCATTCCTGGAATGCTTTAATACAGCTATACATACACATGTATGTATGTACATGTGTGCAGACACAGAGTAGGTATACTGTGCCAAGTACCAAATAAACCAGCCTTTCCCCTAAATGCCTGCACCCTGGCCTGAAGGGAACGGATACACAGGGACCTGTCAGAAAGCTTATACAGCTACTGGCACTGATGTAATTGGGAGATAAACAGAGGAGCTCATCTAGAGGAGCCAATTTGGCACCTTCCCTAAGTTTTGCTCCCCAGCCCCCACAGAAAAGGCACGAGAAACAAGTCTTTTAAAGACATTAACCTATTTCCAGCAGGACGACTGGCATCTGTAAAAGGCATCGCCACTCTCCCCAGACACACTCTGCCCTCGCACACACTGAAGTTTCAAGACTAAAACTGAAGACAACGGGCTCTTCCTAAGGCTTTTAATTAAGGTGCTTTGTATAGCACTTCTCTGCTAAATTTTCATCTGTTGGCCAGAACACACTAGTGCAAACAGCACACCATTCATGCAGCCAGGTGCGCTGCGCCCAGGCCACAGCACTGTGCCTGCTGGGGCAGGAGGGTGCGCAGGTCAGAGACGCGCCTGGTCAGAGCGGCTCGCCACCAGAACGAGCTCTTTCTGCAGATTCGGCATGTTTCCCCCAGGAATTTTAATTTTCCTACCAGGAAATAAAAGCTCCTCGGTAGCAGCGGTCGGCCTGCCGGGCAAGAAGCCTGCCCCAAGCCCAGGCAGCCCCATGGCAGGCGGCCAGCGCTGCCGGCTCCCCAGGCAACCACTTGGTTAGAAGCCAGGCTGCAGCCAGGTAAGCAAAGCCCGGGAGGGGAAAGTCCAGCCCTGTCCTCATGAACTGTTTTCCTGAGGCTTCCTCTCCCAAGGGTAATGTCTAATTCTGGGCTTTCTCTCCCCGCTTGGGAACCCAGAAGCAAGCTGACCACACAGTCTTTATCATCAAGCCCTACCACCTTGCAGAAGGAAGGCACTGCTGCTGTTTCTGCTGCTTTACCTCTACCCCCAGCCCCTGCCTTTTTCCTTTCTCCTCTCCCGCAAAGAGCTTCAAGTGCCTGCATCTAGCAAGGGACTTCCTCCCGAGGCGCCAGCATGGGGAGACTCGCTTCCCTTCGCTGTCCCACACAGCAGTGGTGGGAGCAGAACTGCAAGCCCTCCTCTGCAACACTCTTACATCAACAAGGGAAAGAAAGGGCCTGGGACGTGAGACTCCTCCACAGTCTCAGGGTGTCAGCTCCCTTCAAGGCATCAGCTCCCTTCAAGGCTCTATCTGCCAGAAAGGGCTAGAAATGCTTTTTTTCAAGGAGTTGAGATACAGATCACATGGAGAATGCCTACAAAACTGAGAATGCTTCCTTGCACACCAAATGCAAGCGGACTTACAAAGCAGTTGTTCAGACTGAGAGATGGAAACACGGTGTTAAGGCTCCTGTTTTCAAGAGCTCATTCATTTTTAACACCAGAGACTATGAGTGCCTGCCTTCAGACACCAGCACCTTGGAGGAACAAATCCAGGTAAGCCAACAGTTACGAGGGGGTTTTTTGAAGACTGTGACCTACCAGACCTGACAAAGGTCACACAGGAAGTGAGCAACAGAAAAAAAACTGCAGCTCAAACACAACCACCCCCAATTTAGCCTCCACGCTCCAGTCATTCAAGTGTTAAGGCACCTCCCTTCATCCTGTTCCCAAGACATAGGGTTACTACAAAAAAAATGAGCTTATTTAGAAGGTTAAATTTTAACACAGACACAAAAACGCTACTAGAAATCAAACCAACCCACATGAACAGATTCACATGCCCCAGAAGAGCCCTTCATAAAGCAAGCTGGGTGCACGCAGGGCACCAGGACTAGGCTGTGACATTTAAAATTGTCCAAAGCCACTAGAGAATGAGATGTGTGAAGATGCACACTTTGCTCTTCCTCATAATATGGATCACATGCCACCCAGATATACTGGAGCACAGGGCAGACCCACAGCACGGGGTTTCATGTATTAGCACCTCAACATGCCTAGCCATTTAAAAGAAAAAGCTTATGGTTTTGACCACAGCTCCTCCAGCACAGCTTCCAAGCTCATCGCTTTGTAGTAGCAAGCTACAGACTACAGCAAACCCCAGGGTCTGTGCACTAAAAAGACTGCAAAACACAGCTATTTTGTCTATGCAGAGGGAAAAAAAAATAAATAAATCTGCCACAGCTGCAAGTTCCCCTCCAGATTTTGACCAATATTTTATGAATGTTAAAACCAGTTCCCATCAGTAGTGCTGGCTGACAAAACTGAAGGAAGTGCTTCAGTGTAAACGACCCAAGAGAGGTTTGTAGGGACTGCAGTTAACCCAGCACCTATGTTGTTGCCTGACAAATTTCTGTTTCCACCTGTCATTAAAGCGACATTTTAAAATAAGCTATTCTTGCGTCGGTGGGACCCTCAGACCTCTCTTCCACAAGCAAAAGGACAGCTAAAGCCAAAGGAAGTTTGACCTGAGCAAGGTGGCTGAGGACCAGGCCTAAAGCACTGGACCTGTGTACCCCCAAACGACACCGGTTACCAACCTAGTGTGCTCATCATCCACTTATCGACAGCTCCCCAGCAGCGATCACAGCCTTGGCAGGGACCCTGTCACCGTCTGTGGTTTCCCAAGCGTCGCCACGGCACAGGGGGGCTTGCGTGCACGTAGCCATGCAACTTTAATTACAAATCTCGTGCGTGCATAGGAAAACGAGCCTTAAATTACACAGAACCCGGGGAGAAAATGAAAAAACAGCCCCAACCCAACCCTCCCAAACCCAGCAACCGGAGCCGCAGGTCGGTGTCTCAGCCCGCGCCGCCGTGCTGAGGCGCTCCGAGGACCTGCCCGGGGCGGGTGTCCCGGCGCGGGAGGGCCGGGGCAGTTTCACCGTACGTCTGCCAGCCCCGCGAAGACCCCCGGGCCCTGCCCGCCGGCTGCCCCCCTCCGGAGGGCGGGCACACCGGGCACCGGGACGCGGACCCGTTTGTCACTGCCCGCCGGGGAACACCGCGCTGCCCGGGGACGGCTACGCGGACGCAGCCCCTTGGCGGCGGCCGCCTCCCCGCTCCCCGCCGCAGGCCCGCAGCCCCCACCCGCCCAATTCCCGCACGCAGCAGCGGGGCCAAGCGCCGGCAGCGCGGCCTCGCATCACCGACCACCGCCGGCTCCTCACAGCCGTCGTCCCCCCCTCCGCCCCAACCTCCCGCGGAGCCCCCTCCGGCCGCGGCAGAGCCCCCTCGGCTCAGCCGGCCAGCCCCCGCAGAGCTCCCCCCAGGCTCTTACAGCACACCCTCCCCGCCGCCGCGGCCCCCCGTTACCCCCCACACACATCCCCCCCGCAGCAGCGATGCAGCCCGAGGTCGCAAACGGCGGCCTCCAAACTTGCCCCCCGCCCCCTCCCGCAACACCTTCCCCGGGGACTCCCATCCCCTCCCGCCCCCGCCAGGCCCCGTTCCTCACCGATCAACTCTTTGGGGACGTCGGAGCTCTCCTCGGCCATGGTGACGCTGCCCGGCGCCCGGGGGTACCCGGCGGCGGGGCTGCTTCAGCGGCGCGCCGTTCCTCCGCCAGGCGAGGCGGGCATGCAACCAGCGGGGCGGGGGAGGAGGGCCGGCCGTGCGCCTCTCTGTGGTGCGTGTGTGCCGTGTGCGTGGTGAGCGCGGCCGGAGGCAAGGGGCTTCTCCCGCCCCGCGGAGCCCGCTCCCTCCGCGCTACATGGCTCCCCCGGCTGCCGGGGCGGCCAGGGGGGGCATTTCCAAGGGGAGGGCAATGGCCCGCAGAGCGGCCGTCAGGCGCAGCGGGCCGGGCTCACGGCAGCCCCCGCGCCGGCTCGTTCCCTCCTTCCCCCTCACACGGCCAGCCCCTCCGCGCCGCCCGGCTCCCCCCGCCCCGCACCGGCGGCTGAGGCGCGGGCGGGAGGAGGAGGCGGCGGCGGAGGCTGCCCCCGCCCCGGGAGGGCTGGCGCCCTCACCCCGGTCCGGCCTCCTCACCTCGCGAGAGCCGCCGGGAGCCGCTCGCCCGCGCCCACCGAGCACCCGGCGGCGGAGGAGGCGGTGGCCGGGAGCATCGCTCTCAGGGAGCCATCGCGCCCGCCGCGGAGAGGGAGGAGGAGGGCAGTGGGATGGGAAATTCAGCGCGGCGAGGCCGGCCCCTCCTCCGCCCGAGCAGCCCCCCGGCGCTGCGGCGGGTCCGGGAGGGAGGCGGCGGGGGCCATCTGCCGGCTGCCGCCAGTGGCGCGGCTCAGCCGGCCCGGCTCCCCCCGCGCTGCCGCCGCAGGCCCCGGCCGCCGCCGTGGTAACAGCACCGGCCCCCCTCGAGAGGCACTCTGCCGCTCGCAGGTGCGCCGCCAGGCTTTGCACCGCGGGCGTTCTCCTCGGGGTTCATGGCGTTACAAAAGGTGTACGGTACGAAGGGGGCGGTTGCCATCGTCAAGCCAGTCCTCGCAGCCCGGGGAAGGGGTTGCCCGGGGCTGGATCACTTCGAGCCTTTGGAAGAGGATCCAAGAGGACCTTTGATCCAAAACTCATCCGCCTCTCCCTCCCTCCCTCCTCCACCTTATCTCCATAGGGACGGCAGCCGCTTCCAGCCCCTGTTCCGAGATAACGCCCTCTCGCTAGAGCTCGCCGGGCAAGCTGGCTGCGCAGGGGAAAGGAAGGCGAGCCTCGGAGCCTGTGCTGGGTGGAAGGGAACCCAACGTGCCTCCCTCCTCCTTTCCCGGGACCAAAGCGTTTCGCTTGTTGCGCTCTTCCCGCTGAGAAGGGGTGTCGTGCGTTACAGACACGCGGCACGTGAGCGGCCCCGTCGCCCCGATGACAATGAAGACGGAAAGATGCTCACTGGGTGAAAGCGAAGGAAGCGGCTCGGCAGCTCTGGAAACCCTCCGGCTTGCTGCTGGTGGCCATGCCTGGCTTCAGTGGAAGGATCCTTTTCACCGCAGCAGGTCTGTGATCGGTTGCCCTCCATCCTAGAGGGGTGGGTTACTGCGTAAGCCTCGCGTTTCGAGCGCTCTGCAAGTGAGCGGCGGATCTGGGAGGTCAGAGTCACTTACGTGACTCTGAAAGAAGAACCCCGAAACGCATTCAGTGAGAGCAACAGTGTAAAGCCAAGACGAGTTACTTTGCTGGTGCACTGCCATAGGGCTGCACGCTGTGCCTCAGGGACTACTGGAGCATACAAACAGGAGGGGAATCCACTTTTTAAAAGGGCAGATAATGGCAGGACAAGGGGGAATGGTTTAAAGCTGAAGGAGGGAAGGGTTAGATTGGATATTAGGGGGAGGTTCTTTAAGGAAAGAGTGGTGAGGTGCTGGAACAGGCTGCCCAGAGAGGTGGTGGATGCCCCATCCCTGGAGGTGTTCAAGGCCAGGTTGGATGGGGCCCTGGGCAACCTTGTGTAGATCCAGGCCTGAGGTTGGTGGCCCTGCCTGTGGCAGGGGGGTTGGAGCTTTATGATCCTCGGGGTCCCTTCCAACCCTTGCCATTCTATGATTCTATGATACTGCATACCCTGGTCTTCAGAAGAGCCATGACTAGAGGTTGAAACTGGTGGGACCTGTCAAAAAAAATGTTGCTATGATTCCCCATGGCACTCACTAAATAATGCCAGAGATGATTTTACCAATACAGACAGGATTGCTGCAGAGATGGCTGCAATTTGCTCTCTTTCTAGTTTGCTGTTTACAGGTAAATGAAAAAGGATATCCTTAAAGAACATTTTTTAAAATGAATATAGTAATAAAAGGATATAGTAAATAAGCTGTGTGCCTTTAATATATAGCAGTGTCAATCAAACCTTACCTGAATATGAATGTTTGTGTGTGTGTGTATGTAACGCACTGTATTCCTTTTCCATTGACAGTCCTCTGCTCCCTTTTCCTCACTGTATCTGCATCCTTTTCTGATGTATGCAGAATGCCTGCTGACCTCTTCCCTTCCTTCCTGCCAATCTTTCTTCACAGCTCAGCAGAAAACTGTTTTTCTTGCTCACTGTATACACGCAAGCTTACTTCCATGGAGGAATGCAGGCATCTTTTGGCAGCAAACAAAAAAAGAAATGAGAAGTTCCTACCTTTTCCAATACCCAGGAGGGAAAAAAGTCAGATCATTACATCTGCATAAGAAAGGCTGTGTGATTCCATGCTGTTACTACTGCATTAGGTCTAATACCCCGTGTTCAGCTAACACTTCCAGAAACCTATCTTCTCTTCCATCACTATTCATCTGCTCTGCAAAAACAACAAAAAAAAGTACATTTTTGGATCTATGACCACTTATACATGAGGCATAACAGTTTCTCAAGCTGCACTAAACCACTGCACCTCTTATCTGTCTGAAACAACATCTGAAGACTGGACTTTGCTTTCTTAGCTGTTGCCAGATAACCTGAGGCCTCTCAGCATGCATCAGCTGGAGAAATGATGTGCTCCTTCCAGGTCTGCCTGCAGTGTTCTGCTGGGATATCACTAGCACCTCCTTCCTCCTGGCTTCCTACCAATGAGCTGGCTGGCATGGTGCACACAGGATACGTGATGGGGGGCAGAGGGGGGAATAGAAAGAATAATGTAGCAGGCAGAGCTTTTTTTGGTTTGGTTTATTTTTTTAATCACCATCCCTACAATACTGAAGTAGTACTGCCAAGGCTACTGTGTAATTCCTGGTTTGAAGCCTAGGAGTCTGGACCTGGTTAAAGGCAGGGAAGGTACAGACTAAACCCAGGTGGATTTTTGCCCTCAGAGCCAGATTCAGTCAGCAAAAGGCATCTTTCCCCATTCTGTGTTCCCCAGACAGGAGGCAGAATGCGACTGCCCAGGCAAGCTGCTCCCTGCTCCTCCAGCTACACTAATGCCCTAGATATTGGAGCTATCACAGCAGTTGGTCTGGCCTGTGAAAAGAAGGGCATTTCCAATCCCAAAGGTCCTCCTCCTAGCACAGACAGGACTGGGCCACCTTCCCAGGGAAACCAAGCAACTCTCAGAGCCTCCCGAACGGAGGCTCTTCAGTTTACAGGCAAAGCCACATCATGGAGTTTGCTGGCTTTGTAAGGGGGTGTGATTTTCATCCTCTCCTGTTGAGCCTTCCTCCATTGGTCTGTTCACCAGGGACACAGGCATCTTCTCCAGCAGCAAGGACACTTGAAGAGTCCAGCCCCCTATAGTAAGTCTTCCTTACCTGCTGGCAGTTGTTTACCACTTTCCATGCGGTGCCACCATGAGAAATCAGGATTTTTGTCATTTCAGTAACTGAATATTAATCATCTTTTATCCCTCCTCTCCACGGACAGAGGCAAATCCACACCTGAGGAGGGGTGCCCGAGTCAAACTGGGATGAACTGGGGCAGACTCACCTGGGTTTCCTGCCTGATCTCAGTGCCGTTCCTGTAACTCTCGGGTGCAGCTCACATCCTGAGCTGCTGCTGAGCAGCAGCCCTTGCTATGTCTGTCAGCAGGGCCTCCTAACCTCACCTTACCCGCACTGGTGCCACTGAACACAACTTGAATGCCCTTAGCTAGGGATCCAGGGCATAGGATCCAGGGCATAGGATCCAGGGCATCCAATAGGATTGCACTCCTAGTTCATAGCGCAGCATTGCAGATCACACAGACAGCAGGCACACGGAGAATGGAAGGAGGCTGCGTTGTCTTCTACCAGAGCAGATCTGTGAAGTAATTTTAAAAGTTATTCTAAGGGCAATCAATTTGCTTGCTGCAGGAATGGATATCTGTATGCTTTTGTTGGAGGTACGATTTTTTCTTGAAGACTGCTCAAGTTGTTGCGGTTTCTGCCATGACAGAAATGCTGATGAGAGTAGTGGGCTGCATCCTGTGTGAGCTGGATGTCTGCAGGGAGTGTTGAAGCTTACACTTCACTGACAGTAACAGCAAGGGGGAACCAGGATTTTCAGAAGACATTGATCAGGGAGACATTTGACACAGAAAGGAGTGTGGGGGGGAAATGTCCTCAGAACAGCAGCCTTCATGCATCAAATTAACCATTAATTACATGAAATACTTTTGAGGAACTTCTGACTCCACCTCTCACAGGTCTATATGGTCATGGCACCTCACACCCTGTATTGACATACAGTGTAACATATTCCTGTTGCCTTTGTCCTCCTTCTCAGCCTAAATCCTGTCTTCTCCTGCAGGTAAGGCAGGTGTCAGTTCAAGTTGGTGCCAGGCCATACACACCGTCATAGAATCATAGAATGGTCTGGGCTGGAAGGGACCCAAAGGATCATAGAGCTCCAACCCCCCTGCCACAGGCAGGGCCACCAACCTCAAGCCTGGATCTACACAGGGTTGCCTAGGGCACCATCCAACCTGGCCTTGAACACCTCCAGGGATGGGGCATCCACCACCTCTCTGGGCAGCCTGTTCCAGCACCTCACCACTCTCTCTGTAAAGAACTTCCCCCTAATATCTAATCTAAACCTTCCCTCCTTTAGATTTAGTACATTCCCCACTTTTCCTGCCATTATCTACCCTATTAAAAAGTTGATTCCCCTCCTGTTTAAGGTTGGCTACTTATAGTCTCAACTGCTGCATGTCCTCCCTGCCAACTTCTCTGCCACTTGGATTATGGCTTTAGCACTGAAGAATCTCAGTCTTTTCTTTCCCTGAGAAGCAACAGTATGATGTCATCAGTGTAATGATATGATCAATAACACGGTATGTTATGAGCCCTGCTGAAGCAAGCAGAAAGATTTTGGTGTCAGACCAAAATTCAAGTCACACCCTGGAGTTGGCCTGCTGCAGAGCAGCATTGGGGTGGGAGGAGCCAGGTGATCCAATCTGCTTTGCAAAGCAAAGGCTCAGAGCTTCTCATGAAAGTCAGGACAGAAAGCAGCTCTGGATACAAATGACCCAGCTTTGCTAGCTGCATTTCTAAGAACCAATGCAGAGGGGTGACGTGTTCCCCAGCTCTGCCTTGGCAGCCTTGTAGGTGCTGCTAACCGCCCTGGCTGGACGCAGACAGAATGGGGCCATACTGTCTCGTATGTACCAGCCCGCCGGGCGTCTCCAAGAGCAGTGTGGTTTAAGGACATGTAGCTTTTCAATCACTGCAATTATTAGGGGTATCTTAAAGACCAAGAGGCAGCTAACCCGCCGCTCTACAGAAGCATGTAAAGCACCATTTAAGACATACAGTTCCAATTCTGCCTTCGTGAAGTCTACCCATCCATACCAGCTGTATTTCCACTCAGCCTAGAAATAATTTATAGTGCTTCCCATGTTTGGTCTCTCTCCAGTTTTTTGTTTGTTATAATGTTTACCCAATAAACACCTTTGTATTCATTGTCCATGTGTGGTGGTCAGTGGAGACAGGACAAGGGGCAATGGCTGCAAGTTGGAGCACAGGAAGTTCTGCACCAACATGCGGAGGAACTTTTTCCCAGTGAGGGTGACAGAGCCCTGGCACAGGCTGCCCAGGGAGGTGGTGGAGTCTCCTTCTCTGGAGATATTCAAGACCCGTCTGGATGCCTGTCTGTGCAGTATGAGCTAGGGAGCTGCTTTGGCAGGGGGGTTGGACCCGATGATCTCTGGAGGTCCCTTCCAACCCCTATGATTCTGTGATTCTGTGATTCTGTGATTTGGGCCCCTCACATTGATCACATCTGTTCACAAACCTGTCGACGTTCCAGGACTCAGGGATGTTGTCCTGGGTTTGACATGAAACATGAATTAGAAAAAGAGCAGAAAACAAGTAGCTAGCTAATTGCCCAATAATAAATATGAATGACTGGATGCCTGGTTTGGATTTCACCAGTTCTGACAACACTAGTATCTCATAATGCATGTCCTTCATCAGTCGCTAGTTTGGCACACTTGCTAGCAGTCTGCTGTTATCTGTGCCTGAGTCTTTTCAAACCCTTTACTCCAGGTTGCTGTATGCTTTTGTGATTATTTCAGTACCCTGCACACACACATATTGTGTCCTGATTTAAAATGGGGTGAATATAAATGCAGCAGCAAAGGTGTATATTTTGAATAGGCATACTTTGATGGTAGTCTTAAGAAGAGAATTACAAAGAGCAGCTGATGCCTCATGAAAAGCTTAATAAGAGAAATCTAGGCAGAATTATTCTGGTTACTCTACTGCCTTATTATATCATCTATTTCCATATTCCTCTTCCCTCATTTGTTTTTAGCAGGCATCTTTGCATAAAACCAGGATCATTGTTTCTTAAGAGCTCATCTGCTCCTGCTACTTAGCTCTCACGTGAGAGCATAATCCTCTGCATATCTCATCACATTTATTTAGAAGCTATTCTGATTTTTATGTGGAACTAGAGAGCAGAGGTGGATGAGTCCTAAACACACAGCCTAAGCTGGCATCCTAATTTTCCTTGTTCTGTACCTGGTGACATGGGGAACACACTTAGCAAGATACTGAATGGAAATGCAACACATTGAAAGGTTTAAAAAAGAAATACACACGTGTGGCAGCTCCTCAGCTCACCTGTCACAGTCAAGCTGCACCATTTTTAGGATCTGTGAAATCCCATTTCTCCTCTACTCGAGACTTTCATCATGTCTGATGTCTCAACAAGTCTCTTTTTCTTACCACTGACTCCAACATAACCAAACAACATGCCTTGACTGGGTTCTTGTCAGCCCTGTGAGATGAACCACCCCTTGGAATCGAGGTGGTGGAACATGCTCCACAGACATTTCTTGTACTGTGAAATAACTGAAGAAGACAAAAGATTTTCATTGTGGCCAGCGAAGCAGATGAAAAGAATCTGAACTAAAATAAACCTGGAGTGGTTCAGACCTAAATTTCAAACTGAACATGATTTTCTCTCTCCTTTTTAGAAGTCTGAGCTTCTCTCTCAGCCCTGACTATTCTTACTCCTTCCCCCACAGAAACTGCTAACAGCCCTTCCATCAACACTGACATCTTTCATTCAGCACAGCAACCTCTTCTGCAAACAATATGTTGTTTAAATCTCAGAAGCAGCACATTTTGGAGAGGTCAGTGTCCGGGTGGTTTGTCAACAAGAGGCTGTAAGAGACCACGCTAAGCCTGTGAGTTGTGAGACACGGAACCCTCACAGCCTGGCAGTCCAAGAGGCAAGGAAGAGCATGTGAGAAGTGTGGAGGAAAAGGTATCTTGTGCTTGTGTGAGCAGTACAAGTTGAATATAAGGTGACCAAGGAGAAGGCTGGCAGCAATTACAGGTGAAATTTAAATACCAAAATGCTTCCTAGCTATATTGAGCTACCAACCTTTTGAATTTCAGCCACTTCAGGAAACACTCATTTATGTAGATAACCATTTTACAGAGCTCTGCCTGAATAGTGTTCAAGACTAACAAATTTCTGGTCTTCTTCATAGATCAGAGTACTGCTAGGCTTGGTTCAGTACTGTTTTGGAGGACTCACTTTTTTGGCCTCAGGCTTGCACCCACCTTGCAAAATCCACGGTTGCCTCTGGCTTCAGGAGAGCTCCATGTGAGGATGACACCCTTCCAGAGTATCTCCTTGCCATCTCCATAGTTACCAGAGTTGACCTAGATGTTTTGCAAAATAAATTACAGGAGCATCAGTCATCCCTGGACAACTTATGAAATTTTATGAGCTACAGATAGAGGAATTAGCAAGCTGGGAAGGCAATGTGTGCAAACAGCAAGAAAATCCTAGCAGCCTGCCCCTAATGTAAAACAGCATCAGATGTGATATTGCAATGTAATAGGTATTTACCATCAGAAGATTGCCATTTCCAGGATGTTAACATAAGAGCTGACTAACGTAACAAAGCTCAGGTCACACCAGCTTTTCTTCATGCACATGTCACCAATGATTTCAAGCAAATTATTAAAAAAAATGCTGTTTCAGGTTCAAATCATCACTTTTCAGATCTGAAAAAAAATAATAACCCCATGCATGTTGATTATCACCAACACACACAACCTTTTCACCAGTGTTCATGCTTATGTTCCTCTGAGTAGATTTGCCTCCACACATGGGCAGAAAAATAGTATCTTTAGGCTATTAATTCCAAACCCTCTTCCTACCACCCTAAAGTGGCTGGTGCTTGAGAGCAAATGCCACCACTGAACCAAACGTGGTGACAGGTTCTCGTTTGCTGAAGGAGCATGAAACAGTTCTTGCCACTCCTTGTAGCCCTCAAGGTATCACAGGGAAGCCCAACAACAACTGACCAGCCTCACTTCACACTCCAGTTCAGCATTCTGCTCCCCAGCAAGGGAGAAGGTAAAATTCACATCTGTAGCTTCAAAAACACAGGAGAAGAGAAGGGCTGTATTTCTATTAGTTAACTGAGTGGACCAGTGATGCTGCCGGGTGCTGATGATGGTGGGCATGGGGTGGCTTGTGTCTGTGCTAATGAGCTCCCTAGCCTTCAAAGGGGTACATGGAGCACCTCAATCACTATACAGTGATGGAGAATCGTTTGCTAGGTGGCACTTGGCAGGTTCAAACCAGGGAACTGCTTTTTAGTGCAGATGATTGCTTTCCAGGGGCTGGGTATGATTTCTGGCATGGTTTATTTCTGGAGTGTATTAGTCTAAGCATGGTCTGTCTCTGCTCACCTGCATGACAAAGGGTGCTCAGAGGACATCTCCGGCACAATGAAATGACGGGATATTTTGCTGCAGATGCAGTGACCTCAAGCCAGCAGCACCACAGGAGCACTTTGAGAATGGTAGAAGGAAACACACTTGTAAAATTCCAGAGATAAGCCTCAAATATGAGAAGGATGCAGAAGGAAAGCCTGCCTTGCCATTCCATGATACGCTATCAGCAAAACCAGCTATAGATGTTCCTCCCCACCCTATCTCTCTGTTTTGAAGTAACATGACCAGGTGTACTGGTTTGATCTGGGACAGAGTTAATTTTCTTTGTGGCAGCCCACACAGTGCTGTGTTCAGGGGTTTTGGTGAAACCAGGGTTGATGATAACACAGGGATGTGTTAGCTGTGGCTGAGCAGCACTTACGCAGCATCAAGGCCTTCTCTGCTTCCCATGCTGCCACACCAGTGAGTGGGTTGGGGGTGGGCAAGATGCTGGGAGAGGATACAGCTGGGACAGCTCACCCCAATTCACCAAAAGGACATCCCATACCATATGACATTGTGCTCAGCAATTAAAGGTGGGGAGGGAGTTTTTTGGGGCTGCTGTTGCCTGAGGACTGGCTGTGCATTGGACAGCTGGCGAATAGACAGTTGGGGGGGATCACTTCTTTTTCTTGGTTTATTTTCTTTTTTCTTGTTTGTTTCCAATTTTTAAAGAGTGTATTTATCTCAACACATGACCTTTCTCACTTTTGATCCTCTTATTCTCCCCCTGCATCCAGGGGGTAAGCGGGTGGTGTGTAAGCAATCAGCTGTGTGGGGCTGAGCTGCCTGTCAGGGTTAACCCACAACATCAGGGCACTACAGCATGGTGAACCCACAGGATCAGGCCATTACAACTCTCTGCAGGGCTGTACTGTAAACCAGGTGAGAAGACACAAGTGAAAACCAAGTCAGAATATCATAGCATGGAGACAGAACTCAGAAAGGGCAGTTGCTCCAGAAAAATCAACTCACTGTGAATGCTTCAGGCTGCTCTTCCATTTCTCTCCTCTAAAATCACCCTGGAGAGATCACACACTTGATGAATGTAGCTGTTATTAGAAAAGAGTTACCCTCACGCTTATTCAGAAAATAATCAGCTATCTGCAAAGCCCAATCTTATGAATAACCATTTGCAGTTTCTATTACCCAGGTATGTTTTGATCTCAGTTGCAGAAGCCTCCCAGCTAGGAGAGCAGAAAGAAGACCGCATTAGTTAGGCCAGGACATAAAGATGGCGAATAAGGAACTCCACATCTGACCACAGCATTCACAATTTGCAAGCTGTGTTTTTTTTCAGTCAGTGGTATAGGTCAAACAGTATTATTTCTGTTCCCCCTCTGGGTTATTTGCATAATGAGCTAGCACAACAAGAACAGCAGATTTCTCAATCAGCCTGAAGTTTGCTTTTAGCCCGTGAGCGCCAGTTCTCATCAAGTTCAAGTGTTCAAATGATCTCTGAAAACAATTATGAAATGGTTACCCTCCCAGTAGACTCCAAATCTACTCATGGACTCGATTAGAGATTTTTGGAAGCATTTTCCCCCGGTTGTAAGCCTTGGCTGTCATTTTCTGTAACACCATTTCTCAAAGCACAAACGTATCGGTTTATCACCTCTATGTGCAGTAAAACAAAGCAGTGCAAGGGATGAGTTTTTTTGTTTTGCTTTGGTTTGTTTTTAAGTCTTCATTTCAACAGGAAAGACCCAGTAGCATTTAGTGGCCTTCAGTCTGCCCTTAAGTGGTTAATTTAGTGTTGGGAATAGGTTTTTATTACCCTTTCTTCCTTCCCTGCCTCACTGCACACATGCAAGTCCTTTTTTTTTTTCTTCTTTTTTTTTTTCTCCCTTCTGCAACTTGATGCTTTTGGTTCCTTTCACTGCACATTATCTGCTGCTGGCAGTAATCTTAGCTCTTCAAGTGACAGCAAAATTATGAGGTGCTCAGTACAAGATGACAATTTCCCTTCCCTCATTCTAATTCATTTGCGCCGCCATCAAGGAATCAGCGTTGTCTTTTCAGCACCTTAACAGCTCTCCGCTGATAGAAAGCATTAGCTCCCCATTCTTCAGCAAGAGGTCAGAAATGATTCTTGTTTGGGAACAACCCTCTAAATTTTGTGCACCGGAAAATTCCGTCGCTCTCCCGTGTCAAAGACCTAGGCCGCTGCCTCAGTTGGCACACAGGGAGAAGAAGAGGGTTTGCTGTGAGGTACCAAGTGATGCAGGCAGCCAAGAATCTTCCCCAGAGAGGATCGTGGCCTACCACCAGCCTTGCCTGGTTGATTATTAGCTTTTTGGGGTTTTGTTGCCTACTCCTAAGAAAGCCTCTTTGTTCCACTGTGCACACAGAAGCTCCTGGCGTCATCTGACTGGCTTTAAAAAGAGGGATAGCTAAATGCTACTGCTGCAGGGTTTTCTTGGAAGTGCAAAAGGATTTGGTTCTGCACGCTGGCTACCAGCCAAATCCAGGTAAACTCCTGGCAGAGGCAAGACTTGCCAAACTTGATGAAAATTGTAAAGGTGACATCTGTAACTGCCTCCAGGTGTTCACACTGACATTTTCCAGTAAAAAATCATAGCATATTATATACCTCAGTAGGAAAAAGATTTGTACCTGCACTGTTTCTGTAGACAAGGCATGGCTTTACTATTATTTTCTTTAATTCTTTTTTTTTGTACAGATGAGTGTATCTGGGGTAGACCAGTGAACCCCCTTATGCCCAGGTAGCTTCATTACAGGAAACCTTGGTCAGCCTCACACAGATCATTCGCATTCAGCATAACAGAGGCCTGAAATCATTGTCAGCCAAGCTGCATTAAATTGTTTGGTGAGCACTGTTGCGTTTGGGATGAGTGTGCCGGCAGATTACAAATATGACCTTAAATTATATGCCTGGCAGCAGACAGAGGGGTCTGCAGAGAGTGGGGGGAGGCTGCACTGTCCCCACTGAGGTGCCCAGGCGCTGGAGCAGAGCCGGGCTGACCAGCTCAATTCAAGGCAGCATGAAGCTGGCAGTGCCACTCCTTGTGCTGCAAGCAGACAGATGGTCCTGGGGTTTCCCTACCTCTCTTTTGGCTGAAAATACATTTAAATCCAAAGGGTAAAACTCACAATAACCCAAAACCAAAATAGGGAGAATGAGAGCTGAAGACAACCTTGTTAAAAATACCCCAAACAGTGCGTGTGCAGTATGATACATGTGTTGCAGTATTTGAAGACAGGGCTGGGGGGAAGCAGCAGTGGCAAACTGTGGTTTGGGGTGAAAAACAAAGCTGAAGAGCTAATCCAGCGTCTAGGCCCTGGCAGGGGAACCAGTGGGACTCCTGGGATCTGCAGCAGTGATAGCAGGGCAGCCTGAGGACAGGTTTTGGTGAAGAGAAACCAGTTTGTTTGTGGAGGAGGCAGACATCAGGAAAAAAAACTCACAACACTTTGAAAAAAATTGACGAGATACATCTTTCTTCCAGCTCAGATGAAAACAGCTTCATCCTCCCTCCCTGGAGATTGTTGGGGGAATGCCCTGGCACCTCTTCCCCTTGGCTGAGCAGGAAGAGCCTGACGCAAAGCCGGCTGGCTGCTGTGCAGCCCTTTGCAAGGCCAGTCTTCTAGGCACATTTCCCAGCAAGCTAGGATCTCCGTGAACTTTTATTGCTGCTGCCCTGGGAGCAGCTGTATCTATTTTCTGTTTTGCATCAGATGGCATCTGAAATTAATGTACTTTAATAAACAGCAAAAGGAGTGTTGTCAGCATCTCAGGGTGAACACAGATACAACTAGGCCTTTGACAAAGCTTCTTTATGCATTACCTGCACATTAAGAGTGCTCTTCAGATTTTGACCTATGACTGTCCTGAATAGTTTGATTTATTTATTCAGCCATGATTCAACAAAAAAAGAGGGGAAAAACTGCTGTAAACACAAAGACTTTACTCCTCCTCACTCTTCCCATTTGCACACACCCAATCGACTCATTTCCTTTCTTAGCAAAGGAATTAGGCCCCTGTGATGCCATGTTTCCAAAACAAGGATGTTCAGCCACAAAACCTTCTCCTCTGTGTCAGGGAAAATGTAGCAGACATCCTGGCTGTGCACAGAAAGGGGACCAGGCCAGGCACTAGCACCCTTAGGTTCACAGCTAGTCTGGGGAGATGCAATGCACACAGATGTGTCCAAGGCAGCTCACACACTGAAGCACTGTGTGCAGAGTCTGCCAAAGCCACCGTGCTGCCAGGCACGGGCCCTGCTGCCATGCAGGGACAGAGGGAAATGGCGGGGGTTGGAAGCTGTCCATTGAAACCTTCTGGGTTCCCTGTAAGGTTTGCACAAAGCAGTCCCTCCTGAGGCAGCTCCCTGCTTCACCAGATCTAGGAACCTCCTTCTTTATTATTTTTTTTTTTGTCCCATGGGCATTAAATTATCATTTTCTTCTCATTCCCTTTAAGGCCCACCTAGTTTTTGCTGATCCCCTTGCTGAAGTGCAGCTCTGGTCTCCCTAGAGACCCTCCACAGAGCTTGTATTGCTTACTGTCTAATAACAATAACCCATGAAACAGGCTTGATTTGGAAAAGGAGGTGTTTCCTTGAGCTGCCAGTTCAGTCAGGTCTCCAGCAGTTGAGCTGGCTTTCTTCCACCATAGACATCATCACTCGTAATCGAGGGTCCTGCTGACAAGCTCCGGTCCCTGGCTGTGCCTGCGTAGCTGTGTGGCCATCAGCTGATAATGCCAGTGACAGCTTGCTGGCTTAGATGTCTCTGGTATGCTCACGTGGGGGAACTCGCTGCAATGGAGCTAGCAGAGCTGGTGGCTGGTGCTGCAGAGGGGTGCCAACAACCGTGAGAAGCACTGAGGAGAAACTGACTAAGGTCAGGAGGTACCTACCCAGGTGAAAACACCCCGTCTTTAGTCACTTGGCAGAACGTGGGTGTGCTAGGAGTGTGTTTTGCTGTGGACTGGGCAGAAAGGGTTTTATCTCCTCTCCAGTTTTTTTCCAACCCTGGAAAGAATCACAGAATCATAGGGGTTGGAAGGGACCTCCAGAGGTCATCAGGTCCAACGCCCCTGCCAAAGCAGGTTCCCTAGGACAGGTCACACAGACAGGCGTCCAGATGGGTCTTGAATATCTCCAGAGAAGGAGACTCCACCACCCCCCTGGGCAGCCTGTGCCAGGGCTCTGGCACCCTCACTGGGAAAAAGTTCTTCCGCATGTTGGTGCGGAACTTCCTGTGCTCCAACTTGCAGCCATTGCCCCTTGTCCTGTCTCCACAGACCATTCCCCTCCAGCAAGCAGCATGACACCATGGAGCATAAATCCATGCATATTCACACACGGTCTTGTTTACAGGGAAAAAAATATTACAGCAGAACCAGAAGAGGCAGTTTAGAATGCCACCAGATCACATGCCACATGGCTTGTATTTTTCTTCTTCAGCAAATCAGTGCTGTTCTCTCCTGCCAGCACTCGGGGTGGGCGCTTGAATGCAGAACGGCCACTCTGAGTAGCTGAAGTACACCCAGAGATCCCAGAGGGATTCCAATGTCCATTAGCCGTGGTGAAAGGGAGAAACATCTTTGCTATATTTCAGCTGCTCTGTTAGGATTTCTGGAGACAAAAATGCTGCTTATACAGCACCGGTTGGCAAGAAGGTGCTTCATTCTTAAAGCACTGTTGAAAAATCTGGCTATTTGTCAGATTTTTAAATGGTGCTGAGCTTTTTGAAAGGCTCCCTTTCCCTTTTCTCTTACTTTTTTTTTTTTTTTTAATTCTGTCACTTGTTATTTACAAGTGTTAAAGCATTTTGGGATGTGCCACTAGAGCTTCCTCCTTTCTGTGAACTTTTTCACATCTTCAGTAAATGGAAACATGGTGAAGAGAGTACAACTTTTTAACAGGTCTCATCAAAACTGAAATATTGTACAAAAATAATAATGGAATCGAGTTTTGATTTAATCTAGTAGCTGTGCAGGTGCAGCTGCATATCCATTAGTATGAAGTATGTCTGTGACCTCCTTGCAAGATTCACAGATACACAGAATCATAGGGGTTCGAAGCAGTTGGAAGTAACCTCAAGAGATCATCAGGTCCAACCCCCCTGCCAAAGCAGGCTCACTAGGACAGGTCACACAGACAGGCATCCAGACGGGTCTTGAATATCTCCAGAGAAGGAGACTCCACCACCCCCCTGGGCAGCCTGTGCCAGGGCTCTGTCACCCTCACTGGGAAAAAGTTCCTCTGCATGTTGGTGCGGAACTTCCTGTGCTCCAACTTGCAGCCATTGCCCCTTGTCCTGTCCCCACAGACCACTGAAAAGGGGCTGGCCATTTCCCCCTGCATCCCACACTTCAGATATTTATAAACATGAATCAGATCCCCTCTCAGTCTTCTTTTCTCCAGGCTGAACAGCCCCAGCTCTCTCAGCCTTTCCTCATAGGGGAGATGCTCCAGGCCCTTAATCATCTTCGAAGCCCTCTGATGGACTCTCTCCAGGAGATCCCTGTCTCTGCCAAGGCTGTCAAGAGACGCCTTTGCAGTTGAAGTTTATGATCACCCCTTGGATCTACTGCCTTTTCATTTTCTATTTCCCTAAATGCCATTGCTCCTGAAGAGCTATAAACTTTCCTCCAGCTCTGCTTGAGAATATCGCACCAGCCACTAGTTCCCGTGAGTAAGGATTGACACCTCGTGGCCAGAAAGCGCTAAAGAAAAAAAAAGAAATCCTCTTACACTTTGAGTCATCCGGCCATTCCCTGTAGGACAAAGTTTTTCTTTAATTATCCTTTATTTAGTTCTTTAATGTCTCACAGAAAAATCAGCGTTACTATGGGCTTGTTCTCTTTCCTTTGTGTTTTTGTATCACACAGAATCACGGAATGTTAGGGGTTGGAAGAGACCGCCAAGATCATCTAGACCAACCCCCTGCCAGAGTAGGATCACTCAGATTAGGTCACACAAGAACATGTCCAGCTGGGTGTTGAATGTCTCCAGAGAAGGAGACTGCACAACCTCTCTGGGCTATCCATTCAGGTGCTCTGTCACTCTCACAGTGAAAGAGTTTTTCCTTATGTTCACCTGGAGCCTCCTGTGCTCCAGCTTGCACCCGCTGCCCCTTGTCCTGTCACTGGCCATCACTGAGAAGAGCCTGTCTCTGTCCTCCTGACTCTTGTCCTTTACATAACTATAAACATTAATACAGTCACCCCTCAGTCTCCTCCAGACTAAACAGGCCCAGCTCCCTCAGCCTCTCCTCATAAGAAAGGCGTTCCCCTCCCTTAATCGTCTTGATGTCCCTGCACCGGACTCTTTCAAGGAGTTCTGTGTCCTTAAACTCGGTGGCCCAGAACTGGAGACAATATTCCAGATGTGGTCTCACCAGGGCAGAGTAGAGGGGGAGGAGAATTTCTCTCGACCTACTAATGGTCAAGAATGATTAAACTTCCTACCTTTCAGGGACAGAATATACCTTTGGAGGCTTTGCTCCTCTAGCAGCCAGGAAGGGGGTTTCTGCTCCAGCCAAACTATCCTTTAGGGAGAGGATAGCTCAAGGATCATCTTACCGGGACACTTCACTCCCTGTTCTTTGCTGGAATTTAAGGAATAAGCTTTCTTTACTGGAAGTATTTCCAAGACCTGGGTGAGCACAAGTAGTATGATCTTGCAGTGGAACGGCTGTGACTATTAACCATGGGTCCCCAACCCCTCATCAGCCCATTTCAGGACAGACCTCAGCCTAAGGAGCAGAAAAATGTGTGAGAGGGCAACTATAATCTGGGGACAGTAGTTTTGCTGCTTCAAAATGTTGTTTCTGCTTCTGACATAAGACTTCTACATAAACATTGAGTCTTCTAAAAACTCTGTGGTTTTTGAAATTGTTGTATTAGCAAGAAACAGGACTCTGAATACGTTTTACCCCAAGGATTTAGAAGTGGAAGAGGCTTGAAACACCTCTCATTCTAACCCAGCATTTTATCCTACACAGGGATTTATTTTTATTGTATAAATTGCACTAACTCCTAGGAAGTCAATGTGCTAGGTTTGTACTAACAATATACTCAAGTATATTGTTAGGGTAGTTGGACATAACCTCATATCTTCACTGTTTACATAGTGGGCAAGAAGCATCAGCTACAGAAAACAGATTGAAGGCAGGGTTCTGATCTGGGAAACCAAGGCAAAAGAGAAAATAGGGGGGAAGAAAAGAGATGTTCCTGCACATCCACTGACTTTAGGTGATGTCAGATGAGAATTTGTACATCAACACAGCAAATGTGAATCTTGAGCAGAGGTGACACATTTTGACTGAAAGCTTTTCCCGAGAATGAAAGATTATGAGGAAGGAAAAGCAAAGCATCTTCCTGCTCTTGAAAGGTTCATTGGGCTAGTTCAGAGGCTGGCAATGAATAGTTGCCTCACTCAAGGTCAGTCTGTCTCACTTGTGTGGAGTACAACTTCTCCCAAACCGTAACAGTCACCTCTTGAAGTGCATTCCCTCACTTTTCCATTTCACTATTACAGTGATGCAAATGGCCACTTGCCCATGATGACAACATCAAAGACACTTTTTAACTCATACAACAAATTGAAAACAGAGTGATACAGATTCCCTGCTCTGCTGCTATATGGGCTGTAAGATCACTGGTGCGCAAACCTTCATCAACATAGGAGCTGAGAGATTCATCCAAACTTTTCCACTTGATTGGAGGCTGGCAGATGTTACACGCGTGTATAAGAAGGGCCAGAAGGAGGATCTGGGGAACTACAGGCCTGTCAGTCTGACCTCAGTCCCGGGGAAGATCATGGAGAGGGTCATCTGGGATGCTATCATGCAGCACATGTGTGATGGCCAGGGGATCAGGCCTAGCCAACATGGGTTTACAAAAGGTAGATCCTGTCAAACTACCCTGATCGCCTTCTATGACAAGGTGACCTGCTGAATGGGTGAGGGGAAGGCTGTGGATGTGGGCTACCTGGACTTCAGTAAAGCCTTTGACATGGTTTCTCACAGCATTCTGATTGAGAAACTGGCTGACACTGGCCTGGACAGGTGAACATTCTGCTGGGTTAAAAACTGGCTGGATGGTTGGGCCCAAAGGGTGGTGGTAAATGGAACAAAATCCAGCTGGAGGCCAGTCACAAGTGGTGTCCCCCAGGGCTCAGTCCTGGGTCCAGTTTAGTTCAACATCTTTATCAATGACCTGGAGGAAGGGATTGAATGCTCCCTCAGTAAGTTTGCACTTAAACTGGGAGGAAGAGTTGATCTGCCTGAGGGTAGGGAGGCTCTTCAGAGGGATCTGAACAGGCTGGACCAATGGGCTGAGACCAGTGGGATGAGGTTTAACAGTGCCAAGTGTAGAGTGCTGCACATGGGACATAACAACCCCATGCAGCACTACAGGCTTAGGAGAGATTGGCTGAAGAGTTGTGAGCCGGAGAAGGACCTGGGGGTATTGGGTGACTGCAGACTGAGTATGAGTCAGCAGTGTGCCCAGGTGGCCAGGAAAGCCAATGGCATCCTGGCTTGTACCGGAAGTAGTGTGGCCAGTAGGAAGGTCTAGGGAGATGATTGTGCGCCTGTACTTGGCACTGGTGAGGCTGTACCTCATACTGTGTCCAGTTCTCGCGATAAGAAGGACATTGAGATCCTCAGGTGTGCCTAGAGAAGGGCAGCCAGGTTGGTGAAGGGGCTGGAGGGCAAATCCTATGAGGAGCAGCTCAGGGAGCTGGGACTGTTTAGCCTTGAGAAGAGAAGGCTGAGGGGAGACCTTATCACCACCTACAACTACCTGAAAGGAGGTTGTAGAGAGGTGGGCGATGGTCTCTTCAGCCAGGTGACAGGAGATAGGACAAGGGGAAATGGCACTAAGCTGTGCCAGGGCAGGTTCAGATTAGATGTTGGGAAAATGTTCTTCTCTGAAAGAGTTGTCAGGGCCTGGAACAGGCTGCCCAGGGGGGTGGTTGAGTCACCATCCCTGGGTGTGTTTAAAGACGGGTAGATGAGGTACTTAGGGATATGGTTTAGCACAGGACAGGAATGGTTGGACTTGATCTTAAAGGTCTTTTCCAACCTTGTGATTCTGTGACTCTGTGAAACCTTTCTGAAGAGCAATGCTTGTTCTGAAGTCTCCAGTTCAGGAGGATTTGCTTTGTATGAACATTTAGCTTGTGCAGAAGCCCTCCTGGACATCACATGTCCTCCCAGAACTAACCAACCATGTGTCAGGTTGGTAGTAGTAACAGCTCATGTTTGCTGGTCTGGTGGGCATAGACACACACGTCATTTTCTTTCTGTTAGACAATGGCAGCTCTTTCTCTACTCACCTATCACATCAACTGAGTCAGTCCTCCTGGCTGGAGCTACCTCTGCTCGGGGGCTGTTTAACATTTTGGAGCCTCTGACAAAGGCTGATCCCAGCACTGGGCTATTCAGGTGCAATGAACTGGATGTTTCTGGCGCTGTGTGAGAGGGGTCACGCTTTCACATACGCTGAGTCCCACGTCAGTGTAAATCTGTGGGGTTTGCATGCACCACCGTATTTCTGTCTGTCTGTCCAGAGGGTGTTGGATGGAGTGATGCAGCCCCGAACTCGCTGGCAGCAGCAGAAGGCACCTGAGGCTATGCCACTGTGCCCCACAGGAGAGGTGCTACACGTGGTTAAGCTTCAAAATGAGGACAAAAGGTGAGGCAGCTCTTTATGACTAGCCCAGGGAAAATGTACTGATGTGGGGGTTGTGTATAAATCTGGTTGTGGCCTAGCCTGAAGGAGAAGGATCCCTGGCATTTCAGAAAATGGGTCCAGATGAGAACCAGGAATTGTTAGTTTTCCAGATGGAAAAATCTGTGGGCCTGTCTGTTTAATATATGCAGAGGATCTTAGGTTCTTGGCACTGCTTTCTTAGCTTAATCCTTGGAAAACTTTCAAAGCTCTGCTGGGGAGGCCCCTGAAAAACCTGATTTTTTGACCCTCCTTAGGGCATGGAGTTGGACCAGGTGATCTCCAGAAGCCCCTTCCAACCTCAGTTTTTCTATCACATTCCAAGTTACAGTTGTCCCAGCAGGCTGGCATTTTTGAAGCACAACTTTAAGAACATAAAGATTTTTTGTATTTCTGGATGACAACTGCTGTATCTTCACAGCAGTGCACTGAGTTTGAGCCTTTGATTCCCTGAAATAGTCCCTGGAATAAGCCTCAAAGGTTCTTTTTGAGGAGTCATTTGTTTTGGAGAGGGGAAGAATCAATGCCCAGAAATGTTTCCTCAGGCAAGCTTTTCCCCGGCAGTCGGTGAGTAAAAGCACCTGAGCCATGAACAAGCAACAGGGAAGTTATCTATCAGACCAGACAGCAATTTGAACCTTTGTTTCTCCTACCAGATCTGTTGTGCAACCTCAGTTTGATAACACAACAAGCTAGAATACAATTTTACAGTTTCCTTTGGCTTTCAATCATGATGTTAGGGTTCCCATCAGCTTTGCAATGCCAGAAATCAGGAAGGCAAATGACTACCCTGGGACTCTAAATAATATTAACTGCAATAGCTGGGGATCCTTTGTTGACGTCCGTTCCAAGAGGTGAGCCACACTTTCTGTCAGGCTTATTAAAAGAGATAATTTATCTTAAGGGGTAGTGGAAAGTGAATAATAAATCATCTTTAAAAATATCTCATTAGTCATCTAAGCACTACTTCTTTTTTAAGGTAACCAGATATGTTAGAAATATATGAGATGCCTGAACATTCTTATTCTATGTGATGTTATTAAAAAACATCGAAGCACAGTAATAATCTCTTTTATAAATTATGCAATCAAAATCCTAATAAACACATTTACTTACAGAAAATCTATTATGAGGACTGAAAACCAAACAGGTTTTGTGATATGGAGCTATGTACCAAGGCACATGCAGAAACAACATGGCTCGAAAGGACATCAAGTTCCAGCCTGTTTAGTCCTTGTGAAGCTCCTGGAATGCTGTGTTTTGTGTTAGAGTCACAGCTGCCAAAAAGTAACTTTAAAGAGAAAGATGCAGAATAATAACGAAAACAGTCAAGACTATTGAAAATAGTGATGTATTAACGATCTATGCATATTTAAAAAGAATAAGAAGAAAAGGGGAAAAAAAGTATTTAAGACAATACAGAGTAGAACTAAAAGCAGGAAATATGAGATTAAATCAATAGAAGAGATTATTAAAAGGGCTATCAGAAATGATACTTTGAGAGAGAAAGGGAGGAGGCTACATAGGAAAAGGCAGAAAGCAGCTCGGTAAATTTGGGAAGGGATATCACTTAGAAAGCAAACTTCTTTTTGAAGTATGAGGCTTTTATAGTGAAACCTACTTATCTAATTAAAGCATAGCTGCCATATCATTGTAATAAAGTGTTCCAGTGGTTCTTAACAGTCACACATCTGCCAGGTACTTTTTGATGCTTTGCTTGGGTGCATTTTTTCAAGGAGGAAGACGATGGGAAAGTCACGTTAGGCCCCTTCATATGAGCTCCACTCTCACAGTACCTCCAATTTCAGGCATCCCCCTGTGCATAAGCACGATCCTATCCGTCCTGAGTTCATCCATCTGAAAGGGCCTAGCAGTCAGTTTAACTCTCATGCCTGTGAAAGTCTGGATATCCAGAAAGCCTGGCTTAAAGAGCAGGTTTTACTGCACCAGGTAGCTGTCTGCAAGTGGGAACGAGGAAGTTTAGGAGAAGATGAAGGAAAGGACAGAACTGTGCCTTGAGTGCAATATTTATTTATTGACCCGTAAGCGGTGCAGCTGTATTTGCAATGTTTGATGGGAAAATGCTAAGATAAATATTTCAAGAGGTATGACTGTTATCCCACCTGCTGTTAGTCTGGGCCAGCAATCTATTCTGAAAGGCTTTTCTTTTTGTTAGAGATGAGCTTCCTGCAGTGTTTCTGTCTCAAATCTATGTATACACTGGGACATTTCTATGTACACAAGTGGGAAGCATTGGGTCATTTCTAAATCCTAAATGCTTGATGGTTTGAGGCAGGTCCTGTTGGGTCGTGCACAGAACAAGGAAACTATCCAGTTTACCTTAAAAACCTTCCTGTACAAAGGTGTGCTGAGTTTATTAGTAGCATAATCCAAATGCTTGTCAAACTCTAAAAATATTTAGTAAATACACAATCATCCAGTTGAGATTTCTGTAATGATTAATCCAATTAATTTTAGAGGAAATTGCCCCCAGGCCAGAGAGTAAAATGAGAGGAAAAGCTTAATTAAGATCACATACTGAACTTTGAATAATTAAAAAGAAAATATTGTGTCCCCAAACACAGGATTTATGCATGGTACCTTTGTCATCCCTATTAAAGAGTATATGACATTTCCACTGTGCTTTAAATCGGGGGAAGAAGCCAACCATCCCATCTTCCTGGTTTTACCTTGCTACTGAATAAAGAGTTTCAAGAGGCAGCCCATTTAGCAATGAGGAAAGTTGAATGCTTATATTCCACGTATTTTAAAAAACACACAACGAGGTCATGACCCCACTGAAATGTGCAGCTGGAGGAAAGCACGAGTGGGAGGTAGAAACTGCAGCTGGAAGGAACTTCTCCGGTGTCGCACCCCTGCCTGGCCAAGGCTGTGTGGGCCCCAGAGCAAAGTGATCATTTCAGATCACATGTAGAAAACCAATCACCCTTTTTTGATCATTTTGTTCATTACAAGAAGCTCTGGAAGGACTATCTGCTCTGACAGCAGCCTGTGCAGTCTACTGATGGTGTTATTCTGGAGAAAGTCTTGATTAACAGTCATTTAAGCCCCCCAATACTAGGCTTGTCACTTCAGGGTGCCACTCTTCACAGATTTCAGTCATTTCTCAGATGTGGGCCAGAATACCTCTTTTAACTTAACCCTTCAGAAGGCTGACTGTCACCATCAGAGTGAGGAAGACAGCAGCTATCAGAAACATTTGCTAATGCAGAAGCAATAGCAATACCAACCCGGCTAACAATTGTTAAAGCTGGCAGAGCATCTCACAGTGTTGGCCAGACTGTCAGTCTGAGGTTCATCTGCCCTAGGTAAGTGCAAACAGATAGCCTTGCAGCTCAAATTGGGAACGTGTTTTCCACCTTGTAAGCATTTCAGGAATGTCCTAAGTCGGGGACACATATCCATCTTGCTATTGCCTTGATTTTTGATAACAAACTCTAAAGTATTTTCATAGTTCTCCAGAGTAGCTACTGATTTCAGGGCTTGGAAAGCTGAGAGAAAAGCACTTCTCCACCTGGTGGGTGAGGACCTGCAGTTTGCATTTTGATACCTCTCCCCAGTATGGGAATGAGAGGATAACCCCTCCCTGTAGCTCAGCCAAGTCAGGAAAAGCACCTATGGACAGACAGCAAACTCTTCAGGTAGCTTCTCCTTTTGAACTCCTGTGCAATCATAATTATTTCAGCAGGGAATTACATATTGTTGCAGTTTTGTGTAGCTGTGCTGCTGAGATGGTTTTTGTAAGCCACAGTTACAGCTTTCTGCAAGCCCCAGACAGTAAACATCAGCCAATTCAAGGCCAACGTTGCTTCTGACCAGGGCCGAGCCAATTGGTGATGGTCACAGCGCCTCTGGGAATCACACATAGGAGAAAAAAACCTGCAGGCAGGTGCATTTTGCCACCAGAGAAGGGAGTGAGAAGATGTAACAAGCCATGCAGACACCAAGGCCAGGCCTGAAGGAGAGGCGGGGAGGGAAAATGCGGAAAGAGAGATTCCCCTGCAGCTCGTGGTGAAGACCGTGGTGGAGCGGGTGTCCCCTCATAGCCCATGGATGAGGACGGGGAGCAGAGACACCTACACCCTGTGAAGATTGATCCACACCTCAGCAGGTTTGCCGGGGGACTTGTGACTTTGCAGGGGACCAGGCCGGGGGGGGTCTGGACCCGGATGTCAGCACCCCATGGAGAGGAGTCCTGCTGAGAGGCCTGTGGTGAGGAGATGGCTCCCTGATAGAGAGGACTCACGCTGCAGAAGTTGTGGATACGATACTCATGCGGGTGGGACCCCACAGCGCCGCAGGGGAAGGGGGAGTGTGTGTGTGTGTAATGCCCCCCCTCCCCCCCCCCCCCCCCAGGTGAGACAGAAGACAACTCGGGAGAAACAGACTGAAACCCCCATTCCCCATTCCCTGCCCCTCCTTGTGCTGCGAGGGGAGGGATGAAGGGAGCAGATCTATGATTAAAGTCAAGTGTGTGAAGAGGCGAGGGGTGGGGGGAAGTAGAAGCAATAAGATCTGGGGAAGGGAAGCAGCTTGTGAGGAATCACCGGAACCCCAGTGTCCATTCCCTGCCCGTCCCCGCGCCATGTTGGGGGGGGGGAAGAAGGGAGTAAAATCGTGATGCAGTTTAAGTCTGCTAAGAAGGTGGGTGGGGAGGGAAAGTGCTTTGAGACCTGGCCGCACTTCTCATTACCCAACTCTGGTTCACTGGGTGTGTAATTGTATTAGTAATAAATCACTTTTCTTTCTTTTATTCTGTGCTGAGTCTGTTTTGCCCATTGCACTGATTGGAAAATGATCCCTCTGTCCTTATCTCAGGTCCTAAGTCTCCCAATATATATTTTCTCCCCTTTTCATCTGGAAAGAGGGAGTGAGCGAGAAGCTTGGTGGGTATTTGGCCTCTAGCCAGGGACAAACCACCACACATATTTAAGGACTTAAAGTGCCAGCAAATCTGACATGCTGGATAGCACGGATCATCCCATCCCATCCCATCCCATCCCATTGCTTCGCATCACATCGCATCGCATCCCATCTTCTGAGCCAACTAGTGCAGGACAGGGCGGCTCAGCTCTAAATGAAAGCTTATTATCAAGACATGAAGACTGACTGTATTCACTGGCTAATAACTGCTCGGCTAAAATCCAACATCAAATATTTGCGTTTAAAGATAGACAGGGAAATGTTCCGGCTAGAGAAAGGTAAATGAGACGTTGGGAGGAACCGGTCAGTAGGTGGCACAAGAACTGCACAGGACGGGATGCAGTAGGCGAGCCGAGCCACCGCCGTGGTGTATCCTGAGGCAATAATGCGGGCTTCTTTCTTTCCCCTGCAGTATTTATAAACCCTGCTACCCAGTGATTTAACTAACTGAATCATCGCACCGAGGCACACGGAGTGAGAGGTTTAAGTGGAAGCGCTCCTCGAAACCCTCTTTACTCCATCGTTGAGTGCACTGTGTGCTCCTGACGCCTGCTAACATCACTGCACCTTATCAACTGATTCCAAGCAGTAAATAAAATTGAATTCTACTGTACACTGAAACAGACATCTGACATGCTGAAGTGAATTGCTCTGACATTTAACAGTCTTGCTCTCTGCTAACCTGAAAACTCATGGCTTATATTGCAATCAGAGCATCTCAAAGCCTTTAAGAGAAGTAGGGGAACATGGCCCCACTACTGATAGGAAAGCTTCATTAACTGGTGTGTGTGTGTATCAGCAGCATGGTAGGGCAAAAAAAATCTAGTAGAAACACATGTCAGGACTTGAGGAACCAAGCCATGGCCATCATGACCTGGGGGAGGTCTCTGTCTTTCCAGAGGAACAGCAGCAGGCACTAGAAAACCACATAGCGCTGGTAGGTCAATGGTGAGCATCAGATTGAGCGGTTATATTTAACCTAGGAAATTCTGCAATAACTGGGTGTGAACCGGCTCGGCGGTTCTTATTTCTACTGTGAAACTGCCTGTCTCTTCCTCTCCAGCAAGATATTAAAGTTAAATGCAGAAAGACACGTGTACTTGGTGCCCTGCCTTGTGACTCTGACATGCCATCATCATTCATTTACAGAGAAAGAGTTGGAAGAAAATTGAAGGGGGGGGGGGGGATGTCAAAAATGACATGCATAATTAAGCTTTTCTGAATGTCTCCTTTGCATTTTGGTGCCAAATGACTGCATGCAAATCACCCACCCGGAATGTTATGAAGAAAATAATAATTAATTGGAATCAATCAAGTATGAAAGAATATGACTTCTGCCTCCTCTAAGGTAAAAACACATCTACAAATACCTTATTCTAAGCTTTGGTGTGTTTGTGTTTAAAAAAAGAACAAAAAAAGGAGGAGGACAAACATGCAGTACAGAAGAAAACAAGCTATCATCAGCACAGATATACTTGTCATTGTAATGCATTTTCCTTAAACAAGCAAAATTGAATGCCAGTCTCTTACATTATTCTTATTTGTCTGTATGGTTCTAAAAAAGACAATTATAAGCACTATTTAAGCATAAAATACACCAAAGCCATCATACCTTTCTCATTTCAGATCTATTTTCTATTTTCAGCCTACATGTACCTGCTGTTATCTCTCATTTATTACTGTAAATTATGTGCATCACAGTCACTGCAAATAGCTGGTGACACTGACATCACAGCTGCGCTGAATTCTAATCAAAAAGTGACTCTTCACCACTGACAATCCACTCAACTCCTATGTCCTTCTTTCTTAAATGAAAGAGGGCAGGAAGCCTAATTCTGAAACATATTTTATTAAAGACTGGAAATATGCCGGGATTGCCTACAGCAGCTGTAGACCAGCCGTGGTGACCCAGCAATCCCTTCTACTCTGGTACAGCCATGGTTTCAGTAGACCCAAATCATCAGACCCAAATCATCATATGATGAGTCCTTCTTGATAGGAACAGAAATAGGTGCCCATCGAAACACCAGAAGCATGTCGATGGAGCATATAATCTGGATCAGCTGCTCCCTGTTACACCAGGGATGTTGTTCACCACAGGATGTGGCTAATTCTCTCTGTCAGGCCTCAAAACGAAGTTATGGTACAACTCAAGACTCAACACAAATTCTTCATGTTTTTCAAAGTGTTTCTGCAGCAGCACCCAGTACGTTCATTTCTGATCAGCTCCAAAATGAATAATGACAGGAGTGTTGTCTGGCAAAATGTAATGGGGGCGTGTGGAATTTCGTATCTTCCCTTGCCAGTGATTAGTGGGTTTGGTTTTAAATTTCCAGACTGCTTGGGGTTGTCATACTGAATCCTGTGCGAATTCCCAGTGTGGATGAGCTACAGGTGGGCTTTAATACAAATTTCAGGGGCAAATATCACCGAGTTCTTCACATTCCAAATAGAAATTCAGAACGCTACTTTTAGTTGAGACCAGGATGAATCCAACAAACTTTAAAATTAATCTCAAAATGCATCTGCTGGCTTTTTTTTCCCTATCATTACAGTGACAGCACGAGATTTACCTGCCTACATCAGACACAAAAAAACCCCAACTATGACGATGGGCCTTTGGATGACCCTACTATGAGATTCAAACAGCAATGAAACCTGAATTGCCACCAGCCACGGCTCTCCCGTTATGCTGTTGCATATGGCAGGGCTTGGTGCCTTCTGTCCAGTCTTCAGTGGTCTCACAGCAGGACCTGCGATAGGGAAGGGCTTTGGGGGTCCTGCCTGGGAGGACACTGCCTGTGCATTTGCAACACAACTCATGTGCTTCAGACCTGGCCTACTTCTGAGCTTTGCTCTTGTCTGGATGTGCCAGGGTGTATGTACATGTTTACCTTTTTCTTGTTATCTAGGGGACAATGAAGGTAAAAACCACAACAGTGTTTGCTGATGCAAACCTTATAGATAGGAGATCGAGGGCCTAAACTGTCAGCTCATTGATGGAGAGGTCATTTTTCACTTTACAAAGCAAGTGCCTCAGATAGCAGTGACAGTCCTATGAGTGGCACTCTGGGGATTACTGTAATATCAAAAGTTAAATTCGAATGTAAGAAAGAAATGCTGACCACCCCGCTAGTGCAGTGCTGACACGAACATGCTAAAGCTTTATTGCATTTGGACATTCTCAGCACCCCTGTTTCCTCACACTGCATCAGTGGGGTTTAGGTTTCAAACACAGGCCATGGTTTGGTGACCAGAGTGCACGTGGGCTTCTGTAGGGCATCACAATATCCTTGGATCTCTTTTGGCACTGGGGTGCACACAAAATGCAGCACCTGTAGACCTGCAGACGGATGAACTTCATCCAGTACCGCAGAGGCTGAAAAAGGCCCCAATTCTCTCATCAGCACCTTCTCCCAACCCAGGAGGACTGCATGGTCCTTGCCTCCCCCAGAACCTGTTCACTCCAGGGACCAATGGCGTGGCTCCTCCATGTCGCAGGAGCTCACGTACACACCCGGCGCAGAGCGAAGCAGGATGAAATTACGCGCTGTCACCTTCATGCATAAAACATGGCACGGCGACGGAGGGGCGGCAGGGCCTCGGCAGCTGCCCACCGTATCTTCCCTGTGGCCTGGGGCTTGGCCCGGGGCTGCCACAGGTTTGCCCAGCGGGGAGCAGATGGTCCCAGGTGGCCCCGGGGACGGGCAGCCCCTCGAGCCATGGACCTGTCCCAATGCCTGCACTGGTTGCGGACGCGGATCTGGCGATGCGGGGCCAGGCGGCGGCGGTTCTGCAGTAAGTGTCGCGTCTGTTTCCCCCGCGCCCCCCTTCCCCCTTTTACACACCTGTGCACTTGGCCTCTCTGGCTCCCCCCCCCTACCCCACCAAACAGATGGAGCCAGCACGGAGCAGGGCCCATGACCCCCAGGGCCCACCCACATCCCATGTCCAGGGCTCTTTGCTTGGCTGCTGAGGGCATGGCAGGAGGGTGGGGCCATGGCTGTTTGTCTTCTATGGGGAGCTGGAGGGGGCCTCTGCGGAGCAAAGCCCTGCAGTTAGTAGGACCACCTTCAGCAGAGGCTGGTTTGAAAGGGTCCCTTTCTAACACAGATGGGCACTTTTCCACATTTCTAAGGGAGTTTTAAGGAGGAGTGGTTTGTTTGTTGGAAGTGGAATATGGAAAAATGCAGAATAATACCCGCCCCTCCTCTCTTGACCAGCTGCATGAATAAAAAGGTTTGACTGAAAGGAACATAACCAGATCGGTGGGTTGTGAAATGTCATGGGGTGCAGACAACGTCCTGAGCATTCCTGTTTCCTTGGCTGGTAGAAGCCACACGCATCACTGAGCTAATGTATAGCCATACAAGTTGCTGGGATGCATCATTCAGCACTTCACCATGGTTTTACTGGAGGCAGTTTGTTTGTCTTCCATGGCAGACCTTATACATTGCAGTGGGTGCTGCTGTACAGAGATCCAGCCACTCCTAGATGATTTATTCACGCTCCCTTTCAGCTGGCACCTTGGAGAGAAATGCTGCCAGCAGTTCTGCAGAGACTCAGCAAGGGTAACGCTTCCATGACAAACTGGGGAAACAGAGGGGTTTCCTTTGGTTCAGGCAACTGTAGCGGCTCCTCAGCCCTGAGGAGATGCAACGCAGTGACTCAGGAGGACGGGCTGGCTGGCAAATTGAAGCATCCTCTTGCCTATCAGGAGGTGATATGTTGTAAAAGGGATCTTGGAATGAGAATGTCATTCAGAGTACACTGAAAAAGGACAAATATGATCAAATGAGCATGCTGCCAACACCTCTGACCAGAGCTCACGTCATTTCACTATCCTGGTTTATCCATGGAGATACCAAGGCCTATGAATTTTTCTAACTCATAGATACCCTGCTCTCACATTTACCTTCTTAAACATTGTTTTGACTTGAATTCAACTCCAGCTTGCTTTTCAGATTCACTGGTAGAGTTCAGAAATTCTGCTTTTCCGAGTTGTCCGTTGACTGTGCTCAGTGGCTCACTGTTTTTTGGTGCCTGTGGCTTTATGAGTGTTTTGGTGTGCCACAGCTTCACAATCAATTTTCTAATTGTTAATGTAAGTAGAGAAAAAAGAAAGTTAATGTAAGTAGGGAACAAGAAGCAGTTCTTTTCATGTCTGTTTAGGATTACATTTACCATTTCCATTTGAAGTTCCCTACTCTTTACAAATACACATTTGGCAGATAGTTTGGGAATGTTTATGGAAACTTCTTACCACAATATTCACTTTAGACATTAATTATCCTATGAATACCTATGTTCCTTACTCGGGCTGTCCTCTGAGTTAATAAGAACTGCCAAATGCATGCAGCGCTGCTTAGCTCAAGCTGTAAGAATGGGAAATTCGAGAATGGCAGATCGATGCTCTGAATAATTGAAGCAGGTTTCTCTGCCTGACAATGGTGCTATCTTTGCACATTTCTCAGGACCCATCTTTTTATCTTGCTTCTGACTTAGGAAAACTGTACTGCACTGAACAGAAAGAAAAAGAGGGATAAAGATTTTTTTTTTTTTAACTTCCTTAATGAGTCTGAAAAATACCAATCACACCTGGGCTGAAGCCAGACTTGTGGGTCTGCTCCCTGCAAGCCCAGGCTCAGCTTGTCCTCCTTAGCTGCCTTCTGCTGAGGCACTGCAGCAAAGCTCCTGCTGTTACAGGAGACGTGCCGCTCTTCTGTTTATAAATGCACAGTTTAGAACCTGAAAGAAAACCTCACACAAACCCAGCAAGGAAACTACTCCTGGCTGGTATATGAAGTCCCCCAGAGCACCGGCTGTCACTGTACCTTCTTGTCAAAGCAGTCAGAAGAACTCAAGGGGCACTTTGCAGTCCTTCTGTGCCTGCCCTTGTGACCCCATCGTACCGCCGAGTCCCCAAAGGAAGGTCCCTGCAGATATATGTGCTTGCAGCAGAAGTGCTACTTTGGCCAACGGCAAGTGTGCAAACGGTGAGCAACGCTGTCCTTGCTGCCTCGCTGGGTACAGCTCCCCCCCCGGTTTAGGGACGGAAGGATTTTGCAGCTCACCAGAGAAACCCCCCAGAAGGCTTTTCACAGCCGCGGAATTGATTCTCCATTTTCACCTCGCAGCGAGGGCTGGTTCCATTACCATGGGAGACACTGGGCAGAGAGCACAAGCTCATGATACTGCTGTCAAAACCAATACTGGAACTGATGAAATCTGCTTTCCTGATGGATGCTCCCGTGTCCACACACATGAAAAACGCTTTCCTGGAGCATGGCATCCTTTTCCCTTGACCTCTGGGATCTCATACAGGTTGACTTGCTTTTTCCTTTCATTTCCCTTGGCCCACATATGAGCCTTTTAGGAACTTCTGGTCCCCAAGACTACTGTCTGCCTGCTAGGTTTGATTGAAGCTGGCCAGTGGGTTAAAAAATATTAATGATCAGTGTTATCACATGTACAGTGTTTCTGTAGGAAAGAGGGCTAAAAGGTCCTGCTCACATCAGGGTCGGAAACAGAGTTTGCATCATCTTTGTAACAACTGCAGAGAGCAAGTCTTAAAACTGTGTTGGGAAGACTCTGAAAAGGAGCTGTTTGCTGCTACTCCCCAAAATATTCTTGGCTTCTGGCCACCAACATGCTAAAAAGTCCTGGGGATCTGTAGGGAGGAAGTTTCTCTGGGTTTTCCTGAAATTTAACAGAAGGAAGGGGTTTGCACAAAAAGCATAAGACTTCACGTGGAGAAATAGGATTATATGTCTCCAATGCAAGTTGGAAAACTGGGGAATTCTGCTGGCTGTGTGGCTAGGAAGCGTTTTGGGTAGCTCCTGCTGGCTTGCCATGCCAGACTAGTGCTCAGAGGTTGCAAGGTCTCCAGTCTTGAGTGGCCTCTGCAGCTATTCTGATGGGTTGGACCTGTCCGTACCATTTCACGTACCACTGTAAGCATCTGGTAAAAGGGAAGAGGTGGTGAACCTGCAGCAGAAACGTTAAGTAACTTGTTTAGAGCCATAATCCAAGCTGGGGCTAGGAGGCAAGATACAGTGGGCACATCTGCACATTTATCCCATGAGCTCTGGCACCATATGGGGACTGGATCTGGAGCTGGGGCTGGACCCAGCCCTTGGCAGCTCTGCCTGCCACCATCACAAAACCCATCCTGGAACATTCCCCCTATATCAGGGTCTGGTTGTAGTCTCTGCTCAGCAAAGGTGGGCCTAAAAAGCTTTATCTTTCTAGTGCCAATACAGCTTTCACAACCTGTAACCTTTACAGCAAAGAATCAATGTCAAGCTTTGGTCACATCTCATGAAGTAATCATTGTTAGGTCTACCAGCATAATGTTGTGAACAGCCCTCTATTATTTCTGCTCCCAACTGACTGTGCAATTTAGACAGAAAAATGTCTGCTGTGGGTTTTGATTTGTTTCCAAATGAAAAAAAAACCCAAAACCCTACAAAACAATCACTTGCCACCAAAACTAAGAGAAAAGCAAGAAACCAGGAGCAAAAGTGTCATCTGGAAAATAAAAATTGCAAAAGCTCTATTTATATGAACTGCACAGTGTCACATGATATCACAATCTCCTGTATTTCATGTAATTTGTTCATAAGGAGAAAAGTATTTAGTACAAGTCAGCGGTGCGTGGCTTGTATAAATATATTGTTCATATTTGTAAGTGGAAATAATATTCTGTAAGCTGATAGATGAGCCTGGCTTTAAATTATTCTTGAATGGCAATTTTTAAAAAGTGTGCTGTTTGTCCTGCTCATTCTTGGTAATAGTGTAGTTTAAATGGTGGTTTTGTTTTGAGAAGGGAGGAGGAGATTGCTCTCCTGCAGAGGAGTAGACTCAAGGCAATATTGGATACAGGAGCTATATTTTGCCTCTTACCTCAGGGAAATGTTCTTTGGAAAGCATACGGTAACGTACCCGGCGGTGTGCAGCACTGGGATACTTGCGTGGGCAAAAAGCCTCAGAGGGGTCCATTGAGGACTGACAGAGATTGATGGATTTCAAAACCATCCAGGGCACGGCTCTTTGTCTTCTCAGACCTTTCATGTGTGGAAAGAAGGATATGCAAGTATGACTAATGCTCACCCATTACTGTGCAAAACCTCTTCCCACCGAGTCTTTGTTATTAGCCCTGTGCCCGAGCGATGCATAGACTCGATCCTTCAGAGGCTGGAAAACCATAATGGGTTTCCAGGTATGTTTTGAACACAAATTAAAATACTGAGGATTTCACATGAATAAGTCTTTGGAAACAACCTCCAGAACATTTGCGTGGTTTGGTTTGTTTTTCTTAATATCACACCTCCGCCCCCAACCATTCATTTTTAGGTGTGTTTCAGAGAAGCTGGAACTGCTCTGTCCTTACTCATTACAGCCAGGGAACCTGACAGCTTAATTGTGAGGTTGCAGCAGACCCCTGGCAGGGCAGCTGGCAATGGAAATGCAGTAGATAACGTTTGTGTAACATGTAATACAATGCAGAGGTGCCAAGATTAAGAATTCTTAGGAAACGGGTGGTAACTGCAATTGCCTGACCAAGACAGGCAAAAACTTTTAAAACTTAAACCAGCAGCAACAGTTATTCCCTTTGTTGTGTTTTTCTCCTTCCTTTGGAGGGTTATACTCTGCATTATAGTTACAGACTTGGCATATAAACCTCCCTCGTTTCGAATACAACAAAACTTTACCAAATCTCATCTGACGGCTCCTGTGCAGAGCAACAGCAGCCTCATGCTCAGCATCAGCTGAAAAGTATTGTGCCAATGCAATAGCTCCTACTGCTTCTCACTTTTATGCAACTCAAGCTTACAGATATCCTGTGAAGCCTTACCAAAGATGCCTTGACCTTAGGAGACAACTGCTGAATGAAAGGTTCAGCCACTAAACTTCTCCCACCACCTGTGCGACTCACAAGAAGTTTCATTTGCTCATAAAGCAATACTTGCCAAAAAGGAGGGGCAGTGTAAGGAAATAACTTAGCCCAACAGCCAAATGTTTGCCCCTTTTTTTTGCATTAGAACTGTTATGCTCTTAAAGTGAGGGTTTCACCAATTCTGCTGAAGACCTGGAAAACCCACAAGCCCCACATCTTCAGAGCAGGCTACATTACCTAATGCCTTGCACTAAATAGCTTTGGTAACTGCTTACATAAAATCCAAAGGAATTAAATCCCTGAGTGGGCCTAGGGCCAATCTCACTTAAATCCCATGTGGACAATCATAGAATCATAGAATCATAGAATGGCAAGGGTTGGAAGGGACCCCAAGGATCATAAAGCTCCAACCCCCCTGCCACAGGCAGGGCCACCAACCTCAGGCCTGGATCTACACAAGGTTGCCCAGGGCCCCATCCAACCTGGCCTTGAACACTTCCAGGGATGGGGCACCCACCACCTCTCTGGGCAGCCTATTCCAGGACCTCACCACTCTTTCCGTAAAAAACTTCCCCCTAATATCCAATCTAAACCTTCCCTCCTTCAGCTTTAAACCATTCCCCCTTGTCCTGCCATTGTCTGCCCTTTTAAAAAGTTGATTCCCCTCCTGTTTGTATGCTCCCTTCAGGTACTGGAAGGCTGCAGTGAGGTCCCCCCGCAGCCTTCTCTTCTCCAGACAATACATGGAGGAAGTGTGTGAGCTTTGTGCTACACGGGTGAGATGGGAACTACCCCACAGCATCTTCTCCCAAGCAAAGGGCACAGCACAGCCTCTGGGTCTGAACATAACACCCTCAGCTCCTGCTCCAAATATGAAGGGAATGGAGCAATCTAGACATTTTGTACTGCTACCCCAACACCTCCTGCTGAACTACCCCTCTGATGATCCTCAATTTCTCTGAAAACAGCACAGGCTTAGGCTAGTTCCAAAACTTTTGGATGGATAAAATTAGTCAAATCTCCCTCATAGTGATCTTCTAAAGAGTGTTTCAATCCAACTTTTATTTTTTTTTTCCAAATACAAAAAGGTTTAGCAGTCAGCTGAAAAAACAATAAGCTGGTCCAAGGCCCATCATTTAAACAGAGTGGTTGCAGTGTCCACAGCATAGGCACTAGCAAACCTGTGCCAAATATAATGACTGCTTTGCTTAAGCTTTTGAGCTCTATTAATCCTTTTGATCTGAGTAAGGAGTGACATGTTGGAAAACTAAGCCGGAAAGCAAAGAGAAAGTGGTGAAAAGGAACAACAGATTATGCCTGTGCAGAGTTGGAGGACAGCAGGGCTAAAGAAAGGCAGAAGACATGTAAGAAGAGCCTTAAAAGCAGTAGTACAGTACCCACATACAGAGTGGTCACTACCCTGAGCATCTGCTTTGAGAAGTCCAGATAAAAGCAGGTAATGTGTATTTTAAAAGATCAGAAAGAACAAAATTTAGGTCTTGTCAGATGAAGACTTAAACCCAAGCAGGATAAATATGTCATCAGGGTAGACATTAAGGCACAGCTTTTATGATGAAATGGGTTATAATGCCTTGTGGATTGCAGTCCTGTAGGCAGCAGTTGCCTTTGTCAAGGCTTCCAAGTGCTGGTGGCAGCTTTCCATCAAAGCCACCGGATCGCAAAGTCCTCTTAGCAAGCCACCTTCAAAAGCCGACATAGGCTGTCATCGCCCACGGCTGAGCTCTAGTAGCTCAGCAAGAGGGGAGTGCTTCTCTTCAGAGGAAACTGAATTGCAGAAGTATTTGTAAAGCATCCCTATTAAATAATGGAAAGCAGCTACTTCCTAGGCAATGGACAGCTACAGGGAGTATCGGTATGCATCACACACACAAATTCTGGGAGGGATGCAGTCCTCCAATGAAATGCTACCTCTGCAATTCTAAAACTGAAAAAGACTTTTTTTTGTTTTTCTGAGAGTTGTCAAACTTTTTGAAGTGAGCTCTTTGCCTCCAGTTTTCAGATCAGCTCTTCTCCAAGACACCCACCCAAAAGTGCTTTTTGTGTTTGTGACAAGCAAAACTTTCCACTTTCAAAAATTTCACACCACTCGCTTTGATACAGGAGTTAAATTGCTGGGGTAAATACTTTGGATGCAAACTAGCATATTCAAAACCAACAAAGAAATTAGGCTCAAATTTTCTTTTTTTTTTTTTTCAACTGGCAGATTCTAGACCTCTAAGACAAAACCAAAAAAAGAAAAACATACATGAAGTATTAAGGAAACTGTGCAGTAAAATAATAGCAATAAACTTGTCACCAAGTTCGCAAAACTGCTTAGCAGGAGTACTGGTTGTATTCTTTTGTATAAGGCAAACGGCTTTGGAATGGTTTGTAACAGCCATGCTTCACTGAAACTAGGCCCTTTTGTTTAATAAAAAATCTGGGATGAAATTTGAACCCTTATATTAAACCAAGATCTGTTGCTTACAATGCGCTGGTACACACATCCCACAATACCATTGCTGCAAAATATGTTACTAATATCTGCAGAAGTCTAGACAGTGGATTAATTGCTGCATAATAAGTTGTTGACACCCACAAGTAAGCCCCCACCAGATTCAGCCCTCTCTTCACACCAAATCTCACCACAGGAGTACATAGAGCCATGGTTATGGGGCAGAGCTCTGTAATGCAGAAGCATCTCTGTTTCCTGCTCCTGATCAGCCACAGAGTGTGAGGAGATCAAGCATCTCCTGAGGTCCCTTCCAACCCCTACAATTCTGTGATTCTTTGATTTCCTGGCAGGAGAAAACACAGCCAGGGACCTGAGAGCCCAGCCAGGTCAGAGGAATCGTCTGATGGAAAATATGGAAGATAAAGTAGCTCCCACAACCAGCTTTACCCTACTTATCCTTTCTATTTAAAACCTGTGCTGAAGGGAGTGCAGGATATGAGAGAGTTTGGGTTTGGGGAAGGGGTAGGCTGATGCATAATTGAATCATGTCTTGTTTGGAGCAGCAGTACAAAGCCAGGCTCCCACGCTGACTTCCTAAAGTCTAACCCAAAAATGTCAAATCACCTTGAAGCGGAACAAAACTTCTAAGAACATAGACAGAGCAATTCAGTTTGCCTGTAACTGCTTATAGTTCCTAATGCAAGACTGCTGGATAAATCCAGTATGGTTTAAAACCTAAGTAATTAATATTTTATCTACACTTGTATTTGGGGTCTTTCAAATACACCTAGATGCTCTTCAGAAACATCAAACTATTTCAGCAAGTTTTGCAGCAGGTATTGAGAAACTGCAACATCTTCTAGACGCTGAGATGGGTGTTAGCTGATGATATCTCTGTAATGAAGATTGACATTATATTAGAAATTGTGGTGGTTCAGCTCTGGCTGGAGACCAGACACCCACCAAAGTTGCTCTAGCACTCCCCTTTTCAGCTGGACAGGGGAGAAAATATATATTGAGAGGCTCAGGAGTCAAGATAAGGACAGGGAGACATCATTCTGCAATCAGCGTCACAGGCAAAACAGATTCAACACAGAATCAAGGAAAGAAAACTTTAATTTATTGCACTACACAAACAGTGAAACCAGAGTCAGGTAATGAGAAGTGTGACCAGATCTTAAAGCACCTTATCTCCACCCCTCCCTTCTTAGTAGACTTTAGTCATGATTTCACTCCCTTCTTTCCCCACATTGTGGTATGGGGAGGGGCAGGGAATGGGGGAATGGGGGTTTCAGTCAGTTCCTCACAAGTTGTTCTACTTAGTTGGGGGGGGACATTCCTTACACCCTTCCCCTGCTGCAGTGTGGGGTCCCAACCACAGGAGATAGTCCTTCATGAACTTCTCCAACATGAGTCCTTTCCCACAGGGCTTCAGCTCTTCACCAGCTGCCCCAGCATGGGTCACTGCTATGGTGTGCAGTCATAAATCATAGAATGTGTCTCAGTCTCTCAGGCCCAGATTGCTCCAGCCTGGTCCTCCACGGGGTCACAGGTCACCCCCCACCACCCAGCAAAACTGCTCTCTCACTCATCTCTGTGTCTCTGTTACTCTCCTCCAGCTTCAAGTGCTGCCAGGGGCTTGCTCCAATGCAGGTCACAGCATCTCCTGTATGCCTCCACCTGCTCCAGCATGGGGCTTCTCCACAGGCTGCAGGGGCATCTTTCTCTCCATCACCTGGAGCGCCTCCTTCCCCCCCTTCCCTGGCCTTGGTGCCTGCACAGTTCCTTACATCTTCTCACACCTTTCTCTGGGGGCAAAAAGCAGCTGCTTGCAGTTTTTTTCTCCTAAAGGTGATTCCCAGAGGCGCTGTGACCATCACTGATGGTCTCGGCCTCGGTCAGCAACGACTGCGGCCTTGTTTGCTCTCTGGAGCCTGCAGAGAGCTTCTGGGCTGCTTCTTGCAGAAGCCACCCATGCAGCGCCCCCTTCTTCACCAGAACCCCGCTACACAAAACTACAACAGAAACTCACTCCTTTTTAACCACATGAGGTAAACACACAGCTCTTGAGTGGAATAATTATTGCTCATTAGCACTCTGCTTGTGGTAAGAAGCTTGGTTAAGCCTTTTCCAATTGCCCTAACTACAGTGTCATGAATGTGTCTGACTGCTAACAGGGATTATCACCACTTGGGAATTTGGCTTAGGCACCTATTTTGCAGTGCTCCCTACTCATCTGGAATAACAAAGACATTTTTTAAAAATCATCATTGTATGTCAAGCGTGCAGCTATCATCTGCCCCCTACCCAGATTCCACTTGAGCAGCAGAAACATCAGCCCATGCCAATAACATTTTTTATGTAGATTGACAAAGTGAGGTCAAATTAAGTTTAAGTAAGCATCAGTGATGTGCACACCCTTGGTTTGGTTGGCAACTACCTTGATGACCTCAAAAAAGTCCACTATTGTGGTTTTATCTTCCCTTTCTGATAGTCCTTATCAACGACTTTGTTACCCCTCATCATTGTCTAAGGAGAATAGTGACCTATTATTTTTCAATCAGGTCAGTCTTTTGAGATCAGCAATTACTACTGACTTCAATGTTGGCAGTATTTGAAAGTTACAATTAAAAAAAATGCTTTGGACTTTGGGGCATCTTTAACCTGTTGCAGTGAATTTGATACATGAAAATGATGGGAATATTTTGCTTTAAAGACTTTTGGTGCTATTGTCATATCACCATTTGTATTCAAATTTGTCCATTCAAGTGCCAACAATGGTCTCTAAAAAAAGGTCGGAGGGAGGTCTGGTAAGCTAAAATCAATCATTTCCACGGTGCTACCCCACTGAATTAATCAATTAGAAGTGTCACTTCTAACACTTGTGTATTGCTAGATTGTACATTCAAAGAGTCATGCTGTGTGAATTAGCTTTTGTGGTGGATGCATCTTTTATTCTTCCAAAAGGACTGTTTAGTTGCTTGCAGGAAATCCATCTTGCCTGACCCATGCTTCCCTGAGGAAATGGTCAAAGATGTATCTATATGAAGGCACCAGCAAAGAAAAGCCATGACAACAGAATTATAGATTACATTTTAAAAAATGAGGAATAACTGAAAACCAAAAGAAACTGAGGAATGTGAGATCACTTGAAGCTGATTCTTTGCCTAATTGTGTTGCAACTCTAAGAAAAGGGACAGTTGCAATCTCTCAGCATTTTAATGTGACATGGTGTCCTGCATCCCACATCAAAAACTACGCAGTTCTTCTCTCTCCACAGTTCTCTCTCACCTGCATGTCAAATTAAGCACTGTAAAAGTATTAGTAAAAAGCATTATCTCTTCTGGAGACTATGACTGGAGGTCATAATCTTATTTTTCTGGCACAGAGAAATACGTGCATTGCTTTTGTACTATCACAGTTATTTTGGTGTTGCTTAAATTAGCTACCATAATTGCTAATTGAAATGAAAACAAGGTACTTTATGTCTCAGGCATTTTCCTTAAGTATAATTTACTTTAAAAAAAAACCCAAACCAAACCCCAAATCCAAACAGTGGTGACAAGAGATTTCACATACCTTCTAAGTTTAAGGTTTCTTCCAGTGTGGGCTGGGTGTGTACATATGACAGCAACATGAGCAAGCTGGATGTGTGCTGGGGGGCTGGCAGCGTGCTCTGGTGAGTGAACCCATGGGAGAGGGTGCTCTGGCAGGGTGCCCTACAGGAGAGCTGCCCTTCCGCACAACCCAAAGAGCCCCTCTCCCAAAATTGCTCTCTGCTGTGTAAATTCCTGCAGTGTATGCACCCATGGAAGGCTTTTGCCCTGATACTTCATTCTTTTGAGGGTTTTGCTCTTGCTGTTGTTGAAAAGCAGAAGCTCAATGCCTTTTGCTGTGGGGGCAGATGGCATTTGGGGGACATTTATTCCTTGAAGGCAAAAATGTGTGTCCACATTATGATTTCATTTGCATGGTAACCTTACAGTGTGGCTGGGGCCATTTTTTTGCCTCAGTTACTTTATGAGGATTGTTCAGCCACACAGAAACAAAGTATGCCTGAACAGAAATATTCAGGTTCGTATTGCAAAGAGCCAATTGGAGGCAGGATAAGGCTCAAGAGATGCAAATAAATTGCCTGCTTGATAAATCTCTATGTGCTGCTGAATCCACTTGCATTGCTAACGCGATATAGAGCAACTGCAAGGGTTACAGCTCTTTGCTGGTACATTTTTGATACACCAAACACTTTATCAGGGGATTGGGCGCTTTGTGCCCCATGACCTGTGAAATAAACCTGCCTCCTTTTTCTTCCAGACCCCATGGGTCCCACCAGGGACTGTGACTGCTTATTTTCCCCAGGAAGGGGTACAGGGCAGATGTTTGCAACCTGTCCTATTCACCCTGCAACCATGCAACCCCCTATTCATGGCTCAGGAGTCCTCTCCTAGGTGCTGGGAGTGAGGACTGTCAATGGACTTGTGATCAGCTCATCAAGCACAAAGTCCTAAAATCTCCCAAGGAAAAGCTTCCCTCTAGATGTCCTGAAGAGTAGAAGGTACTCTGGAGGCTGGGCCTTTCAGTGTGATACATCTGATGCTCTGTTGCCCCCACATTATGCAGAATGAGGTGCAACTTGTCAGGCATTTATGTCCTTGAAAGTGAAACAAACCCAGATGAACAAATCACCCTGTAAAGTTGAGGAAGAGCATTATATTCCCATCCTCAGTTTAGACAAGGCCATAAAAGAACTACAGACTGAAACAGCCTGTTCTCTGCTCAAGGTTGGGCTCGCTCTGACCTCCTTAGTAGTGACCAGAGTCGGACCCTTTGCAGGATCCTGTGCACTTAGTCTGCTGAAAGGAGAACCAGATCTGCATTAAGTCAGGCTCTGCTAGTCCTGCCCACAGTCTGTTCCTGACAAGGTCTCTGCTCTCTGATGGGCGTATCTCCTGTACAGCTACGTGAAATAAGAAATTAAAAGGAAACTACCCCACTCAGTACTTACACAGATGCTTCTTTCAGCCATGGATCACTAAAAGAGATCACCAAAGTTTGGCTCCTACAGAGAACACGTTAATCACAGCCTCACTCCCTGTTGGGCTCATGCCCACCTCCCCACAGATAGTGTGTCTTCCTGCCTGATAATTCAAGGGGACAAGTTTGTCTCTGTGACGCGCTTCCTGAGACGTTAGGTTGTGTCTAGAGAAACAGGTTTGGGGAAACCAAGGGGTCAAGTCCTCAGGGGCCTCACCAAAATGAGCCTCTGAGCTACTCTGCCCAGGTGGATCGGCTCCAGATCCCTCCACCAAGTTTCCTGATTCTCCAGAGAAAACAAGCCTCTCACATTCCCAGCCAACACCTTTATATTGTATTGCTACAAAAAAGGCAGCTGACAATCATCACAAAAGATGTCCTCATAGTATTTATTCAACCTTTCTGTAATACACATCACAATGCAACTGCTTGTAGCTCCTAAGCATTATGTGGCTTAATTTAGACAGAAAAAACCTAGCACAATTATCAATTGAAGCTGAAAAAGCCATGCTGTGATGCTGCAGCTCATACAAATAAAACGCAAGGCAAAGTAAATGAAGACATTTTTATTCAGCCTGTAAGAAAGGCAGTTCTCATGTTGTGTGAGATGTTTGTCCAAGAGCTGTGATTTTTATAAGGTAACAGCTCCCTGCCAGAGCAGAAGCATGGCTACTGCTGGTGGCTGTAGTGGGGATGCTCTGTGCTGGCCCTGTACCTGCACAGTGACTGCTCGTGTCCTGGATATACCCAGTTTCAGAAGGCAGGGGGGAAGAAAAAGCAGGAGGGAAGGGAGGTGGGGCAGTGACCAGCGCTGGGAAACAGGGACAGGTCACTGTTCTCCTGATCCTGCACAGGGAAGAGCTTTCTGCAGAGGTGGAAACGAAGTGCACCGAGGTGTGCAGCTAGAGAGTTATTCATAGTAGACCTCTTCAACCTTTGTTCAATTTGTGCCTCCTTATTACTGTGGTCAAGCTTTGTCATGACCTAGAGGAAGCTGACTTTGGTCTCATTACCTTCAGTTCCTGATTTCATGCTAATTAACCACAGTAGTTTCACAGGAGGCCTAAACAGTCTAAACACCTCTTCTTCCTGTCCTTTTTTTGTTTTTTTCTTTACTAACTTACCTCTAATGTTCCTTTGTTAAATATCCAGAGATGCCATGAATAGAGGTGTTGATAGAAATTAATTCTTTAGCCTGTTTGAGTGATGCTAAGTACCAGTAACACCCACTAACACCCAGCTGTATTTCCCTTTACAGATGGGGCTGCCAGCACCGTCCAGCATTGTCTGCAGGCACCTATAGCTATCTTTAGAAGCGCAGAGAGTATTTTGAACATGTTGTTAATTAAAGCCCAGAGCTACAAGAGGATTGAGGTGTGGACAGTGTCCCTGATGATCTTAACTGTTGAATAATGAAGTGACCGGGTTGCTTGAACATGGTGCATATGTTAGGAGTACCAAAGCACCCCCAGGAGGCACAGCTGCTCTGGAGAGGTTTCTTCATGGTTAGGTTTTCTTGGCTGAGCTCTATCAAAGGGCTGGTGGTGGGAGTAGACCAGTGCTGGTGTCAAACAGGGTGGGTGGGACCCCATAAAAGACCTACATAAATGGCTTTATCCTGTGAAGGAACCTCCTTCTGCTGCCTGGGGACACCAGGCTGCTGCACCAAAAATGGTCTGAGAGGTGCTGAGATACTCATTAACCCCTCTGGGAGTCAGTAATGAAACTCTGGGTGTGTGCTTCCTGGTGAAAATTTTGATGCCTATGATCTTTGAGGAGCTTTGGCTAGTTTGAGTCTCAGTGCTGGTGGACTGAGGAAGTCTGATTCCACCAAAGTTGCACAGTGAGTGCAAATATACTTTGGTTTTTTTCTGTTTGGGTTTGGTTAGGGTTTTTTTCAGCTTGTTCATTATGCACAAGCACACAGGGCTATGCAAGAAAGCAGGTGAAATTCTGGTTTCACAACACTTTCTGAGATCTCTGTGAAAGGTTTCCACTGAGCTTCACTCACTGTCTTTTTCTGTGAGCTAAACTTCTGTTTGGAACAATATTTGTAATTCTGGAAAATATTGTCCTTCCTCTTCATTCTCTCTGCAACTTCATTGGCATTCATGAGGGATTCAAGATTGGAAAAACTTTGGACCCTTCCTCTCTTTGGAGAATAGATATACTAAAAAGATAGAACCATAGAATACCCTGAGCTGGAAGGGACCCATAAGGATCATCAAGTCTGACTCCTGTCTCCACACAGGCCAGCCAAGTCAGAGCATGGCACTGAGGGCAGTTTCCAGATGCTTCTTGAACTCAGCCAAGCTCAGGGCTGTGACCACTTCCCTGGGGAGCCTGTTCCAGTGCCCAACCACCCTCTAAGTGAAGAACCTCTTCCTAATTTCCAACCTAAACCTCCCATGTCACAGCTTCATGCCATTCCCTCAGGTTCCATCCCTGAGAGGAGATCAGGTTCCATCCCAAAGAGAGGACATCAGCACCTGCCCCTTTGCTCCCCCTCGTCAGGAAACCACAGACTGTGATGAGGTCTCCCTTCAGCTTCCTCTTCTCCTGGCAGTACAAACCAAGGGGCTTCAGCCTCTCCTTGTAAGACTTCCCCTCCAGACCCTTCCCCATCCTCTCTGCCCTCCTCTGGACACTCTCCAATAGTTTTGTGTCCCTCTTGTACTGTGGCACCCAAGACTGCACTCAGGACTCAAGGTGAGGCTGCACCAGTGCAGTGTAGAGCAGGACAATCCCCTCCCTGGACTGGTTGGCAATGCTGCGCTTGATGCGCCCCAGAACAGGCTTGGCCCTCCTGGCCGCCTGGGCACGCTGCTGGCTCATGTCTAACTTGCTGTTGACCAAGACCCCAATATCCCTCTCAGTATGGCTGGCCTCAGCATCTGATCCCCCAGTCTGTGTGTGCAGCCAGGGTTGCCTCTTCCCAGGGGCAGAATCTGGCACTTACCCTTGTTAAACTTCATGCTGTTGGTGATTGCCCAGCTCTCTGATCTGCCCAAGTCTCTCTGTAAGGCTTCTCCACCCTCAACAGAGTCAACAGCTCCTCCCAATTTGGTGTCATCTGCCATTATAACTGGTAACCTGTGTGTTTTCTAGTGATAAGAACATTAGTTATTGCCAAATACAGTTTTAAAGTGTCAAGAATAAGACCAAAGGATTGATTTTGATTGGAAGGCATCCTGATGGAGTTTCATTTATATGTGAGAGCCTTTACTTGCTAACTGCTGACGTTTAATACTTAGTAACAGGGAGGAGATACTTAGAACCTGGAAAAGCGATGAAGCTCCAGTAGGTTACTGTGGTCTGTGGGAGGACTGGATGGCAGGTACAAAGTAGTAACTTTGTCATTATGTCTCATTATATAACCAGTATAAGGGAGAAGTCAGGGATATATGTAGTTCTTCTGGACTTCAGCATCTAGGTAAGGGCACACACTCACTCACAGGTTTCCACAGTTAACCTGTTCAGAGCTAGCAATTATGCTAGTCAACAGGTTCAAAGCATCTAACGTTAGTGAGGCAAACTAACAAATTAATAGTTGCAGTGAGACAAGACCAAAGGGAACCTTCTTGTGCCCAATCTAGAGATATAACTGAAAATGCAAACACATGCTTTTGGGCACAGAAAGCTCGTCTTCAAGTTGGAAGCAGCAGACTTTTAACTCCAAATCATGTGTACTGAGAGTTAAGTTGTAGCTTCAGGAAACTGATGAGTTTATCCTAACAATACTAATCATTTAGACATCTCAAGAAAAAGGTGCCTTGTAATTGGACTAATGGGGAATACTAGGTGGAAAAAGGGTGATGAAGTCATTAGCCTCCATCATACAGACCGAAGAGAGGTAGCTTTGACATTAAGGTATTAGATGGGATAAGATGTGGGAAAATTAGTGTGCTACAAAATCAATTTCTCTGTTACATTTTTTATATTGGCAGAGTTATGAATTGTACTTTCCAGTTTAGAAATATTTTGTGGGCCTACATTAGCATTTTAGGTTTAGGGTATGTTCATGACATGAAGCAAGAAAGTCCCAGCAGGATGAAAGCAGAACTGAAATACAGAGTGTTAATATTGCAATGTCAGAAGGAATAACCCACCGCCTTCCTTCTGCACCCCGGACAGACACACAGCCTTTGTGACACTTTTCTATTTTAGGTGATGAGGTGGGCACTCATTGGAGAGGAACTGATAGTGCTACTTAGCACTTGGCAACCTGGTTTCAAGAATAAGCCTGCCCGCAAACCAAGAACAGTTCCTGCTAAGGCTGCATCTTAAACCTCAACCTCAGATGTCCTAAAACTGTCAGCAGTGGATCATTAAAACCAAGTTGTCCCCTCCAAACTTGAAGAGACCTCACTGTTACTGTCTGAAAGCCCATAGCCTGTGAAAGGTGTGTGCTAAATCTACAGGACTGACCAGGGATGAAGAATATCGAGCCTTCAGATGAAAGCGAGGGAGAAAAGGCTGCCAGGCTAGTTAGATCCCAAAGATCTAACAAAGATCTAACAAAGTTAGAACCCACTGTCTGCCATGGTCTTGAAAAGAAGTTTTTCCACATGGCTACAACAGGGTTTCTGTAAACAAAGATTGTTTTTTGATGGGTTCAGGGGGGAAATGGTGATAAGGAAAGGGGTGCCTGCAAAGGCCTCCTCCAAGCACTGACTTCTACCCAATGAATCATTAAGCAAGGGGAAGATGTCCTTTTTTCCCCTCTTTCCCCCCCCCTTTTTCTTTAAAAGAGGGTGTTGCCAAGGGGTGTGCTGTGGCAGCAGCACCCTGCAGTATGTTATTTGCTTCCTTCCTAATCAAAATATTATGGAGTTGTTATTGCATATCCCTGCTGTAATTTTGGAAATGTAATCCCCAGCATTTGGGGGATCACACTCCTCCCTGCCATGTAAACTTCCCAAGCAAATTCTCTGCCAAGTTTTCAAGTGTTCCAATTTCAAGTTGTTTTGATCTTATCTCCACTGCGTTTCCTCGGTGTATTTTGTCGTTAAAGATTCTTTATCAGGGTTCAGACATACGATTACACTCTGGCTCTGGGAACATGGGCCATGCTGTCTGGAGCTCCCATGTTTAATGAAGATGGAGCAAAAAGTCACCTGTGCTGTGCTGGTAACTCAGTTTGAGGAGAGGCACAGGCTTCCCAGCTTCAGTTTGAACTGCTGGAATTTGGCTCACCTAACTCTTAACAGGCCACGTGTCACACATCTAGGCGAGCCCTCTAACTTCAGCTAGAATAAGTCTTATTAAAGCTTGCTAGAATTTTCTAGTCTAAAAGCTGGGAAGTTCTGCCAATAGAGCCGTGCCAGCATGGGCATAAAAATGTATTAAGTTTTGAGTTGTGACTAGAGTCCCTAAATGATGGGGTAACGCAAATAGGTACTAAATGTCCCTTCCTCACTTCCTAAAAGCTTTCTGTAGAGGTAAGGGTGTCCTGAGGGAATTCCCCCAGCAGCTGCTTTCTGGCAGCTGTTGGAATGCCTGCCGTGCATAGCAAGGGCGTTGATGGTCTGAGCTCCCTTTACACAAACCCACACGTCAGTCATCAGCTGCACTGCTAAAGACGGCTCCCGTTGGAAGACAGCTTGGAAACACCAGTGATGGCTCTGGCATGGCTGCACTGCCTTTGCTTCTCACACACAGGTTAATTCAGAGCTAGAGAACAGCATGTAACACCCCAAATCTTTCTGCTTTTCCTGGGGCCGTTCTTCTCCCTTAATAGGGAAGAATTTATTGTACGCTGGGATGATTTCATATCTGATTATTTATTTTTTAAACATGTTTCCTGCTCTGCCTGCTGTTCTGACCTCATTTTTGGACAGCCAGGCCTCCCCAGCACATTCATCCTGGTGAGACCTGAGCATTGTAAACCAGGGATTCATTTGTGCTCATGCACTCTGAGGCTTACCTTCACAGTCTGTGGTAAATTCAGGGACTGGTATGCTTGACAGGAAAGATACCTTCTAGTATGGCTGTTTAGAAATGTCCATAGCTTGTCTTGGGTCAGTGGAACACTTCACACACCAAAACGATGTATTAATCACAAAGTGTGATTGCGTAGATGTGTTGAGGGAGATGGAGGTAGAGACTGTAACTGAGAAACCTACAGATCAGCTAAAGCTACAGATCAGCTTTAAGAAAAGAGCTTTGGCACCTCTGACCATCCCATGAAGCAGGCAGGAATGCGAGGTGTTAAAAGTCCCTGACAAAAAGCATGCAGCAAAAGCAGAGGGCTTGCTTTATCTACCTTGGGAACATCTGAGCTTGCTGCTCCAGGGGGCTGACACCGCTTGGCCATGGCAAGGTGAGCACTGCGTGCTCAGCCAGACACTAAAGGAGAGGCTAGAGAAAATATTTGTACACAGTAGGACATCTGCAGCTCCACTGCACCACACGCTAGTGAGGAAAAACTGTTCATGTCTCCCATAAAAACTGTGTCTCCCACTGTCACACGCCATCACAGTCTCCGGCAGACAAATGTGGCTTCGGCGTCCAGCAGCTCCGGTTGGAAGCCACCGTCTCCATAATAAACTAGATTTCCAAAAACATGTCTCCTACATCACACCCTCGTGAGGTAAGCAGCAGCAGCAGTAACACCCAGATCATCATTCCAAGACCTGCCTCCTATTGCCATGCAGGAACAGGTTTTTAAAGTCTCAACAAACATTTTACTTCAGCCATGATCTTGATAACCCACAGAAACACTCTGTTTGGGTCAAAACCTCCCTGTGATGCTGAGCAATCAAGCAAAACGTAGCAAAACTTAGGAGTGTTTTTCTCTCCTGGGAGATGCTGGAGTTGCTGGACCATACTTGTCAGTCTTGGGTGAGAATTCCCTTGTTTGCACCCTGTCCTCCCTGGGATTTGAAATGGTGCAAAACATCACTCACCTGCGGGCACAGTCAAGCAAACAAACAACTTGCTGCTACTTTATGACTTTGATTTTCTCAGTGAGACATTTCTAAGCAGCAATTAATGAAAGCAATACCACACAGCATCACCTCTTTGCACTGCTAGTTGGAGTGTTCCTGTGCTTGCAGCTGAGCATGGCACACTCCTGAATGTGTGCTTAAGTTTGAACCTTGCTGCTCTTTGTTTTCTTTATTACTGATTTTAATAAGATTTAACTTCTGTAAAGCATTTCCTTTGCTTGTGAAAACTAATGGCAACAGATGATGTGGGATGAAATTCAGCTGAATCAACGCATTAATTCCCCACCATGTTGCACACATTTTGCCCCTTTATCACCTAAAATAAAAGCTTTCCTACAAAGATCAACTTAAGACTACTTCAACCCAACATGGTATCCCTCCACCTTGCCCTGTACCTCCCAGAAGCTTCTCTCCCTCTTGAACCTCATTCACAGTGCACTACCAGATGCTCACTAGCACAAGCTTCCAGCAACAAGCAGAGCTGAAATGGTGTGAAGCAGGAGGGCTGCAGCAACACTTAAGCATCCCAAAGCTCCCAAGAGATATCAGGTGTGGTTTGGTTTTCTCACACAGACCAGGCAGTAAGGTGAGGGCAGGACAGTGCAGGAGGAGCCCCTGGTTGGGCACAGAGAGGTGCTGAGGACGGGGAGAGATGATTGCAGGGTGCCAGGCACCACCAGTTTGGGGGACCAGGAGCAGATGTACCTTGGTTTCAGCAAGGGGTCTGCTCACCCACAGGAACCATCTCCTTTCTGTCCAGTTGGGGTCCCAGACCCAGCCATCCTGCCACGAGCCCTGCCAGCCAGGCAGCCCATGGCATCCACAGGCCCAGCCGTTCCTGCCCCGCAGCACACCGTAAAGCTGAGGGTATGATACAAAGCCACAAACATTCATTTCTCTTCAGAAACGGGATGTCCAAACCATAACTCTTTTTGGCATGTGAATATTTTTGTTTCAAGCATCACTCCTTGCTTCTGTGCCATCCTTTTGACAAGTGGTTGTCAACAAGGATTCCAGGGAAAGGTTTGGGTTTATTGCTAATGCAGGCTCCCTAAAAACCTTGCTCAAGAAAAGGAAAAGATCCCTAATCAATTTGTTGCCTTAAAAATGTACATAAATTAAATGTATTTGCTAAAATGTAAGTGTTGCACTGATGTTTGGTCTTAAACTGCAGCAGGGTTTAGGTAACTTTGTTTTAAGGGTGGAAACCACAGAGCAGTGGTACAGGCTGCAAGGAAAGAAAAGCTCAGATCCCCATCACTAGAGGTCTCAGGGAACAATTTAGCCAGGATCGGTCTAGAGTGGTCTTGGGGCAGGAGAATGAACTTCTGCAGGTCTCTCCCAGCCCTTTTTTAATTGTCTACACTTCTAGATTTTTCCCCTGTATCTCTGTCCCTAACCAATGTCCCAGGTTGGTGTTGGGAGGCAGCCACCAACAGGTCCCCTGCCTAGTGCTGAGGGGGTAAGCAGGTGCCCTGTGTGGTACAGGGGGAGCCAGGAGGGGAGCTCCTGTCTGCAATGAGGGCAGAAGCACCCTCTCCTGCTGGGAAGATGTGGCTGCTGTGCACCATGCATCGCAGGCTGGGAACCCATCCCAGCGAACACGGAGCAGAGCCTTCACCACCTGGCTGGGCTGCTTTTGTTATGCTACAGTATGAACACAAACACCAAGCTGTTCTCCTCTTAAGGCATTCCATGAATAAGATGGTCAGCTTTTAGTGGGACTTTTATTCTTTTTGGCTGCCAGAAAGGAAAAGAGCTGAGGGTCTATTTTGCAACGAGAGGGCACACCATGTAGAACACACCCTGGGATTTGCATAGGGCCACTGAGCACAGGCTGCAATAAGTGGTCATTATTTTATTGCATCACCTTTCAACATTTTTCCTGCTCTTTAAAGACTGGCTTATTTTCAGGAGCAGTAAAGTGTTTTCCATGAGGCAGAAGTCATGTTGTCAGACAGGGACCTCCCTGCAATTGCACTACCAGAGGTGATGCTCAACCACTGTCAGGTTCTGTGGTGAAAGGACATTTTGCCAAGTAGATTCAACAAGAACTCTTTCTCTTCCATTCACTGCCATGGATTTGTCTGATGTCTTTGGTTAAACATTTTCCTAGTCTATGCCAAATTTTCTTCACACTCAAATGTTCATGAGACTTAGATGATCACAATTTTCAGACTGAGTGGAAACTATACCTGATGGCCATTTCTGCCTCAACCAGAAGCTGATTAACTTCATTGAGATGGTTTTGCAAGATACAGAATTTCCTATAAGAAAGTTACTGTGGATCTTCTCCAAGAAATAGATTTTCATTTTCAGGTTAACCTTACTTAGAATTTCATCTCTTTCTGGCAAGAAGCGGCTCCCTGAGGTCTCCTACCCAGCTGCTGGCTCTCAGCTGAGCTAGAGGCTTTATATTTAGCTGATGCTATGTGACTAGTTCTCCAAATTCCTCCTTTCCTTGTTCCTTTTCCCTTTCCTTTGGGGAAAAATATGGCACAGGTGTACCCATGGCTTAGTGGAGGTAGATCTGCTCTCCTTGTGTAGTTCTGTAACCCCATCACTTATCTACAAATCAGAAATTGTCTTCTTGACAGCCATATTTCTAGCCCATAAACAGACTGATTGCATAGTCAGTAGAAACTGGTGTTTGGCTAATGAGAGTGCACTAAGGTAAGAACCTGCACTCACAGTTTACCTCTGCTGGGATGCTTCACGTGCCTCCAAGCCTGACAGCACTGTTGGCTGTGATTGCAGCCCTCGTCCAAGGTGCTGTTGCTCATAGGGTGTCATAGCCAGGGCATTACTGAAGATCTGCAAAACTCCCAACCATGAGAGCAGGGCACAGTGGTTCCATGGGATTTGCATTTGCTCTCCAGCATAGTGGATTTGTATTCATTACTTGACTTTTTTTAAAGAAAAATGTATGTTTTGTACACCTAGATAAGAATACTACCTCTATGCAAGAAAGATGTACAGCATTTTGGAGGTCCTTTTTAGCTGTTGATGTTTGTTGGCATCCTTTTAAAGCATAGCAATAGACAATTTGTCTTTGGAGCCCAATCCCTGCCAACAAAGTAAGAATCCAACTCCCACTATTTGAATAGCAGAGGAGGGAATTTGTACCAGTAAAGATGTGCTGAGAAAGCTATCACAGTATATGTTTATTTCTCACACAGTTCAAACATTCACTGCTTTTAATAGGGCTGATCCCTGGGCTTCATATCCCAGTTGGGCTGGGTTGATTAAAGCCACAGACATCCCAACTGTTTGTCCTTTCCTTCCTCCATTCCCACCCCAATGAGAGCCATAATGGGAAAAGCTATTTCTCCACCCACCTTCAGTCTGTTGCTGACCACCAGGCTGTTTTCCACCCGATGGTTGTGGATGCTCCAGTCGAGGGTGTAATGCTCTGGCTTTTCACTAGCTACTCTGGAAGCAGCTGAGATCAATGGAGTCATCATCCTTCTCTGACTCTAGGCAGCCTTTCCTGCTCTTCACTGCTGTGGGATGTGAAGCTTCACAGGGTGGCTGTCACGGCCGTCTCCACTGCTGGACTGTCCTGAAGTATGTCACCAGGACCTTGCTGAAAGCCTAAGGCCAAGACATTGGTTTGAAAGCTGCACTCTGCACAGTGTCTGCAAGCACCAGGATGTCCTTAGTGCAAAAGCCGAGGGTAGGAGACCAGGACTGTTTCCTCACCCTCAGAAACACCCGGGAAGCTGGCCAAGAAACCGAAATGCTGACAACCATGTGTATGGTGGCTTACTGTTGGTGGGACCAGTACTTGCCTGAGCCTCAGTTTTGGGCTGTCGTGCTTTGTGTCTGATGGGAGTAGCTTGGGAGCAGCTTGGGAGCAGAGGAGAGCCCCTAACCTCCGCAGCCAGCACTGATTTTTGGTGCATTAGGCCATTAAAAGCAGGTCATTCTGTGCAGCTTGGGATGCAAGAGCTCTGAGGCTCTAGCATCCAGGGGACAACTGAATAAAGCACATTATAGCCCTGGTACCTTCCATACCAGTCCTTTCCTCAGCACTAAGATAGCAAAATAGCTGTGCAAGCAATATTTTAAGAAACAAAGTGCAGTGATTCATTAAAGGGAACATTACAAACTTGATCAGAAGCGAAACTGTGCAGGTGAAGCAGAGGGAAGCTCTAGGCAATAGCAACTACTGCTGAGTCCCTGGACCTAGGAACATGTTTCTGCCCAGGGTAGGTGACAATGGAGCAGTGGGTTCTGGGCAGAGGGATGCAGAGCAGAGGGAGAGCCCAGGCCTGGGCACAGCAGGGGCAAGCAAGCAAGTGGTGGAGGCACTCTAGCCATGCTTCCAGCAGTACAGCCACATGGTGTGTAACACCTCCAGTGTCTCCAGGGCCACCGCAAACAATACTGGATCACCATGAAAGCAACAGCCATCTGGAGAAGGACTGTCTTCTGCCTAAGAGGATTACCATTTCTTGGCTTTCTGGGTCGTGGCCATCTGACTGCTCCTCCCATCTCTGCAGCTTTGAGCTAATGTGCAGGTCCTTGGAGTTGGTTTTGGTTGGGTTTTGGTTTTTATTTGGGGTCTTTTGTACTAAAGACAAGGTGGAACTGTAGGATGTACATTCGTCCCCTTGTAAACCTGAATTAAATCTCTGACCATCCACTCAGTCTTTCAGGTCTGTACTTGTGTAACAGGCAGAAACAAAACCTGAGAACATTCCTGAACCAGGCGATTTTGAACTCTATGTTGCCTATACCCAAACTTAATGTCTCCTGCCGTTTCATTTGGATTTGGGCAGTAGATAATAGACAGGAAAACAAACCCAGGTCTTTAAGGTGAGTCTCAGATTAAATCTTTAATTTTACACTCTGTGCAGATTTTATCTCCTAAATATTTGATTTTATCCCTTAACCACATACTTCCTGGCTCTTCATTTTGCAAGTGATGAGAACAGATCTCGTCTAGCAACCATGTATCTTCTGAACAGATCACACTGTATGCTTGTGCTGGCAGTCATTGCTTCCTGGATGGAGGAAATGAAAGAAATCAAGTTTTTCACCAGCTCAGTGATAAGAGAAATTCAATACCTTCATTGCCTACACAAGCAGAGAGCTTCCTTTTAATCACACAGTACTAAAAGCAAATGAGTCTACCTCCAGATCTCCTACCACGGATTCATAACACCTCCCACATTCATCACATAGAATAATGAATAAATAATGTATGAAAGAAGCCTCCTAGCTATGAGTGGCATCCTCATTACAGGAGCACTTCAGACTGGGGAAATCTGAGGAAACTCACTGAAATGAGTTCGAAAATAGCTGCCATAAAAATTCACAGAAGGCTGGTACGAAATAGAGATGGCTTTCTCCCACCAGAAACCTCACTGGGCTATGAGCTACATGGCAAAAAATTATTGTAAGTCTCACTGAAACAGCAAGAATAAAAGCCAGCTGGTACTGCAAGAGCAGCACGGCTCCTACTTCACTCTCAGAGCTGCTAGTGGATTTACTGGATGGTGGGTATGAGGCCACCCCATTCCTGCAGCCCCTCCATTCCTGGCTATGAGGCAGAAACCCATCTACTGGCCATCAGTCACGCAGTAGTTAAGCCTTTATTACTACATTTTAATTAAAGCATTCTCAGCAAAGGAAGAACCTCCCTGTCTCTAATTTTCACACCCTCTGGATAAACTGGTGAGGGGATGGCAACCTCACATCAAATCTTCCTGGCATGAACCTCAGCAGTGGCACCAGGAGCCGGTGTGCCTGGATTCTCTTAGTATTTTTAGGTGGTGGCCTGGGGGCTAAAGGGCCACTGCAGCTTTGTTTTGCCTCTCTCAGCCCCTGAGAGTGGGTCTGGCTCTTGAACATACTTCTGAGGGCTGGTCTGGTGGGACAGAGCAGAGGAAGGTTGGTGCAAGGAGATGCTGCCTGCGCAGAGGAAGGGCTGCCCCGTCAGCCCCCTGCTGAGCCACTGCCTTGGCAGGGTTTGCTAGGGGTGACAAACAAAGTTAGAGAGTGGATATATTATAAAATTGTATATTATACATTCATGCACTGTGTAGGGTTAGTCCTTGGTCTGCTGTTGGGTTTTGAGCAGTGAAATTAATGAATACAATAACTGAAGAGTAAAATTTAGCATAGGTGATTTGCAAGTAATTCTATAAGAAAGTCAGGCAACTTTGTGTGCAGCAAAGTGCGTATAGCCACTAGCTTTGCAGCACCTCCCTTGTCCACCACGGTTTTCTTCGTCTTCAAGTAAAGCTGCCTTCTTTTGTTGGTTCTGCTCTTAAACTAGCCATGCCAAATAAACATCTTCCTGACACAAGCTTAGCTGCCTCACTGCTGTCTGCCACCCAAAGTGCTCATGAGAAGTTATTTGTCCTTAGTGAGAGTCATTTGAGTTCTTTATTTGTCCCAAGACTGAATCCTTTATGAGCTTCTATTTGTATTTCAATAATTCATCATCCAGAGAGGGCAATGAAGCTGGTAAAGGGTTTGGAGCACAAGTCTTATGAGGAACAGCTGAGGGAATTGGGGTTGTTAAGCCTGGAGAAGAGGAGGCTGAGGGGAGATGTTCTTGCTCTCTACAGCTACCTTAAAGGACGTTGTAGCGAGGTAGGGGTTGGTCTCTTCTCCCAAGCAACTAGCAATGGGACAAGAAGAAATGGTCTCAAGTTGTGTCAGGAGATTTAGATCAGGTATTAGGGAAAAAATCTTTGAAAAAGTGGTCAAGCATTGGAACAGGTTGCCCAGAGAGATGGTGGGAGTCACCATCCCTGGAGGTATAAAAAAACCCATGTAGACATGCCACTCCAGGACATGGTCTAGTTGACATGGTGGTATTGGTTGGACTTGATGATCTTAAAAGGTCTTTTCCAGCCTTAAAGATTCTATGACCAAAGGAATTATTTAGCTGTTCATGATACATGCAAACTAGCAACAATATAATATGTCAACCCTTCCTGCCTTAATACATTCTAAATACTCAGTTTAGTAGTTGGCTGCATATGAGAAGGGAGCCGCACCACAAACGAGCAAAGAGCTCACTGCTGGTGGATATGAGTGAGATGACCCTCTGGGCTGCTGCAATTCACAGAACCACAGAATTACAAGGTGGTGATCTGTTCCTGAGCCAGCTAAGTATTATTAGTGCAGCAACACAGGAGGAAGGAACAAAACCCGTCGCTGGGTACTGCCCGAGGAAGGCTTTAGGTGCATTTTAGGGGTGAAGGTCGTTGGGGATACCATGGTCAACAGTAGCCAGTTTAGGTACCTCCATCACTGGAAGGTAGAAAAGCTGCTCTTTACCTCCCATCTGAAGCTACTGCACCTTTGTGGGGTAGGGAAATGAATCACAGAATCACAAGGTTGGAAAAGACCTTTAAGATCATCATGTCCAACCATTCCTGTCCTATGCTAAACCATATCCCTAAGTACCTCATCTACCCGTCTGTTAAACACACCCAGGGATGGTGACTCAATCACCTCCCTGGGGAGCCTGTTCCAGGCCCTGACAGCTCTTTCAGCACTTGGAAGACCATTTCTAATCACAATACAGGAGGAGAGGAGTGAAAAGTGATCTGCTGCTTGGTGGTGTCTGTACCTCTATTACTGAGAAACAGCACAGAAGACTGGATCATCATTGGTTTTTCACTTCCAGACTGTGAGAATCCAACAGGATTTTTATGTTGTTCTGGTCGAAACAAAATTTCTCCCTGCTGAAAATTAATTACTGACCCTTCTGCTGCTTTATAATATATTTATTTGATCACAGGAACCTCTCTCTTTTAGACCACAGAAAGCATTATCTTAAATACAGCTCAGGCAAGAGAAGTGCCCAGCTCTGCTTTGTAATGCCTCTTCTGCCAGTAGTTCAGGAGGTAACGCTATCCACAGACAGTGCTAATATGCCATTACCAGACCTTCTGAGCCCTGGCTATGAAAGTGAAGATAACCCTGACGTTCAGGATGGGCTGCTACTCTCATGCAAAGTGCAAGCCTGTAAGGACCTATATTCCATGTCCTGCCAAGGTTCACACCTGGGCTCAGGCCCACAGCAAATGCACCCTCCCAGGGCCGTGCTGGGCAGCGTGGCTGGCATCTGTTATAGCTCCTGATTCTCTTTTCCTGTCCCCAAAGGGACAAATGTGAGCAGTGGAGGGCTTTGGTTTGGAGACCTATTTGCTTCTGGCTTGTGAAGGGTTTTCTTTTTTAAATTAACATAATTATACTGCTGCACCTGTATTAGGAAAGGCCAGTTAATGAAAAGCAGTTTCGGCTAGTGACTGTGTCAAGGAAGATTGCCAGCTCTTGAAGTAGTCTTCTCCACCAGCATGGGCCAGCCACTGAAGAAGATGCATCTCCATCCCAGATGGTTTTGCTCTGCTTGTGGGGCTGTGGAGCAAGCAACAGAGGGGTAAGAGACCACCCACAGTCAGGTCTGAAGGGCAGAGGCTTTCCTACGCCGCACAGCTTTGCTCTGCCCTCCTTGTTCTCAGAAAAGAGGGCTTGAGTGAGCAAGGTCTGCTCACTCTTGCTTGCTCAAGCTCACTCAGGCCAGGCAGAGGCACTTGACTTTGGCTGAGGGTAAGACCTAGCTGAAGCAACAGGAGAACATGGGCTAAAAGCTCAGTGTATTGCTGTTCTGGTAGCTCCCAAGAGAGAGAAAAGCAAGAAAAGAAAATCTGCAAATTCACAGGGATGGGTCAGTCCTTCTGTTAGTTATGTTGTTAACTTATTTTGTGATCCTCCTACACTGAGTTACTTTCTTCTTTATACTTAACCTTGACCACTGAGGGGAAAAAAAAATCTGGCAACTTCAAGTTTGGTGATTCATTCCACAAGTTAATGCATCTTCTAAAATGCAGTCTACTCCAAATGCTTAATTGCAGGCTGATTGCTTGCCTCAAAAGTTTAATTTTGGCCCTGAAAATGGAAACTGCCTTATTCAGGCACACTTACAGAGCTTACAGTGCAGCAGTGATGGATTGCTGACCTAACTGCTAAAGTAACTGGGCACTAGGGAAGGTTTCATTTAAGCCTTCAAGACAAGGCCATTTACCTTGCTTTAATTAGTGACAAGTCCCTGGATTCAGTGAAGGGACAAGCGTGCACTCTGGGGAGGAGTGTTTGGATGAGGTGCAGTTAGGCAATGTCCCAACTTTGTGGAGCAAGGAGAGGAGAAAAGGAGTCAGGCTGTCAGCGAGACAAGGCACTTGGAGCACAAATCTCAATAAACGTGAAGAAATGAAGACAAAAACCCCACAGAGATTCCAGTTTCCTAAACCCTTGTGTGAGGAACCTCACAGGTGTTTCCTTCCCACCCCCAGCTTCCCTGCCGCCCCCACCAGCATCCTCCCTGCGCGGCGATGCCTCACCTCGTCTGCTCCGTTCAGCAGCTGTGGGTTGGAACAGCAAACTGGTTTTTTTTGGGTGGGAATAACATTGCTTGGATGCTACAGAAGAAACAACATCATCATTAACTCTGAGGAAGGAAAACGCAGCAGAAAGGGCTCGGATTCACTCAATTCTTTCCTCAAGATGCAAGCCCTGAGTATTATCAGCTCATGAGCATAACCAGGTTTAGTTCATGGCCAGTGACATAGACCTGGCTGTGTCTTAACTGGGGGGAGCTTTGCCTGCTCACCCTGCACACAGGAGGTGTGCAGCACTGTGTGCACAGAAGATCACCCTACGTTTCCCACAGCAGCCTCCAGTTTCGTGAACAGCTTCCCAGGCACTGCTGGCCACACCTGGAAACCCTAACATAAATTTGTCTGCCTAGCATCTTTCTTTAGCCTCTTCTAAGGCCTAAATTTACTGGAAAACTTGCCAGCAAGATTCAGAGACCAGATTGAGATTAATTTAAAATTTGGCCAGCGATAGAAAGCTCAGGCAGAGCCAGCGCTGCACTGAATATGTCACCAGCTGCCTTTCTTCTCTGCTCTGCTCCAACAGACAGTCTATCTACTTCAAACAGGCAGGCTTCGTTTTCAACCTTTCTCAGATGTTTTTGAGCAACCTAGTTCCAAGGGAGAGCAGCCCATGGGGGTTGGGTTATCTTGCTTTGAAAATGTGGGACCTTCTGGGCATCAACTACCAGGAGAGTGCCAGTCACCAAAAGCAGGCAGTTTTGGACAGTTACCAAAGCTGCTGAGGAGGCAATTCTCCACGGGGAGGAGAAGCGTTCAGAAATAGTTCTCAGCCAGCTTGGTCTACACAGTGAAACCCTTGTGAAAAGGAAATGGTCTTCCTACGTGTCAGTTTTGACATCGCCATCCTGTTTCTTGCTTGTATTTCAGCATGCTAATTGCTTTGAAAGGTAGGGGGTAAAAGACCTTATACTTAGATCTTTGTGTAGGTGCTGTTGCTAAGATGCATGATGAAAAAAACCCAAGAAATTTAACTTTTTTTTCCTTTTGACTCTGTATTTTATCCCTATCCCATCCAGCCTCTGCAGAGGAGCAGGGAGGAAGGGTGCCATTCCTGTCCCCCACGAGCCCCGAATCCAGTGGGAGGGTAGGGTGCAGTGGTGGGAGGCAACCACCTGGTGAGAGGTGGGGAGGGGCTCTCCCCAGGGCTCTGCCTAGCACTTCAGTGACAGTAAAGATCATAGTATTACAGAATCACAGACTGGTTTGAGCTGGAAGGGACCTCAAGCCCATCTAGTCCCACCCCATGCCATGGGCAGGGACATCCTCCCCTAGACCATGTTGCCCAAAGCCCCATCCAACCTGGCCTTGAACACTGCCAGGGAGGAGGGGGCAGCCACAGCTTCTCTGGGCAACTTGTGCCAGGTTCTCACCGCCTCATAGGGAAGAATTTCTTCCTCATAGCTAATCTAAACCTGCCCTCCTTTGGTTTAAGGCCATTATTCTTTGTCCTTGTAAACAGTCCCACTCCAGCTTTCCTGTAGGGCCTCTTTATATACTGGCAGGCTGCAATAAGATCTCTCTGGAGCCTTCTCTTCTTCAAGCTGACAAGCCCAACTGTCTCAGCTTGTCTTTGTAGGAAAGGTGCTCTAGTCCTCTAATCATCTCTGGACACACTCCAACAGCTCCATGTCCTTTTTTATGCTGGGGACCCCAGAGCTGGATGCAGTACTCCAGGTGGGGTCTCATGAGACCACAGTACAGAGGGAGAATCGTCTGTCTCAACCTGATTGTGTGTCTTCCACAATAGGTCACTGAAGACAGCTACTTTGATGTCACCAATTTCTTCTCCCTTTTTCCATAACAAAGCCTGTACTGAGGCTGCTAGATCAACCACAGCACCTTTCTGTGTGGGAAGGAGCCTGCCTGTGGGGACACACTAGTTTGCTTCTAGTTTTCCTTTTGTCCAGTTTATGCTGTTTCCTATCAGCCATGAATATTATTTCTGAACTGCCTGTTGTGTAAAGCACTAGGACTCATTAACACTCATACTTCAGACCGAGCCATTTTTTGTTTACTTTGAGAGGCTAATTCCATGGCTACCAGGGTTTAGGAGAGCCTCTCTCTAGCCTGAATATGTGTGCGTGGGGGTAGTCTCTACACAAGAGTTAAACTTGCTGGAAAAGGAAAATTCAGGAGTTGCAAACAGGGGGGGGAAAAAGAAAAAGTAATTGCACAGAGTGCCACATTTTGCTGAAACTCGTGTTGCTATTTTTACTTTTCTCTGTTGTGCGGCGCTCTCTGAAGTAGCTCTCTCAGCAAACAAGGCCAGGATGAAAGACGGGCTGATTAACAAAATCAGGGCTGCTGAAGAAACACTGATGCAGTGGGTGGTGATCTGTTCCTGAGCCAGCTAAGTATTATTAGTGCAGCAACACAGGAGGAAGGAACAAAACCCATCGCTGGGTACTGCCCGAGGAAGGCTTTAGGTGCATTTTAGGGGTGAAGGTCGTTTGGGATACCATGGTCAACAGCAGCCAGTTTAGGTACTCCATCACTGGAAGGTAGAAAAGCTGCTCTTTACCTCCCATCTGAAGCTACTGCACCTTTGTGGGGTAGGGAAATGAATCTCAGAATCACAGAGTCACAAGGTTGGAAAAGACCTTTTAAGATCATCAAGTCCAACCATTCCTGTCCTATGCTAAACCATATCTCCAAGTACCTCATCTACCCGTCTTTTAAACACACCCAGGGAGGGTGACTCAACCACCCCCCTGGGCAGCCTGTTCCAGGCCCTGACAACTCTTTCAGAGAAGAACATTTTCCCAACATCTAATCTGAACCTGCTCTGGCACAGCTTAGTGCCACTTCCCCTTGTCCTATCTCCTGTCACCTGGCTGAAGAGACCATCGCCCACCTCTCTACAACCTCCCTTCAGGTAATTGGAGGCAGTGATAAGGTCTCCCCTCAGCCTTCTCTTCTGCAGGCTAAACATCCCCAGCTCCCTCAGCCACTCCTCATAGGATTTGCCCTCCAGCCCCTTCACCAGCCTGGTTGCCCTTCTCTGGACTCACTCCAGGACCTCAATGTCCTTTTTATGGTGAGGAGCCCAGAACTGGACACAGCACTCGAGGTGTGGTCTCACCAGTGCCGAGTACAGAGGGAGAAGAATGTAAATGTTTGTAGGAGTTTCCTCATTCTAAGATACTCTACAAATATTATCATGGGTTCTCCGCCCAGCTGCCAGTTTTTCTTCTTGGAATTTATGGATGGGGCTCTTCACTTCTTGTTTTGACAGCCCCCAAATCCACATCCCTTCTTCTGATCCTCTGTGCTCTGCAGGTGAGGGAGAAATGTTGCTCCTCACTTAAAAGCAACCCAAACCACAAATGCAAAATCAGCCTGCTGTGGTCATTACACTGTTTCTGAGCTGCTGATCGCTTCAACAAACTGCAAACAGTGTGATGCTGTGCTAAAAATAATAATAATAATAATGCTAAAAAAAATTAAATCCTCTTTACTGACTATTCTGTGGGACTAAAAATGAAGCAACCCCTCCAGGAGAGCTATTACCAGCCCTGGGCAGATGGAGCCCCTGTGCTGCTTGCTCAAGGAGGAAGGCAGGCAGGGTGGGGATCCCTTGCAGCGAGATTTCCTTTACCGCAGGTTCCGTTCTCAGCTGCACTCTTATTCTGGGGCTTCCAAAAAAGGAGAAGTAAATCCTGATGTTGCAATTGTTCAGAGAACTTGATCCTGGAGTGGCACCCATGTACCAAGAGGTTGCAAATACAAAGCGGGAACATTGTTCAGAAAAAGTTCTCGAAAAGCTGCTTGAAACCCAGAACAGGAGAGGCCTTCCCAACTTAACAACCTTATTGTCCTCAACCAGAAAGCTCTCTCCTCTGCTGTCACATGCAAAGCAGGCAATGCAAGAGAGTTTTTCCATCCTTTGGAGCCAACTGCTCGTTTTTCTAAACCCAAGATGATCCAGTTTGAAGACAATCACACTACTAACTGTGTCACGGTCACCTGCAGCATGTGGATCGGAACAGGCGACTGGGGAAGGATCAGAAGCTTGAGTGGTGCTGGCGTTGCCACTGGTACCATTGCCTTGGTACCAGGTGTGAGTGACAGGTGGCCTGGGAGAGAGCACCAAAGTCAGGATCAGTAGGAGTCCAGGTTTCAGAGAAACGTGGCTGGGCTAGGACCAAAACATCTCACTGGTGTCTGCAGCCTGTGGTGCAGCCGATGTCCACTGGCTTGGCAGTTACCTGTGCAGGCTAGACTGAAGTGATACCTTCCTACAAAACAGAGGAGTTCCAAGGTGTAGGGCTGTTCCAGCTCGTGCAATTATTGAGCCTTGCAGAGAAAACCCCGCCAGAGATGACCCGTGGTGTTGGAACCCTCTGTAACACAGTTTGGAAGCAAAGGCATGGCCTGAGTTTCACTCGTCTTCCTGACACTTCATTTGCAGCAGCAATTCCTTATGTCCACCAGCCCCTACTAAGAGGTACTCAGCAAAAGAGCTGCCAAATCGTGTAAAACAGTAATTTATAGCATTTTGGGGGCAGGTGACAAAATGCACTGTGGGTGAGGGAGAGATGCTGAGACTTGACAGTGTCCCGGTGATGGAAGTGGCTAAGTCAGACTGCCCTAGAGAAATATGCACGTGCTCCTTGGGCAGCTGCCCATCTTACCCACAGTTTGCAGGAGTATGGGAGAAGGTCTTCAAAAATTCCTTTGGCAGAGAAAAAACTCCATGCTGTCTTGCAAAATGTCTGGGGTCAATACTGTCAATAACCATCTCACAGCAGCAGAGCGAACGCTGTGCTGGTTGGAGGTGGAAGAAGCAGAGAGGGCTAGGGGAGAAGGCCAGCTCCTGAACTCTTTCTATGGCTGGCGAAACTGGAAACATGGTGCACACAATGAGGAGCAGTAAAGGCCCCCAAACTGAATAGTCTGCCAGCAGACTTTAAATAATATGAAGGAGAGTCATTTATGATTAGAGGGTTGGAGCAGCTCCCGTACAAAGAGAGGCTGAGGGAACTGGGCTTGTTCAGCCTGGAGAAGAGAAGGCTGTGGGGGGACCTCACTGCAGCCTTCCAGTACCTGAAGGGAGCATACAAACAGGAAGGGAATTGACTTTTTAAAAGGATAGACAATGGCAGGACAAAGTGGAATGAATTGAAGCTAAAGGAGGGAAGGTTTAGATTAGATATTAGGGGGAAGTTCTTTACAGAGAGAGTGGTGAGGTGCTGGAACAGGCTGCCCAGAGAAGTAGTGGATGCCCCATCCCTGAAAGTGTTCAAGGCCAGTTTGGATGGGGCCCTCAGTAATCTTGTGTAGATCCAGGCCTGGAGGCTGGTGGTCCTGCCTATGGCAGGGGAGTGGAACTGTATGACCCTTCCAACCCAGACCATTCTATGGTTCTATAATCTACAGGCACCATTTGTTTGACAGTGTGACCTGGGAGTCTTAAAATAAATGACCCAGGGCTTTCACTGAGTTTCTAATAGTCCACCTAAAAGGAAAGAAAGGGAACTTGTATCTTTACAGGAATATTACTGAAATATTACTGTGAATCAGCTTGCAATACACTTCACCTGGGATGAACAGTGAGATGCGTTTCTTCCCTGTATTTCCTCCAACACCCATGAAAATTACTATGGGGAGGAAAACAGTGTTTGATTAACAAATGGTATAGTAGAGAAAACTGGGGAGGTCTCGTGGCTTTGGCATAGCCATTAGAATATTATAGACATCTGTGGTCAATTTTAGCATTTTTTCAGGTTGGTAAAATGATTACACAATTGATATGTAACCCTTAGTAGAACATAAACTTTTGTTGCTTACTGGGATTGAGCATATTTGTTGGTTATGCTGGGGACAGGATCAGCTACTCTGCATGTTATTGTGGTACACAGACTGCTTCTCTTTAGCAATTTATGGAAACAATCTGAAATACTTCTGAGAGTAACCCATGGGATCATCGTAGGATGAAAAATCCATCATCCCTTCTTTGCTGATGCCAATGATTTCACTGGATCACAGAGGAATAGGTGTGAAAACAGCTAGGAAGAATGAAGGCAAAAGCAACCAGACACGAAGAGTTCTTACAGAAGGAGAAAGACAGTAGGGATACTTAAAATGGTTGAAACAACAAAGATATTCCCACCTCAGCCAAGAGCCACTGGAATGTGCTGGACCACTCAAGCTGTAGAACAATTTAGCACTCAGCTCACTGCCACCAATAAATGAATCTAAGTAGAAATCTAGCATTACTTGATAACTGCTGCAGCAAAATAGCATGGAGCTTAACCTCAAGGGATCCCCTACTCCCACTGCCCTTCCCCAAGGCAGAATCAGCTGTTCTTACATTAATCCCAATACCTACTTATCTACTCTGTTCTTCAAAAGCTGTATGGATGCTTTGAAAGTTAAATCAGGACTCTGATTCACTCAGCACTGACTCACACAAGCACTTGCTTTTGCTGCTTCACTGTCTTGACTGTCGGTAAGGGTTGATAGGGTGGGTTTTTTTCTTAATTTGTTTCTTCCTAGTTTGTGCTAGTTTGCTTCCTAATTTGCTTCCTCCATTCTGCGGTCTTCGTCCATGACTCCTTGTGCACCACAGAGGTGGAGAAGAGGGCTTGAGTACTGCTCTTATGTCCTGCATTCATCTTTTCTCCCATATTCATCATCTCTCCTTCAAATTAAGTGGTTCTAGTTCCTCCTATCTTTTCCTTTATGTCCTGTTTTCTGCCCTTCTGAGCAGTCTGGTTGCTCCCCTCAGGACTGTCACCAAACAGTCTATCATCTCTGAACTGAGATGTCTGAAAGCCCTGTCCTGCCTTGACAGAGGCATTGCCAATCCCAACCACAGTGACCAAATTACTTTGTGTCTCCACTTTTGATGACAGCCCATGGCAAGTCTTCTGCTGTCTTCAGGTGTTAGTGATGAATCCTGTTTGGCTGCCTCCAGCCTCCTTTCCAAAAACATGCTGCTGAAGCAGTCACCCCTCAGCCTGCATTCATGAGGCTGGTTACCCTCACCTGAGTGTAGCACTTCACAGCTCACTCTGGTGTATTTAGTTTTTTCCAGACCACTTCTCCAGTTTGGCAATATCAGCTGGGATTTTGGGTCTGTCCTCTGCTGTACAAACACTCCTGGCACACCTGGTATCTGCAGTGGTAACGAGTGTGATCAATATCCATCTGATCACCTAGGATATTAAAGGATATATTGAGCAATACCAGATCTAAGGATGAGCCCTGAAATATCACACTTGCCCATCTTCTTCTCTTTTGATAATGAACCACTGGGAACTTATGGAATATGATTTCCAGATTATATTAATTTTGTAGTTTCAGCAGGATGGTTTGCTTCCTCCTTTGGAATTGAAACCGTGTTTTGCTATGAGAAGGTAATGGTTTGCTTTCTTGGGCTAAGTGGTGCTGGAATGAAAAACGTCTCTCTTATAAGAAGAAAGCTAGTGTCACCTGCGATGGGCCCGGTGGGATATGCCAGGTGTTGCAGGTTGCTGTGATGCACCCGAATGGGGACACACATAGAACTCACCGCTGGGCCATGTGGTGGGTTCACTGCTCACAATATGCAGGGGACATGAGAGAAGGCAGTGTGGCACCAGTGACACATGTTGTCATGGCTCCTGCTCACTGCAACGTGCACGTCCACTGGGGCACTGAGCATGAGGCTGTGTGCAGACCTCCCCAAAAACCCCAAACTGAGGGGTCCAAGATGGATGCAGGCACCAGCTAAGCCAGGAGAGCCAATCTGCATTTCTTCAGCCACCATGGCTTTTGCACAGCTCAAGTGTATTGAGCTACACCCCAAACTGGCACCACAACCTCCCTGGCACAAGACTGCAGTTTACCAGAGGTCAGCTCATACACCCTGCTTGTCTCCACCATGCAGTGCCAGTACAGGTGCCCTCAGGAAGCACTGTTCTCTCTGCTGGGTGAATGGTTCCTGAGGCTTGCCCTCAGCTCTCCAAAGTACACAATGTGTGTTTTACAGCCTCCTGAAGATTTGGGCACAGGGCTCCTGAGGTCTGTAAAGTTGTGTGGAATGAGTCATGTCTTCTACTGTCCTGGCCTACTTATTCTCATCCCAGACAATAAGAGGGAGAATTTCTCCCAAGTTTTCTGTGGGATTGAATATCCCTATTTAAGCAAAGCAAAACAAAAGCATAGTTTGGTGGGTTGTGGGTTTTTTTTTCAAAAAAAGTACAAAAGGTGTCAAGAGCTGGCAAAGAAAAAAATATACTAAACTCGTTCTGTCCCTGACACAGATTGTCTAAACATAACCTAAGTCCCTGGGGTCCCTGCAACTTGCAAATCAGTTAACAACTAGACACATATTGCAACTCCATACTTCAGGTTTCTGAGGAAGATGTTTAACAGGGAGAACTGAAACTGCAGTGATAACCAGAGCAAAACATTTGCAAGTACTTCAGATCCTTATGAACACTGCCTTTCCCACACTGGTGACAACCACCTTTTCCTACATCCTCCTTTCATACTGTCTCCACCTTTGATCCACCTTCCCTTCCTTTATCTCTCTTTTTGTTTCTCCCCTCCTTGAATTCCATGTAGGTTAATCCCCCAAATGCAATCTTCATCCCTAAAATAGTTCTAGAACGAAGCAGGGCACTAACTAACTTTTTGTATCTTGGGAATCCTCCTTGCACTGGAGCAGGGGGAGACATGAATAGAGCAGAAGCTGTTTAAGACATCTCCCTTCTGTATCAGAGTAGCAAGGCAGAAAGTGGCCAACTTGTCTCTCTAGCTGCTTGTGGAGGTGTTGGCAATTTAAGGTAGGGATGAATTAAAACAACCCCATCCAGCACTGCTAAATGACACAACATTTTACACTTCTTTTTCATTAAGTACATCTTGGCTTTTAGTTCTGTATGTGAAGATAAAGCACCAGAACCCTTGATTTTTCACCAGGGTCAGAAATTCTACTAAAGTAAGTTGCAGGAGAAGGAAAGTAAGGTTGGGGTGATTTAAAGAAGCTGGTTGATCTGCCCTTGTTTTTGACATCTCCCCAGTCTCCCCTGCTTTTTGTTGACAGGTTCTTAGAGGATGGGCGGTGGCTTTTTCCGAGCGCTGCCTCAAGATGTGGTTACATGAAAAACACACGCATGAGATCTTTGCACTGGCTACAAAACTGATTCACAGGGGTTGTTTTTGGTGTGGAGCTGGGCTTCATTAGCCAATAGGTGAAAAGTTATGGTGTTTTGGAACAGCTCAACAAGAAGAAGATAAAAGGACATCTTGAGGGGGGGAGAAAAAAACATTGAGGTGCTAGCTGGGATGACTGAGATCAGTAAACAGCAAAGATATGGGTGTGCAAATTGCCAGTACAAAATTATGCTGCCCCAAAGGCAAAGATGGAGCTGGGAGAAGGGGAGGAGGGGAGCCCAGGCACCCGTGCCAGGTGGGCTGTTTTTGTCTGTGTTAACTTATCCTGTCTTGAGGAGAACAGCATGGTGCTCCCCTGGGGCACAGGTTTCTGGAGGAAGGTCTCATGCTGAGAGCAATGTAGGTGAGGCCAGAGTCAAGGAACGAGGTGGCAAAGGGGAACGAATCAAAGGGACTCCTCTTTGTGCACCCACAATGGAGGCTGAGTCATTACCATTCATCACCAGCCCGGCTGGTGTGTTCATTCTGGTGACAGTTGTTTTCAGGAGAGAGGACAGCTTTTGATGCCTTTTAATTCCTGAAAATAAAAGGAAAAAAGGACTGTCAAGGTAACAGGCATCCGGGGAGGCTGACTGAAAACAGTGGGTGAGGAAATAACTTCAAGTCCCAGGGAAAGGCAGCGCAGAAGGGAGCTGCCACAATAACCAGGACAGCAAGGCTTGCTTCTTCGTGTTCCTGGAGGAAATGCTAAATGGCTAACACTTCCCATGCTCGATTTACAAACGAGCTTCAACTGCAGGACAAGGCAGGGAAGTTAGCACTTTGTAGGGTATTTTCTCCAGGTTTCCTCCTGCCAGGCTGGCTGGCTGTTTTGAGCCAGTCACGTCTGTATTCATAGCATCACTCACCTTGCGACTTACTTGAATCAACCCCAAAATAGCCTCCTCAGCAGGAGCAGTGAAGTCTCTTCTAGCCCACACAGGTCCTCAGAGACTGACATGTTCCACAGCACCCTGGGGCAGCTTAGTTACTGGCTTCACCGTGGCTCAAGGTTTCTCCTATCCACTTCCTGCTCTTTCAAGGAAATAATAGCAGCAGCTGCCTTGATGCCCAGAGTGGCTCTTGCTGGGAAGTTTTAAGGCATGGTACACCCTGTGACTGGCTCTCCTTCAGCACTTCTCCTTTCCCTCACCTCCAAGGACCTTCTCACGGGTTGGCATGGCCAAGCTCTGCAAGCTCTGCAAGCTCAGCAGTTTCCAGCTCTGACCTTGGGAGGCAATGCCTAGGGCGGTGCTGTCCTCCTGCGTTGGCATCCCCTCCTTCCATATTGATGCTTTTGTACTGCAACTTTCACATCTCCATCTTGTTATTCCTCATCTCACACCTCTCTTCCTTTTTCTTAGTGATCCCCTCTTCTGCCCTCTCTCACCTTGCCACTCCACAATGGCATTTCTCTCTTTTTACCACTGTCTTCATCTGCTCACCACCATGGCATTAGTACCTTACAGAGGCAGAGGGATGCTCTTGTTTAGCTCAATAGAGTGCAGCTAATGCCTAATCAGAGATGGCCCTTGCCTGAAGAAATCACTTCAAATAAGCAGGGCAAGAAAAAGAGTGAGGGTAGAGAGCTAGAAAGGAGAAGTGACTTCTCCAAGCTCATCCAGCAGTGCCAGAAACAAGTCCTCTCTCTTACCCTTTGGGCCAAACTGCCGTCTTTACTCCTCGAGGACTTTAACAAGTGCAATTTTAAAGCAAAGCACGAGAGGGGCCTCCTCTCTCAGGGAACAGAGCTCCTCGAGGAGTCCTGCTGCTGCAGCAGGTGCACAACCATGCAGTCAAGTCACACTGTTCCCCCAAAACCCAGACCTAGCAGGCTCTGGGCTTCAGCCACCTCTACCTCCACCTCCTCCCAACAAGGCAGCGGCCGCCAGGTTGTGCAGCCGAGGTACTCAATGCAACTGTGAGTAAGAGGCACGAGTTCCGTGTGATGCAGTGCCACTTTCCAGGGACATGGAGGCACCTTATCCTGCACCCAGGGGAAGGCTGTGCTTGAGCAGGCAAGGGGGTTTTCACCTTCCTGTGATGACCCAAGTGCTGCTATGGGATGTGCTACAAAAGCTAATGAACACAGCTCTAAGGCCTGCACTGAGGTTAGGTCAGGCACTCCAAATGGACCTGTCCTGCCTTCTGCCTTGTCTTCTCCACCTGGATTAGTGCAATTTGTGCACTGGCCTGGAGACCATCTCTCTCCATTTTCAACCCTGCAGAAACCCAGTGCTAGGGCTTTAAAAAACCCACCCCAATAATTAGAGATGAGCTCATTATATCTGCTTGTGACTCATCTACCGGAAGGTGTAGCAAACACCGCCACAGTGCTGGGAGTCTTGCTTTCAAGGGTGTGGCAACACATGCAATTACTAGGCTGAGTAATCAAAGCCCGGGTCAGGTTTAATGTCATCACACCCTGACTTCTGATAGCAGAGATGTGTGGGACCCCACACCTGCATCTGCACACACGTGCACATGAACATCACAGAGTGGCCTGATGAAGTTATCAGGACTCTGCACAGCTCAGACACTGTCTGGAACCTGGATGTATTTTTGTGCAAGCAAAAGGCAAGGTCCTCTCATAAATCCAGAGACCCCACATGAAGGATTCGACTTGCTTTCTAAAGTCCAGGAAACACAGTGACTGAATGGACAAGTGTGATGCAGAATTAGTAGTGACAGAGATACTCAAATAATATGAGTATTATTGGCAGACCGCAAGTTTTAGTTTGATGTGCCTCTATTGTTCATCTGAACATCAGGAAGGTCCCTAGTTTTGGAAGCTCACCAAAGGCAGTGACTCTGGAAAGCCTAACTGCAAGAATCCCATCCCTGTTAGTGCATCTGCCCATGAGACAACTGGTGTCATCTACAGCTTTCCAGTTTATCCACGTGCCCACTGCTGTGGGTCATCTCAGGGTGGGTGACAACGTGCTGGTACTGTTTCTGTGCTAAATAAACCCCAAAATCCCAGGAGCACGCAGCACTGAGAGAGCCCGGAGAGGGTTACTCTGGTCAAACTGTTCCTGAGGTGAAAGCGTGCTGCTCTGCAGACCAAGCAGGGCAAGTTGTTCCCTGGCTTTACCTCTGCCACCAGAAAGGCTTCACATTCATATGCAAAACCCCTGCAGCTGAGCTGAGGGGGCTGCACAGTGGCATTGGCAGCCACAGGGCAAGGGTGCATTTTGAGCCCATCCCGCCTGCCCTCCGCTCTCAAAATCAACCTCTCTCTCCGCAGCAGTAAGGACACCCCCACCTCAAAACCCATCTCAAAGGCTGCCTGAGAGAAACAAGAAGCGTTGCTCATATGAATGAGCTTATTTTCGCAAGTGCAGATGCGGAAGCTGTTACCACCAAAATGTTTAGGAAACCAGTGAAAGGAAATAGTCGAGCTGTAGCGTAGGGACGAGTTCCAGTGCTCGACTCTGGCTCCCTGAGCTGTGTTTCTGCCACGATGCAGCACCTCCAAGAAGATCTGACTGCACCTGAAGAAGAAGATGATGCCTTTGGGGAAGGTAAAGTCATCTTTTATTAAACTAATCCTTCTCCTACTCAGATTAGAGACCAGTTTCTAGCTTGGGTGGTATTTCTTGGGTAAATCCAAAGCTGTCTATGGTGTCCAAGGTCACAGGGTGACTAGACTTTTTCTCCTAAGAGAACGGGGAACAAAAGCACCCCAGATACAATAAAGATAACTTTTGCACTGGTTCAGCAGCTTTCTTCCTCAGCAAGGAGGTTACTGCAGGAGAAAAAAGCTGGGAGGACACCAAGTGTGTTTTCCACAGTGGCTGCAATAAGTAAAGCAGCGTGCTGGCGGTTCAGTGCCACAGGTGCAGCTGTCCTTAAAGTAGTAGGGGCTCTTTACAGGGGCTAAAGGCGACTCGCTACTTAAATTATCTGAGCAAAATTAGCCTACACCCCTCCGACTGCCACAACCTGAGGCAGAGAGACGTCGTTTCTTATCCCTGAAACTGCTTCTCCTGGAGCTTGATTCCTCACTGCTTGCAACCTGTGCTGCCCTTTATATGTGTACCGAGTGCCACTGCGTTGAAACAGAAGAAACACAGATAAGAGGACCCAGCAGAGGAGGAACAAGCTGGCCCTCGGTGTCTAATTTCTGCCACTGCTTGTTGCGCCCCTCTGCACTCGAGCTGGGGGCCCCGGGGAGAACTTGCTCATGCAAATCTTCTCTCGGCCCCCAGCCCTCCGCAGTTTCCTAGGGAGTCCAAGGCACAAAGAGCTGCCTGGATTCACTCCAAAGACTGTGAACCTTTAAACTCACTTTCAGCACAGCTTCAGCAAACCTCATTTAAACAAAGCTCAGCTGCGGTTGGTATGGAAAACTTCGCAGTGAATACTGCCAAATCGAGTTATCTGAGCCCCAGTGAAAGGCATCAACACAGAAAAGCAAGCAGTTTCAGTGATGCATTGTCTGTGCTCAAATACATTTCTCATGTATATATATATCCCCCCTGCTCCTCAGCCTGTGCCCCAGTCCAGGCTCAGGGGAGAAATGGATTTGCAGAAAGGGGAGGTGTGAGCATATGCATTTGGGGAAAAAAAAACGGGTAGTCCAGGGAAGACCTGATACCACTCAGAAAATCAGCTGGCATTGACAGTACCTGTTGCATTCCCTGCCCTGTGCTCTGACTTGATATGGACGTTTTCAAGTGCTCTGAAGACCAAGTGGGATTTAGGCTTTATTGTTCTTTCTGAAACCTCTACCCTATGTTCTTAATCAGAAATGTGGGGGGAAAGGGGACAAATGTGCATGTGTTATTTGACAGTTATATCATGTTATCTGAAAGGAAAGAGTGCTTAAGAAATCCTTTCCAGCCTCTCAGTTAGGCTGTTTCTGGAAGGTCTGATCCAGCAACATCTAGAGGAGGCTGGCTTTTCACAGGCAGGGACATTTAAAAAACCTCTCCACAACGCTACCTGGGGCAGGAGGTTGGTGTTCCTGAGGTCCCTTCCCACCTATGTTGTCCTATGAGCCTAGGAGTTGGTGACAGCCTCTTCATCATCTGCATGTAACTGGGATAAAATCCACCCCAGCTGCTCTCGGCCAGAGGGTCTGTTGGCTCCCAAACCTGGGAGCTGGAAAGCCCAAACATCACAGGTACAATGCTAGCCTTCCTCTTCAGCCCCCTCTCCACTCTCTCTTGAACATGTTAACAGGGAAACATTAACTTTTTTGGCTGCTATTTCTGAAGCTATGTTGACCCTGACCAACCCAGTGTGCTCCCTGGGGCTGGGTGGGAGCCGAGTAGGGAGGAGCGGTGCTTGTTTCGGTCATGGGGCAGCCCCCACCCTGCTCACACTACAGAGATCTACAGGCCAGTCAAAACTTTAGCAGATCTTCAGGGCAGATGGAGGTGTTTGGTGCTGAACTCCCGGCTCTTCACCGACCACAGCCCTCAGGGTGTGGACTTTTTGGGGTTTTTTGCTTCCTCCCCCAGCACCCCCCAGCTTGATTTGAAAAGCAGTGCTGGCAAATGTCACATCCACCTTTTTAAACTGGCCCCAGTGCTTAGCTCCTGTGGCAGTGAAAGGCAGCTACATCGTCTTTCTTCCAGCTGTGATTTGCCTGGTTTTTCAGAGCCTGGCGCCCAGGAGAGCAAAGAGCTCCTACTGCTCGTAGGTGTAAATGCCCCATGTGACTAGCCACAGGCTGTATTCAGGCTGCTCTTGCCCATTGGCAAGCAGGCTGTTACCAATGCCTCTTTCTTTATAAAGTGCGAGTTTGAATCTCTTGGGCATTTTCATGGTTCTTCCTGGGACTGTGCCCATGGAGACGTGGACATCAGCACTCCAAAACCTTCACACCAGGGACAAATCCAGATGTGAAATCATCTGTTCACTCGTACTTTATAAATATGTGTGTGTATCAGGATCAATCCATTCAAAGATCAGTTAGTATGTACAAGGACTGCCTGAGTCCCTTTGGGTCCCAGCATCACATGAGGGTCTTCATCAGATTTTTCTTCTACTTGATCCTCAAGTCTTTCAGCATCAGCATTTGTCAGGACAAGGTCAACACTATGATTATGGCTTATCTCCTTTGCTCCTCGCAGTGCCCACTCTAAAACCAGATGAATCAGCTCACTTTCTCAAGCAGCCTGTTCTTGGAGTGATCTACCACTTCCTTGGACACTGTGCCATCTGCATATTGAGTCACTTTAACATCCCCTTTCAGGTCACTGACATAAAAAAGAGTTAAACCCCATAGGGATGGAACCAACCTGAGTAAGTCCTTGCTAGAAACTGGCATCTCTCTGATGATTCTTCAGCTAGGTTACGTCTGTCATTCAGACTTGTTTGAGATCCATTCAGCATGTCCCAAATTGATCTACCCTTTTTCCAGTTTCTCAGTCAGTATCTCATGCAGTACTAGCCTTATTTCTGACAAAAGTCTAAGTGCAATGCAATTATTTTCTGTAAAACTAACGAGTGCAACTAATTGTATTCCATCTCCTTTAATTTTGCTTATATGACTGTACATCAGCTGTTCTGTAACATGGTCAAGACCACTGCTAGTGACACAAAATTAACTCATAGCTCTCTGGAAATCCTCCAGTGTTTCAAGTTTTTTGAAAAAAAAAAAAACCACCAAAAAAACCGAAGAAAGAGCTCCTTGCATATCTCTTTGCCGAGCCAGAATTTTAAATTCTCCTTTGGGAAGGATAATGGGAAAAATATTTTCCCATTGATACAGGCAGTGAGCTGGCACAGATATTTTCCCACATTTCAAACAAAAACATTTGTCAGAAATGCAGCATTATGATAATTCTGCTGTTTTCATCTACTTATGCTCCCATAGCATCAGTTTTCCTTATTGAACCTTGTAAAACCCAAGTCAAAGTGTTCAGTGTGACAGCCCATCATATACCTTCCTTCACCAAAAAATCAGGCTGACTTTCACAGCAAGTATTCAAAGCTTGAAAATGTTCATCCTCAAAGAAAGCCTGTCAGCTGATCTTTCTTGCTTTCTAACAACACCCTTGCACCTACATCCTGCCATCTCCTTCAAAGGGTTGGTGGAGACTTTGCGAATGAGTGTGCTCAGGTTCAGTGAAGGACAACTCCCTCTCCCCCACAGCACCACCACCGTTTAACTGCTGTAGTACACAAAGTTTTGAGATGGAGCTGTTTTACTTGAAAGCACAGGCAGTGACACATTTGGGATTCTTTTTATGGCCTTGCTATGTTAATTCATGGCAAGTGACTTCAGTTAGTCTTACACAGGGTCCTACTTTGGGGAAAACACTTTGTAATAAATTTTTAGTGTCTCTAAGTGCCTGAGATTCTGGAATTACATTCCATTAAAAAGAAATCACTTCCACTAGCACAAGGCTTCCTCCTCGTCACTGCAGCCAAAGAGGTGTGGGTTTTCCTTGGGTCTGTCTCTGCTTCCTCAGGAAGGCTCCCGAAGCTCCCAGGCTGAGGGAGAGAGGAAGATTTGGGCATGAGTCAACTCCCTTGGCAGACCCTGGTTTCCCCCAGGAAGAGAGCTGAGCTCTCCCACAGAGGCATGATGCCACCACCCCAGCAGAGCCTCATGTAGAGCTGTGTGGACACATCCATGCACAGAGTTTGCAAGCACTCAGCACACACAGCAAGCATACAGCTCCAGGCATTTCATTAGCGGTGATCAACATATCCAAAGTGAGAATGCACAGGAGAAACAGAAATCAGACTGTGATTTACTGCAGATCTTTTCATACAGCTGCTCCATGCCAACCTCTCCTCACAACTCCACCTCCCACCTCCTGTATGTGCCCTCTGCTTGTACCCACATTAACCATGTCCTGCCTGTCAAGCCAGAGTTGACATAAAATCCCATCCATGTTTCCAAAGTAAAGTAGGAAAAAGCAAAGCTGTCTTTTTCAAAACATCCAGTAAGTGTGTGCTCTGGTTCTGTGGACCAGAACCCAGCTTTAGACCAGGACCCTCTCCTTGCTGAGGCCTGACGTGCCTCCAGGGCACACAGACATGCTCCAGCACTGCCACCCATCAAGGCTCCCAACAGAACTGTAATTGCATCAAACTTTTAAATTATGCTTCAAAAACGCACCAGATGCCTTTATATCCTTGCAAAGCCTGCCTGCCCTTTTTAAGGGAGAAAGAGTTTTAGCTCTGGGGTTTGGGATCAGCTTTGAGGCTTAGTCGAAATGAAAGGTAGCTGCTGTTCATGCTTACATGTAGCGCCTGGTGCTGCTGAAGTTAGAGTGAGGATAAAGCCTCAGTTGTTAACTTATGGTTGAGACATGCTCTTTATCCTGCAACAATCCAGGTTAAGCAACCCTCCTATTCCTCTGCAACCCCAGACAGGGTGCTTTCCTCAGACATACAGCTGCAGTCACTTGTATAAAAGTCACCCGGGGAGATGGATGTCATAGTGTGTCCGTGACCCACCGGACTAGGCTGTTTGCCATGTTGTAGCTATACAGCTGTTCACATACCACCGCTGCCTCTGCTGCCGTGACAGCCAGCTCAGGTTTGTCCCCTCCCCAGGGAGCAATCAAACTGATCCTTCTAAGGATCACAGAATCACAAGGTTGGAAAAGACCTTTAAGATCATCAAGTCCAACCATTCCTGTCCTATGCTAAACCATATCCCTAAGTACCTCATCTACCCATCTTTTAAACACACCCAGGGATGGTGACTCAACCCTCTCCCTGGCAGCCTGCTCCAGGCCCTGACAACTCTTTCACAGAAGAACTTTTTCCTAACATCAAATCTGACCCTGCCCTGGCACAGCTTAGTGCCATTTCCCCTTGTCCTATCTCCTGTCACCTGGCTGAAGAGACCATCACCCACCTCTCTACAGCCTCCTTTCAGGTAGTTGTAGGCAGTGATAAGATCTCCCCTCAGCCTCCTCTTCTGCAGGCTAAACATCCCCAGCTCTCTCAACCAGTCCTTATATGATTTGCCTTCCAGCCCCTTCACCAGCCTGGCTGCCCTAATATTCATGTGTACATATTGGTAGGGTGTTGCAGTGGATGTGTACCGTGGAGATACCATTTTTCCCCTACACTTTCACCCCAGAGTTTGACACATCTGCTTTGTGCATCATACGAATGCCCAATACCTACCAAGACTGCAGTAAAGATGAGCAGCCTTGCGATGTACTAAGCACAGGACCTCCTCCTGCCTGACTGCTGGCAGGCCACAAATCATTGTCCTGAAGACGTTCACAGGTCCCACCAGCCCCACCTGTCCTTGCTGCTTATCTCGCATTCCCAGGGATGAAGAAGGCCTGTGCCACACTCACTGCAGCCCAGAGGAAGAGAAGTCACATCCCTTCATCACCAAGGCAACAGTGTCTGCTTCAACCAGATAGATAGATGTTAGGAAGAGACTTTTGGCCTATAAACTCACATGGAGGCAGCTTTCTCCAGGAGCATGGGCAAACCCCCTTGGTGGGCTGGATGAGGATGGTGCAGAAAGGATGGCGCACTCTTAGGGAGCATTTTTGCTTACTCCTGTCTATGCCAAACACTCCACTTGCTTGCTTCTCGCAGCTGCTGCTTTTCTGGTTGCAGTCTGTGGGCAGATGGAGAGTTATGCAGACAGGTGAGAGAGATTTTTGTGGTCGGAGGAGGCAGCCCAAGGCGCCCGTCCCCACCCTGGGCGCCCCCACACCCATCCACCCACAGTGCTCCAGCCCCCCGGGTGCTTCCAGCTGTCCTGGGCAGCTGGAGGGCTATTTTTAACAGGGCATCGCTCTCAGTAGTTGAAGCAGAAACAGTTGAGTCCATGAGGTCTGAAATGAAATAAATTTTTAAAAAAGAGATTGACATGTGAGACACTTTCTGCTTGGTTGTCTCCCTGTTTTTCTAATTAAAGATCTTTGATCTTTTGGGGGTTTCCTTCTCTTTGTCTTGAAGGCAACATGTTTCGTTTACATTTGTCGACAGCATTTCTAGATCACTAATAATAACAACAACAAGGGGAAAAAACAGGTCAAATAAACAAGTGGCATTTAACCAGCCCTCAGAGAAAAGAGGAAGGTGTGTACAAGCCAGAGGGAAACTACTGATTAGGTGTGCTCAGGCCACCTTTTAGGCTGTCAAAACAAGTGCCTCACCAGAGGACGAAGCAAAACGGCTTTCTTTCACACTCTCCCCCTTCCCTCCTTTCCCCCCCTCTCCCCCCCCTCCCCGCTCCTGCTTTACCAAAGTCCAGGAAACACAAGCTTTTTGTTGTCTGGTCCCATCGTTAAAGTCAGCAAATAAATGTGGCTCCCGCTAGTGTGAGCTGGTGGCATAAACAACTGCGCCCCTTTAACAATTCAAGGCACGGCTCAGCCCCTTCTGAAATGAGCTTCCTCCTGCCTGGATGCTAAAAACCGAAGCCCTGCGGTTGGTGTTCAGAGGGTGTGACAGTCACAAAACAAGCGGGTCAGGAAGTGCAGAGTTAAAAGGCGAGGAATGAAAACAGTCTGAGATCATGAATTGGAGGGAGGAGGGAGAGTAGTCAAGCACTTGACAATGTCCCAGAGACACAAAAAAGTCGATGGTGGGATGATTTCACCATGGTAGGATTCCTCCTACATCTCACCATCACTCGGGGTGGGGGAGGAGGGGGGGTTTAAGGGATGTTGTCAGGCCTCACAGAATTCTAAGTCTCGATCTGGCATCTGAGAGCTGGGAAATGGTTTGAAAAGGGGTCCCACTGTGGCCGCTACCTAAGCAACCCTTCCTCCCCACTGAAATTCACAGCTCAGGCTACAGACCTTCTGCCAAGGAGGGCATTTGCACACCCCAAAAAGGGTCAGGCGCGGAAGGTGCAGGAAAAACATCTGCACTCTGAAAAGCCACTGATATTCCCGTGTCTCTGGCACCTGGAAAGCAGATGAAGCAAAACCACTGTGGAAATCCTGAGCACAAAAGGATTATGCTGCATAACTCACAGGGGCTGATGTTGGTTGACGCTGGTTTAATTGCAAGTAGGCTGGAAATTGGAAAGTTCAGAGACTCAGGGCTCAGAAGTGATGCCTAGAGTTTAAATAGCTGGTAAAAGGATGGATCTCCTCTCTTTGGTGACTAGTGATAGAACCTGAGGGAAGCTGAGATGAGAGGTTTAAGCTGGATATTAGGAAGAGGTTCTTTACTGAGAGGGTGGTCGGGCGCTAGAACAGGGTCTCCAGGGAAGTGGTCACAGCACTGAGCCTGACTGAGTTCAAGAAGCATCTGGACACTGCACTCAGTCCCATGCTCTGACTTGGATGGCCCTGTGTGGAGCCAGGAGTTGGACTTGATGATCTTTATGGGCCCTTTCCAGCTCAGGGTATTCTGTGATTCTATGAAAGACAAAGAAATGGGGCTGCAGGAAAGGAAGACAGAGAGAGAGCAAGAAAGAGTGAGGTTTTTTGGAGAAGTCCCACTGTGACCCAGTTCCTCTCTGACCAAATGGCAGGGGATGAACACATCTGGCTGCACCCAAACTGGGGCAGTTCACCTCTATTCCAACCTTCTCCGATACTGAGCATCCTGACTCCCCAAGCTGGTGTCCCTAAGTTCCCCTTATAGACAATAATAAGTGTTTGTGCTGAGTGTGTGAGAAGGAGGGAGGGCAGGGGATGGAAACAAGGAGCCACTCCAGGTGCCACTTCCGAGCATGGAAATGGGGACCCTTTCTTTAATTACCTGCTCTTTGGTGCCCATGTAGCAGCATGCATGTCCGTAGGGGTGGCTGGTCCCCAGGCAGGGTGACGGGAGGCAGATCCACTGCAGGAGCCAGGTAGCCTCATTTTTGTGAGAGCAGGTTCCAGCTAGAAGGCCTTGCAGCAACTGCTTACCATTGATGCAATGGTCTACTTGTGCTTTGCCTCTAAACGTGACATAGTAGCTACAGTACTGCCCACGCAGGTCATGGGGAAGCCTTTTAGTATTGCCCCACTAACTGTGGGGAAAACTGCCTGCCCTTGGTGCTGCCCAACTCGCTGTGGTGGGGTAGCTCAGCCCCCAGGTTGCTCCAGCAGTGTTTCTCACTAGGCCTGTGCCAAGACAGCGCCTTTACTGCCCAGGTCACGGCATCGCATGAGCCTGCCTGTAATCAATAATGCTCCATCCCACAGAGAAGGCACTGAAAATACCCCAGCCCCACAAATACTCAGCCCACAACCCCCTCCCTGACACAGGTGAGGCACGTGTAGCGTCGCACAGGAAGCCATGCAGCCCCTCCCCTCTCACCACACCAGCCAGCTCTCTGGCCCAGTGCTGCCTCCTGGCCCACCCCACGCCAGGCCCAAGGGGAAATCACTCGCACTGATGAGGTTTTGTGCAAGTGATCTCTCTTTGTGCTGTGCAGTACCAGAATGGAAAGCCACCCTAGGAGTGCACCTATGGTTTTGGAGCAGTGGTGGCTGAGCCATGATGTGGGAACTTCCCTGGAGAGGTGTCAGAGCTGCCCATGGCAGAAGAGACAGGGACAGCCTCTCTGAGGGGTTCTGCAGGATGGCTAAAAGCTCAGTGAACATATTGGCAGTACCACAGACATTAAGTTTTCACAGACTCACGCAGAATTCTCTTGGACATTGGCTCATAAAACCCTCCAGGTCTCCAAAGATCGTGATTAAGATGCCAGTGGCTAATGAGGTTGGCTGGCTCCACAGCACAAATGGAGCTTCATTCACATCCTTCTCACTTCATTATAGCTCAGGGCAGTGGGAGACCTCTGCTGTGCACATGGATGTGACCTACAAGGCCCCATGCTCGTTTTAGCAGGCTGGTTGTGGCTGTACAAAAGGGCAGTTAGCCAACTGGAAGCTCCCTGTAAGGTTTAGAGTTCTGCTCACTGTGTTTTCTCATTCCGTTTTTGGCCCCTCACCTCAAGAAGGACACTGAGGAGCTGGAGTGTGTCCAAAGAAGCACAACAAAGTTGGTGAAGGCTATAGAGCACAAGTCTTCTGAGGGGCAGATGAGGGACGGAGGTGGTTTAGACTGGAGAGGAAGAGGCTGAGGGGAAACCTTATCGCCCTCTACAGCTACTTCAAAGGAGGTTCTTCAAAGTGAGGTGGGGTTTGGTCTGTTCTCCAAAGCAACTATCAACAGGACAAGAGGAAATGGTCTCAAGTTGTGTCAGATTTATATTCCATATTAAGAAAAATGTATTCACTGAAAGAGTGAACACATTCACTGGAACAGGCTGCCTGGGGAAGTGGTGGAGTCACCATACCTGGTTCACCTACGTGTTCAAAAACTGTGTAGGTGTGACACTGGGACATGGTTAGGTGGGCATGGTATATTGGACATATGGTTGAACTTAATGATCTTAGAGGTCTGTTCCAACCTTAAAGACTCTATGATTCTGTGAGAAGGGGGAAGAAAAATATAGGACAGGGACCAGGAAATGTCCCAGAGCTAACTGATGGTAGCACTGAGCAAATGAGAGCTTTTTCTGTCTTAGACATCACTGGCAGACCAGAGGTCACTGCAATTTCTTAATGGTGGTGATGTAAAGAGCAGATTGAGCACTGCCTGCTTCCTCTAGGGAATGCCTGAGTTCTGGGGTGGCATCTGGAGAATCCGTCTGATTTATAGATTTAATGATTTGGGGACTTTGGGTTACATCAGGGCTGAGGCATTGGGTCATGACACACAGCCTTCATACTGAACCAACAGATTTCCTTCTCTTGATTGTCTTGGAGAAAAGAGAGATTTTATAGCTGTAGGTAGATTTGAAGCTCAACAGCATCTCTGAGACCCTCCTACAAACACAGGTGAGAAGCGTTGCACCAGCAGTGCCAGCACACATTGCACAAGCAATGCAATTTGTCTTTTAATTGAGATGGGTGGGAATGTTGGAAAGGGTCTGTACAAAAATAGTACTGAAGCGAAGTAAAGCCACGTGAAGAGCAGAGACCTCCAGCATCGCTGAGCTCAGCTCTGGAGTTGGATGGCCACAGCTTTTCTTTTTTATTTCCTGGTGGAAAAGCAGGCAGGTCGGGAGGTCCTGGTCTGCTCTGCCTCTTCTGTCACTCCGGGGACTTTCCTACCCTTTCTATTCCTGATGCTTGCTGTGAGCCAAGGAAGAGTTAGCTTAATCAGCAACACCAGCCACTGACTAGTGCCAAGCTGTTGTCATTAATCACTTCAAAAATCGCTGCGCTGAAAATAGTACCCCGGGTCAGATGTTCAAAAACTGGCGTGGTTTAACTGGTGTCATTTAACCTCAGCCACAGGGCCAGACCACACCCCCGAAGAAACACTATTTCTTTGCTTTACAGTATGTATTATTCCTGATTTCTTTAATTCAATCCCACTCACCACCCCAGCAACGTGGCAAAGAAAGCTGCCCCTCACCTCTCCAGGAGGAAACGACCGCTGTGCGTGGTTAGACGCCGCTGGGTGAAGGCAGTCTGGACCAACAAGCATCCTGTACGGCCCCAAAAGATGTACGGGGGGTGGTGGCCTGAGGGTTTGGTCGCGAGCTTCTCCCTGCTGTGGAGCCCCTCCACACACTTCTTTGGAATCTCAGTTCAAGTATTTGGCCTATGCACGTGGGGCTGGCTGTGTTAGAGAGGCAGTGTGTTTGTTCACTGCGCTCTCCCCCATGGCATTTTGTGTGCGCTGCACTTGCTTTCTCTCTGCCACAGAAGTATGCAGTGATGAGGAAAGGAGGGCTGTGGCGATATCCTGGAGGCAGGAAGGGAATGAAGATAATTTCTCAAAGCTGCAATGCACTGTGCAGCAGTGCTCAGTGCTCTATGGCCCCAGAGAAGGAATGGGGAACACGGTCAGCTTGGGTCTCTGGCCACACTGAAGGCACGGCTGGGTGACCTGTACTGTTGCCCATCTGGAAAGGATTTCAGGGCAACTCTGGTTTTACAGGAATGCAGCTGAGGATGGAAACTGCTTGGAGCCTTTGCCCCTGAGGACTCTTCCTGGGTTTCTATTATGGAAAGAGTCCAGCAGAGCGCTGCAAAGATGACTCATGGCCTAGAGCATCTCCCCTATGAGAAAAGGCTGAATGAACTGGGGCTGTTCTGCCTGGAGAAAAGAAGACTGAGAGGGGATCTGATTCATGTTTATAAATATCTGAAGTGTGGGACGCAGGGGGAAATGGCCAGCCCCTTTTCAGTGGTCTGTGGGGACAGGACAAGGGGCAATGGCTGCAAGTTGGAGCACAGGAAGTTCTGCACCAACATGTGGAAGAACTTTTTCCCAGTGAGGGTGCCAGAGCCCTGGCACAGGCTGCCCAGGGGGGTTGTGGAGTCTCCTTCTCTGGAGATATTCAAGACCCATCTGGATGCCTCCCTGTGTGACCTGTCCTAGGGAACCTGCTTTGGCAGGGGGAGTTGGACTCAAGGATCTCTGGAGGTTCCTCACAACCCCTACAATTCTGTGAATCTTGCAACCCCACATTAGGAACATGTGGGGATACAGACATGCAGTGCTGTGGGGTTTGTACTTGGTGCTTGATTTTGAAACTTGTCTGGCATTATTCACTCCTTTCCCTCTACTCCAGCCTTTACATCCTTCTCCTGACCAACATTTTTCCCTGACCACACTCTTCATCCCTGCAGCTCCTCCCCTTCTTGCTGTGAACCATGGGACACACTAAGCAGGAGGAAGGCAGAGGCTGTCTCTACATCGCTCCTGGAGGGTATAGGAAGGCAAGCCCAAGGGTGCTCCTGACCTGCTCTTTCAATCCGGGACCTGGGATACCTTTGGAGTTTGTTAACATGTCCCACGGTGTCTCATCCCATATAATAGCTATACTTTGTGATTCTTGGTCCTTCCAGACAAATTTCCTGCTTCATAGCATGGGGTGGACGAGGATGGGGCTAGCCCAGCCATGCCTGGGACTGATAACCAGAGTGAGTTTGGGCATGTGTGAGCAAAAGGCTTTATTTTCCTCTGTGCTTCATAACTTGCCCCAAAAATTGCCTCTCAAGCACAGGCAGAGCTGCAAGGGAAGATTGGAGGTGAACGTGAGCTGAGTCCACATTTTAACTGCAGTCCTGATGTAGCCAGCAAGTTTCAGAGGCAGGCATTACTGCCTGGTAACATGGGTAGAGATGGCATCAATCCCTAGGAGACCCTCATACACAGCGAGGAGCTCAGCCTGATATCATGATGGCAGACAAATTTTGTGGCAGGGAGCCAGGCCTGAGCACTTGAGCGCCAAGAAACAGGGAAGAGCCAAGAGATCATTTACAGATCCAAGAAGGTCTCAGTGAGGAAGATGGGATCAGAGAGACTCTCTGGCCATAAAGCTGAATCCTTTCCTGGATATGCTCTAACAGGGCCATCTTGATCTTACACATGCTGGCTGCACTGGGAAAGGCAGCCCCAAGCAGGTATCTTACCTGCTGCAGACCCGTGGGAAGCACTGTGTCCCACTCTCCACGCTCCTCTGTGTGAAGTGGAAGAGAAAGTTTCAAGGGTGTCCAGCAGCAGGACTTTAAGCTGGCCCATTGCCAACAGCATGGAAGAGGTTGTCTGACAGCCACGCTTCCAAAAAGGGAGGCTGTGACAGCGCCATACCTGTCGCTTCGAGTCTCTGATCGCTACCACAGCTTTGATCATCACATTGCATAGCTGCCTTCCAGCTGCCCAGGAAAGCAAAAATAAGTTTTCCAGCAGTTTTTTTTTCATGTGCCTTCATTAGAAAACAAGGAATGCTTTTCAAATACAAGAGAAGGGAATAAAATAAGGCTGGAGCTGCAGTACTAGACATGCCATCCACACATTTGGCGTGCACTTAAGAGCGGCTCAGCCAGCCCCGGTTGCTAAGCAGTCTGAGATCTGGAATGTACAGCTCACTTCAACCCTCCAGCAACATTGCCACCCAAAACCTGCCCAGAAGAGGCTTTTGAAATGGGGACAGGGTTTTTTATTTTGGTGGTGGTGGTGGGGAAATGGAATTTGTGTCTCCTTCATCCTGCACCCCCAAGTGATATATGTGAAGGCAGGTAGGGCATGTATGCTTGTGCATACGCCTCCTAAAGTTAAGCTGCCATCTTCAAAAGCCACCAGAGGCACAGGCTGTTGGTAGGAAGTGTTCTTGCTCTGAAGGCAGCTATCTCGCACCACCACAAATGTAGCAAGGTGGGACAAGGAAGAGATAAAGGAAGGGTGACCTATGGAAAGTATTATCTCTCGTGGTATATTAAAAGCTAAAGGCACTTCCCCTTTCCATACCTAGTGCTCTCCCTCTGCCCCCGTAGCTGTTCCTTGGTGTACCAAATGTTTCCTGGCCACCGTCCCACAGGGCACAAGCACTGCCTTACACTTCAGTCATTCCCAAGGGTCCACCTGTGCTGAGCATCTGGCCAGAAGTCTCAGAAGTTTGATTCTGTTCCAGAATCGCTGCGGAAGATCAGCTCAAGTAACTTTTTCCCACAAAATGCCCTGAGAGCAGCAGGTGGAAAACTTTGCAACAGCAGCATTGAGAGAAATGAGGAACTTGAGGGTGGAGCAGCAACACAGTGATGGGAAGTAAAAAGGGGGAAATGGTTGCACACTGGTTAGAGGATGTCAGCAGTGGGTATCAAATTCTTTTAAGAAGGACAGCAAGAACTGTTAGGAGATGATGATGAGTATGAGCCAGAGGTACTGGGCAGGCTCAGCTGACAGGGAAGGTATACATATGGGAATGGAGCCAAGCCAAAGATCAGCATGGGCAAGGTGCAGTATAGAGAGCAGGAGGGTTGTGGTAACACTTCAGTACTTTTAACTGGAAAGAGTAAAACTGAATTTGCATATGATCAGCAAGTTAAAGCTCCTGTCTTGCCCAGATTGATCATGGCAGGGGTCAGGTTCTTGTCTTTTACCTCTCCCCTAAAAGCCTTTCCAAGTGATGGTTCTGGCACCTGCCATGCTCCTCACTCTCAAATATGATCATTCATTTTGGGACCAAGGTCCCCAGGTGGCAGCACTCAGATGCGCTCCCTGTGTTCCCACAGAAGGCTTACCTAGGTGTGATACCTGCTGGAGACAGGACGTGGGGCATCCAGCTGTAATACGAAGATGCCGCATGGTTCCAGGCACCCTCTTCTGAGCAGGGGAGTTAGACAGAAACACAGCGAACAGGACTTACAGCAGAAAAATCCCATATGCAAACCATCCCCCTTAAAGGCTAAGGCAGGCCTGATCTACCTCAGACATCCAGAGTTCAAAGCCACGGCCTGCCTGCCCCATCCCCCCACCTTCTTTGGCCCCTCACTGATCCAAACGTGCTCACCAGAGACCTCCATGCAAACTGCTGTCTGCATGCTCTGCTGAGCATTTCCACCCGCCATCAACCCTTACTTTCAGGCGAACAAAGTCACCCAGGTCTTGGATAAGCCTTTCTGTCTGCATGGCAGAGGTACATCCCCTCCGCAAGCAGGAAAATTGCAGCCTTATCTCCCATTTTCACAGGGGTCCTGACAGAGTCTTCCCACAGAGTATCTTAGAGGGGAAAGAGGGCTTCCCCAGACCTCTGTCCATGCTACCAGGTCCTGCTCCCCCTTTCAAGGTTTCTCTAGTCACTTCTGCAATGGGCCTGAAAACCAGGGGGTTCTTCTGCTCTGCTGATTTGGGGGATTCAGGGGGCAATGGGAAAAGTGAGGCACTTCTCATTATATCCACCCCCCAGAGCGATGAGTAACTGATGTGTATCAGCCAGAAAATCCTGCTCAGCCCTTGCTAGGAACCTTCCAGGTGCCTGGGAGGAGCGGGGCATTTAGGTATTCACAGACTGTAGTATCTTCTCTGATAATCTCTGATTTACTCTTTGGCCTAGGAGCAAAGGCTAATAGAAGGCAAAGTGCTCTGGCAAAGCCCAGCAGGTAATTTAGGAACTCTGGCTTAGCTGTCTCAAGTATAACGCGGGGTGGGGGGTTACCATTGCTGGGAATTAGTGCTTGTGAAGGTGCACTGGAGCCGGCAGGGAGATGGAAGTGCAGCGTAATTGGCAATTACTGGTTCGGAGAGGTCATTGTTTTCTGGAGACAAAGCTCGAGTCGGCTGTTGTCACTTAGAAATCTCACTGGGGACATTCACGCTGCCCTATTTCTAACATAACAGCAGATTACACTGCAATACAGTGAATAATTTATCGGCGTAGTAGCATGATCACAGCCACAATGCGATGGCAGCTTCGGTTCCTGCCCAATTATGGAGGGCAGCAGAGCTCTCTGGCATTCTCCACTGGATTAGCAAAACAAGACACACGTGGAATGACTGACCCGAGCCTTTCAAAAGCACATGTGTCAGGACGACTACGCTTCCAGAGGGACTAAGTGGGGCAAAGATTTTTATCTAGAGCATCCGCAAAGCCACTCAGTCTGCAGGCAGTTGCGGCAAGCTGCTGATCAAGGAGCAGAGAGCAGTGTAGAGTTGGGGGCAATGGAGAGGAGGAAATCAGCTTGCTGCGTTTGCTATGCAAAGCTGTATTGAGAAACCAGGAGAAACAGCTGGCACATCCCTAGCGCGTGCATTTGCATGGGATGGGGAGTATTTCCTTGAAAGAGGAGGCTGCAAATGAATAAGGGTATTTGCATCTGCAACCTTAAGTTAAAAAAATCTCCTGCAAGATAAGACCAAAAGGGCCAGAGGGATTTGCAACAGAGAAACTGCCGGTGACTGCTGTGGGAGGCTCAAAGTTGAAGTAAGATGCTGCAATTAGTAAATGGCACTGAAAACCTTTAACAAATTAACCAGGCTTCCACAGTGAGAGCTGCCACCCCCTAAAAGGCTGAAATGGACTCAAAAGCATATTAAGTATGCATGATGAGACATTTATAGCTTTCAGCACTGCCGCAAATATTCCCTCTTCTCTTCCCCTGGCATTCCACAGCCCGAAGCACACAGCTGCTTTTTCCAGAAAGCAACTTCTCCACCCTGGCTTCAGAGTTCATATCCTATGTGAAACGGGGGTGTAGCCCATGCAGTCAGAGACACAGAAAGGTCACCCTAAAAATTCCACCTTGCAGCTGCAGCACCAGAACTGTGTTGGCAGCAGCCCCTGCACTTTTTTTCCAGCAGAGAAGTGGGTGCCTTTGGAAAGGCCACCACTGTGATTGCTGCGGAGACCATCTGAACTCAGAAGCCTTGGGAATGGCTTGCAGGCCCAGGAGGTCTGCAGCATGAAGAGCATCCTTCTCTGCCTTTACTGAATAGGGAGTCGTTTTCTCTCATTTCTACTTCTTCAGGCTACAGGGTGCTGTTTATTTTCAGCACACGATATAAATACCACATGTTCGTTATTACTGCTGAGTATTTCTTAAGATGATAGGTCAGCTGGAATTGGCAGCTTGGGTTTGTTCAGTGGGTTGTTGGGGTTTTTTTTTCCATGCACCACAATGCTCTGTGGCACCTCAACTCTTTTTCTTTCCTGTCGCTTCCTAAAGTTCTCCAATCAGCATCATCCTACGTGTGACAGGTCTACGTGCTCCAAGAAAAATACCTGCATTTGAAAGGGCAGATCTCCCTATCCAAACCCCAAGGGGGAAAGAGACAGGCATACAGTGGGAGGGTATTGGTGTTGTCTCCTCCTCAAGCCACCTTCCAAACTGTGTCCATTTACCAAACCCGTAGACTTGCCAGGGGCTCCTTCTGCACCCCCTCCCCTCCCCCCCCCCCCAAAAAAAAAAAAAAAAAGAGGCACTTCCAATTGTTTAAGAGACCCAAGGGATAGCTTGTTGGGAGTTTTAAGTGTGGGAAGAGGGATGGCAAATCATATAGAATATATGACATGAGTGATGGCTGCTGTGAAGTCCTGTATGGAAAGAGCTGCAGAAGGGAAACGGAGAAGTCCTTAGACCCGTGATACACGCAGGGTCCCCACCTCTACAGAGAGGTGTATTTATAAGAACCAGGGCTACACGTTTTGGAAGGAAGGCTGACTTTGAAGAAAATATCCCACCGTCCCTGGAAAAACCCAGCTTTCCTGCCTATTTATCTCGCTCGGGGTAACAGAGGAAGAGCTCCGAGGAAGAGACGCGAGGTCCCCTCATGGCAACGTCCTTTCATTCAGATTCACCTTTAACTGCTGCCTTCGGCCCTCCCCGTACCCAAATTTAGAGCCCGCTTTCGCACACGCTGCTGACGGCAACGGAGCGTCCGGGGGAAGGGGAGAGGCGGCGGCAGCGGCCCGTTCCCGGCACCCCTCCCGGAGGAAGGGTCACAGGTATTTTGGGGACGGCCCATCCTGCGCTCCAACCGCCCCAGGGGCGCCCAGGGTCGAGGGAGGGGAAGAAAAAAAAATAAAAGAGAGAGAGAAAAGGAAAAAAATATAAAGGAAGAGCCCCGCCGCCGCTACCCACCCCCCAAAAATAACCCCAAGAGCGCAGAGCCACCGGCTCCGCCGCATGCCTCCGGGGAGAGCTTGGGGGGGGGCGCCCGTGGAGTGCCCCACACCCCTCCGCACCGCCCGCGGGGGCGGGCCGCGGCCGCGCAGCGCCGCGCAGCAGCGCCAGCGCCTCCTCCTCCTCCTCCCCCCCCCCCACTCCGCCGCCTCCTCCCCCTCCTCCTTCCCCTCCCTCCCGCAGCTCCGCAAGGAAAAGCCGGCCGCGGCTGCGCTCGCTGTCAGAGCGGCGGCGGGCTGCGGTCGGGGTCGGGCTGCCCCCGCTCCTCCTCCTCCTCCTCCTTTTAATTTTTCAGTTTATAATTATTTTTATTATTGCTAATTATCGTTGTTATTATTAGCGATCCCAAGTTCTCCGGTAGCGGGTGCTGCCGCCGGGGATGGGGCGGCGCGGTGCCCGAGGAGCGCTGGGCAGCGGCGGCGGCGGCGGCGGGCGAGCGGCGTCCCGGGGCGGGCTGTGAGCCGCGGCGGGCGCGGGCAGCCCCGCCGGCAGCAACAGGTACCCGGCCGGGCTCGGCAGGGAAAGCGGGGGGTGAGGGGAGGAGGTGGAAGGGGCAAGGGGGTTTCCTGCTCCCGCGCTGAGCCTGAGGGCTTCGGGGTTGCCGGGCTCCCGTCCCCTCTCCGCTGCCACCCGGCGCCCCTCCGGGTGCGGGGCTTGAGGCGGACGGGATCGGGGGGTCTGGATTCGAGGAGGGAAAAGGGGCTTCTGCGGGGCTGGGGGTGTGTGGTTTTAGGCTGGGAACGCGAAGAAAAGCTCGGCTGAGAGTGTTCGCTGTGGGATGTGAAAAGCTGTGCGGGGGGTCTGGTGGAGGGATTTCTCACAGCGCGTGGAAGCGCTTTTTAGCCCGGTTTCCATAAAAAAAAAAGCGCCTCAGCGTTTCCTCAGGTCTTGTCTTTCTATTTCCAGTGCACTTTTATGGTATTAGTGGTTAGAGGCAAGCTTAGACCCTCTTAAGTTCTCCTTTCCGTCTCTGGCTGGTTCCCAAGAACTGATGCAAACGCATTACAGGCTGGCATCGCACTTCAGTTTACCTTTGAATGCCCCGGTTACAAAAGGTCACCCTAATCCTGTGACTGGCCTTTCTGTGGCTGTGTTAACTGAGCGCTTTGCTGTCCCTCATTCAAAGTTTGAAAAAAGCCTTCTGGAAACTCTATGTGTGTGTGTGCTGTGTGTAGGTTTGTGTGCGGGTGGCCATTCTGCCTTTGCACCCTCTCGTACATCTCCCTGGGAAGAGCTGAACGTATTTTTAGGGCAATTTCTGCACTCATTAATCTGGCCGTGCATTCAGCCACGCTCATCTTAATTACCGTGGTTGAGCTGCTGTCACGCAGCTGGAGCCCCGGGCAGAAAGCACACTCCCAAACGGAAACATTATCTCCAGCTTCTCCAGCGGCTAATTAGATTTCACAAGCATCCCTCTCCTGAATAAACAAAAGTTTATTCAGCCCCCAAACCGGGGGGGCTGGAGGAAGGGGGCAAGAGGAGGAAGGCAGCTCTCCTGGAAGGTGTCTGTGCTTGCTGCCCAGCCGCCTATGAGGTCTCCCCCACAGCAGGAAGACATATAATGTGGTCTGGTTTATGGTGGCCAGAGTGGAGGATGGTGTCTGCTGGGATGGGTTGGGAGCCCTGCTTTGTAACGTGAACAGATTGCTGCTCACTCTTGAGTGTGGGTGGCTGTGGAGCGTGCGGTGGGAGTGTAAAGGTGGCGAAACCGACCTCTTCTTCTGTGAATTCTGCATTTTTTTAGCCAGTAACTAAATGACTGGGGTGGCTGCTTGAGCTGGTGTTTGTGCCGCTTGCGAGCGCAGGTGAGCGCGTGTGCCACGGGGGCTTTTAGAAGCCCAGCATCCATCACCTGATGCTGGTTTAGGTTTTGGCATCTGCACAGCACTTCGGGGATAAGGCGTGGGCTTTGGGGGTGCACGCATGTGTGGGTTTGGTTTGCTTTGTGAGAAGCAACAGGTTGAGCTTCTTTCCAGGATCCTGCCTAAGGAATGGAGCAGTTAGCTTTTTCTCCGCCTCTACTCCCCTCCAGAACGGCAGTACAATTATGTCCCAGTGGCTTTTCCTGTAGCAGAATGAGTATTTCCTAAACACTCGGGAATGTGTAAGGGAAGATGTGTGTGGCTTGTGAAGGAGCATCCCTCATTGAGAGGGTTGCTGTGGTCCCAAGGCACGTGGCCGTTTTATTCGCCTGTATGGCGGAACAAACACGCAGGGTAGGAGCAGTGTGAAGCACGGCTTCACAGCTCACAGCAGCACGTCCACGCACTGTGTAGGGTTACCTTTGGCTCTCTGACATCTTTAAACCCGAGCAAGCAGAGGTAACTTCTAGACAAAGCACCCTACAGGGAAAGGCCCAGTTCTGGGGGAAGCCGCCTTGCTTCCCCACTGGGAAGAAGTGGGAGTGAGAACCAAAGGCAGCATTGGCTTTTTCCAAAAAAGGGCTGGCTGGTCTGACTTTCCCCCCCACCCCCATGCTATACATGTGGCAGTGACAAGCTGCTCACGGACATCCCTCTTACTAGCTGATGTAGTTTTCATCAGTCAAGCTGTGAGGCAGGAAGGGGGAGATAGGTCACCTGTGCCTGTGGCCACTCAGCCGGCACAGAGCATCAGCTGAAAGCAGACAGGGAAGGAAGTGAGGAGAGCCTGAACCACACTCCTGGAATGGGCTCATCGGACAGGGACCTGTCATGTCACTTTGAAGCTATGTGGTTCCAGGATGACCCGATTAACAAAATGCTAACAAATCTGGTTTTTTCCCACTTAGCAGGAGCTCAGAGCTCGCTGTTTTGTTCACTCAGCTTCTGGTGGCAGTGGGGGGAACGTGTGTGTGAAAGAAGTTCCTCAGAAAGAGATTTTTCAAAACAACGAGCAAAAGCGTACACTGGCTACTCTCCCCCTGGTTCTGCACAGAGTGTGTCACTAAGATGAACTTGCCCTTTTAGAAGAAAGAAAAAAAAAGTGCACATTGTGAATTTAAAATAAAATTTGAAGTCTTTTGACGGCAGAAGCAATTTTGCTCCAGGGGACATCACAAACGGTGGTGGCTCTACTTCGCATGTGCAACAGTGTAAATGAGCATTTCATTTCCTCCCTGTAGTGAAGTTGCCAAAATCTTTATCACCCTTGCTGTCCTTCAGACAGTTTAGCTTTGCCAGAGCAAGGCAGGAGGGCGGTCTGTGCGCAGAAGAGCCGGGTGGCCAGAGACGGAATGGTGGGACGGACTTTGCCAACTCCCTGTGAGAGGGCTGGGAGGAGAGCAGCAGCAGGAGCCAACCCTGGATGCAATAACTGGCTCATATTATATATTCCTGCCTAATGACAGGAAAGGCTTGGCCAAGGCTGGGCAGCCAGCTCACTTTGAGCCCCACGACTGTCCTAACCTGCATACCCCAAATCAAAGCAGAAACTGCATATTTTCCTGGCCACAGCTGCTCAGCAGCTTTATTTCTGCTTCTCGGTGCAAATGCTGCTCTTGCCCTCCCTTACCTGCACCCAAGTGGGCTGTGTGGCCGGGCTAGGGCCAGCTCACTCCTGTCCCATCCTGTCCTGTCCTGTCCCATCCCACAGTGCTGGTGCTCTGACTCGCTGCTCCAGGCAGGTATTTCAAGGGGAAAGAAAGGGTACAGGGTAGTCCTCTCCAGGAGCTGGTTTTACCACCATTTGGCTACCTAGAGACAGCTCCTGTGCCAAAACCTGGTTGAGCGTCCCCCTGTGTGCTCTTGTTTTTCTGAGCTCTTGTTTTATTGCAAGCAAGCAGCAGTTTTATCACAGCTTTCATAAAGTTGTAGAATGGTTTGGGTCGGAAGGGACCTTTAAAGGTTGTCTAGTCCAACCCTGCTGCAATGGGCAGGGACATCTTCAACTAGATCAGGTTGCTCAGAGTCCTGCTCAACTTGACCTTGAACGTTTCTGAGAATGGGGCATCTACAGCCTCTCTGGGCCACGTGCTCCAGTGTTTTCCCACCCTCAATGTGAAAAATGTCTTCCTTGTATCTAGTCTGAGTCTGCCCTCTTTTAGTTTAAAAACTAAAGCGTTACCCCTTCTCCTTTCCCTGCAGTCTGCGCTCATGGGGTCTGGATGAAATCCCCTGAGTTTTGGCTCTCCAGCTGTAGCTTTGGGGTATCGTTGGTGCTGGGCCTGGTGCTGTTGGGAAGAAAGAGGACACCCCTCTCCGACTGGGTCTGGGTTAATTAGGAAGCAGCAGCGAGGTTCCAAGGAACCGTCTGTATCCCAGCCACGATCAAAAAGCAGGTCCTGGTACACGCTGCCCCTCTCACTGGGAGGCACAGAGAAGAGCAAGTTCCTTGGTGGTCTTGAGTTGCTTCTTGGCAGCCACAAGCACAGAGCTTGCCTCGGTCTGTGCATCCAGGCTCTGCAGCCAGTGGCCTCGATAAGAAGCGAGCCCTCTAAGCATGACGCAAGACCTGACTGGCTTGGGGTTGGATTTTGTTTTTACAGTTGTCTGTTTCTGCTGTGTTTCTATGTTACAAGGATATCCTGTCATTTTTACCCCCCAACCAGCACAAAAGAAATGAAGGATTAGCACAGAAGTATGCGAGCATCTTTCTTCTTTTCAATGGGAGGAACAAATTGAACCTGACAGCTCCCTGGAACCAGCGCAATACATGAAGTAGCCACAATAATACATTTTATCTTCCAGCCCTTTTAAAGCATCAGAGGAGCTCTCCGGTCTCTGATGCCTCCAGTAAGCTGACCTTGGCTGGCCGAGCCAGCCACCTCATTACTGCTGTCCCACTGCTCACAGCCTGCCCTCTTTCCTGGCCCTCAAACAGCCTGATTAGCTGCAGCAGCCAGAGCTTCCCAGGTCAAGCAGGCTACTGGTAACTCTCCAGTGACACCAGATCCATTTCAAATAATCCCTTCTGCAAAAAAGCTTTTTTTTTTAAAATATAATTAAAAAGTAACATTTTAGTTGCGACACCCAGAGATTTGTCAGACTTGGGTTTTGTCCTGAACGTCACTGATGGGAAAACTTCCAACCATCCATCAATTCCAGAAAGCCCACAGTAGTCACAGCAGAGTAAATCTATCTAGTTGTCACTAAGGTTCTGGTTTTAGCTTCTGCCTTCATGTCTGCAGAAGACCAGTCTAGACCAATCCTTTTTATAACTATTTAAATCTTTCTATTCGAGCTGACCAAAGGAAGGAACTCATTTACAGCAAAGTCTGTTGGAGGTAGACAGGCAAATAAGCACCTGCAAGTAGCTGTGGGAGGTTCATATTTCAGCAGATGGGGCAAGGTTGAGCATCATAGCTTCCTCTTTGTTTCCCCAAATCATCATGCCTCTGAGCATGGTGATTGATTTGTCCCTCAGTCAGGCATCTTTCTTTGCTGAATTTGACTTGCCTCTGCTACAAGATAGAGGAGAAAAACATGGTTTGTAGTGAACACAACCCTTGAAGATGTCTCAGAAGTCTTGGGGAGTAGGGGTCATGCTTGGGGCTGAGATGATGGCACTGGTATGTGGTACTGCCTCAGGCAGGCAGGTGGCATGATGGATGTAGCTCGGTGTTCAACATCTGACAGGAGTTTTCTAATCCTATGAGGGAAAGGGCCTTTTTCATAATTAAGTGACTTGTCATCTTCTGTTGGTATTTAATTTTCAAATGTTTGGTTTTAAAACTCTACTCACAGCACAGAAGTAGGGACATCTGCTACAGCTTTGTGCAGTCACATCCCTACAAGTGCTCTTTGGCCAAGGAGTCTCCCTCCCCAGATACGGAGACACCTTCTTCTCTGCTCACCCCTGAAACCATGGCTGGATTGTGGTACCAACAGCTATCCCTGCATGCTTTCCCAAACATACAGGCACGTCTGTGGGTGGTGATGCTGTTGAAAAAATACTGCTGCTCAGTTAAGTGTATAATGTGTCAAGTCCTGCGTGACCGACTGCCCTTTCCTCCCGTGGTTCGGTAGATGCACAGAACACCGTTTTGTTACTTCTAGGAAGGACTTGGGCTTCTGCAGAGAGCCTTTTTCCTGAATTCAGTGTAGCCCTCGCAGGCCACATCTGCTTAGATGTACACAAAGTCTTATTAACATGAATAGCCGTCCACTAAAGTAAACAGAAATGAATGTTTAGTTTATTAGATGTTCAGATTAATAAAGCTGAGAGCTGGAAATGCTCGCTAAGTCATCTGTGCCACACAAAACCAAATCAAAACCGTATCAAAAAACGCTAAGGCTTCAGCTGAGGCTGGAGAATAATCAGCTTAAAATTCTGCCTGCGTGTACCAACGCTTTTCTTGCTTTGAGATCAGAGGGAGACGTTGCCATCATCTCCCCAGATGGCAGCTGGACCACAAAGCCTTGCTTCCATGTACACAGGTGCTGGGCTGGATGTGCTCGCAATATATTTGATTTCCAAGCTGTATGCCGACAGCAGTAGCTCCCTGAAGGTCAGATGGCTTTCCATCTGCAGTTAGCCAACAAGGGCTTGCTTCTCCCCCGTTCTCTCCTGGCTCGACCCTTAAAAAGAAAACAATCATCCTTCTTCCTGGTAGGGAACAAGGCAGAGGTGGCTCCAGCTCCTACATGAGCATAAACTGAATGGGGGCTGCACGATTCCTCCAGCTACTACATTTCTCATGAGCGTGTTGGCTGCTGCCAGGTGAGGAAGATGCTTGTTTCCATCGGCAAAAGAACAAAACAGTTTTCCACCATCGTATAAAATCATCACATCCTCCCTTTCCCCTTGTCGGAACGACAGTCTGTTACTACTGTGTGCCCTGGAAAAGTGGCAGAAACCTCAGCGGAGAAGGAAGGGAGGGAAGAGTGGGAGGGCAGCGGAGGACAAGCTGTGGGGTCTTTCCCATAAGCTGTTCATTAGCCTACAAGGGCCCTGGTTGGTTTTTCCTTTAAATGGCAGGCTGTGGAAAAGCAGGGCTGTTCTGGGATGTGTGCAGCCTTAATTTGTGCAGTGAAAAGTTACGCAAGATAATTACCTTGTAGTTCAGCAACAATAAACGCTGTCAGATCTGTTTAACCCATGCTCGGTTTATCCTTAATGTCTCTGTATCTAAAAGGCTCCAACGGTAACTAATCCTATAGCATGGCTGGAGTGTATGACGTTTTAAACTCCAGAGGTTTTATGGTTTTTAATGTTCGCTATGGATTAAATTTGCCAGTTTAACCTGACTAGACCTACTTAGCATATACTTAAGGCTTTCGTCAGGCTTGCGTTGGCTGCGCCTGTGATGGCACACTATGGGAATTTGGGATTGTTCTCAGGCACTAAGGCACAGAGCAGCCTGCATCTGTGCCTGGCCCAAATGAGGGAAGCATATGAAGACTGCTTTGAGGATGGTCCTTGGTCTGTGCTGCTTCCCAAGCTATGCCCAGTAGCTGTGTGTGGGAGCACTAACTGGCCCAAGCTGAATCTGTACCAGAGACTGCTGGAGCAGCATAGCCACCTTCGCCCCACAGAGCAGAAAGCCCTTGCAGGTTCGAGAGGGAAGGCCTTTTCTGCACTGAGAAATGTGACAGCTACGGAAATGCAATGTGCTTTCAGAAAGTGGCAGCAGGGACAGTAGTTGTCCATGAAATTCTGCATGTCTTTTCGGAGCATTTTCTGTAAACACCCGTGTGTTTACAAAGCTGCCCTGCTTCTTGCGCCAGTGGGCTGTGGCTGCTAGGTGTGAAACAGCAGCACAGGTAAGGGAGCATTTCTGAAGGGGGGCTCTTTACCTAGCACAGACCCCCCTCTTCTACCCCTTTATCCTACATCAGACCTCTTTCAGCTGGTTTTTATGGCTCCTTTGATGATCCTGGAGAGAGAAGGTGATGGTGGTTTGGAGGAAGTTGAGGCTCTTGAGTGGTGTTAGGTGCCCGCTGTTGTCTCCTGTGCCTTTGAGAGTTTTTAATATTGAAAAGATTTTAGCTGGAAGAGTAACCACCTCTGCTGTAACTTTAAATAAAAGATTCAGAAGTCATATAAGCAAAGTCTTCTCCAGCACAAGATTCAAGTCTTAAGAATTTAAGTGAACTGAAGCCAAGAGACGAAGCACGCAGCCTCCCTTGGCTGTACGTATGGATGTTCAGCCACTTGCTGTGCTGGAGGTCTAGAGCTTCAGGCACGCACTGCAGCCAAATATAAAGGAAGTAACACGGACCTTTGAGGGCAGCGCTCTGGAAATGGCCACACTTGGGAGGTGTCAAAAAGATTAAATAAAATCCGTTGCTGTGATATTCGTATCTGGGACGAGAACATCCAGCTTTACAGATGTTCTGTCCTAAAACATGTAGCAGTGCATCCTCAAGGATGTTTTAGTGAGCGAAGCACCATTAAGACACCCCTTGAAATAGAACAATTGTATAAACATTCAAGGCATTTTAAATCGCCCTAATCCCACCTATTTAAAGAGGACCGGCAAAGCGTTTGTATCTCATTAGCGACTATGAAAGGATTTGACAACAATGATCTTTTACTTTCCTCTCAGGGATGAAAAGCCTATCTGACTTGTTTAATTTAGCTTGCTCATGCTTATATTAACGCGTACCTGGAGTGGATACCAAGTATAGCTACAGTTTGCCTGCCTTGGCCAAAGCACAGCCATCTCTAGAGCAGCTCGCTGGTTACCTAGACTATCCTACATGGGTCCTGGCCAAGGCATTTACTTCCCCACAGGTGCAAAGAGGTAGCAGGGGTTGACTCGATGATCTCAAAGGTCTTTTCCAACCTAGTGGTTCCGTGTGATTCCTGGCCTTGCCTGTGCTGCTGCTGTCTGTGTTACATGAGGGATGTAACCAGCAGAAGCGAAGTAATGGAAGAAAGCAGCTCTCTTCAGGGTGATTTTGTAATAGGCACTGCTGGGTCATTGCTTTGCTCTCGTGCCAGTGAAAAGGGTTTTGTGCTCGTTGCTTACACAGTCTGAGAAAGTGAGGCCACTCAACTGCTTAGGCTTGACATAGAAATTTAGGTCACTGCTCACTGTCATCGTGGATTTTGCCAAAAGACTCCCACCAGAGCTGCATCCTTTGACATCAGGGCCGACTTACCCATCTTATTCTCAGACCTTACTCATGGGCTCACCCAAATGTTAGTGTTGGTCAGTGAGAGCCAAGGGACACCATCAGCACCTCTCTGGTTTCCTGGGGTCCCCCTACTGCCAATGCTTGCAAAGGTGTAGAACAAGTTGATTGTTTCCTGTGATCTGAGCCGAGAAATTGAAATTCCACCCAACGCGTATGGTCAGCCCAGCAGTGTTCAGTGGCATCTGCCAACAGAGGCAGAGAGGTAGCTGGGCTGCTGCTCAGCAGAGCAATTCCCTCAGCCCATTTTGCACCCTGCTAGTCTTACTACTTCTCACAAGGCTGCTCCTAGTAGTTTATCTCCTCAAAATAGAGATGGACGATGGAGCAGCACATAGTCTTCCCTGCTTTCCCCCTGCGTAGTGCTGGGGGGTTTAAAGCATGAGATAATTGTTCTGGGTTGATCCTCAGAAATGCTTTTTCTTATTTGCCAGCACTTGAACAGCAGGGGGGCCTTTGTTTTTAATTAATTCTTTAATTGGCATAAAGAATAATCAATGGTGAGTAGAATTGGACTTGACTTCTAATCAAAGATAATTCTGCATACCGGGGTGGGTTTGAAATGAATGACCGTCAGCTCTAATTAGCCGTCGGGGTTCTGATCCCTCACCCTCACTCGCATGTACTGTCACAGGCCAGGTTTTGCTTATCTGTGATAATGCCAGCAGGACATGATTGCTCTGTGACATGATTGCTCCGTGCTCCTCAGGCTGCGAGGGAGCGGGGCTGGGGAGGGCCCCGCGTGGGGCTCGTGCGCGCGCTCGCTCCGGCCGCCGGCGTGGAACAAACCATGCAAATGAAGGAAAAAAAAGAGAAAGAAGAAAATGAGGTCAGCTACTGCGAACCCATCTGTCGTGTGCGGGAGCCATTTAAGATCAAATTCATTTTCCTTGGGTTATTACAGCGAGATAACTCATTTGCATTTCCCTCCCTGTATGTTTTCAGCATGGGCTAAGCCATGGGTAAGGAGCCGTGCTGTAGGGCTTTCTCTGGGGCAGGGGGTTAAGCAGAGGGAAGGGAGGTTTGTGGCTCCCTGGCTGGGGAAACGGGGCCTGTACCGAGAGCTCTGGTGAAAGGGCAGCTACAGAAAGGTTGGGGAGAAACCTCATCACGGAACAAGACAGAAGGGTGCTGCTTTTGCCTTAGCTGCTGCCGGTCATTGTTTCTGTGCCAGTGAGGTGATGAGAGAGCCAAAAGCACATTTTACAGTTAAAATAAACAGTGAAGTTAAAAGCCCTCACACTGACTTTGGCACCTAGACTGTTGTGAAAGACTACCAATTCTTGCTGAATTTATGGAGCTTTGTTGCGGTGGGAGCATCAGGTACCAGATCCTGTGCATTTACAGCCACATATACTTTACCATTTTGCTATTGACCCAGATTTTTAGCGTTTTTCTTACTATTATTATTGCTTTTTGGCTTACGTACTTCATCCAGTTCGGGTGGGAGGAGCAGAACAAACAGCATGAGCTATTCCAGATGGTAGACAACTTGTGCTTCTTCTCAGGGTGTCTAGTGATGAGCTAGCAAATACTGGAGGATTTGAGTTGAAAATGTCCTTACATACAACATTAAAAAATGTTCTTCCAGAAAGGAGACCGTAAAGTACAAGTCTTGCTGTTATTATCAAGTCTTGGGAAGAATATTATTTGAGACAAAAGCCAAAATCTGGTACTGAAGTACCCAAAGCTAACGTTGTTTATTAGAAACAGGTAATGACTCTTCGTCCTCACACGCGGGGATTTCTGCGTGGCACAGCAAAGCTCCCAGCTGTGGGCCTAAGTAGAGCTAAAGAAGACACATGAGTTACATAAACACTTATTTGTGCATTGTAAGAACTGAATCCACGCAAACTGGAGGTACTGAAATACAACTAATAAGAGAGGAACATAAAAGATAGGCATGGTTAGCGCAGAGGCAGCTGTTGCTGAAAAGGAAGCGCAAGCTCTCGGAGAAACCCCGCCATATAGCTGGTGGTGGCACGAGTGACAAGGCTTGGATATCCGCAGCATGAGCTGCCGTGGGTTAAACTAAGGTTCTTGATGCTGCAAGGGATGGGGCAGAAGTTTTCCTCCCTGTGCTGGGGCAGGAATATATAGCTATCCATGGCTTTGATACTCACCCAAGCGTGACCCGGGTGCTCTTACATCTCCCAGCCGTCTCAGCACCAGCTCCTTCTCAGTACAGTACCGCTCTCCACAGCCATGCTGGTAAGCCCACGTGGTTCTTGTTCTGTATGCTAAAATTAACGTTTGAAGCTCACAGATCTACTGGCCTTTCACTGGCTGAGATGTAGGCTTGGGAAGTGTGCTTGACAGCGTAGCCATATGCTGCAACTTAGGAATATTTCATAGCCTTGGACTTTGATGGAACAAATGCACGTGATTTTGTTCTGGCAGCCAAGAATAGTTCTTCAGATGGAGCTCACATGTCTGTACAACTCTGGAAAGTGCTACCCTGAACAAAGGAATAGCAGCCCAATCACTGGGAGCATAAAATGTGCGATGAAAGTCTTAATTCCTGTAATCAAATGACCAACAGAAGACACCTTCCAGGAGGTGCTTCCAGGAGAGCCCGTCCCACAGAGCTGTTCTGTTGCATTCAGTAACTGTGACCCTATTCACTAACGCCTAAGAATTTTTGCCCTGAAAGTGTAAAAACTCATAGAAAAGAACTAAACTTCTTGTGAAAGGTTTTATAGTGCCCCTGAGAACTCTTACCTATATATTACTGTCAATTTTTTTTATTAAAAAACCATTCACATGAACGTCTACACGATCATCCAACATGCATGCCTCTGTGCCTTCTAGGAGTCTAGGCAGTATGGAAGCCATAAATTCTGGGTGGTTATTTGGGCTACTGGTCATGCTGGTCTCATACTACCAGGGTGATTAAGTCAGAAGGAAGAAGTTGGAAAATTAGTATTAAAAATGACTAGATTTTAGGCCACAAAAGCAGGTTAACACCAGCTGAAGGCGTATTGAATGAGCTTGGGATCGAACTGGGCCCCGGTAAGTTTAGAATTGAATTGAGCTCTTTGGGTTTACACCTGCAAAGCAGAAAGATTTGGCCGGCTGTGAGGAGGCCATGGCTTCCAGGGTATCATTGGTTTCTTCCCTTATTGGATTTATCTTTTGGAGAAGCGTGCTCCTAAATGGGATCTTATTGTTGCAATTGAAGTTATAACCTTTGTTAGATGTCCAGCTGGTCTGATAAGCAGGACATAGACCTTGACATAGATGAGAGAGAAGCATACTACTTCATTATTCTTGTTGGGCACACCCCTGGCTTGTGGGTGCAAAATGTCCCTAGCATGCAACACAGAATCACTTGATTTCTGTAGTAATCCACCCACATCAGTTTAGCCCACCGCTGTGTCTTACTTTAACCTAAATAATTATCACTGGGTTTTAACAGGCAGCCTGCAAGCCACAGGTGAGCAAAGGCAGCAACATACATACAGAGCGTGTCACTGTAGGAATTGCAGCTCCATAGATCCAGAATGGGCCTTGAAACCTGTGTCATGCAAAAAAATGAGAGAGGAACAGAGGATTATCAAGGGTCCCATCAGTCACTGAGTCCTACCCCATATTCCCGTTTCATCAAGGATTGTATGTAATCCCAGTGTCCTCGAAGCCTCCATTCCTCGAAGCCTCCATTCCACGAACCCTGGGCTGCAGATGGTTCCATAGCACCCTGCAGCAAACCCTAAACCCAGAGCCTCAACTGTAGCTGCTACAAGGAGAGAACAGGAGGAATCAAGGGCACCATCACTCCTGGTATAGGCATTGCAGCTTTGCATGGTTGCTAGCTGTGGTGGTGCCAGCCACGCGGAACTGCGGCACTAGCACGTGTGTAACAAGCCTCAGCAGGTGGTGAACAATGTTGTCTTTGGGGAAAAAGCAAACCAAAAGGGGCCATGCAAGAGTCATTCTGGATGTAGCAAATGTGTTTCTGACAGTTCCCCTTCTCTTGGATTGAGGTCCACACCGTCCATCACGTATTTCAGCATTACAGGAGATGGAGGTCCATGCTGAGGGTAGCCCTGTGGGAGTGATGGGCTCAGCCACCCCTTCCTCTTTCATTAGCTCAGGCTCAGCTGTTTCCCTGTTTCCAGACTGAAAGGAGAGCTGGGAGAGGGGACTTTTATTTCCCTGGGGACAGAGACATCATCAATTATCTGCCATTCCCTGCTGCAAGCTGTCAGTGAATAGGGCAGAGAAAGAGTACTGATAGGATTTCACCTTATCCCTGGACTCTGCTGATGGGCTCATCATTCATCTGCCATGCACTTAGCATGGGCAATACTAATTATATTAATTATGCTCCTACACAGCCCATGCTTCTAGTAGCAGTAATTAGGCTGGTGACTTTTTAAAATGAAACGTTAGTGGTTCATTAGCTACATGGGTTTAAAAATGTAAGCGTGCTCATTGTGTCCACTGCTGAGGTGGAATCTCTTGAATCGCAAAAGCGTTTAATTCTGTTCTAGATGTGCCACACACTTTATATTGAGAGCAAAATACATCTTATATCTAGAAGAAGACAGTGGCATTATACCAGGTAACTACTAAATGCAGACTTAAAAACTTGGTCACTGCATTGGAGTAGCAGCAGAATCAATCCCCTTAGCAGTGTTCGTCTGTAGGGACACTGGCCAGGTCAGCTAGAGATCTGGGTAAGCCCGTGTGGGCTGAGCATTACTGAAATTACACCAGCATCCACATCTGTGTGTATAACCAGAGTATGGCTGTATTGTTGTATTCACATGTAGGTTTATTTAGTCACAGAGGTCTCTGAAAGGTTTAAGAGGCAGGAAAACAATCCCCCCTCTACAAGGTCTATTACAAGTGTGACGAATGCTCATCGCTCACAGTGTGTGGGTATCATCAATAATCCATCAGTGTGGTGCCTGTGTGCAGCACGCTGTCTGTGTGAATCTGGGCTGAGGGGTTGCTGCGGCGAGGAAATCGCTGTGATTTTATGAGGTCAGTTGGAAAGATCTGATACGTCAGCAATGTAAGTTTAAATCTTAAGAACAGATTGTGTTTGTACAATAGACTCAACCTCTACCCTGACAAATTGAAAAGTAACTGAACAGAACTGGGAGATTTCATCAGCTCTGACTCTGTTACCTCCTTATATCACAGTTTTCTTCTATACAGAAATTAAACATACATTAATCACATATAATATGGAGAGAGAGAGCACAAGCCTGTCTCTGAGTTCTGACCATCTTGCAGGAAAGCAAAGCACTGGTAGCTCCAGGCAGGTCTGCCATTTGCATTTCAATTGCACTTCTTCCAGGCTTCCTTCTGCTATCTTGAGGAAGGTCTTAGCTACTGAAGCATTGCAATGCCACAAATGCTTGAGCAAAATAAATAACTAAATCCATTTAACGTTATTATTATTGTTGTTGTTATTGTCATTATTATTATTATTTTAGTTCCCCCTAAGCAAAAGAAAACCTAAACGCTTCCAGTGTGTATGCATACAGTCACGTATGGATACAAAGAATTTGTTTGGAGTGAAACCCATTGATCTTTTCTTCACATTAATACAGAAGATAGTAATTGTGGGGAAGATGTTAGCATTTTGACAAGCGTTTTGTTTCTAAAGTAATTACGTTTTTTATAGCCACTAGGTCATGACTAGGATCCAGCTTCAAGGTTGTTTGCTTTTATTCCCCTTATTTTCTGAAGAAAGGCTGATGTTTATGCAGTTAAATCTCCTCTGACTGTCAGTGTTTTTTAGCTTCTACCCTCCTAGGTCTCCAAATGCTGCCTGGGGGGTGTTAATCATCCTGTCAAACAGGGCAAGTGCTGAACACTTGCAAGGGAATTTCTGCTCCTTGGCAATCTGGACCCAACTTTCGGTGCAAATCCTCGTATGCAGATGGGAGCACACAGCATGCAGTGTGACTGTCTTAAGGTTATTTGCAAAACCAAAGGGAACTTTCAGGTGGTTTCTGCTTCGTCTCTCTTGGGAGCTGGTTCCTGGTGGGGGCTGAACTGTTAGATGTCAGCTGGCATGGGTAGATGCTGTACCATCTACACGGGTGTGAGATTTGACCCTGGAAACTGCAAAGTGGCTTCTGCCAAGCCCTAGGTATTGGCAAGCCTAAGCAGAGCTCAGCCCTGCAGAGGTGTGCTGAGAGCACTAAGGAGCATGGGGTGAGCGCAGGGCCAGATTTGGACTCTTGTTGACCAAACACTCAAGTATCTCCGGGTGTATCAAGACCATGTCTATCCATTAGGCAAAGTGTGTCCTCGCTGCAGTTCCTCCTGAGCCCCTCCTGCTCCTGGCCTCTCCTCTTCCCCTTGTCCCTCCTGGCTGTAGGTTTCTGCCCAGCACAGATACTTGATGCCTGAGAGCAGCTTCTGTGTCCCAAGGGTTTATCCTCGGTGTTGATAAGCTGGCATGGCTCTTAGCTGGATGTGCTGCATCCAGACTCAGCTGGGGAGAGAAAAGGTGGATTACCATTAACTCCTGGCCACAGTGGAAGAGAAAATTGGCTTTAATTGCAGTCCAGGTGGTATCCCTGAGGGCTGTCCAGCCACAGGAAACAGCTCCTGGTTCCAAAACAGGTTTAGGTTGTGCAATAGAGGAAACTTCACATTACCAGTAGCACTAACAATGTTGGGACTGGAAAAAATATTTCTGGTAGAGCTCTTGCAGAAATATTCCTGACAAAGCAGCTCTTCAGGCAATTTAGTCCTCTCCACAGAGAAGCAGTAGTTCACCACCACTCCTAATGTCACCTCAAAGAGTATTTGCCCAGCTTAGTGGTACAAATTAAACGTAACTGGACGTCGCACAAGGTTTCCCCATGTGTTTGCTTTCTCCAGTGAGTGTTTGCAGTGCAGGCACCGTGTAGCTCTGCTGCTTATCTTCAATAAATACATTCGGCTGCGAGGGCTTATGTTAAAAATATGTGGCCTTCACAAGTGGCTTCTTTTTTGGGTGCTCGTGATCATTCTTCATCTGTACGGGTGGGATGGTGGTTTAGACTCCCTGTCACCCTCTCAGCCCTGAGGGTGCAGTTTAAAGACCATCAGCTCTGTTGCCTGCCCGCAGCTCCAGCCCCTGCCATGCCGTTGTGCCTCAGCACTGTGCTTCACCCCTCAGCCCAGCTGTTGGGGTGAAACGGGCCTGGGGGCATGCAGCTTGCTGGCTTTAGCTTTCCAAATAAATAGATAGGAAGAAAAAGAAAATATTATAAAATCTCTTTCATTTTTTATCAGGTTATTTTTAAGCTGGCCTAGTTTCTCAGAACGATGGCATTATCCAGCAGTGCTGGCACCCTGGGAAGGAGGGAGGCGGTGAGAAGACAGGTCCTGCAGGACAGGGCAGCCAATCCCTGGCAGCACCCACTGACCGGTGCCCTCTTCCTCTCCTGCTCCCAGCCCTGCTGCCTGACCTCAGCTAGCCATGATACTCCTGAGACATTCACCTCGCCAGAGCAGAACAAAAACAAGGCAGCAAAAAAAAGCTGTTCCATTGTCAGCTGAGGGCTTCAAGGTTGAGACAAGGAAAATAGGATCAAGGAGGAAGGGAAGAGGGGAGCATCCCCCTTTCTCCCTGTGGCAGCAGCAAGCTGATGGGGCTGTTGTGAACCACAGCACTTCTGCTATTTCTTTGCGGGCGGGTTGAAATCACCTTAGTTTGGTGCAGATGCCAAGCTGGGCATCAGAAATGAGCACACAGCGCAAGGGCTTCCTCCCAGGGTGCTGAGCATCCCTCCTCCCCCAGACACATGAAATACAGAGCATACAGCGCCTGGAACTTTTTTACTCGCCTCTGTTGTGGTGGAGAGCATCCCTGTCCCATCACAGCACGTACACCCACCGCATCTTCCTTCTCAGCAGGCAGGAGGGAAACGCCACAGGGAAAATGAGCAAGGATCAAAGGGGAGCTGCAGGACTTGATTCATGCTGAATGAACCCTTTCCTTTTTTATTTTATTATGTGTAATAACACTTTGTGGTGATGGTGAGTGCCCCCTAAGAGCTCTGCACACTCCCAAAACATTCTCCAAGACACCCTGATATAGCAGATGGGGACACCAGGGCTGGGGGGAGAAGCATGCCGGGCATGCCAGAAATCAAGGGTGGTGGTGGGATTATCGTGCTGAAGCATCTGGTTTCTAGTCCCACATCCAGACCCTCTGTTTTCAGTAGACACTGGGCTGCAAGTCAGGAGTGAAATAGGACCACTTTATTCTTGAGACAGGATGATTTGACATCATGAACAGATTTGTGCCCTGGCTCACAGCCCCTCATGAGGTCCAGTTACCTTACCCCTCACCATGACTGACAGAAACCAGACAGTCCCAGCTCACCACCTGCCTCTTCTTCTCCATCATCACTGACCTTCTTTCTATTGTTTTTCAGGAATATCTTCCAGGCTCCCTGAAATCATGTCAATAGGATCACACTCATACTCTCCAGGAGGTCCTAATGGGATTATTAGAAGCCAGTCCTTCGCTGGCTTCAGCGGGCTTCAGGAGAGGCGCTCCAGGCAAGTGCCGTGGTCTCTAAAGGGAATTTCCAAGTCGGACCCCTAGGGCTTAGAGGGTAAAGGTGGAAAAGGGGTGAGAGAGAACTGTTTTCTCTCAGACTCACCAAAGAAAGGCTTCTAGGCTAAAATCTCTCTGTATATTGTTTGTAAAACTAACCTGTTACCCTCTGCCTTAGCTACCGAGTGCCTGTTTGCCTCTCCCCCATTAATGCAGGCCCTCCTCCCATGCCTCAGAGTGAGAGAATTTCAGAGAGTCATTTTCATTTACTAACTTATGCGGTGATCTTTCCAACATGTGAAATGTGCAGGAACATGATACGCTTCCCACCGCCCCCAGTTTAAGACTGTTGCTACCTACGAGACAGTTCTCTCATTGCCAGGCTGCTATGAATTCAAAACAGCTCCATTCCCCTTGCAAGGCTGCCTTCACGTCCTGCTGGGAGCCGGGCAGAGCTCGGCTGCAGAGCCTAGCCTTGCACCGCTCTTCAGCTAGACAGGAATGAAGGGCTTTGAGTCAGGCACTTCAGCCAAGTCATCCAGTCCCTGACACCCTCAGAGGCATCTTTACAATTAATTTTGGCTTGTGTGAAGCCTCTGAGGGCCAGACCACAGGTGAGCAATTGAGGAGGAAGAGCAGCCAACGGGTCCTTGTTCAAAGGCAAGACCAGTGATAATGTCTTCCAGACACGCTCTTAACTGTGCCCCAGTCTTTCGTAGGAGACCCTAAGCTTTATTGCCTGAGATTATCTGGGTTCCTCTTGGTTTTTAGCACCTGGATGTAGCTCAGCCCTTTTGTGGCTGTGGCCAAACAACGTGAGGCAGGACAGGCATGGTATAAGACAGAGAAACGTCTGATGAGCCTCAAACTCAGCCTAGCATTTCCAGACTGGCATTTGTATCTCAGCAAGACAACCGGCACATCAAAAGCTGGCACCAGATGTCCCAGGCTGCACAGACCTCTTAACCCGTAAACAAATGCAGTCCTTTTTATATGGCAGGTACAGAAACAGATTTGTTTCTGCTAGCAGAGATAATCTCAGAAGATTTCTTCAAGCCATGCTCCTTTGAGATCACTGGGATTTATAGGGATTTCCTCCTCTTTGATGTCCGTTTTGCAGGTGTAACTCCTTTATTGAAAATTCCTCTGCACTCAAGAAGCCCCAAGCGAAGGTGAAGAAAATGCATAATTTGGGCCATAAGAACAGCACCACGCCCAAAGAGCCCCAGCCTAAAAGGATGGAAGAGGTCTACCGAGCCCTGAAGCATGGCCTGGAGTAAGAACCTTCATCCTGCTTGTTGATTGCACGTTTCTGTGACATTTTAGAGCCTAGAGAATCATATCACAGGAACAGGGAAGGGGTCTTTAATCATAGCAGAGGAACATAGACCTCTTGGAGACTGGATTACTCTTAGGATCTGAAATACTTGTCGGCGAAAGAGGAATACAGGGTGCAGAATCCCATTTCCACTCAGATTGCCAGGAAAGCTTCCAAGGGCTGGGATTTCAACATGAGATTTTTTTTTTTTCCTCCTAATTTCCTAGAGTCCTATCAGAGGCTTGTATCACCCTTAAGATAACGTCCCGGATGATAACGGGGCTTTTACCAGCCAGGTACAAAAGCAGTGACTGGAAGCCGCCAGCCCATAAATTTAGCAGCAGATTAGTTTACTTGAAACTGGTCATTCAGCATAGAGAGAACACTGAGCTCTTACGTGCAGCTAAATGAGTGGCTCCTGTTTATTCCCAGAAAGGCAGCAGGGAGCTGCTTTTAGAGCAGATGAACCTAAAGGAGCTTTTGTTGGAGAACAGATCCAATGAGGAAAGCCATTTGTTGTGCAGATTTTCTTTTAGCCAGCTCGGTATGTGCTGCAGAGCTCACGCACCCCTTCTCTGGTTTGTGTTTACAGTGAGTATCTGGATGTTCACCAGACAGAGCTGGACAAGTTGACTGCTCAGTTAAAAGACATGAGAAGAAACTCACGCCTGGTATGTGTCACACTTTTTCATCACGTGGATGCACAGTACCCTTCTCGAGGTGCTGGAGCAGCCAGGGGGGTGGGAGCAGAATATAAGGAATTTGCATTGATGCTTTTCCTTCCTGCTAGCCCTGGTCTTGTTTGTGATTCCTATTGATCGACAAACATTACTATCTCGTGGTGCTGTTACATTGCAAAGTTAATCACAGTCTCATCTTCTCTGTTGCAGGGAGTCCTGTACGATTTAGATAAGGTATGTCACCCTCTCTGACACTGGCTTTGCAAGGAAGTGTTAGTATCCGTGTGATATACATAGCTGGTATGGGAAACCTCTCTCATCCAGATCCACTAGCCAGGCCAACACCATTGAGGGAGAGGTTACCAGGTAGTTTGCAGTTGAGAAGGAAGAAGTCTGGCTCCCCTTCTCTCCCTGGGTGCTCTGGTATTGCTCCCGCCAGCCAGCTGTGCTCACTAGCCCATCTGGCATCAAACTGACCCCATCAGCTCTTTCCCAGAGTCTGTTGACTTAAACTGGCTCCCAGCAGCTCCGGGCACAGGGAAGGAGGCAGACCCATGCTAGGGGAGAAGAGGAGGAGCGAAACCTCCTGTTTCTGTTGGCTGCCACTGTTAAACCCATCGCCTTGTGCATCTTTGCCCTGTGAGCTCCAGGCAGGTTGGAGGCTGGCGAGCAATGTCTGGGGGTCTGTGGGAGCTAGGTCAAGCCCTGGCTCACCCCTGTTCCTGCCAGTTCTGGGGAAGAAAATGTTGAAAAACTGAAGATATTTTTCCCCACAGGACACTCTGTGTGAAACAAAAGGAAAGCTTTCAAAGATATTTCCTGATCAAATCTGGCTTTTTCTTTTCAGTCAAAATGCCAAGCTGGGTTTTGCTGTCAAGACCAGTTTGATGAGGGAGAGAATGGATTTTGAAATGCAAAACCCGATTGATTTTAATACAGGTTTTCAGAGTGCCGAAAATACTCTTACCTTGGGCTGGTAAAACTCTGTTTTTTTCTTTTTCTTTGTTTTCCCTAAGAACCTAAAAAAAATAGGGAGATCCCATCAAAGAAAAACACTTTTTTTGTTTAAAAATATAGTAGGTACAGAAGTCAGTGAGCTCCATTGTCCGCAGCAGATTAATGGTAGTAGGGTGGGACAGTCGAATCCAGATTCATGGGCAACAAAAGCCTGTGTGTTTTATGGGGGGATTTCTCAGACTCATGGGACTAGCAGAGCTAGCGTGGTGGTGTCTTACTGATTTATTTAATGACACCTCACCCTCTGCCTCTTCCTTCCCTTCAGCAAATCAAAGCGGTCGAAAGATACATGAGAAGGCTGGAGTTCCACATTAGCAAGGTAATGACCACGCTCTGATCATCTTTCTTCTGCATCTGCTATGTTTATTAGGAAGACAAACCCTTACCCCTCTGCTGTGGGGAGGCCTCCTTGACGGAGCCTCTCCCAGATTTGGTATTTTTGCTGCGATGGGCTGGTGGTTGGAGCCAAAGAAAGGGTTTGCATGTGTTTTTTTATCCCTAAGGTCCAGGTGTGCCCTGAGATACTCCCGCCTGCTCTTAGGTGCAGAGAGAACATAGGGTCGGGCGCTTGCTGGGAAAAGCCTCTCTCACTGCATGCTCGTGGTTAAACTGTAGGTAGAGATATAGGTAGAGAGAGAGTTTCATCTGCAAGTCATTTAATTCAGCAGTTGTCTCTACTGCATGCAGCAGCTAGATTGGATTTATTCCTGGATTTCACTGCTAACGCTTTCTCTCCGTGGTTTGGGGCCCACATCCACTTGATTACATCGGTGAGAATATTCAGTAGAGGTACTTATGATTTATACTAATAACATTTTAGAGCTGGACAAAATCCATGGCATGTATTCACTTAGTTATAAACATATCTGCTAGCGATTAGTTGCTTTTCTGAGCCTGACAAAAGAATGAATTATATTTGACGGATGAAATGTCTTTTGAGAGTCATTTGAAAAGCGTTTGCGCAGCTTGAAGTGCTCCAATTATGACAACCCATCCAAACCTTTTAATTTCAGTCATCTTTCACTCTTGGAGCCTGAAAAAAACTAAAAAAAAAAAAAGAAAAAAGAAAGATTAGGCCATAGACTGAAATTTTGTTCCCCAAACAACCTTCCCTCTTGCTGGTAACATGAATGGCAAAATTAGTGCTTAAAGAACATTTCCATTCAAGCCCTTCCCACTCCAGCCTGTGCAGAGCTAATGGTTTCTGGGCTATAATGGGACTGAAAAGCACCAAACACCAGAGGTAACACTGGTCAGCATTACCCAAGCTTGCCAAGCGCATTAGTTCACTTTCTGTAACCCACAGCAACGGAGATGAAAGAAACCAAGCCATGCTGCCTCCCAGCCTACAGGCATGGGCAGGTAAAGAAACATCTTCGTTTCTCATGATAGAGAAAGTCTTTTCTTCTGCTGTACTGAGTCAAGGCTGCAGTGATGCCTTCTGCCATCTACCCACCACTGCTCTGTATGGGATGCGCAACAGCGGACCCCATGTATTTAGGGGAGCATGGCTTGCCTGGGCAAGGTAGGACATCAACCCCAGGCTAACTCTCTACCCTGATGGCAAAATCAAGCACCAAGTGACAGCTATTTTTAGTGGCTGGTTTTAGCTTCCCCATTTACAAGAGAAACAGGAGGTAGATGTGACCCCAAGAAGCTTTTTTGATAACTTTGAAATAGCAAAATGCTACCTGTTCCACTGTTACCCTTTGCTGAAGTCTTTCATTTTGCTTAGCAGTCTTTGTTTTGGTCAGAGATCCCACAAGTCAGAGGCTTCGGCCATCGGAAATCCAAACTAGCCTCGTAAATGTTGATCTAATGCTTTGAAGCTGTCAGGAAGACCAGACCCACCACAAAAAAATCCACTACTGAGAAACAAGCACCATGGGGGACAGGGTGATTGCTTGATGGCAGAGATAACAAAGGAAAAATGTTATTCTAGGTAAAAAGCAAACAGCGGGGATATTAAGACCAGAAAGAAGAGATGGCTTTCACTCTTCCTTTCCTTCTCCTCACCCTGATAAAGTCAGATTAGAAACTCTGCAACTCCTGTATCTAGCAGATTAAGTTTATGTAAGGATATACCATGATATATAGCTGATGCATATGACATATATGCACCAGCTATATCACTGTAGACTCCCATCAAACAACTCAGAGTAAACATATAGATTCAGTGCACAGGGATCAGGGGGGAAAGGACAATCAAAGCACAAGGCACGTGTAAACGCTTTGCACTCTGAAGCCAGATCCAGGTGAGGCTTTAAACTGTGTGTGAGTAGGTTTTGCTAAGCTGCCAGAGTGCTTATGAATTGTTTGTTAGGTATTTAAGTCACGCCAAGGACTTTAGGAAGATGACTGGGAAATTGTTTGAATGCCTGTGGAGCTGAAGTTTAGAACTTTCTTTATTTGACAGCAGCTTTTCCTAAGTGCTTTACTGGTGCCAGTTCTGACTGTGACCCCCAGTTTCTGGAGGACAGGCAGTAAGAATTAAAAAAAATCAAACAAACTCAACAACAAAACATCATTCCCCATTCCCAATATTACCTATTAGTCAAATATTACAACAGCCTTGATCCACAGCTGGTATTAGCAGTACAGGAGACCTCATTGGCCTTGGTGAGGATGTCATTTAATGCGTCCAGTCCCCTTTGGCAGAGTGGACTTTGCAGTTGCCTTTGAAAGAGCTCTTCCATACTGATGTATTTGAGAAGCCTGCTGCGTGCCTGCCCTACTGTTACGATTGTACGTAGCCCAGACAGGGTAAAAAGGGAGTAGGGATGGTTAAAGGCATGCAGGGCAAGCAGGTGAATTGCTGGCAGCATCTGGTGTTGCAGTAATGAGTGGAAGTTATTTTTATCTTGTGATCATTTTTCATAGACTGTAACAGTATCACAGGGTCATTTGCTCACCCCTTCCAGTGGATCTAACATCTTGGCTTAGTTTCCTTGTAATCCAAATGGCTTCATGGTTTGTTGGTTTTATTTTGCTGGGTTTTCTCAGATTTTTTTTTCAATGCACCCACCTTGTTCCCCCTAGGTGGATGAGCTTTATGAAGCCTATTGTATCCAAAGACGCCTCTGCGATGGTGCCAGCAAAATGAAGCAAGCCTTTGCAATGTCTCCTGCCAGCAAAGCAGCTCGAGAGAGTTTAACCGAAATCAACAGGAGTTACAAGGAGTACACAGAGGTACGGCCTCATCCCTTTGGGCTTTCGCTGTCACACTGTTTGAAGGCCATGGGAACTTTGCCACTGATTTCAGGGACTAATTTAATCCAGATAAAAGAATTAAAAGCAAACACAGCAAAGAAGATTATAATAATTTGTTTTCAGGTGAGTACCTGATGATTTACAAAGACAGGTTACATGGATGACCTGGTTCTGGCCAGCCCAACCTCCCCAAGCAGTCATCACAGGTGACTTGGGGATGTTGACTCTGGCCTGGCCAGAACTAGGACAGTGTGCCCAAAGAGTTCCTTGAAATATTAATGTTTATGTTCAACAAGAGCGGGGTTATACCCAGGAATTGCTGCAGATGAAAATAAAACCCCATAAATCTGCCCCAAACCTACACACACACACACACACATATATATATATATATATGCATACATACACATATATGTGTGTTTCCCACCAGGCAGATTTTGGGATAGCAGGTTGGCTGGAACCCATGTATATACAGACATCTGCTGTGTCCTATCCACTGTTACTGGCTGTGATCATCATCAGTGTTATTAAGCAGGCAGCAGATGAAAAAAGGTCTAGTAGTGTTGCAAACATCCCAGTACACAAGCTGTGACAGCTGAAGAAAGAACCAGAGAGAGTCTGGAACCCTCAGCCTTTTTTTCTTTAACATAGTCTATGTTTCTTGAAAGATTAAAAACATGTTGGGAGCCACATTGGCATGGAGTTGTTGCTGGCACATGTCCTGGCTGGAGAGGACTGGGACAGTGACCAGGTTATGCTTCAAGGGCTACAACTGCCCTCTGCCAAGGGGAGGATTAGTGAGCAAAGAAGAGCGTGGGGTTACATTCAGCTCTGGCTTGAGCAGGCATAGCTCAGCTGCCCTTTTTAGGGCCAGACCTAGCCAAACTTAGGCAAGGATGGCTCTGGTAGATTGATTGTATCACAAAATATCTTTCACCTGCGTAACAGAATATTTCCTTCTAAATAGACCTAAAAAAAAGAAATTAAAAAATGAGGGTGGGAAGAGGGTTTGTCTGACCCCCCTGTTCTCTTTTCCAACACAGAACATGTGTACCATAGAAGCAGAGCTGGAGAACCTATTGGGGGAGTTTTCCATCAAGATGAAAGGTAATTGCCTTTTCACCTTTCCCTTCTTTCTCCCTGAACAACAGCAGTCTCTGTGCACATTAGTGAGGGCACTGAGATGTGCTAGCATGACATGTATTTGTGGTACGTGTGGTTTTCTCCCACCACACCCTCTGCTGAACCTTCAAACCCCCCAATTTACACCCCTGCCTGCTGGAAAGGGTCATGGAGCCAGGAACATCAAAGCTTACAGAGAGACTTCCTGAGATGCTGCTTCTTGTTGTCAAGGCTAATTACCTCCCTCAAACACTCCTCCCCACAGCCAAAGCGATTTCAAAGCCTGCTGTACGTTTTGCCTCTGTTTCCATAATCCCTTAAGAAGATGACTGGGAAATTATGTGAATGCCTGTGGAGCTGAAGTTCGAAATACTTTCTTAATTTGACACCAGCTGCTTCTAAGTCCTTTACTTTTGCTAATTCTGACTACTACTATTTTTGAGCAAATCTAAAAAACCAGACCTGGCTGTTGTTTTCCCTTTAAACACCTAGATAATTCAGTGGCTGCATTCACCCTTTGGTTCATTCCCTGTTTTTATGACAGGGGACTTTACAGGTGTGAATACAATGGCATCAGTTTTACCTGAAGCCTCAGTGAATCACCAGGTATTGCTTGTTCTGTTATCCCTTTAAGACTCAATGTCTTAAAGAAGAGATTGGGGGCGGATCTTTTTTTGGATCTTCAGTCGCTGCCATGAAAATAGCTCTATGAAACAAACCCAGCATCTGAGTATTCACGTGCTCTTCATTCTTTGCCTGAAATCTTGCCATTTCAAAAATTCATGGTATCGCTGGTGGAGTTTTTAGACCTCACCAGTCTCATACAGGGTTCTGATTCTGTCTGCCTTGCCATAGCAATGAGTTAGCTATGTCCAGGGTTTGCAGTGCCTGAGATACAATCTAGCTTAGATCAAATTAAAATAGTTACTCGATGCTACCATACTAGAGAAAACCCATGCAGCAGCCTTCGTAGTTCTCCTAGCTCTGTCCCACAGCACCAAACCCCAGGTTTCAAAGCCCTCACTCTTAGGTACTGTAAGGCAGTCAGAGATGCACAGATGTAAAGTTACAGGATGGACACACACAGCCCAAGCAGGTATTTCTAAAACCCACAGCAGAGCTGTGGCATAGACACACTGAAGGAAACACGAGGTCACACACACTGTGGAAAGGGAATTGCATCGGGCCAGGTCCCTTGGAGTATCTCCTTCCTTGCTGTATATGCAGTGCAACATACAGAGCCTGGCAGCAGGACATGTTGCAGGAGGCATCATGGCATATGAGTGGCCCCTTCTCTTTGGAGTGCCCAAATCCTCCAGCAAAGCTCAAGAGCTCTTGAGAAGCCAGGTGCTGTGCTCACGTGCAGGAGCAGAGCACAAACCACACACAGCAGCTACTTCTGAATACAGGTCTCATAACGTACAGAAGCCCAAATTGGAATTTAGCAAAGAAAAATGTCATATCATTAAGTATTCTCTAATTAGGACATGTAAGATTTCTATCTAGATGGTTTTACTGCTATTGCTACGGCTCACAGCAGCGCTAGCACAAAAGCCTCCAGATCACGCAGCAAGCTTCCCCCTTATGTTACACTGCAGCGTATTCAGCTAACTATAGGATCTAATTTAAAATCAAAGCATTTCTCTCCCCAAAGTGTATCTGTTCCTAGCCGTTCCAGTGAAAGTTATTTTTATTTTGTGCCCTCTGTCACTTCCACTGAAAGCAAGCCAACCCACACAGTGCTGTCAGGAAGCAGGGGACCCACACTGTGGTTTTATGACTGATACTTAAAAAAAAAAGCCTAATCAATTTTCAAAATAAAGATAGCAAACTTGCTGGCAGGCTTTGATTACTTTTCCAGATTAATCAGCTATTGAAATGAAACCGGAAAACCCAGGGTGGAAATTTAGAAGTCCCCGTGTGGATTCTGCGTGCCCTGTTAATGATGTATAGGGAAGTGGCCCAATTCCCACTGATGGTACCAGGACAGCAGGAAGTGCAGTGCCCAACTGTTTCTCACAGGGAGAGCGACAACGCTGCCCTATCACACCTGGAACTCTGCAACACTCAGCCTGGCACAAGCACCAGCGTCCACATGTCCAGCACAGTGCATGTGAGCAGAGCTGTATGTGCTTTGTGAAGTGGTGCCTTCAGGTGGCCTTGCCAATGAAGGATGCTGGTGCCCTGCCACCTTACCACAGCCATGTAATGGCCCTAGCCTCTGATTGCTTATGCTGAAGCCCCAGGAGCAAACTCCCATCCCATCTGCATTACAAGCCCAGGACAGTGCTTTTACAGTGAAAAATGGTATGATGGAGCCATTGGCCCCTGCCATACATTTAGTCCTGAAGTGCGACTCTGTTACCAAGAAGTACCTGTCCCCTGTAATCACATCAGCGTTTACCCCCCTCTTCATCAGGCTTGACCAGCATCTGCTGCTGCAGGAGCTCAGGTTCAGGTTCACTTCTCCTGCCTGTCCCTCTCTGCCCAAACCAGTCGCTGCTCACAGACCTCCACTCCAGACAGCGTGTAGATTTAAGATGTGTTTCTCCACGCTCCCACCCCATCCACTGAGCAACGAAAAGACCTTTTATTTTCCTCAGATACTTTCAGTGGTGTCCCAGCAGCGATCATATTCACTTAAAAAAGCATGCCTGGGGAGAGAGAAGCAGCAGTGGAGTGCTAGTAAGCTTGAATTATTTATAAACAGTAAATAAATTAGAAAGGAATTGGTAATATGAGCTCTGTGCAAGGGCCCCTCTGTTCTGCTAAACAGTAAGATGAGCGAAGAAAACTCTTTTCTGGTCAAAGAAATGGAAGAGGAGGATCAACAGATTAGAGGGACAGGCCATGACTGCACGCAGGGGTCTGGTTGCTCCTACAGTCCAGCTAGCAACACTAATTCAGCCTGGTAGATAAAGCCAACGTCAGCGTTCACATCTCTTGCCTTAGTTTTATCTCATCCTTATATGTTCAACCATGGCATTTTAAGATAAATGCAGCCTGAAGACCCTGGAAAGTTTGCTTGCATTCCTTTCTCTGAGACAAGCTTTGTACGCATCCTCAAACTGGTTTCTTTGGGCACTGCAACACTAGAGGCACAGTTTTAGGCTCAGCCAAGCAAAGCTAGGTACATTTTTATTCCAAGATAAGTGCAATAGCCACCTGCTGAGGAGATCTGTGAGAAAGGAGGGGTTCCTTCTCTGGAGGAAGAGGATTAGATTAATGAAAAGCAACTCGTTGCATCCGGCTGTACAGGTCACAAGGCCAGAGGAGGGATTGGTAAAGTCCTTGAGACTTCAGGATGGTGACAAGCCTCAGGAATCTTTCCATTTCATATGCACAGTGCCAACGCAGAAATAGCCAACCTAGAAATAGGACAGACATCCTCATGTCCTACCTTCAGAAAAAAACATAAAAAATGCAAACAGACATACACTGAAAGTACGTTGCTGCACTACTTCTGGGGAAAGGTGGGCTAAATCTCTTGTTACAGGCATCAGTCATGGTTTTTGATGTACTTACTATTGAAAGATACTTGAATTGTGCGGGAATCATAATGTTATGGAAAGGGCAAACAGAGGAAGTCTCTCTGGTGTTTCTGTTAAAATGTACTCAAAAGGAATTGGTGTTAAAATGTATAGCTGGGTCTGATTAGTGTTAAGCAGCAAGCACGGCGTGGTAATTGGCAGCACGCCTACACACCATGATAGTAAGGGTGCTAAACTCGCTTTCTGAAGCCAGATGACATCAGGAAGCTGTTTCTTCTTTTTTTTCTGTAATTATTATATAAAAGTAAAAATTTTCAGCCCTTAGAGAAAAAAAAAAGCTCAAAAGTGCAAATCTTCCCTATGCAAGAAACCACAACCCAGAGCATTGTGTATAAAAAGAAATAATAAAAAAAAAGAAATAAAATAAATGAGGGTGTGGGGGTAGCCTTGCTTTGGAGGGTGCTAAGGCAGCAGTAAGAGAGGGGGTTACAAACACCTCCCTGGGGGAAAGGGCTGCTGGGGCCTACCACTATCTCCTGTCCGGGTGAGGCAGTGGCCTACCACTGTCTCCTGTCCGAGTGTGGCAGTGGTGGCTCTGGGGCACCCCATAGGTGCAACCTGCTGCTGCCAGGCACTGTCCAAAGCCTCTTACAGCCCCTCTGCCTCTTTCCTTCTCAGGTCTGGCTGGCTTTGCTCGGCTTTGCCCGGGAGATCAATACGAGGTACGTCTGGGTTGGTTTATGGTTTTGTTTAATAGCAAAAGAATCCAAAGGAAGAGGGATTTCTGTGGCTTTTTACATCGCAGTGAGTAAAGCCTTTTCACATCAGCATCCCAAGAAATAGCTATTATTTTTCTTGTATGTGCTCTGAAAAACTTTGCTGTTCTCTTTATGTCTGCCTATGTCAGAGCATCTGTCAGAAGACCTGATTTTTTAAAAAAAAATTATTATTTTAATAATTAAACCCAGAAGCAAACCCCCCTTATTTTTTAAGTGTCTCCCAGAATAAGACCATGTTCTCCCTGTCTTGCTCATGACATTTCCAATTCTCCTGGAAAAAAGCATATGCCCCATCCTACTCAGAGCAAATGGAACAAGTCCTTGCAACCATTTTGACTGAATGTTTATATTTATGGTGACGTAGGTTTTTCATCACCATAAAGCGCAGTAGCTGAAAGGCACAGAATAACCATCTCTTGAGAACTAGATGTTACCTGCTGTGAGGCTGTGTCAGCATCTCCAGTCAGTGCTGTGTTCCAGTGCAGAACATCAAAAGCAAATTAAAATAGCAGCCTCCATCTCATTCCAGAACAGAACTAATTCTGCAAGAAATCTGCAGCAGTTTCACAATGGATTCCCCCAACCTATAGTTCTCAGCTATCTTCATAGAATCACAAACTGGTTTAGGTTGGAAGAGACCAACCCTCCATTAGACCAGGCTGCCCAAAGCCCCATCCAACCTGGCCTTGAACACTGCCAGGGAGGGGGCAGCCACAGCTTCTCTGAGAAGCTTGTGCCAGGGCCTCACCACCCTCACAGGGAAGGATTTCTTCCTAATATCTAATCTAACCTACCCTCTCCCCCTGCCTGGGAAACAAGCAGATCTAGCAAGATGAAGGTGTTAGGAAAAGCCATGAGGGCTTTCCTCCTGCCCTTCCAAATCTTCCCCTCCACGACATTTTCCCTGTAAATAGAGGTAAAACTCCTGCAGCTTCCTTGTTACGAGACACCTAGTTGTATGAAAGTGAAAGCTGGGATGAGGGATGCCTCGCCAAAAGGAGAGATTAGGAGAGGCTGAGATTCTGCCGGGTAGACCACCTGCTTCTGACTCAATGGGAAGCAGAAGGGCAGCACCTAAACTACTAACCCTTTTAACCTACTTCAGGCCCTTTCCCCAATTCTCTTTCTGATGTTTGTGCATAGAGAAAGCCGATTTCTCAAGAAAATAAGAGGATTTTTCTTTTTCAGATTTTCATGCGCTATGGTCGCCAGAGATGGAAACTGAAAGGCAAAATAGAAGTGAATGGCAAGCAGAGCTGGGACGGAGAAGAAATGGTTTTCCTCCCACTCATTGTAGGACTGATCTCCATTAAGGTATGCATGCTAACTCCTTTGCCTTTGAGCAAGGCAGGAGTCAAGAATCTGCCTTCTTGTGCACCATCAGCAGAAATGCAGTAGCAGATCATTAAACTCTGTGGAAACGAGTCATCATTAGTATTTCCAACACACCTACTAGAATAAAGTGCCACAGTATTGTCCAAACTAGATGCTACAAGACTGTAATCAGTTTGGGAGGCCTGTGGGAGAGGTTGCCCTAACTCTCCCTAGGCTGGTGTCACAGCCATACTAACACAGCCCTTGCCTTTCATTGTTCTGCAGCGACTTGGGTTTCTTCCACCAAAGCAAGGTGTCATGGTTTACCCCAGCAGGCAGCCAAACACCACGCAGCCACTCGCTCCCTTCCCTCCCTGCCCCAGTGGGATGGGAGAGAGGATCAGGGAAAAAAACCTAAAATTTGTGGGTTGAATGAAAAAGTTTAATAGGACAGCAAAGGAAGCAAAAATAATAATAATTATTATTAAAAAATACACAAAAGAAGCCATGCACAATGCAGTTGCTCACCACCTGCTGACTGATAAGCCCAGCCCATTCCCGGGCCACAGTCGCCACCCCTCAGCCAGCTCCCCCAGTTTATATACTGAGCATGACATCATATGGTAAGGAACATCCCTTTGTCCAGTTTGGGTCAGGTGTCCCATCTGTGTCCCCTCCTGGCTGCTTGTGCACCTCCTCGCTGGCGGAGTGTGGGCAGCTGAAAAGATCTTGACTTAGCATAAACATTCCTTACCAAAAACTAAAGTCACCAGTGTGTTACCAACACTATTCTCACATGAAATCCAAGGCACTGCACTATACTACCTACTAAGAAGAAAATGAATCCTATCCCAACCAAAACTGGGACATGAGGGACCACTAGGAACCTGTTTGCTAACGGCATTCGGGAAGACAACAGCAATGAAAAACCCCAAACAAAAAAAATCCTGTTACTGATGCTGCCCCACCCTGTGCAGAGCAGCAGTGTTACACTGTGAGGTAGCAGTGCTGTGAGGTTTCTGCTCACAGTGAGATGGGGGCACATAGAAAAACCAGCCTGAGTTTTGGCAGCTTCCTAGAGCACAGTGGTTCTCAAATTCTTCGAAATCCCTCTGACTGCATGCCCTCTCCCCCAGGGGTGGAACAACAAACCCTAGCAATCAGCAGCCACTCTTAAATCGGAGTCTTTCCATCACTGCTCCATCCTCTTGTTGCCCCAGAGTTACAGGAGACAAATCCCTAGAATAGGGATCCTTTGGGAATTACTAAGTGTGCCAGCCACATCAGGACATTGCCTGACATGAAAATCTTCAATTGAAGTGGGAATATTAGACAGGAAAATATCCAATATGCTCTCTCTGTTGCCACTTTTCCTTCGGGTTCTGCTTACAGTCACTGCCAAAGACCAAATACGAGGTTGGATAGCCCCTTGTTCTGAGCCAGTATGGGTGTTCTCTCCTGACACCCATAAAAGCATAAAACATAGAAGCATGATCATAGGCAACTGGGAGTTTATTAAAAGGGATAAATCTGAATTTTCCCCTAAGTTATGTAGATGCCACAAACACAGTCATATTTTAAAAGCCTTTTAGGAAGGGGTCCAGGCCAGAAAAACCATTGCCTTGTAATTAAGGAGTGCAGTGCCTTGTGTGATCCTCAAGACCCCTGTTCTTGTCTCTTGCAGGTCACCGAAGTTAAAGGACTTGCTACACACATCCTTGTGGGAAGTGTTACCTGCGAGACTAAAGACCTGTTTGCAGCTCGCCCTCAGGTGGTTGCAGTGGACATCAATGACCTTGGCACAATAAAGCTGAACCTTGAAATCACCTGGTAGTAAGTAGAACTGCTGGTGCGTTTGTGAAAACTCAGCCAAAGAGAAAAGGTCCATGGGGTCTCTTCTTCCCTTTGGGCTCCCTGCAGAGGCAGATGGGCGAAGGAATTGTGGCCCAAGTTTGGGAGATGAGAAATAGTTCATGGTCAGCCAGAGTATTCCTGTGTTACCAGTGGCAAATGGGGTTGTGCCCACTAGCTTAGTTGTGCCTAGTTCAACTGTTACAGTAGGTGTGGTGAGTACTGCCATTACAAGACACATAAAAGGTAGTGATGAGAGATCACTGAATTGACTGAAGTGTATACTTCTTCCCCAAGCTCAAGAAAGGGACCTAAGTCAGTCCTTATATATTCCTTTTTTTTCCCCTTTTTTCTTTCTAATATTAGTGTAAAGTTCAAGGGAGTTGCCCTGGCTTTATGCTAGCCTAGCCAAGCTCAGAAGTTGGCCCATCTGTAAAAGCTGCCTTTCAAAAGGGCTTCATCCACCGTGAGCGCGGTGGGGAATCTCCTAGAGTTGTCTGTCTGCACTGGCCAGCGTTAGGTAAGCTGAGGGTGTTAGGATTCAATCCCAGCTCTCACTGCACTTTGATGAAATAGGTAAATGTCATTTCTGGAGAAGCAGGGGTGCCTTTAACTTCTACAGTCCTGTATGCTGTTCCTTATTGTGCGGTAAACACCAAGCCGGCAGCAACAGCTACTGGTTTCCTTTGTAATGCAACAGCTCTATTAATAGTAGAGCACCTTTCTCATTAGCATGTGTGACACTTGGCAACTCGAATCCAAGAATACTTTTAATGTGAGAAGAATAACATCAGCCTACACTCCATAAATGATTTCTGAGAGTGGCACACTTTTATCAGAACTGAAAACCACACTTCCGAGCCTGCTGTCTAATTAACAATGTTTCCTTTCAAACACTTGGGTTAAAAAAGCTCGCTGCCTCTGGGTTTTGATGTGCTAATAAACCACCTTTTCACAAATCTTCTCCATGGACCTGAAACTCCTTCTCGCTCAGCCTAACACCTCTATTTTGTTGTCAATTTTTTTCCCCCACTCGTGTGTCTGTAGCCCCTTCGACGTTGAAGACTTGACCCCGTCCACAGGCAATGTGAGCAAGGCATCTGCTCTCCAGAGGAGGATGTCCATGTACAGCCAAGGCACTCCAGAAACGCCAACCTTCAAGGACCACTCGTTCTTTGTAAGCTCCGTTTGGCTTCACGTTTACGTAATGAAAAGCCTTAGGGCAGTTCAAACACTACAGATGTTTCATTGCTTTACCACGTCTAAGCTGTTTTATCCTTGGGTCCAGCAGGTTGCCCTTACAAATCCTGATAAAGCAGATGTGCTCCCAGCTGCTAACCCTAAAAGGGGGCTATGATCCTGGCATCCTTGAAACTAGGTGGCCAATTGTCACATACCTGTTTGTCCTGCCTGGCTGCTAGAATACTCGAGCAATCTTTATGAAACCCGTGTTCATTCTGTAACAGTAACAACCACTATAGCACTAGTATTTTTAATACTAAAACTGTTTCCTGTGGTCAAATTTGCCCTTGTATCAAAGGTATCCACAGGATGCCCTTACATTTTGCATGAATCAAATTCTGAATGCTTGATCGGGACCGCGTGTTGAGCTGAACAGGCCATCCATACAGATATGAATTGTGCAAGTGCTGCCTCCCATGCCTGTAATTTAGAGCTCTGCTACAAAGCATCCCTGAGACTTGCCCTTCCTCACACCCTCTTTGCTTTAACTGTTGAAGAAATGGCTGCACCCCCTGCAAGACAGGCCAAAGCTGACAATCTTAGATGCTCTGCAAGACACTTTCTTTGACAAGCTTCGTCGCAGCCGCTCTTTTAGTGACCTGCCATCGCTCAGGCTAAGCCCAAAAGCAGGGCTAGAGCTATATGTGAGTCCTGGTTTTCGTTTGGTGAAGGATTTTTCGCGTCTCTGTGTGGCATCTCCATTCCCATGCATGCTTCAGGCGTTGCTCTCTGCTGCAACTCACTCATTTTGCTGACTGATTAGAGGGGAGAACACGACTGTGAGAGCCCATGCTGCTCGCATTAAATCAAAGTTCCTCTCAGTTTCTACAGGGATAATGATCAGAAGCTGGCTATCTGTGGGCGGAGAGCAGGGCAGGAGTACAAGCCAACATGGTATTCTTAAAAATGGCCTGCTACACTGATTGATGTTATACTTTTGCCTAGTAACATGACTTTCAGATGCTAAAAGCATACTCATGTCAGGGGAAAGAAGAAATGAGCCTTTCAGTATAATTGTGGTTAGGGAAAAAAGCTGCCAATAGTTCTGGGGGAAAAAAAAAGATACAAGTTTTGTCACTTTAACCTTACACACCGTACCAACACGTGAACGCCTACAGTTCTTCCCAGCAAATTGTCAGCAAAATAGTAGTTGCCTTCCATCTGTGTTGTGCATTTCCCTGAGTTGGTCACACAGCAAAGCAAGATCTGTAGGTAGGTTGTGACTCCTGTAGTGATTTTTTTTCTCCATAGGTCAGTCAGAGAGATGAACATATGCATATTTTTGGATCTGTATCTGCTGCTTTTGCTTCCTAAGGGGTCCATGTCCTGGTCAATACACTACAACAGAAATTCGTCCGTTTCATTCCAGCAGACACTCATGTTCAATAGGACTCCCATGTAACTCATGTTCAACATGAGATATCTGTGCCACATGCAGAACATACTCTCAACAGAAAAGAAATAGCGTAGTAATATCCGCATTCAAATGCCATGACATTTTAGGGATTGCTGGTTTAGAAGTCAGGAAATAAATGGAACAGAAATCTGTAACGGGTGCCACAATGCAACCAAGGTGGCTTAAGCACAGCCCCATTAGAATGGCATGTGCCACGGGAACCAGAGCAGCTGTCAGAGGAGATCTGGTAGGACGAGCAGAATTTGGGTCTCTGTTCTGGGACTCGCTTTCTAGAGTTATCTGCTGCCCAGGTCTTCCAGTAGTTTTCCTGCTGAAATCAGGAGCTTTGACAGATGACAAAGAAATAGGATTTGAAATATTTTCCTCACCTCTCAAGTCTTGATTACTGCTTTAATCTTCTTCCTTGCAGTTTTCTTTCCTGGGTACATACTGCATTTTTTTTTCTCCTTCCAGTGCTGCATGTAAAACATTTTCTCTCTTTCTCTATTATCTTTTCAGTCGAATTTGCCAGACGACGTCTTTGAAAATGGAATGGCAACCACTGAGAAGCGACCTCTTTCTTTCACTTTTGGCGACCTGCCTTATGAAGACCACGTGCCCCCTGCCAACGCAGCAGAGTCTTCCTCTGCTCACGTCAGCTCCAGCCCTGACATCACTGTGACACCCACCCAACGCCGAGCTCTCAAGTCCTCCAAGAGCTCAAGCCTGGACTGTAGTAGCAGTGACTCGCGCAGAGACTCTGTCGCTGAGACAAAGGACCTGCCGCCATCCCAGGGAGCGGGAGCAGTGGCTGAGAACAAGGCCACCCCAAGGGCAGCTCCTGAAGTTTGCCAAAAACCCTCTGACGCTGGGAGTGATCGTGTCTTTATAGAGACTAGTGTCCCAGTGTCTCTCCTGCAGGACACAGATGAAGGTTCAGAGCTCAAGCCTGTGGAGCTGGATACCTATGAGGGCAACATCACGAAGCAGCTGGTAAAAAGGCTTACCTCAGCAGACACACCCCTGACCCCAGAGAGGCTGCCTTGTGAGGGATCTATTAGCGGGGAGTCAGAAGGATATAAGTCTTATCTTGATGGAAGCATTGAAGAAGCCTTGCAGGGGCTTCTCTTAGCTCTTGAGCCACATAAAGAGCAGTATAAAGAGTTTCAGGACCTGGACCAAGAAGTGATGCATCTGGATGACATCCTAAAAGTGAGTACGCTTTCGGAAACTACTGCCTTAGAGAAAATCTGAGTGGGTAGAATCAACTCCCCTTCCTCGCAGACATCAAAGTAGAGTTTTTGGAGCTCAGTAAAATTCCTCAGTAGCAGTAGACCTGCTCCTGCTTGGAACATCCTTTCACAGTGTTGTGTTTTTAAACTTGACTGCCATGTCTTTACCATAGCCTTGTATCCTCGAGCAATGGACCTTGTAATGTACTCAAAACCTGGGGGGAGAGAAAAAGGTGCAATGGCAGCGAGGTCACTAAATTACAGCCTTCTCTGATGAAACCACTTGTGAACCTGTTGCTTGTGCCATGCTGGAGACCAGATTACAGCCAACCTTCTGCCTTTAAAATCTATGGGTCACATCCTCAGTGGGTGTATTTTAGCATACTACCCTTGAACTCAGTAGATCTGTGCAAAACTGCACCAGCTGAAGATCAGGCCCGGTACCCTGAATTTCCTAAATTGCCAAAGGGATTTAAAAGCACAAGTCTCACTGAAGGCTGACATCACCACATTAGTGAGTCTTTTGCCAAGCCTTTTCCTTTTTCCCCATCCATTTTTAACATGAGAGACATCCTGTCATTACACTGGGGTGGACATAACATGTTGCAAATGAGAGAGAATAAAAGGGGTTTGCATGTGGGTTGTTAATATGTTTACTGCTGATCACTGTGACTCCCATCTCCTCCATGAACAATTATATGGGAAATAATCATTTCAAATGCTTCATATTCATATGCAAGTTGGTGTGCTAGTCGTTTAAGCCTCACCATTTAAAACAGCACAGCTGAGGAGAAAGGAAGGAAGAGTTTGTCCTTCTGCATTATCTTTTCACAAAGAAACTTTATGAACATCTTTGTTTCCACTGGTGTTTGCAGCTGCATGGGAGTATCCCAAATTAAGTGCTTTTTTGGACAGCCTGCAACCCCTGCTTCTTGGACTGTTTCCCAAAGCGGCTCAAGCAGGCAAAGCTACCTATTATGTTTTAACTTAGTGGCTGCTCTGCAGCTTGTACACAGAGGTCAGCTATCCAAACAGCAGAGGGGAAATGGAAACTGCTGATTTGCATTCCTTTTATTAGAAGTTACAAAGGGACAGACAGGAGATTGGAGGGCAGGTGGGAGCAGGACAGGTGGGAAGAGAGAGGACAGACGTGTGCAGATGGGATTCCTGCACACAGGAGAAGGATGCCTTTTTCAGATCTGCTTTGTGTCTGTGTGCTGCCTACTGACTGGCTTGCAGACCAACACCGAGCACGGCCAGCAGCTGTGCAGGACACCCCAGCAAAAAAATAGGGTTGAGCCAGAGTCCAGCTGCGGCTGAAGAAATCTGTCTTGGCCCTACCTGATGGGCAGAGAGAAGGGAGAGGCCCACATGCTGCTGTGTGCTCTTGCCTGAAGAAGCTGCACTACCAGTCCTGAAAGAAACAGTGGTTAAAACCATCCATGCACAGCACCCAGCTGTGCCACAGAGGTGTTGGGAAGAGTGTTTGATCGGCTGATGACTGCATAGTCAGCTGGAGGTGCCAGCGTGTGGCCATTACAGCATTAATACGGTGTCCAAACAAATGGGAAACAAACCTCCAAGCTTCCTCGGCTGGAGAGGAGCTGGGGTTGAGTCTGAACTCTGAGGCCAGTGCATTTCTTTCTGCAAGCTGAGATGAAGTCCTGGCTCCTGCCTGGGCCTGGAAGATGTGGCTTGCAGAACGGTGCCAGTGGTTCCTGGCTGTTTCTTATCAAGTAACCACATAGTGCTAAAAGCGGTGAAGTCATCGCACAAACTGATGGAGGTGAATCCTCCTTAAGTTACATCTGATCCTCCAAGGTGACCCTGGAAGCAACTCCAAAGGGCATGTCTGGATGAATCACCACATGGGACCAAGGCCATTGATACTTCCTACAGCAATAAAAAGGCTTCCATTGCATTTCATCCCAGCAAGGAGAAGGAATGGCGTCCCTCTGTCTCTAACGCTGCTAATTCCCGGGTTACAATACCACCTTCCTCTGTCATCTAGGAATCCAATACAATTGGCTTTTCCTTGATAAGCTGTGTGGCTTCAAAGGCCACAAAAGTCCTCTCAACCCATGTATGATTCTACAGAAACGGCACCAAATCCATCCCTGGCTAAGCTCTGTTGCAGTTACATCTGGAATAAATCCGACAGTCCCACTGGATACACACAGCTTGGCTTCCGTAGCTAGAACAGTGATTATGGAACGTGCCTTCCCCTTTCAACTTCCAGTGCGTTAGTTGCCATCTCTCCTTCTGGAGGACGCCGAAAGCTGCGTCACTTGGATTGAAGATGCACTTCTCATTTCTATAAAACACAACAAATTTTGCCTCTGAGGGTTTTCCTTTGGGGAAAAGAGGGGGTAGGATGGGGAGGAGGAAGGGAAGGGTTGTCCAGTTCTCAGGTTTTGCTTGTGTATGCTATGAATATGAAGGTTTGAAATGAACCACCCAATAAAATGAAGTTTTAAAAATAAAATTAAGAATTTGCAAGTTTTAAGCTTTATCCTCTTTTTCTTTTCTTTCAGTAGTAGCTAATATCTGGGGTTTTCATTGGTTCGTTCTGCCTTTGCAGTGCAAGCCAGCAGTAAGCCGAAGCAGGTCCTCCAGTTTAAGTCTAACAGTTGAAAGTGCTTTAGAAAGCTTTGATTTCCTGAACACCTCTGACTTTGATGATGAGGATGGTGGTGGTGTGGAGGTTTGTAATGGTGGAGGAGGTGCAGACTCAGTGTTTTCAGACACTGAGATTGAGAAGAATAGGTAAGTTTGTAGTAGCTGCCAGCTGCGCTTACGCCAAACTGACACCCTAGCTTTTGTCGCTGACACGGGATCCCGGTGCACACGTTATTCAAGGAAGACTGACTGATCCTTGATGAGTTTACAGGGTCAGAGGGTTCCCCGTGGCTGCTGCATACAAAATCATTAGCTGCTGGGATCATTAGTTTTTTTCCTGTTCAAATACACGCAGTCTGTCCTGCAAAGGAGAAGGGTAACTTAAATTAAGCTGACATCAATATTGGCAGAGCCTCTTCCTTGACATAGGTTTGGACCTGGCTTTCCTTGGATGCAATTACTAATTCCTCTGTGGTTTTTCCCCCCCCTCCCTTTGTCTTTTCTCTCTAGCCGAATGAGTCTTTGCAGTGGATTAAGCTTGTCAGTAACAGTAACACAGGGCCAGATTTAAGCAGCATGGTGTAGGTTTCCTTTGGAATGTAAGAGTGATGACTGGTACTCTGTTCATGGCCCTGCGTGTTACCTGCCCTTCTTTCATCACTTTTGGTCTTTCTGAGAAAAAAAAAAAAGATTAAAAAAAACCAACAAAAAAAAAACCCCAACCAAAAAACAACAACAACATAAATGCTGTGGTGTTTGTGCTGTGTTCTGCCATTGTTGTGTGACCTTAAGATGCTGTGTTTCAATCATTACATCCTAAAAGCAAGCTTGCATCCTCAGAGCTGACACGATGCCCAGCAGGCACATAAACGGCACTGGAGCTAGGGAAAAAAAGCAAGGAACATGGCTCCCTAGGACACTGTGCTTTCCAGCCAGGGAGCTGTGCTTCTCACAGCTTAGCGTGCCTTGTCTGAGACAATTCTGAGTACAAACAAGCAATGATCATTCGGTTCCCATGTCACTGCCCCATATCCTCTTCCCAGAATAAGATTTGGTGGGAAGAGAAAGTTGGAAAAATGCATTGATTGCAAAACTGGCTCAGTTCAGTCTGCACTGATTTAAGAATCTGGCTTTAACCCAGTCCTTTAGCATAAAATTAACTTAAGCAGCAAAATTTCAGTTAGTTATAAGCCAACTTAGAAATCAACTAAGATCTTTTAAGTTAAAGTAGAAGTAAAAATTCCCCTTTCTCCCCCCTTTGGCTCATCCCTGGACAGTGTAGATCCCCACTTCCATTTTTAGATGTGCAGTTGTGTGACTCAGTGTAAAGACTGCAAGTGTTGAAACTTCTGAACTCACAGCCAAATGCACTTGTTGGCTGGGGACTGACCTTGGGCTTTACATTTAAACACAGGGAAAGCAGTTTGTGCAACAAGACAGTGCTGGAAATAATGATTTAAAACACAGTGAGACCAGCTTTCTGCTCTTAGAGAAACAATTGGCTAAGTAAGATGTACACATTGTGCCTAAAAACTGCGTATGAAAACATCATGTCTCTTACTCCAGCAGTGGCTTTCCTTTCCTTCTGCTGTGGGCATTAAATTTGGCACCAGGAGGACACAGAAAGCACAGAGCTGTTCTTAGTCGCTCAGTGCTTGGCATGGCACAAATCCTTACGGTGCTTAATCCGGAGTGACTGGAGTGACGGTTCACCAAATGATGGAAGAAAACTGTCACCACCAAGAGCCAGTAGCTGGGAGCTGAAAAGGCTTGCTGGTGAGGGCACTGCTGCTCCCATGGCAAAGCAGTTGGGGAGCAGAGACCTGTCCCCTCAGCACGTACAGCTGTCCCACGCCCAGCCAGGGCAGCACTGCTCCTCTGTGATATGATGTGTTCATTGCAAAGTTCCTGGCTGCTTTCAGCTCTTTTGCTGTGCTCATTGCTCATCGCCCTGAGTGAGTGTGTGTGTGTGTGTGTGTGTGTGTGCGTGCGCGTGTGTCCACCGCAGCACCTGTCCCCACACTGACCGACCTCCCTCCTTCCCTCATCCCTCCCCAGTTACAGGCCGGAGCACCCAGAAGCCAGAGGCCACCTGAGCGAAGCTCTCACCGAGGACACGGGTGTGGGCACCAGCGTGGCCGGGAGCCCTCTGCCCCTGACCACAGGCAACGACAGCCTCGATATAACCATAGTTAAGCACTTCCAGTATTGCACGCAGCTCATTCAGGTATGGGACCCAGCTCCCTTAGGGCATGTATTTTAAAATCTTCCCTGCAGCCCTCGGTGTGCTCACAATGTGGGGGTCTGAGCAGGCCAGCAATGTCAGGGCTGCTTGTGGGAGGTAATGGGAGCACAGGGCTGGGACAGAGGCCATGCTGGTGTGCAGGTGACACTGGGAAAGCCTCCGTGATTTCTATCCTGGCCCATCTCAGAGCAGACCTGACGTGTGAGCCACAGGGCACTCTGCAGGTGCTGCTTTGCAGCAGATGACAGATGACAGGGGCAGCCTCTGCTTTGAGTTACCATCGGCTTTGCCGGGAGGTCCTCGCTAAGATCAGTCCTGTTTTTAGGCAGCCCATCTTCACAGGTAAAACAGAAGCCCGTGGCCCCACAGCTTAACCAAGCCCCAGAAAGGGCTGTGACATTCAAGAGCTGTAATTAATTTCTGTCTGTGAGGTAAAGAGACTGAAACACACGCAGCAAAGGTGGCACACAACAGCTCCTCTGGGACATCAAAACTCTCTGCTCCTGCCCACAGCTAACTAGCACAATCTTTTAGAGGTTTTTATGTCAGAGCCCAAGCACAGGAAATGTGATTTTAAACCTCCAGCAAGTGAGGGCATCGGCATTTTCCTGACAAATCGAAACATTGCAACTTCCTCCTTACAATTATTTGACTCTTCATCTTAGATATAATTAGCTTTATTTTCCCAGAGGTCCACTGAAGCAATACAGAGCGAGCCTGATTGCATTAACACTGAGCCGGGCGCTCTGCTGACTCACAGGCAGGAGGGAAGGGGGAGGTTTGTGGCTTAAATACAAGAGTACACGGCAAATAAGCAGCTGAGGGAGGTGAGCTCGAGCTGCATCCACACATGGAGCAGATTCAATATGAACAATATTTATGGGGACAGCTGAAAAAAACCCACTGGTGTCCGCAGCAGAGAGTGTTAGCAAGGAGAAAGTACCAGATTAATAAAGGCACCCGAGTACTTGATCAGAGCTGAAATGGAGAAAGAGTGACCTGTGGCTTGCCTTGAGGTGGGTATGTCCTCAATGTCCACAGCCTATGATAGGTTAAAGTCAGACTAATACTCTTTCCTGGCTTTAAGGCTTGTGATGATGGATTCCTTTAGTGTTGCTGGGTGTGTAAATCAGAAATTACTTATGCAAATGGCTGCCTGGATACTGAAATGTTTGGATCTGAATGTAGATGTTAAAGATATAAGCAACATTGCATAGCAACCAGGACCATAAAATATCCCAGAGGCAAAAAGCTTTGGAAGTTAAGGAGATTCTGTGGTTCCAGGCAGTGGGTTTGCCATTGAACTCCTTCAGGTGCCAGATGTTTTGGAGATTTTTGGTTTATTCTGTGGTTTTATTTTGGTTCAATGACTCCTTTTCCTCTCTTCCCATTTGTCTTCACCAGCAAATTGTGTTCTCCAGTAAAACACCTTTCGTGGCAAGAGACCTTCTGGATAAGCTCTCCAGGCAGATTGCTGTGATGGAGAATATCGCAGAGATCAGCACTGAGAACTTGGGAAACATCACCTCCCTCACTGATGGTAAGAGACAAATCAGGGGGTTTCCTCCTGGACAGGGTTTGTTTGGGCATGTGTGCCTGTAGAAACAATCGCTATGCAGAACTCACCATCACTGACACCTCTGAAAAGGAAATTTCTCCTCCACCTCTCTTTCCTGAGGAAGGGCAGGATCTGCCTTATGCTATCAGATGCATAATACAACTTCTTGAACATTTTATCTGTTTTATTTGTAGTCATCTCCATGGACAATTAGTTCTTCCTTGCTTAGTTACTCACCCTTGTGGAGAAGCACTCTGGCAGGATAGGTAAATACACCACGGTGTATTTATTTACTTTGTTTATCAGAAAACTGAGGCAAAATTGCGTGACTTACCCAAGGTCACAGAGCAGTGCTTGGTCAGGGACCAGTGCTGTGGTATTCCCCTAGGAGTTCCTGGTACTTAAAAGGATGAGACATCAGTGCCCTGAACTGGGTTAGGAGTGAATTTTCTTACATTCTCATGTAGGAAATGGAAAAAAACTCATTTCAAACTTGGAGAGATCCACATGATCCCGTTCTGTGAAGGTAATGGCACAGGGTGACACACCAAGCAGCAACTCTCTGTCAGTGGGTTGGGGTTAGATTTCCTCCACTCTTACCGTTTGTTTCTGGGGTTTTTTCATTGCTCATTTTGTCTTCTCCACCAGCAATCCCAGAGTTCCACAAGAAGCTGTCACTGCTGGCTTTCTGGACGAAGTGTACTGGCCCTTCAGGAGTGTATCATACATCTGCAGACAAGATGATGAAGCAGCTGGATATCAATTTTGCCACCACTGTTAATGAGGAGTGTCCAGGACTTGCAGAAACAGGTACCTACTGTATGGGAAAAAACCCAACAAGGTGTCCATCATGAAAATGGAGCACAGCTGTGTACTGGGCTTTATTCAACCTGCATTGCTTTGTTTTCCAACCCCTTAGGGGTCTGTTTGGCCATGGCGCCAAGATCTCATTTGAAAAATGCTACAACTCTTGAAACAGTTTTGGCCCCCAATAATCAGATCAGAATAGGAGAAACAGGTGAGGTCAGCAGAAAAGAGAATACTGATTTATGGTTTAGGAGCTATCCAGAAAGTAAGTCTGTTCCCAGATACAGGTTTGTAAGGGATTCAGTGAAGTAGGAACGCTCCTCTCACTTAATTTCATGTGTCTGTATAATGTCCATGCTTCATCACGGTGCAGTGGGGTGAAGTTGATACACACTTGAGGAAGCCTATCTGAACACACGTTCCCATTTGGATGTACCACATCACAAACACCAGCAAATACTGAACAGCTCTCCCTGGGATGGAAGGGGGGTGTAGGGTGACTTGCTCAGGTGTGGACACCTGCACTGCAGATACCTACCCAGGGCAGCATTCTTCTTCCTGCTGTGTGCTACAGCTCTCACAGGCAGTGCCTTGGGCTGGCTTTCTGCATGCCACGTGCTCACAGGGGAACATGGAAACGAGCAAAGACAAATCCTGGCCAAATCTCTCTGGTGAGGAGAGCTAGACAGTCGAGCTGCTAAGCTACCCAGAACTGAGGATGGAAACATTGGGAAGTAGCTGGCTTTGCAAATATGGTTTATTCTTTCTGGCTTTGAAATGGTCCACAGCATTTTGCCAGCCCTCACTAACACATCCCTTTGTGGCTGCCTGCAGTCTTCAGGATCCTGGTGTCTCAGATCCTGGACCGGACGGAGCCTGTCCTCTACTCCAGCATGTCCTCCGAGATCATCACCGTCTTTCAGTATTACAACTATTTCGCCAGCCACAGCGTTAATGACCTTGGAAGCTATTTGCTGCAGCTTGCAAAAGAAGGTAGGGTACAGAAATTCTGGTGGCTAATGGGGGAGTGCATGAATGTCTTTCTGAGCTCAGCACAAAAAAAGTTCAGCCCCAAGTCCAATTTTACAAAAGAAGGGGGGAAATGAAGTGAAGAAGTGCCTTGAATACTAAGTCTGAATGCACCTGAGCAGTTGCACGTGTCAGGGGGAAGGAGATGATGCAGACAGACCCTCAGACGTTTCTATTTCCATATTCAAACAGGGAAAAAATTACACTGAAAGAGTTAGCTTTTGCAAAATAGTGGTGGGCTGGGACCAAGGTCTGGGAGATTTTCTGTGTCTGCAGCTTGGATGATGTTCCAGTCTGTTGTCACCCTCTACAGAGAGATCTCCCGAAGCTCTGAGCTCTTCTCATGAGCCAAGGGATCATAGCACCTCAAGCGCTTGGCAGGCTCTGCCACCCAGCTGGAGGGAGAAGGAAGACGCTCCACAGAGCATGCCAGGCTGCAGTCCCTGGCAAGCCAAGTTTCCTTCTTCTTTACTTGAAAGGGAGTTTGAGGAACCTTGGCCTAGTTTTCATTTTTTTCGGGGGAGCTTTTACTCAAAAACCTGGAAGGAAGAAGGCATTTTGGCCCACCTCTGACACATACTAGCCCAGGCTCTTGGTGGCAGACATCAGTCAGACTAGGAAAAGCTCTCACAGAGATGCCCTGACAGGCAGTGCACTGGCAATATTGGGTTTCACTTCTTATAAGGAGGATCTACATCTTCCAGAAGAAAGGGAAGTCTTGAAAGGTAGGCCCCTAGCTCTGGGTATGCATACATGCTGCGGTGTCCCACCTAACCCATCTACTCATCTGCTTCTTTGGCAGAAACTGTCCCAAGTCACAACCCAATTCCCCATGCAGACACATCACAGTATGGATCCATAGCAATTGCTCAGATGGGGGAGGGAGGGTTAATCTCCTTTGTGTGTATAGTAAAAATTGAGTATTGCTACTAGGGAAAGGAGCAACCCGAAATATTGAGGGGATAAAATAAATAACAAACATGTTCCTCTTGCACTTCTAGCCTCTGTGGTTCAGGTTCTGCAGTCAGTGAAAGACGGAAAACTGCAGCAAAATGTGGCCAAAATAAACTCCAATAACCTTCCGCCACAGCAAGAAGTTCTGAGAGCTTTGGCTTTACTTCTCAATGAAAATAGAAATGAAGTCAGTGAGACTGTGGCGTCGCTTCTGACAGCTACCGCAGAAAACAGGCACTTCAGGGAGAAGGTAAGTGGCAGACAATCACCTATCGCACAAGAGACCTGTACCATGGTGGCGGGTTTTTTTCTGCCTGTGTGTCTCAAATGTCTACACTTATAAAAGAATTGCTCCAATCCTGATTTAGACTGATCCCAGAGGGATTCCCTGTCTAATTTCTCTGCAAATAAGCAGGCCCGTTTCTGTCGCTACGCCAGTCTGCTTCTGCCTGTCATTACGCTAAGCAGGTACTAACCGAAACTCTGCAAATACTTCGAGTGCTGTGCTCTCCAGCCATCTTCCACACATCAGCATTTCTGTGGGCCTGACTCAAACTTGGCTTCAGTCCAGAGCTTCAAGGTGACAGTCCCCAGCATCAACAGCGTGCTAAGACGTGGGTCTGAGGTTTTTTTATATTTTTGTCCCAAAGGAGACTGGCATCTATAGGACCTGTCAGCTCTTTCTGAGGGGATGGATTGCTCCCAGCTGAGCTGGGAGATCTAAGATTTGAGTCAGTCACAGGTACCAAAGGCAACAAGCAGCCTCAGACTAACAGAAATTAAAGAAGAGGAATAAGATGAAGTTAGGGGTTGGCTTCTACTCCTTCACGGCAGACCTTTCCCTAGTATCCTGCTTGTTCCCTGTCAGGAGGGAGTAAAAGAAAGAGGAGGAAGAGTGGTGGAAGGAAGGCAGAAGGAGGAGAAAATGGAGCTTGCTCTTTGCTGTTCTTTGTTGATCTGGCCCACTCTTTGCTTGCCTTCTTGCTTCGCCTTCCATTTTTGCAGCCTTTCTTATACCATCCCTCCCCCTGGATCTCAGGGAAAACATACCCTTCTCCTGGAAAAGGTGTGTATAGCTGCCTTGTATGAGGGCAGTATGCAGCCTTATGCTGCAGATGAGTTCACCACACAGCTGACTGCCACCGAGATTGGTGGCTCACGCTGGTTATGTTTGCTCAGCAGTAGCTACTAATGTCTAGGACTGAGCAGTAAACCAGCCTAGCAGCTCCTGCTAACCTCATAATACTTACTTGCAGTTTCCCAAAGGCCTATCCCAGCCTGTTCCTTACTACTGCTACCTTAGAGAGATCATCTCAAGGGCCAACTCCCTAGCTATTCAGGCTCCAAGGCCCATTTGAAAGCTGATTTACATAGAAAGGCCCAGATTGTACTTCTCACTTTAATGTGAACTTTTCCTCACCAAAACCTCGGGCTGTGAAACTATGGACTCCCACTGAGTTATAGCTAGTGGCCTGGGCTGGATCTGCAGTAGGGAATTATCCCACCGTGTTCCCTGTGGCTGGGGCTGTGCCTTGCTGTCCCTTGCGTTTGCTGTCAGGGAGGTGGCCTGCAGTCTCTCTCTCTTTAATAGGGCAGCAATGCCTCCATGCTTACCCTTCTGCTCCACCTGGGCATGGATGTTTTCATTGCTACTCTCCTTTATCTGTTTTCAGGCCTTGATTTATTACTGTGAAGCACTAACCCAGCCCAACCTCCAGCTGCAGAAAGCAGCTTGCTTGGCTCTAAGATACCTCAAGGTAAGAGACAAGGAATTCAGTTGTGGCACTTAAAGAAAGGACATCTGAAAGTTACAAATGACAAAACAGGAATTGCGATGGGGGGAGCAGCAGCACTTTTGTTTTTCATTGCTGCCCCACATCCTTTTGCAGATACTGGTGCTGCTTGGGAAGAGCTTATAAGCTTCATTTCAAAACCAGCCAAGCTCTGTGATGATGAAGTTTATCTTTTCCTCCCTCTCATATTGATTTTAGGATACTTACTTCCACATCACAGAGAAAAAAAAGTTACCCATCTGCAGAGTACTGACTGAAAGGGGGAAAAAATTATCTTCTCCCAGGATAAAATTAGCTGTAATGCACGTGGGTTGCAGTGGAAGAAGAGAAGGGTAAAGACCGGTCACAACTTGTTTTATAACAGCACACAGACCAGCTGGAAGCAGCAAGTACAAACCATACAAACAAACAGCTGGTACATCTGGTTGCTACAGCTTCAGCTAGTGTTTGGTACCATTTCTGCACTCCCGTGACAGGAAGGAAAAATGCTGCTTTTGTTTTGGCTGCACAGAGCCACGGGGAACAGGAGCTGCCTGAGCCTGACTGGTACAGGACACTGGGCTAAAAAAAACCTGTGTTCTGTCAGACAGACTCACTGCAGTCTGTTTCTCCTTCAAAACTGTCCCTTGGAGAAGACAGTTCTAATACGTGACTTAATCCCAGCCAGAACTGGTACCATCCAGTACATAATCCAGTACTGTTTAAATACAGAAAAACCGTCTTTCCCTGCATGAGAAGCTGGCAGGAATCTTTGGGAGGTAAGGGGCACTGCACCTCTGCTGCATGCGGGGCACAGTGGGGTTTTTATGCCCTGAGGAAAAGGCAGACTACGAACCAGTGATGGGAACTGGTTCATGCTGAATTTGAGCAGCGTGGTTCTGATGCATCTTGAACAGTAAGAATGGAAATTGCTGGCAACCCCCCCCAGAAAGCTGCTGAGGGAAAGGCCCTCCATCATTTGGGATCTTCAAAGAAAGAGCTGAAGCCCTTCTGGCAGGTATTATTTTAAGGATGGGAATGTTCCAACTGATGGATGTCTGTGGATGAGCTAACCCAATGGCAGTCTCATCCACATCAAACCACATCAGCTGCACAAGGACCCACCCTACTTCTGTGTTGCTGTGATCCCATCACTCGACGTCAGCATTTGAGCTGTAGTCACCAGTGGGCAGCCAGTGCAGGGCTTGCCCCAAGACAAACACACGCGACCAAGTTGGAAGTGGGGCAGTCAGATTTAATTCCTGTGGCAGCTAAACCCTCATTCAGAGCATTATAGACCAAACCAGTGCCCCCTGGCTCAACAGGGCTCGTACAAATCCCAACTCTGCAGCTCAGAGCCTCTTTGATGTTTCATGCTGGGGCAGTACCTGCCCTTCCTTTCACTCATCTTTCTCCTTGTATTAAATAACCGGCCAAAGACACTGTGACAGCTCAGGCCTGGTGTTTCTGTAGCAGTGTGGTACAGGATTATTCCTTGCTTTCTTCCCAAAACAGGAGAGGTAAGGCAAAAACGTGGACACACTGGTGAACACAGGTTGGACATGCTCAGTGTGAAACTCATTCCCTTGCTGTCTCACTCCCATTCTCCTGGCTGTACCAAACACTTTGGCACATTTGTGGCCTTGTCCCATGGCCCATCACCCAGCCTACAGTCAGAAGTGGCAGACATAGCTGGTCAGCCAGATGTACACATTAGAAATTAGAAAAGGTCTATGTTGGCAGCAGAAGATGCGCTGTCTCCTCTGTGGTCCCCCTCAGGGAATCCCCATTCCCTGCGTCCCCACCAGAGCCCTCCCCTTGGAGCAGGAAGGACCAATGCAGAGGATGTCATCGCTTATGGTGGGGAAATAAACCCCATGGTGTACCCTGGGGTGTTCATGTGGTTCTTTTTGCACTTCCCAGGCTGCTGAGAGCATTAAAATGCTGGTCACGCTCTGCCAGTCTGACAACGAAGAGATTAGAAAAGTGGCATCTGAAACCCTGCTCTCATTTGGTGAGTTGCCCGTTTTAGAGTGGTATTTGATTTTGTTTTGTTTTACCAGAGCAGCGTGTAAACACCAGGGTTACACAAATGTCAGACTCTCAAATGGAAACAAAACTTCATACCCAGAGGCTCTGACATGTTAGGAAAGGCATATTCTTAGAAATCACTCATTCTGAAAATGCTGAAAAGAGACCAAAGAGAAATGGAATTGGGTGTGCCTGGACGGGGGGAGTAGGAAAGGAAGAACAGCAAAGGAGAGACTGACAAACAGAAATAATTCATCATGAATTTGAAAACCACGGAGCTTTGCAAAGGCAGGACTGGCACACTGCCTGCTGTGTATCTTACACCCTCCTCTTGGGGATCCCCTTCTATCACCTCTGTAGTGTCACCATCACGCTTGGAGTGCCATTAGCACTGCCAAGTGTTGACTGAATCCAAATTATCTATATGGGCTTGTTTAGACCAATCCTAGCCCACAAGTCTTCCTTCACACAGTACCTCAGGCACCTTGCCTTGCCCTTCATTTGTCCTTGAGACAACAGATACCCTGTTCATTAACCTATAAACCAGCTGCGCCCCAGTGCATGACGCAGGCGTGACCACGCAGCCACAGGGCCCCAGCACTTGGCTGGCACAGGAAGGCTGTAGTTACCTGGCCTTTAGGCTAAGCACAAGCTACCACTCCGTGGCTGTGCCTTCATCATAATTACAGGTTCCAATGTTCTCTCATTCAGCAGGGATTCACTCTGCTGCTGGATGGTCATTGCTCAGGTTAGAGAGCAATTAGCCTGGGGGCAATTTTGTAAACTCTGGGAGGTTGCATTGCCACTCTTGTGTAGATGATGTACAGAGAACATTTTGATTGCTGATGGTCAGTTCAACAGGCTGGGCTCAGCGCCACCCTCAGGTGTGTATGGGTGACAGTGCTCAAGGGAAAAGGGTTTCAGAGGCACAAACAGCCAAATTTAGCAAGCATGCTGCTTCCTCTCTTTCAGCAGTATGTAAATAAAGGTGGGGTTAGACTCACTTCTTTAAAACACCAGGGAGCAAGAAGAGGGTAAACTTTCTATTGCCTGAAGTAGAGGCAGATAAACATCTGCCCAGAGTGTGTCACAGCTGCAGCTGAGACAAGCACCACAGATCGTTTGGTAAGGCAGGCTTATGGATCCTGCCATCTCATCACACAAGCCACACCTGCTTCTGTTTTGCTTTAGGTAAAACCAGCAGATTCCAAGAGAATCTATTATTTTTTTTAAAAAATAATGTGATTAGTAATAAAAACCAGTAATTCTCAGCACAATCTTTCCAAGCAATTTCTGAATTCGCCTTCAGCACTGTTAGAAATGTGAAGGGAAAGGAGTTCCTGGAAGAGCAGGGCTTTTGGACGGCAGAGAACACAGTGCTTTGAATGTTTCAGGGCAGTGAATATAATCTGGTATTCTGCTTTAACTTCTGGTGTTCAGGTGAAGATGGGAGACTGGCATATGAACAGCTGGACAAATTTCCCCGGGAATTTGTTAAAGTTGGAAGCCGCCGGGGAACCGAAGCTGCCACAGCTTTCTAGGTGGAAAAGAACCTGCCTGCGTTTAACAGCCATGGAAGCAGGATGGAGCTGCACTTCAGGGAGGGGAGCAGAAGGAAGACTTTGGAGAATCTTATGAGAATGCCCCAAAATGTAGCAATTTGCAGACTTCTAAAGTCCAGCTGGAGAGCTCCTTTGCAGCTCATGAGGGGAAAGTCGGTTGCTGAGGAACAGTACTGCTTTGACTGATCTGTGACAAGTAACACGATTGCAGTTATTCAGCCTCAACAAACTTCTGTGAGTTTTTAAGGTTTTGGCATCTTCACGTATTTTACCGAGTCTTGCGTTTCCTTCCTTGAAGTTGTGGTGAAAGCTTGAGACGTGCGGTACTGTATCTAACAAGGACAAGCAGGAGGCCGCCCGAGCGACCTTGCAGAAGCAGCTTTCTCTGCAGCCCCGAGCCAGCTAAGAGCCCCCAGCGGCAGGGAACACAACTCGGCTTTTCCCAGTTCTGCCTCAGCAGTGGGATATAGGGCAAGTTTCCTCATGTTTTGCCTCCAGGAAGAGCGCGATGTGAACCCCGGGATGTGTCGCATTGGTGACTCATTCTAAATGCCTCCGCTGGTCTTTCATTTCCTTTCTCCTGCCCTCCAGCAACAAACCATCATTAATCCAGGGTTGGGGTGGGTGTGGGGGGAAATCAATCGATCAATCAATCGTGTAGGTTTCCCAAAGGTAAATGAAAAGGTAAAGCACATTTATTTATTCCTTCCGAGGAGGAGTGAATGCAGCTAATTGTGCAAGTACCCAAAGCCATTTGCTCCCGCGAGCTGCAGGCGTGATTGGATTTCCTGCACTCTAATTAGTGGATCATAGCTTCTATAGAGTGATTTCAGCATAAAGAACTAGAACAAGCAAAGGGGGACCTGGGAGGCAGGAATAAACAGAGGGTGAACAGAATGCATCCCCTCCGCTCCCCGCCCCCTTCCCCCCCTCCAAGGATGAAAGCCAAGCCAGTGCTTCAAGCTGTTGATTACCAGCCTTAAGTTAACAGGGGAGGTGAATAGAATTTAACAGAAGAGTGTTCCTGTACTGTGTTCGTTGTGCATGAAATGCTATTTAGATGTCAATTAAAAGTATCCGAATTTGCATAGACTACATAGAAAAAGATTGCAAACAATTCACATCAAAAGGAAGCCTCCTGTGCCAAACACATGGGCAGGCAGGGGTCATGTTGTTTTGGGGTTTTTACTGTGAATGTTACAACAGTGTATATAGCTGTATATTTATATATATTCTTCCTTTAATTAAAAAAGTACATTTTGTACAGTTCAAAGCGCTTACTGGTTTACTGAGGGATAGAGATGCCTTCTGCAGAAGGTGAAACAACCACATTATGGTTTTTATACCACGCCTGTTCCATCAGTTGAACCCTTCCAAGGTGTCCTTTTGTACCCACTCCTGCTTTAAAATTTTTTTTTCCCCCCCATTTAGTTCTGTGGCATTTGTGCTCACCATATTTCCCATCACATTTAAGTTATAATAAAGATTATTTTTTAATTACTAAGCACATCGGTCCATACGTACACTCACTCTATCAGCAGCCTCTGTGCTGTGATCCCTTCCAGCATCACAGAACTCAGCTGCGAGACTTCCCACAGCATGAGAAGAGGTTTTTTCATTAAGAAAGCAAATGAGGTTTAATAAAAGCAAGTGTAGTCTTGCACCTGGGAAGGAATAACTGCTTGTATCAGTACAGGCTGGAGGATGGCCTGTTGCAGAGGAGCTCTGTGGAGAAGGACCTGGGGGTCCTGGCTGATGACAGGTTGGCCATGAGCCAGCAGTGTGCCCTGGTGGCTAAGAGAGACAATGGAATCCTGGGGTGTATCCGGAGGAGCATTGCCAACAGGTCAAAGGAGGTGATCCTCCCCATCTACTCTGCCCTGGTCAGGCCCCACCTGGAGTATTGTGTCCAGTTCTGGGCTCCCTGGGATAAAAAGGACAGGGATCTCCTGGAGAGAGTCCAGAGAAGGGCTACGAAGATGATGAAGGGCCTGGAACATCTATCCTATGAGGAAAGGCTGAGAGAGCTGGGGCTGTTCAGCCTGGAGAAAAGAAGACTGAGGGGGGATCTGATTAATGTTTATAAATATCTGAAGTGTGGGACACAGGGGGAAATGGCCAGTCCCTTTTCAGTGGTCTGTGGGGACAGGACAAGGGGTGATGGCCTCAAGCTGGAGCACAGGAAGTTCTGCACCAAATATGGGGAAGAACTTTTTCCCAGTGAGGGTGACAGAGTCCTGGCACAGGCTGCCCAGAGGGGTTGTGGAGTCTCCATCTCTGGAGATATTCAAGACCCATCTAGACACCTACCCGATGATCTCTGGAGATCCCTTCCAACCCCTACAATTTTGTGATTCTGTTGAGGGGGTTGCAACAAGGCTGACAGTGACCAGCAAAGGAGCCAACAGACCATCATCACAAAGGCTCTTTAGGGCTGCTGCAGGCTGACACATTTAAAGGTTTAGGCTACCTCAGAAAAGTATGTTTGGAAAAATTTCCTGTACCAAAATAACTTGACAGCAGCAGAGACTGAAGAAACAGGGAGCTCACCAGGAACACTGTGCTCAGTAAAGGGCTTTGCCTGGCACCTTTGTTGGTTGCTTATTCTTACATCATACTTTTCATGACCCAAGGTAGTTTTCACTATCACAGCCATGGTGTTCATGTGTGTCTGTTCTACAGGGTAGATATAAGCCTCTATTACTCTAGCTATGGTTAGGTGTGGTGGTTTGACCCTGGCTGGGGGCCAAATGCCCACCAACACTGCTCTGTCACTCCCCTTTTCAGCTGGACAGGAGAAAATGTATCACAGAATAACTAGGTTGGAAAAGACCTTTACAAATCACTGAATCCAACCATTCCTGTCCTGTGCTAAACCGTATCCCTAAGTACCTCATCTACCCGTCTGTTAAACACACCCAGGGATGGTGACTCAACCACCTCCCTGGGCAGCCTGTTCCAGGCCCTGACAACTCTTTTAGAGAAGAACTTTTTCCTAACATCTAATCTGACCCTGCCCTGGCACAGCTTAGTGCCATTTCCCCTTGTCCTATCTCCTGTCACCTGGCTGAAGAGACCATCGCCCACCTCTCTACAACCTCCCTTCAGGTAGTTGTAGGTGGTGCTAAGGTCTCCCCTGTATATATACTGAGAAGCTTCAGCATCAAAATAAGGACAGGGAGAGATCATTCCACAGTCAGCATCATGGGCAAAACAAATTCAACACAGAATGAAGGAAAGAAACCTAAATTATGACACTGCACTGCACACACAGTGACACCAGAGTCAGGTAATGAGAAGCACAACCAGATCTTAAAGCACCTCCCCTCACCCCTCCCTTCTTAGCAGGCTTCACTTTAGTAATGATTTTGCTCCCTTCTTCTGCCCACATTGTGGCACAGGGAGGGTCAGGGAAAGGGGGGTGGTCTTGGTCAGTTCCTCACATGTTTTTCTTAGCTGGGGGGGGGGGGGGTCATTCCTCACACCCCCTGCTGCAGTGTGGGGTCCCACCCACCGGAGACAGTCCTTCATGAACATCTCCAACATGAGTCCTTTCCCACAGGGCTTCAGCTTTTCACCAGCTGCCCCAGTGTGGGTCACTGCTATGACAGGCAGTCATTAAACCATAGAGTGGTCTCAGGCCCAGACTGCTCCAGCCTGGTCCTCCACAGGGTCACATCTTTCCCAACCCCTGCCCTGCCCCCAGCAACCCTACTCTTGCACACTCTGGCTCCCCTGCAGCTCCCCCTCCTCCACCAGAACCCAGCCATGCAAAACTACAATATTAGCCTGTCCAGAGCTACATACTGCTGTGGGTAAAGACTCCTCCTGTACTCAGTGTTACCATCAGAAAAGCTGTCCATTACAGCTTTGCCCTATGCCACAGTCTACTCTACATTGATGACTGCTGACTTTAAACATTCCAAAGTCAAAAGGACTGCCAGACTGCATGTCTTAAAGCAGGGACCTCTGCTTTCCTGATTTGCAGTGGAATTACCCCAGTGATAGGATCCACAGCAGCCCCCTTCAAAAGGCTGCGCTGCCCCCAAAGGTATGACAAAGGTGTTGTCACTCCCAAGACTTTGACCTTGGACACAGCCAACCACATTTCATTACAGGGGCTTGTTGGCAGACTGACAAAGCACCTGCAAGTTACAAGTTTCTCATAACACCCATTATCATTGGTACTACTTCATGTTATTACAAGAATGGAAAGACAGAGGAACAGCACACAACATTTCCAGCTGAAGAACGCATTGATGGTAACAATCTCAAGAGCACCAGAAACACAGGGCCCTGGCAGACTCACAGGCCTCTTCCACTCAGTCCCAGATCCAGTTCTGAAAGCCACCTCAGCCAGTCTGTGGTGGTTTGGCCCTGGCTGGAGGCCAGGTACCTATTTAAGCCACTCTATCACTCCCCTTTTCAGCAGGACAGGGGAGAAAATATGTATGGAGAGGCTTAGGACTTAAGGCTTCACTTCATACACTGTCTTAAATACACTTAATTACACTAAAATTGGCATTTTTGTTGAACCAATTAAGAGATTTCCCTCACACAAACCCCCCACCCTCCCATTTGCTTGCCTCCCCTAGTCCCCACAGCTGTTCCTTCTGAAACACCTAATACTCACAGATGGCCCACCTGAAGCCATCCCCTTGGAACACACACACCCTACAGTAGAAGCATGAAGAGGAAGGACAGAGTTGGTGCATCCCACACCTGAGCAGCCTCAGGCTGTTCCAGTGGAAGATGAGGCTGCAGCCACAGCCTCTGCGATGAGAGTCAGCACACAGAAATATATATTTAAGGCTTCTTGGAAAGAATCACATTCCACAGTTCAGTTCCCAAACTCAATTTTATTTGGCTTGACAGGACATTCTGTCATGTAGCTGAGTCTTTATTCATGGTGATTTTCAGCTGTTGCATAGCTGTGTTTCAGTGGTAAATCAGTTTCCCCTAGATGCTTAAAAATAAAAGGTCAGATGGTTGTAAGAAGTCACACAAATCTCTAGGCAGTTCCTACACATCTGACATCCATACAGAGTTCCTGGACTTTCTACAATAATTCTACTGCACCATGTTTTAAAAACTCAGGAATTTAAGACAATAAGTGAAACCTGATCCTTTTAGAACATTTTAAAACAGTGATTAAGTCAGCATATACCAGTCCTGATAGCACTCTCATACATAAGTATTTCTGATCCAACAGGCACAGGCAGAGTTTGATCAGTGCCCAACATATTTGAGGCAGACCATGACTATGGGTTTTATTTCTGCACCACAATTCAACTCCTACCCAGTCTCCTGCAGCACATATTTTCAGGAGTTTGCACAGGACACTGTTCTTCCTGCTAGTGAACTGAAGTTAGTAAAGCCCTAGCAGCCTTGGTTTGAAGGGTTCTGGTGCAAATATATTACTAAGTAGCACATGTGTTTTTGACATAAAGAGTTCTGTTACAGGTGAGCCAAAAGCTGCAATACATGTGTCAGCATACAGGAACTTGCAGGATTCAATTGACACACTATCCATTTCAGCAGAAGGAAGGATCCAGCTGCTCAAGGGACTGTCAAGAACAGCACAAGAGTTAAATCTAATAAGCATTCTCCTTGACCATCTGGATGCATACAAGGAAGTCAGATGGACACTCTGGATGTTACTTTCTGGCAGTCCTTTGTTCCAAGAGCAGTACCCATATTATGGCAGTTCAGAGCAGGAGGTGACCTGGCAGAAAAGCAGTTGCACTTGCTGTGTAATGACCTGGCCAGACAGACCAGACAATAGCTCTCTCCTCCCTTCTACAGTCTCTGCAAATGCAGAATGTTCCCAATGTTTAAAAGTAAAGCCACCTCTGAAGAACAAATGTTAACTGTGAAATACATTAAACTACATTGCACAGAGACTATTCTAAGTTAAACTATTTCCTTTTTTAGCATTGTTGAAGAACTAGTTTGACATGAAAATTACTTGGAATTGGAGATGGGTTTAAGCCACTTGACAGTTATCTATTCCTTTTGAACAGAAAAGCAAGGCTACTCTACAAAGCAGTTGAAATGCAACTTACAGTTGGGTTTTTTCCTCAACCAAAGCACAAGTACATGTTGAACACACCTTTGTCACCACTTCTGGACTGTGGTGGAAGGTATTTATGTCTAAGCACCCTCTAAAGCACAAATTGGAAGGTGTAATCTTTTGTTTACAAAGCTCCCAGGAAAATATGTCATTACCAGATTAACTCTGAAATGGAAAAGGAATATTACTCCCTACAATGGTTCTGACACTGCCTGAATGTCACAACTGAAGTCAGTTCTGAAGCTTTTATCAGCTTGATGCCCAGGGAGAGAGCAAGCTAAAGGAGGAACCTAAAGGTGCCATGGAGAGCTCCACAGGTGCATTACATATGTACACTGAAGTGGCCATTTCTGCAAGGCCAAGAGATTCACAAGCCCTGATGATCTCTGACCCCCAAAAGCTACAAGCTACTGCAATGGCCACCAACTTTTAAAGCCCATCCTTGGAAAGCTTTGGTATTTACAGCACTGCTGAGCTCAGTCAGGACTGTAAAGCTTGTATTAAACTTACTCTCCCATTTTACTTCAGTGCTTTCAACTGCAAGCCTTTCCCCCAAGTATGGATGCCAGATTAAAACTTTGAGCACCTGGAGTGGTTTTTATTCCTGTAAGCCCTTCAGGACATCACTACCTCAGCAAAAAAGCACCTCACCTCAGCAGATACCAAAGCAGTGCTTTCAACACAGACATGGAGTTTCCTTTCAGAATAGCTCCACAGCATAGGCTGCCTTGTCTCCACCTAGTTTCCAGTACAGCTATTAGAAGCAAGAACACTCCACTTACTTTGCAAGTCAATAAATGTATTTAAGAAAGAAGACCAAGACTCTGTAGTCACTTAAACTCTCCTCTATTTTTTAAAAGGCTCCCTTAAAAATAGGCAATTCTTTCAAGTGCCCTGAAGAGTATAAATTTGACTAGCCTTTAATTCTTGACTCTCACTACCCACTCTTGACTTCCTGAAGCCTCACCAACAGCACATAGGTTTTATTTTGCTTTCCCTATTCACCAAGGCCAGTCTGCTCTCCACAACCCAGCAAATCCAAGGAGTTAGACTGCCCAGGCACATCTTAAACCTCCACCTACAGTAGTCACAACCGACTTACAAACATGAAGTAGCCATTCCCCACTGGGTAAAGAGGCTGTTATGGTAAGGCAAAGATTTATTTATCAATTTCCACATATCACATCCAACCAACCAATAAGATACTTACACAACTGTTTGAAATACACAGTATTTGCATTTTAGACAAGCAACTAAATGCAGCCTGTAGTAAGTTTTCTATGCAGTATCCAGGTACTCCCACTGCTATATAACTCCAGTTAAAAACCCAACATCTGTAATGCTTCCAACAAGCTTCCATACCTGAGAAGTTTAGGCATACCCTTTGAAGAGGAACTCTGCAGTTAAAAGCCACATACAAAGGCCTACTTAAGGTCATCACTCCAGCTGCAAATTACTGGGTTCCTCTGAACCAAGATCTGATACACGCTCCCTTAAGCCACAAGATCCTTGTGCTGGCCCTTCTTCAGAAGCACCATCTGCATCAGAAGCACTGTCTCCATCACCTCCACAGTTAGGCTCTTCATGTTCTGGTTCAGGTTCCTCTATTGCCAGGCTCTGAAGTGTCTCAAGACTGCCAGGTGCTTCCCCAGTTAGTCTCTAGGGAACAAAACCAAACCACCAGAAGACACTGTGAATATACTGCTTTTTCTACTTAATAGCCAGGGAAGTAAGACTTTGCATATTGAATCAAGCATGCACGTTGTCTTAGTTTGGAGACTGACAGTGTAATTAAAACATTTCTCAGTCACAAAAAACTTAAGGCATTTGAGGTAGACTCAAATTGCCATCTCTAAATCACAGACCACATCAGGTTTGTTGACTTAAGTCTTCCTTAGGTTCTTAAGCTGGACAGGTTTTCTTCAGCAAGATAAAATATGGGAAACAGCTTCATATATATACTATAATACTAGATAGGTTTAATTTTAGAAAAAATTACTATACAAATTAAGTTCGTAATCTTTAGTCATATCACAAAACTACATTAAGTCTAGATAAGCTAGAAAGCCCAGCAGTTTCTAGCACTTGATGATCAAACCAAAAAGTTCCTAACCTGATCTAAGGTAGAAAAACAGGACTGTAAGAGGCTTCTGGTTGTTTGATGTATTGCTTAAGGCTCATTAAAACCTCAGAAGTGAGCAGCTTAGAACTAAATGAACTTAGCTGTTCGAAGAACTGCATAGAAGTCTCCAGCATTAGTCCTTTTAAGTCCTTAAGTCACTTAGTTTCTGCCTGTGGGTTTATTACTAACAAGCAGCCCCTGCACCCCAAACAAAAAAACCTGAAGTACAGCAAGATAGAGGAGTTTGAGGAATGATCTAAATAATTGCACTAAAAACACCTAGATAATCTTTTTAATCAAGGTTGTGTGGGTCTATATTTATCACAGCTTCAGAGGCTGTTGCATAGAATCCTGCTCTCACAGGATCAGTGAGACCACTGGCTGTCTCCATGGAATTCTCAGAAGGAGGTGTTTTGAAATTTGCAGGTTTATGAACCCTGCAGACTTTGTACATTAGCTGTTTTGGGCCTCAAAGCAGTCAACTCCTCAGTGAAACCTTGAAACAGGCACTCCCTTCTCCCTCTCACTGCTTCCCTTTGTGCACCCCTGTTTCAAGCCTAACTCTTCAAAAGATACTGCTGGCTAAATGAAGTGTTTCTACTGGCTATCTTACACAGCCTATATTAAACACCTGAACGTAAGTCATTAAGAAGAGTGAGAGAGCCCTTCCCAAAGCCATTAAGGCAATGGGTTGAAATTTCCCTTCAGAAGACACCCCAATTTGGAAACTTTAAGCTGAAAAAAAAAAATCATCCCCTAGAAGGGGCTTTACACCTCCAAATTAAAGCAAACCCACCAGAAATAGCTCTGTATTTTAAAATGAGGAGCTGCCTGAACACAGAACAGAAGCCATGATTCACTAAAAATATCTTTGCTGGTTTCCCACTTTTCATTCTACAGCATGAAACGAAAATTCAAGTACCTCAATCACACTGGTCATGTAATGCACGTGTTCAGCAAGGGACATGAGCTCTTCGTTTTCCTCTTTTAGACGGGCAATTTCACCATCCCTCTGCTCAATTTCTTTGTGCAGCTGAGTTCAAGGAACAAAGTGTTAAAACAGCAGTGTGACAGCCAGCAATAACTAAGTTAGTTATCTCTCACTAGATACCTTCTCATTTTCTTGAAGCACTTCATACAGAGCCTTCCTTCTTTCTTCAGCCAGTTCTTTCCAATACTGAGATGAAGGGCTTCCTGAAGTAAGAAGCTACAGTAAGCCTGTGCTAAGCCTGAATACTTAAGGTGTCTAAAACTTGTACACAAGCACTCCATAAAGTATGATAAGGACTCACCCCCTTTTCCCAGAGATTAGCTGTAAACTTACAGCTAGAGTTTTTACAGAAGCAGAGATCCTATGCTGTATTAATGGCTGTACAGTGAGAGTCTGCAGGAAGTTGCCTCAAGCACAGCAGCAGGCTTTGCAAGATGATGGCCACATCTGCAATTGTCACTCTCCACACACTTTGTAGAGGACTTAAGTTTTGTTCCCAAGTCACCATCCACACACTGGGCTTAACCAGTCTCCCACTGATACTTTCAGACTGGTTTTGAGAAACTGCACATGCAGCACATTAGGCCAAAACAGACTTCCATTTCAACTTAATTATCAGTCACTTGAAAGCTTGTAACTAAGCTGAAGTCAACTACAGGACTTCCTAGCACTGCTGTACACCACGCTTATGGTAGCCAGCAGCTGAGAACCATTAAGAAACACTCTGCAGCTTTACAATGCATTCACTATACCACAGGCTAAGCATCATGAATTCCTGCCAGGCATCATATAATAACCCTAAACCCTTATCCAACTGACAGAGAGGCCATGCTTCAAGATACATTCCAATGGAAGCACAGCATTTAAAGTGCAAGAAAGCATTTCAGGAATTAGCACACACCTTTTATCATGAGATCTGCAGCTTGAACAACATCATTCATGTTCTCATTTTCTTGCTCCTTGTCCACAGACAGCACAGCTTTATGACCCTTTGAGGTCAACTTGTTATTCCAGAGTTTCCTTTTGACTGAAGATTTCTTCTGCATAAAAAATAGGCAGCTCTAACACCATAGGAATATTTCAGCCCTTTTTTTTAAAAAACCACCAATATAAACTTTTAAGACTGCTCACTGATGACTGCAATAAGTCATAAGCACCAGTTTCTTCACATTATAGTTTTAGTCTACAGACACCATCTTAATACCCACAGGTTTAACAAAAGAAAAGCCTCCATCATTTTCCTGAAGCACTCCAAAAATTGCTGGGTTTTAAAGTATTATTAATAAAATAGTAAGTTGAAGTTTTACCACGTTAGTTTGAAAAAACCCACCCAAACATACATGCAATCTGCAAATACATTAGTTTTGAGTGAAAAGCTCAAAAGCATTTCTCTAGAAGTATAAATAAATATGCATCTATGGGTTAAGGTCTAACTCATACCTCATTCCGTCTGCCAACCAGGCAACCCGCTGCTGAAGGCTGAATCATTTTAAGGGTCCGTCTCGGGGCAGCACTGCAGGCGCTGTCGGTGAGGTACTTCTAAAAGTTAGATTAGATATTAGGGGGAAGTTCTTTACAGAGAGAATGGTGGGGTGCTGGAACAGGCTGCCCAATCCCTGGAGGTGTTCAAGGCCAGGTTGGATGGGGCCCTGGGCAACCTTGTGTAGATCCAGGCCTGAGGTTGGTGGCCCTGCCTGTGGCAGGGGGGTTGGAACTCTATGATCCTTGGGGTCCCTTCCAACCCAGTTCCATGATTCTATGAAAAAGACCAATATGGCTTCAGACCATTGACACTTCTCTACATAAACTGAGACTTAAGAGAGATTTGTCAAGCTTCTAGGTGACCCAAGGTTCACCTTGTCAAAATGAGATGATGATACTTTAGTCTATGCTGAGGATTGAGCAAAGCCAGGGAGCTCACTATCCGTAGGGGAGGTGGAGCTACGCTCAGTCCCTGCCTCTTAGAAAACCCTCACCCTTCATAAAGGAACCTGAGGATGTCTTATAGCAGAAATATTCTGTCTAGATTTCAAGGCCAGCTACATGCAAGCTTTACACATGCAAACTATAGATGCTCCCTAGATTGTATTTGACAACAGTGGTATGAGACTCCAGGGAGGAGACAAAAAGGACTGGAATCACTAGTTCACTTGATAGTCACACAGATAACTGTAGTCAGTACCTATTTTTGTTACCTGTGAACAAACCCTCAAGTGGTGTTCATTTCAAGAGAGGTGTTCCTTCAATTATCCATCAAAATGGATCTAAAGATCCCTTGCTTCGATCCAGACAGGCTATTGTTTTCTATAAACAGTATGTTTATCACCTTTCCTGTCAAGCATAAGCACCCATTTCCTTCACTAAAGCTTTCTGATCTGGTTGGTTACACTGCCACCATGGGATAGCAAACAATGGCAGACAACCAAGCAAGAGTAGCCAGAATACAATGCCACACCAGCGTGAGAAAGTTACCAGTTCACACTACTCGATAGCTGGCCTTTCCCACGGTAGTTGCTGCCACCAATTACCCTACTGTTGAACTAGAGGACAAACACCAACTGCTGTGGGAACAAGAATCACACCGCGTGTCAGACACTGCTTGCTGCTACTGAGGGTTAGAGGTAAGCTTGCTCTGCCAAGAAGTTATTGACTAATACTCGAGTTAACCCATTCTAAGTGCAAAAAGCCACACTGCAGAGGAATTCTTACCCTAGAGTCACTATACAACAAGATTACCATGTCAAGCTTCATTACAATCACTCTATCTATCCCTCATGATAGAGGGATACTAGCCTCTAATTTATATGGTATTTATACAATTCCAAGGAGAGCCTATATTAACAAAGGAACCTTGTAAAAAGACTGGGATAGGTATAAGCTTTAGTAACTTATTAATCACTTCTTCAAAATCTAAAATCCTTTAAGCATTTTCACCAGATCCAAGATAACTATGATTCACGAGGGTGACTTCAGAAAGAGAACTGCCTGCATGAAGGCATCAGTAAAAGCATGACAATTCAACACCAATTTAACTTTGTATGTCCAACCTTTGGGCAGACTACACCCACTCAACAACCCCTTAGCAGCCAGACCAACACAGCAACCAACTTAAGGCAGGTACCCAGCACCTAAAGAAACACATGGAGAGACAGAAAGCTTAGCATCAAACTAAAAAAGTAGTAAGAAAGAAGTCACAAGCACATATACTCAAGCAGGACAGTGTTCCCAAGCCACACTGTCTGCCAGGAGGTTACTCCAGCCAACAGGATATAAGCCAGGTGGAAGCACATTGCAGCAGATCCCTTTGTATTCCTTCAAAGGATCTAAGGCCTGTGCCAATGGATCCATTCCCCAGAGAACTGAGCACAAACCTCTGAGAGAGTCTTGATAGATTTCATCGTCTATTTCCTAGCTGTTACCTACTGCTGTATCCTAGCTTTAAGATTTTAAAGCCTGTACCTCCAGGGGTCCTGATGGTTTTTCTGGGTTCAGCTTCTGTTTCATTTTGGAATTCATAGGATCACTGCAAAAAGAAGCACTAGATTAGGAAGAGCCCCCTGCGCCTTAAAAGATCGGACAGACTCGTTACAGAGCAGCACAAGTTCAGTTTATCAACTTTTATGGCAGCGTGAAAAGACTGAGTCACAACCCGCCGGGCCAGCAGCTCTCCCAGAGCCCCTGGAGCCCCTTCTCGGGGCCCTTCCCCAAGCGCGGGAGACACGCAAAGCCCTCAGGGGACACACCGCGGCGCGGACACCGGCGGCGCCACGCTGAGGGACGGCAGCCCCGTTAACCCTTCCCACAGGGGCGATAGGGGAGGCGGGGGTGCCACAGACGCACGCCCAAGATGGCGGGCGCGGGGGGGGGGAAACCCGGCGGGCGGCACGCGCCCGCCAGCCGAGCGCGCGGCGCCCCTCCTCGCTCGCCGGCGCGGCCAATGGGGAAGCCAGGCAGGAGCCCGCCAAGCCCCAAACGCGGCCCTGAAAACACGCGAGCCACCCCCGTCCCGTCCCCAAACGGCTCAAGCGACGCAGAGCTTTCCCTTCTCCCACCGTACGCACCCAGCGAACATCAAAACAGCCCCGGCCCCGCTCACCTCCAGCCGCCGCGCAGCCCCAAGCAGCCACGCTCGGCCTCCCGGCGGGCGGCTATAAGCAGCGCGGAGGCCGGGGGCACAGTCACGTGACCTGCCGGCCGTCCTCCGAGCCAATCGCAAGCCGCGCTTCCCCCAGCTCGTCGGCGCGGCCACGCCCCTCCGGCCTCTGGCGGGAGAATGGGGACGGAGGGGAGGGGCGGGAAAAGGAGGGGCGGGCGCGCTGAGGGGACCGAGACCTGAGGGAGGCAGGGAGGGGCAGTGCCCCTGCAGATGGTGCGGGAAGAGCTGCTCATCTGGAAAAAAGCGAGAGGAAAACGCAGAACGCAGCCCTGGGCAATGAGACACCCCAGCTGTGAAGTCTTCCTGGCCCTGCCAGCGCTTCAGGGGAGGGGGCACAGGCCTCTCCCGTGCTCTGCCCCCAGGCTGGAGCCACCTGAACTGAGGCTGTAGCAGAGGAAACACAGGAGCCTCGCCTGGGGCTCCCCTGTGTTCAAAACCCTCTCTCGTAGCTTCACATGAGTTGCAAAGTCTCCCTGCTTTCTCACTCTGACTGCTGTATTCTATAGGCAAATTTCTTTGGGTGTCCACTTTATTTTCCTCACTCCTGCCTAAGCACAGTACAATCTGCAAAACCAGGGAAGAGAATTAACATGCTTAAGCCACAGTAACTGGTATTCAACTATTATTTTAGGTACAACTTTCCAGTAAGTGTAAAGTATGCTGTTAAGTTTGTTAAGAGGCTACTTTACAATTGCGTTCATGAAATATGTGCACATTTATCTTCTGTTTATGCTGAAAGTATTATCTGCTGACTGCAGTTGTAAGTCAGCATTTGTAGAGTTAAGCCAACGTTCCTTGAGATCAAGGTCTCACAGCTAGCTTAGAGCAGCTATCAACATTTTTCCAGGCACGATGATGGAGCTATTAGAAATTACGACTATCGAGATAATTATTTAATTAGCATTCTACGCTGTCAGCCTTCTGCCTGGAAATAATAAACTATATGGTGTTTGTGAGAATGACTCTTAAGGGAAATGTCATGGTCTGATGAAAGAAAGAAAGGCAAAACATAAAAAAATGATGAATTAGGAAATCTTTAAACAAGGATAAGGAAATAACGCTGATCTCTCTTGCATAAACTTGTTCAGTCTCCCATTGACCCATTTAAACTCTCATTGTCCACAATATCCTTTGGCAAGTACTTCTAGAGCTCAAATAACCATTGTCTGAAGAACCCCCTCCTTTTTTTTTTTAAATTTTTTTTCCTCCACTTTTCTTTTGAACTTGATTCCTGTAGCTTCATTTGATGTCCCCAGGCCTTGTACTTGAAAAGACAACAAACAACTGGTACTCATCCAGGCCACTGTTACACAGATTCCCCTCCGGTTCTCTCCCAGGTCTTCGTAACCATCCCTTACATGAAAACTGTTCCGTTTTTCTGCTCTTTCATGAACTGTATGCTGTTTGGTTTGCCTTTCTAACCACTGCTGAACATCGCACTGACATTCTTGTGGAAATGTCTGTCACAGCTCTGAGATCATATTCTTCAGTCTGTTATTCAGTATGAGAAATTAAGACTTTTTTTCTCCTATATATGTTCTTTTAGATTTATCAACATTGAATTTCACTGACTGCTGCATTTGCTGGTTACTGAACTCCATAACAGCCATTCTGCAGTTTATCAGTCAGTTCTGTTCATATTACCTTGAATGATGTAGTGTCATCTGCACGCTGTGGCCTCAGTAAGCTTTGTCTTCCACCAAGAAAATTAAAATAACATCCACAAATGTCTATCTAAATTACTATGGTTCTGTTACAGGACCTAGAAAAAAGGTCATGCTTTTAAATTGATTCCTGTAGATTCTAAAAGAAAATTTAAAAATTCCATATTCCTAAGCACTAGCAAATATGCTAAACTCTGGGCTAAATTCTGGGCAACTGTACACATAAATCTTACCAGCATTCAATCTCCTTTCAGAAAGATCTGGATACAGGTAATATGTACATAAACACAACATGACAACATTCCCATTTGTATGTATTGTTATATAGCAATATAAATATGCGATAAAAAAACACAGAATCACAAGGTTGGAAAACATCTTTAAGATCATCAAGTCCAACTGTTCCCATCCTATGCCAAACCAGTACACAATACATTATACAAAACTTTTAAATGATATATAATGTGAGATTTAGGTACATAAAAGGCAACGTGCATTTTACAGGTGCGATGCAATTTTTAAAATATTACTACTGTTTTCAAGCAAAACCATCTCAAACATGACCTTTTCTAAACTCAGTTTGAAGTCAGGAAAAAAGTCTTCAGGTAGATTTACAGTTCAGCAGAAGTGGAATAACTGCTTTTGGAAACACTGGTAATTGGAAAGGGCCGAGGTAATGGGAGGTGGTTCTGATGTGACAGTTCTGTTTGTTTTCTCGTTTAATTTGTTCCTTGCTGGAGGCATATGATCTGCGGGTTTGCTACAAAGGTGCCACTCCTTTGGTTTATCTAGCTGAGGAACACGTCCTATTATGAACCACCATGTCTCAAGAGTTTTCCTTCAGTTTCTGCAGTTTGAAAGGTTTGCAAAGAAACCCTTAGCCATGTCAGAAAGAACACCAGGAGCTTATTATTAAAATAATTATTAAGACCATTATTCATAGAATCATAGAATCATAGAATCATAGAATGGCAAGGGTTGGAAGGGACCCCGAGGATCATAGAGTTCCAACCCCCCTGCCACAGGCAGGGCCACCAACCTCAGGCCTGGATCTACACAAGGTTGCCCAAGGCCCCATCCAACCTGGCCTTGAACACTTCCAGGGATTGGGCATCCACCACCTCTCTGGGCAGCCTGTTCCAGCACCTCACCACTCTTTCCGTAAAAAAACTTCCCCCTAATATCCAATCTAAACCTTCCCTCCTTCAGCTTTAAACCATTCCCCCTTGTCCTGCCATTATCTGCCCTTTTAAAAAGTGGATTCCCCTCCTGTTTGTATGCTCCCTTCAGGTACTGGCAGGCTGCAATGAGGTCCCCCCGCAGCCTTCTCTTCTCCAGGCTGAACAAGCCCAGCTCCCTCAGCCTCTCTTTGTAGGGCAGGTGCTCCAGCCCTCTAATCATCCTTGTGGCCCTCCTCTGAACCCTCTCCAACAGTTCTACATCTTTCTTGTATTGGGGGCCCCAGATCTGGACACAGTACTCCAGGTGGGACCTCACGAGGGCAGAGTAGAGAGGGAAAGTTCATGGTCTTAATTGTGGGAAACGAGTATAATTATATATTATATATATATATAATATTATATATTATATAATATATATTATAATTATATTAAAATCTCAAAAAAAGATCCAGGTTATTTTATTGTAACAATTCCCATTTCCATTGCTTAAGGTTCAATTGAAACGGGGGTTACGGTATTTTTACATGCAAAACTCTGTCAACCCACCGCCAGCAGAATATGTATTTCTTCAGACTGAGTGCAATATAATGCATTTCAGCGTCTGTCTCATAAAAAATAGAAGTGTCTTGTCACGAATACTTATGACTATTTGCATGTCAAGTGAGCCTAAGCAAACATGCTGAGGTTTCCCATAGAGTTCAGCCAATTTGTTAGACTATTCATGGCAGTAAAAAAAAAAAAAAGATGTAATGTGTACTTTTTGGAGCTTTTATACTCCATTGCTATTGATAAATGTTACCAAGTTTTATAGCTAATGACAACTGGGAAGAAAAAAAAAAGCTTCTTGGAGGTTTTTCACATGCCTGGGAACATCAAAATAGTTGTACCGGCACTACCCAGTCTCTGGTAACTCTGGGGTCCAGTCTTGCTTAGACTCCTGCTTGTGGAAACGTCCTAAGCATTACACAGAGGGAGTTTGGACTCGGCTGTCTGAATCCGGTTCTGGAAATGGTATTTCTACTTGATGGTCACATCATGCCTTTTCTCAAGGCCTTTACTGTAATCCACGGGTACATCAGGGGTCTTTATTTTCACCTGCTACGTTAAGTGCAGGTACATTACAATGTAATTTTGTATTTTTAAAATCATGTTATTGCAGAAATACCATAAATGCTTTCTTACTTAATACTATTTAATAGAAGCACCTCTTGTAAATGCTTTAGATGCAGAGGACTACTGTGGAGAGTGTCAAGGGACTCAGCGCGGTGTCGTGCCCCCGGAGCAGGTGAATGCCTTGTCTCAGTCCTGTGCGGGGTGCAAGCCCCGCAGAATCACAGAATCGTCAGGGTTGGCAGGGACCTTTGGAGATCATCTAGTCCAACCCCCCTGCCAAGCAGGTTCGCTGAGAGCATGTCACACAGGAACGCATCCAGGCGGGTTCTTAAAGTCTCCAGGGGAGGAAACTCCACAGCCTCTCTGGGTGCTGTCACCCTCACAGTAGAGAAATTTGCCCTCACGTTGATGCCCTCTGCCCAGCTTATGTCCACTGCCCCCCGTCCTATCACTTGGCACCAGTGAAAAGAGACTGGCCCTATCTTCTTGACACCCACCCTTCAGGTTTTATACACACTGATCCGATCTCCTCTCAGCCTTCTCTTCTCCAGGCTCCCCAGGTGCCCCAGCCTTTCCTTACAAGGATGCTCCATTCCCATAACCATGCTTGTTGGAAAAGACCTTTAAGATCATCGTTGGGCTCTCTCCAGTATTTCTCTGGCCTAGCTTGAAGGGTCCCTGGAAGGACTCCCCGAAGCTGCCTTTGGGACCCCTGAATCAACGACCGGGAACCGGCTCTCTCAGGGTCCCCGCTTTCCTGGCCCTCCTGTCCCGCCCGGTATTTCCGTAGGCCGCTGGAAGGGCCCCACGCAAGGCGCCGGGTGACGCTAGGTGGCAGCGTGGCATCGCGTTGCCCAACGCTCCTCTCAGCGGCCCGCTTCGAGGGCGCTGCGTCAAACTGGAGGAGGTTTCCGTCTGCTCCCGGCAAGCCGACGATTTGTCTTCTTTCCCCTGGGTAAACCAGCACGGGGGAGGGGGCCGCATGCTAAAATCTGTCCAAAGGAAGGATTCTCTGCACAGCACAATCCAGGCATAATACATGATGCAAGCCGGCTTTGTCAGCGATGGCCGCTGCCGTTAACTACATCTCTCTGGAGAGTCTGCGTCTTTCCTGCGAACAGGGATCCTTAGGGCTTCAGAGGTGAGAGGTTAGAAGGAAGATCTACATCTCACCTGAATTTTCCCCAAGTACTATGTGAGCCACTAAGACATCCCTTAAACCAGTGAGGTCCGAACCTTCTCAGCTGTGGATCTACCTTGAAAATACACAATTATGTAGAGCTTCTAGATTTAAAAATGAAACATTCTCTGTAAAGGCTAGGAACCACTAATCCAAAGCTATTTCCCATTCTGTGGCTACAGGTATCTGGAATTTTGTTTGCAGACTAAATAAATACGCCAAGTTGTTTCAAATTTTACTCTTGGCACTTTGCTGAGCAGATACAGAACCTACGCTGGAACACGGCTGTCTCTGGTTTTGATAGACTGGACAAGTCTAATGAAGACAAATGCATTTGCACAGCATTAACCGAGAACATGAGCTGAAGATGAAGCAGCGGCCCAGCGATAGGGAGCCTATAGTCAATAGGCACCAAAACAGCCCAAAGGAATTTGAATTGCAGGTGTACACACAAATTGCAGGCAATGTGCATTTCAGACACTTTCAGAATAAATGCAAAGATCGGATGTGCATTTGTTATACAACACAAAAGGGCCAAGCTTTTAAGTAAAACACAACTCCCCTACTCAAGAGGGAATTGATCCGGTGTCAGTGTTTGGGGAAGCTATCTTCTCTGCGAAGGTCCTGAGAGCCATGGCTTTTTTGACACTGTAACTGCACACACTGGAAAAGCAAAAAATGAGAACACACATAAACAGGTGCATTAAAATACACACACACACACACACACACAAATTATTAAGATGGCATACACCCAGCAAGACGGTAGGTGTAGTTCAGCCAAAGTGTAGGACCAATATCCGATGTGCCAAAGAATGTGTGGTTCATTTTATGGCCACAGTCCTACAACTAGAAGAGAAGACACAAGAGAAGTGATGAATTAAGCTTAATATTGTAGCAATAGCTGTGTACTGGATGCATAGTTGTTCACAGCATGATGTAAGGAATGTTTTCCGCATTCAACACTGTCATTTCTTTACAGAAAAGCATTCCTCTTATGCCTTGGAAACTAGTGTTTTCTCTGAAGTACAGAAAGAGTGAATCACAGTCCGCTCTGAAGTACATGAATGAGTTTTAATTGCCACCTAATTTGTCTTGTTTGAATTTATCAAGGAATACTAATTTATTTTTGTATAATGCATAAACATTTGGCACTGAATTAATCATAGTTCTGTTTTTGAAGCAAGTAGCTTCAGGGCTGATTCTTCTGGTAACATACACAGCCAGTAGTAGAGTATGCATGGAAAGTATAAAGCTAACAGACTCCATCTCTTGCTATGTCCATTAGTTATGTATCAATTTGCTGAAATCTGTTAAAAACTAATTATTAACTAGAAATTACTAAGTTTTAAGTAACTGATTATTAAGCAGGAAATTAAGACCAGAGGCATTAGAGTACAGTATTGCCCACATGCTTATGAATAAACTTTTAATTCTAAGAACAGGAGTTAGAGTCTAAAATCATACACATTTTGGGAAAACAAACAAATGAGGTGTTTCTATGAAGTTATAAATCCTTTTTTTTTTAATTTACAGAAGAAAATCTGTAACTTCTTATGCGACTGAAGAGAACCTTACAGTACTTAATTTCGCTGAAAACAGCAAGGAAACACCGTCCAGCGTGGGTCGGTCTTCTCCAAAGGCTGCAGGGGAATCTCCCTCTCTGCCTCATCCCCCCTTCTCCTTTTTCACTGGCCTTGGTGTCTGCATTTTTGATGTCTTCTCTCTCCCTTCTTTGGGGGCAAAAAGTGGCTGCTTGTGGCTTTTTCCTCCTAAATGTGATTCCCAGAGGTGCTATGACCATGGCTGATGGGTTCGGCCTTGGTCAGCAATGACTCTGGCCTTGAGCTGTCTCATGTTTGCTCTCTGGGGTCTGCAGAAGCCACCTCTGCAGCCCCCCTCCTTCACCAGAACCCAGCCTCGCAAAGCTACAACAACTGGTGAAAAGACAAGGGTTTTTTTCAGAGCAGAAAAGGAAAAAAATACACAAGCAACCAGACAGTCCAAACTTGCAGTGCTTCTCAAAGCCACATTACACAAACTTTCCCTCCCAAGGAACATACTTTGGTGACAAGGTCTTTCCTGCTTTCACGTGGACTGTTGCCCACGCTCCCTGTTGTGTTTTTCTCCAGGATGACAGCAGAACAGTATGACCCCTGCACCACAGAGACCAAAGTTCCCTGGGTATGTGCATGTATTTGGCTCCCCAGAGGCAAGACTGCACCTACACCATAACGTACAAAGTCCTCCTCACTTTGGGAAAAGACTGAAGGCCACCAGCTTATTTGTCTGTGCTGTTAACCAAGCAGAAGGTGACCCATTCTACTGACTTTTGCTCAACCTGGGTTTAACATGCACAAGAAACACTATTTTTCCTGTGCTAATGGGGCTGAGGCCTAAAAAGAATACCATTACATATTTTGCATATATTGACACAAACTACTTGTTTCGTATACCACCCACAGTTCTCTCCTTAATGATAAAGATTGTATTGCTTTGAACTAGATTTGAAGAGAAGCAGTCTGTCATTAGACCAAATGTTACGACTGTAAAACACACACCAGCTTTCAGACACACAAGCCTACAACACTGCATGAGCAGTAAGCGGTGTAACGATAATACACAATTCTCCAGTCAAAAGGATTGTAGATCCATACAACATATTTATTTTTCTAGGTCTTAAACTCCCCCTTCATTCAGTAGATGTTACTCAGTGATGTAACTATGATGCTGATACATTTCTACTGTATGAGCTTCATCATGGTGCACGATGGAGGAAAAGAAGCACAACTGTATGAAAGTAGGACAAGACTCAGCTATTACTCATGGCTTTAATAATGCAGATATTTCTGTACATATATGTATAATAAACAGCGTTTGGTTGGTTGAGGTGCTCATTTGTGTAAATGCTGTCAGGATATCTTTACTAGCCAATGAGAGAAAAGAAGAAAATCTTAGATCTGAGTTTGGTAAAGGAGGTAGTTGCCTATATGAAGAGAAGCAGCAATCTATACACAAGGAACCCAGAGTGATTTCAGTTCCCTATTCCCTTCTGAAATGTTCTGACAGGATTTGAGCAGCCTGAGTTTGCGCCAGACAGCTGGTGGCTGCCTAACCCATAATACTCTGTTCCTGATCTCCTGTTTCCTCTAAGTATATATGTATTTCTTTTGAGTATATATACATGTCGGGGAAGACAGCAGGCCTGCTGGCAGCCTAGATCTCTTCTCCCAAGACATAAGCCCTGACAATATTCTTCTGTTCCCATGAGAAAGGAAAAGTTACTCATGCTGAGAGGATCCTAATAATCACATTCTCAAAACACAGTGGCCTTGATGATAGGTGTACAGGCTACTCTAAACCAAGAAGCAGTTATGGGAAGGTATTTGGGAGTAACAGAACATGTTACGAGCCAACCATAACAAGATGGTCAAAACAGCAGGTGTGTGGATACTTTTAGGTATTAAAGGTAAACTAAGGATGTTTAGCCATAAGATAGGTTTATCAGAACTCGTTATAATTACTAACCAAACAATATGGTGTGAACAGTGTGTGTAACCAATTAGCAGTTTTTTAGCTTGCCACGTTTGCAGCAAGAAAGGTATATAATCTGTGTGATTTCACCTAATAAAATGAATGCCTGGCTTCCTGGCTTCCTGGCTTCACCTAAAATTCATATATTGAATTGCGTGTTGCTCCCTGCTGGATGCGACATATATATATTTATATTACTCTCCTCATAGCTCGCCTAGAAAGTCCTCCACAAGAAAAAAACAACTTTTCTTGTGCCAGCACTACATTTGAAAACATTTTTTGTATGTGTTCCTTGACCTGGGCCTGGGAGGCTGCTCAATTCCTTGTGACAAAGGGCAGTAGCTGCTGCCGCATCTATCTCTGTGCTCCAAGGCAGCTGAAGCTACTGGGCTGGAAGAAAACTCCTTCCTTTCTCCTCCACAGGCAGGCAAAGTGCCAGTTCCCTCGGAGAGCCTTCAGTGACGGGGCAATCCCCACGTCAAGCAGTGCTGCTTTGCGTTGGCTGTGCCGGCATAAAGAAGGTCACAGGCCAAGTGTGAGTCACAGCTTAAAATAGAGGCACAAGAGGGAATTTCAGACCACAGCACAAAATGCTGTCCAAGCAAATAAAACTCCTTTGATTGAAAAAGCAGGTATCTAAACCCATCTCTCTCTAAGGCCAGACTGATACCACAGTGAGGAAATGTTGGCATTCTGAAACAGCAGCACAGGGCTAATGTAATACTCGAATTTGTGTGCCTTGCTTTTTGAGTCCAAATACAGGGTTATTTTCAATGGGCATTGCTGTTAAAAACAAACAGCAGCCTGTAAGTGGTAAAATATTATCTGTTTGTGCTCTGTTCCTGTTCAAACAACAGGGGAGAGTTCTGGATAACACCTGTGACAGGGAAGGCGAGACAGAGTGTTCGCATCAGAGGGGTGGAGATGGTGAGATCTAAGGGCTGAGCCAGAGCAGCTGCCTGCGACAAGACGAGTGGAAGGGAAGTCGACAAGGTGTCCAAGGGAAAGTGTGTAAAAGAAAGGTGTGCTGAAGGGAAATAACTAATATGAAGACCAGGAGGGAACAAGGGAAACCAGCAGAGACAAGAGCAGAGACGGGGCAGAGGGGGAGGGGAAAGACTTCAGTCTACAGGAGTTTATTGGCGAGTGTCATTGCCATGCTGTGTGGGCTTTGAAACACAATCCAATGAGATAGACTGTGCCCACACTTGTCTTCCACTTGAAATCTTTTTCATACCGTCGTTCTGGTGAGTCATGGGCGCCAGCTTCCATCGGGAAGGTGGGAGAGATGCCTTCGCCCACCCTGGGGGTGGCTGGAGCACAAACCAGTGAGTCACCATCCCCTCAGCTCCGGTGCAGCACAGCCCCGTCCCGCGCTACGAAGTGTTGCCTTCACTACGAGTAGTTTTGGATGGCACAGCTTCCCTCGGTGTGGCCAAGGGAACACCCGAGGGGTGAGTGACCCTTCTCCCCTCAGGACTCCCAGCTGTGGCCTCACTTCGCTGTTGCGGCAGGGGAGGTGAAAGGTGGGAGGCGCGAGCCTTTCCCTTCGGAAATAAGAAATAAACACCCTTGCTCTTTCCAAAGGATTCGGTTTGCGTCAGTGGAACTGCAACTGCTTCCCCGTGGCACTGAGCCGGCCTCCTCAGGGGGCACTGAGCCGGCCTCCTCAGGGGGCACTGAGCCGGCCTCCTCGGGGGGCACTGAGCCGGCCGCCTCGGGGGGCACTGAGCCGGCCTCCTCGGGGGGCACTGAGCCGGCCTCCTCGGGGGGCACTGAGCCGGCCTCCTCGGGGGGCACTGAGCCGGCCTCCTCGGGGGGCACTGAGCCGGCCGCCTCGGGGGACACTGAGCCGGCCGCCTCGGGGGGCACTGAGCCGGCCGCCTCGGGGGGCACTGAGCCGGCCTCCTCGGGGGGCACTGAGCCGGCCTCCTCGGGGGGCACTGAGCCGGCCTCCTCGGGGGGCACTGAGCCGGCCTCCTCAGGGGGCAGTGCACAGCCGCCGCGGAGGCACACGCACTGTCACACAGGGGCCGCGCGCGGGGCGCATGCCGCCCCCGGGCGCATGCCGCCCCCCGCCACGCTGGGCTCGGTGCTCGGGGGATGGAGGGTTCTTCGTTTACAGTTCCCTTCACACGCGTACGCGGGGCTGAAACGCAACGAAGTCACACAACAGGCACCGTGGCGAGACCTAAGCTCCGCAACCCCCAGTAACCAGCACGACGCTAAAGGTTGAGACAGTAACACTTGGGAGTCCGAGTGCTCCCACCCCGCCCACCGGGCCCGCCCGGCGTCGGGAAGGAAGGACGGAGCGGAGACGGAGCGCTGCCTGGTGCGCTGCGTCGGGAGAGGGGCTACCCCGGGCAGATACCACCTCAGGCGAGGGTGGGGGGCCCAGGGAGGGCTGTGTTCCCAGCCTTCCCCTTTGCCCTCTTGCCCTGCCTTCCGTTCCCCCCCTCCCCGATAACCGCATTGAGCAACTCCATCCGGGCCCTTCTGCCGCGGGCTGCGCCCGGTTCGGCATCACGTGGCGGTGCGGAGGGGGTGGAGCGGGGCAGGGAAGTGCGACCCTGGATATTTGGCGTGGTGGCGATGCGGAGATGGTCTGCTGTTTTGTAAATCTCGGGTCAGCTTCAGGAGGGAGTGTCCGTGGCTGGCGTAGTTACCGCTGAGCCTTCCCGCCTGGAGAAAAAACCCTATTGTCACTGAGTCCCCACCCGGCAACCAGAGCACTTGGTACGCGCCTCCAGAGCGCGCATGCGCAATGCGGGTAGGGCGGCGCCTGTGTGACTCAGGGGCTGCCATTTTGAGTGGTGGGTGCTGACCGCGCAGCTTCTCTCTCCGCTCGCCCCCGTGCTGAGGCACAGGCGCAGACAGAGGCGCTTCCGCTCGCTCCTGCCGTCGTCTTCGAGAACGTCCCGGGACCGCCTGGGCGAAGAGTGGCTCTCCTCAGCCTTTTCGTCTTTCTCCCGGCCGCCCCCGTCCTACTCAGCTTCTCCGGGATCTCTGTGCCCGCCGCCCTCCGTAGGAGCCAGTAGCGCAGGGACCCGTCGCCGTCTCCTCCTCCTTCCGCTGTCGCCGCCGCCGTCGGCGCTTCCTCCTTCTCCTCTTCCTCTCTCCGCCACCATTTCCCAACTCCCCGGCTCCGGGGCGCTGAGCTAGACTATGGGGACCAGGTTGGGGCTGAGCAGCGGCAGAGCGGGCGGCCCGGTCACCGTGTCCACTGCGGCAGGGATGGGGGGGCTCGGCGGCTTCGTGGCTTTATCTTGACATGGCTCCTCTCCGTGCTGCTAGCAGCGCCGCCGCCTCCACTGCTCCTCCTGCGCCCGCCGGCTGCGGGTAGCGAGCGGGCCACGGTCTCGGTCTCTTGTCTGAGTCTCTCTCTCTCTCAGTCTCTTGCTTAAGTTGGGGGGAAAGTTTTGGAAGGGGCTCCTTTTTTGATTTTATTTCCCTTTTTTTTTTTTTTTTTTGGTCACGAGAGGAGGGGGAAATACTTTTTCTTCTCTTCTTAACTTGGTCCGGCAGATAGCTAACCTAAAAACTTATAACTCCCGGCTAATCAAAACACCTTGGGGGGGGGGAAAGGAAAATGTCTGGGGGGAGGAAGAAAATAACGTGATAACTGGGGTTTTGCTTTTTAGGGGGGAGGGTGTTTCGAAGGTCTAGAATTGCAATCTAGGCTCGCAGTCACAGCTCGCAAATTTCATTTTTTTTTTGACGCTGAAAACCTGTTTTGCGAGAAAAGCAGGAGCAAAACTCTCCATGTTTTCCAAGTCGTGACCATGAAGTGAGAGGGGAGACGTCGTGCTGCTGTGGGTGTCTCGCTGCCCCCGGGCACAGGCCGCCCGCTGCAGCCTCTGCCGCCTCCTGTAGAGAGAGAGGCCTAAGGAGAAGCGAAGAGCATTGGCCATGCACAGCCTCGGCTAACCGTGCTCGCTGTGGAGCCCAGCAGCGGCAGAGAGAGAAGGATCCCCGGGGGATCAGCAGCCCAGGGAGAGTGTGAGGTGTTGGGGGATGTAGGGCTCTCCTTCTGGTAAGGAGCCCGGGTTTCGGGCGCTGGTTTGGGTTTTAGTCTCTAGGTGAGATAATACTGTCCCTTGGACCCCTGCCCGCACCTCGTCTATGGCCATCATGATCCCTCTTCTCTTTGGCAGCAGTAGCCTTAGGGCAATGATGTGCCTGATGATGAGCAGGATGAAGTTAGAAATGACTCCGCTGTTTTTTCTCCTTGCTCCCCTGCAAACCAGCACTGTGTTGTCTGTAGTCGATTTTGTTGTTGGCAGAGAAATCTTGTATCTCCCAGGATGTGCACTCCTCCTTTGCACCCTTTTCTCTGCTCTCCACCAAGTCTAAGAATTCTAAAGAAAAAAAAAAAAAAGACGGGCAACATAGCAGTAGTGGAAAGCTGAGAATAATAATCTGTAGAGTCATGAATCTGGCTGGGGTAAAACGCAATTTGTAATTTCAGCTGCTTTTCTTTTTTTTTGTAAGCAGAGCAAAAATACCCCCCCATGGATTGGGCTTGTGCCGGTTGCTTTTTATTGTACACATAAATTGTGATACAATTTGTTTTCTGTTTTGGGGTTTGTTTTTTTTTTCCTTCTTTCCTACCCACTTATTCCTGTGGCTGAACTGTTCAGATTTCTTTTTTCCTTCAAAATTTTTCAAGGTTTTTTTTTTTTTTTCCTTGATTTATTATAAAGCCACTTGTGCAGCCATGGCTGGACAACTGCTTATTTTGTTTCTTGACCCCTCCAACACGACATTCTCATAAAATAACTGCCTGAGGTGTGGGTTTGGGTTACATTCGCGTTTTATCTGTTCAGCCGTATTAGCAGGAATAAAGCGACTTGTTTCTGTTGTACTTGAGTCTTACGAGAAGGTGCCCATAGTTTAGCGACAGTTTCCAAAGGCTTTAGTACCACCTGTATTACAAAATGGGGGACCCAAACTCCCGGAAGAAACAAGCTCTGAACAGACTTCGTGCTCAGCTTAGAAAGAAAAAAGAATCTTTAGCTGACCAGTTTGACTTCAAGATGTACATTGCCTTTGTGTTCAAAGACAAGGTAACGTGGGTCTGATGTTTTTCTGTCTTGACGTGTTGTCTGTTGCAGTGCATGTTAACCGTGCTGCCTGTTTGTGCCTCAGGCTTTTCCTTAGAAGATTCCATCGACTTTTTGACGTGGTTTTATTACTAGCTGCTGTAATACTTACTTGGATTCTGTTGTGGTGTTTTGGCTTTTCGTGTTTGTAGTTTCATAATGCAGAGGGTGCCAGTGCATCAGTAAAGGATTACTGGGTAACTTCTGCATGGGGTAAATATTTGTGGAATACTGTAATTCGTTAAGCCTAATTGGGGTCTGAATTGTGTAATTGTTGGTTGTTCGCAGTTGAGTTGAGAAGGGAGACCAAGGCTGGGGTCGTTGCTTAAGTTACTGTGTTTATCTGGTTAAAGCAGAAAGGAAAACCGGGCAGTTGAAAGGAGGAGTGGCAGAAGGCGATACCGGAATGGCCCAGGCACACAGCCCTGAGTGGGACTGCTGCTTGCATTTTGAAGGGAAATTTGCTTAGCTGCTGCTGGGAGCCTGGTGGTATTTCTAAAGCTAACTTTAATCTAGAATTACAGGATAGGTTCTGTCCAAAGACGGAGAAGTAGCCGCTTTAGGAAACGAATGTGCTGAACACAAAGGGTGAGGAAGTGAAGATAGCAGCAAATGGCAACGGAATACGTGATGCAGGAAATGCACATAGATGGGAACTGAAACTGTATAAACCCCTCAACTGTATAGCCCGTTTTATTGAAGACTCTTATTTGAGCTGTTTCAATTGTAAAGTTTCCTTAAAATTATTTTAAGTTTTAACTTAGTTTTGTTCATCAGTTCTAGTGCAAGTAGAGGTGGATGTAGCAGGATGTAATTTCATGGTACTGTCCCACAGTGGTAAAGAGAAATAGGAATGTTTAAGCAGTGGTAACAGGTTTTCTTGGATGGTGACTTTAATGGTTTTAGTTGTAGCACTCATGCTACTTGCTCATTGCTTTGTGGAAACCTGTTGCAAATTCCTGTTCTAAATCCTAGAAAACTTCCTTATATCACTCCCTATGACTTTGCCTAAAGTAGGAGTTCAGTTTGGTCAGCAAATAGTTGCCTGCTATCTGTGTTCTTGGCTGGGGAGTGGAGGGTTCACAGAATCACAGAAGACTTCGATAGAATATGCTTTATCTGTCATGTGGTTCTTAAACAGGTCAAGACTTCTCATGAGCTACAAGAAAGCGCTTAGAAGCAAACACACAAGTGATCTTTACATACAGTAGAAACATCTCTTCCAAAATCCCCATAACGTTTTGGCCTTGCTTGAGCGATACTGAAATAGTTGTAGTGAGCATAAAAGTTATTTAGCAAATTAAAACAGTTCTCCTTTGTCAGGGTTATGACTTGGAGCTAGCTTCAGTTTCCATCTTGATCACCCACTGTTAGCCACTGTGGTGTTGCAAGACTTGAGTTGTCATAAAAGGCCAGCTTTAAGGTACTGCAAAGACAAAAAGTGTTACTTGATTTGCAAAGAGAAGTTTGCAGAGGGCTGTTGGTCAGAGGTCAGATATTGTACGTACTGAAAGGGGCATTTTTGTTAAACTTTACACACAGCTTTAATGTTTGCAAGACTGGCATGTAAGTCTGCATCTTTGGAGATAACAAACTTGTTAAACTTTGTATTTAAAAAAATGTTTGATTCTAATTCATAAAGCATGTCATCTTTACTGTGGCTTGTGTTAAAGTTCTGTGATGTGCATTTTATACATGAATGCTAACAGAAAATAAATTCTGAAATCAGCTGTTACCTTTAGTTGCCTGGAAAGGATTGTAATCTTAATGTAACCTGTGCCTTTTTTTTTGTTTTTAGAAGAAAAAGTCAGCGCTTTTTGAAGTGTCTGAAGTGATACCAGTCATGACCAATAACTATGAAGAAAATATCCTGAAAGGTGTGCGGGATTCCAGCTATTCTTTGGAAAGTTCCTTAGAGCTTCTGCAGAAGGATGTCGTACAGCTCCACGCACCCCGCTACCAGTCTATGCGCAGGGTAAAGTTACTCTTTGCACTTGCTGAATTTTGGTTGGTTTGTTTTCAACACCTGTGTGGCTCTTTGAATGTCAAGGCTAGTCCTACTGGGTTTTTTCCTGCTGCACGAGGATTCTGAGAGTGTGTGTCTATGGGGCCTAGTTTGAAGGGTAGCAGCATACATATTGTGTAATTCTGTTTTTGTAATGCTCAGGCTTTACCTTTCATCTGCCTCGTTTGAGTATGACGTATTACTGCAGTCCTTGCCCTTTATTAGGCACGTGTTAATTCTTGCAGCAGCTGTTGCTGTCCAGCTGAGTGTTTTTTCTTTATGAACATTGGAAGATTGTCCTTGCTAATGCTTTCTTAAAGTTGAAATATGTATTAATAGGATTCCGATATTAAAACTTGGCAGAATGCGTGGAGGACGTTAGTTGTGCTCGGAGTAAGATAGATTGAGAGTCACACAAATGTGGTAATAAGTGCAACCTTTTAATTATGTGCCTGTTTCTTTGTCTAATGGAGGGAATGTAAGTATAAAACTTTTTACTATTTACAGGATGTGATCGGCTGTACCCAGGAGATGGACTTCATTCTTTGGCCTCGTAATGATATTGAGAAGATAGTCTGTCTCCTGTTCTCTCGGTGGAAGGGATCTGATGAACCCTTTAGGCCTGTTCAGGTATCTGTTGTGGGTTTTTTAACTTCAATAACTTAGAGCTGGAGGGAAGAATAAGTGCTCTCTGTGTTTAACCAGTAAGGTGACTTCTGAGGATGTGAGAGAGTATGCTGGCTGTTTCTTTTTATAAAGCAGCTGGTGTTTGGAATGCTAGATTGTTACCTGTCTTCATGCACTGTTATAGTAGCACTTCCCGACCATGTCTGATCAGATTTTTGTTCTGCAGTAATAGTAAGTTAATGGAAGAGATGTGCTGTATTGTTGATGCACGGGGATGTTTTTAGACAGAAGCAGCTAAATCTGGTTTTATATGTGCAGTTAACATTGTGCCTTTGAACTGTTAATACATGATTGCAATGACTAAAGTCTGTGCTGGCAGAATGAAACTAGGGAATTCTTTAAACTTTGCCAAGACCTGTGTGTTGTTGCTGTGGTCCCCAATTTCAGCTTTTCATAGATAATAAAAGGAAAGAAACAAATTGTTTGTAAAGCCCCATGTTGCAGGAAATTAATTGGTCAAATGTGAGAGGTTCAGCTTAATAAATACTTAATTCCCCCCTCATACAATGCAGGCCAAGTTTGAGTTTCATCACGGTGACTACGAAAAACAGTTTCTGCATGTTCTGAGCCGAAAGGACAAGACTGGAATTGTTGTCAACAACCCTAACCAGTCAGTGTTTCTCTTCATTGACAGACAGCACTTGCAGGTAAGCTTCTTTTGTCCCTCTTTAATGAGTGTGTTTTTCATAATGCTTGTTTTCTTCTTGGGGACATCAGTAATCTTACTGTTAAAGTCCTCAAGTAGAGAAATGGATTGTGCATTCGTGCTTGCATTTCAGTGGAAGCTTATGCTATAAATAGTGTTGATGTGTGCAAAAACGAGTCGCAGGGCATGGATGTGTTCATGTAGAATTAATTTAATGTTCCTCTTAAAAGAAGTTCTAAAATAGACTTAACAGTGGTTTGGAAAAATTAAAACATTGGCTTAGTGAAGAATGAACAGAATAGGGCGAATATTTCGGGCATTAGGGGTTGCAGATGATAATTTTGAGTCTGGGCAGTTCATTGGGATGAAATAGGGGCCTTTCAATGTCTCTGTTCCTCTACAACCAGCAACATGCACATAGTCAGGCTGGATGTGCTTGGGGCCTGCCTTTTAGTCTTGAGTTAACTTTTGTGATTTAACAGCTTTTCTTTGGGTTTTCTTTGCCTCCAGACTCCAAAAAACAAAGCTACAATCTTCAAGTTATGCAGCATCTGCCTGTACCTGCCACAGGAGCAGCTCACTCACTGGACGGTTGGTACCGTAGAGGATCACCTCCGTCCTTACATGCCAGAGTAAGGTACTGGCCAGCAAAATGGGGAAGATCACAGAATGCAGCAGTGGATTTTCACTTTCCTCACCACTTTATTCTTTCAGAATTTAGAAGAAAATGGACTCATGTTCAGAACACTATACATTGTGAAACTTGATCATCCTGGATTTTTTTTATCATTTGTATCTCAGAACTTTACAATTTTTTTTAGAAGTTTTCTGCATGGACCTTGTGAAAGAGAGGATGCTCTGCACACTTCTGCACTGCATCAGCCATCTTATAAAATGTGAAATGAAGGGACTGTACACTGAAACAAATGTATCCGAAAGCACAAGGTGATCATTTGTGGTGGTGTTCCCATTTGTGCTGGTCATGCCCCCTAACATCGATGTTAACCATCACTATTTGGAGGGTGAGAAGTGAATGTAACAGGTATAAAAGCCTTACAGCTTTGCTGTTAATGATTGTATAAGAGAGCACTATCATTCATTTTAATGAACGGAAAAGTGGCTATTACAATAGGAAGTAAATGTGGGAAAGAAATCTTTCTTTTTTTTTTTTTAAAAAAAAAAAAGCATCTCATTTAATGTGTAGGCATTTTTTGCCTCTCTTGTTTTGCTGGGCCATGTCTAAGTTTACTGGCACTTTGGTTTTGGATCTCTTTCCCCACGTTGCTGTATTAACTGTATGAAAGTATTCTCTTGAGTTGGATACGTTTATACAGATGAGGCAGACCTGGAGTCTGAAGTAGCTAAAGCAGCTAAAAATAAAGTAAAATAATAGCTGCAGAAACAATGTTGGTGGAGGATTATTTTTTTTTCTTGAGAGTTGAGACTTGTGAACTTGCAGGTGAACTGTGCAGGAAATACTGGTTTCTAAAACATTTCTTATGGAAAACCCATTGAGGTTTTTTCTTTTCGAATAGACATTATAAACCAATGTAAAATAGTGTTTGGAGTGTCAAAGTTGGTTCTGACAGAACATTTTAAGATTGTGCAATGACAAAAGGAAGACTACTGTATTGTTTTGATGATAAAGAAGGCTCTGCTTAAGGGTTGGGTACTTTACTGGAGTAAAACTGCATAAGCCTGCTCCCTTTAGATAAACCTAGTGCTTACCTGTTTAAAACTTGTATTTAGCTTTTGTTTGGAATTGGAAAAAATTGGAACTTAAATAAATTAGGTGAAAGATAACTGGCTTTATGGAAATCCTCTGAATCAAATCTTAAGTGTTGTATATTTTGAGTGTCACTCACTGCAATCACTGCAAATGTGCAGACTGTAAAATGGTATTAACAAAAGTTAGTAGAAAAGGTGTCCTTACATGCATGGGCAGTATGTTTGTTTTGAAAAGCAGCTGTTGGAAACAGTCAAGTTCGTGGCATACTGTTGTATTGGTATGTGGGTATTTTTAGTTCTTTGGTCATAAGGTCCTACAGGTTAATGTGGAGCACCCTAGAAAAAAAACACCTGAGAGGTGAAGCTTCATATTAGTTAATGGTTTGGGTTACAGAGAAGTATCTCAAAAACACTACTTTGCAGAAGGCTAAGGCTTTATTTATATCACCATACCAGTTAACACTACTTAAAGTTTCACAGCTTTCTAGTGCTGCCTTTTTGAATAGCCTGTAGGTATAATAGCAAGTGTCCTCACGAAGATTGAGGGAGGTTTTGTAGGGTCTTCAATGCTCGAGTTTGCTAAATTCTTGAATTTTCTTGCCTGGTTTGTCATTTTGGATATTATCTCACAGTAGTGAGATTATGGCCATAGTTACCTTGGTTAACACAGCAGATGACTTAGTAGCTCTTGCATTAGGAATTTTGGCGTGCTTCATTCTGGTTTCTTTTAAAAGAAGCCTCAAGGTGTTGGCCTGAGTGGCTGCATACAGGGCTTTTCAACTGTCAGCAGTGGTATGATCCTTACCTTCTAATTCTCTGTCTTGTAGGAAGCATCCTGTGCAGTTTACTCAGTTTAGCATGGAGTCCATAAGATGCACAGGCTTCTCGTGTGTGCTTTGCAATGGTTGATCCCAGAGTAAAATAATACTGTGCTTTATTGGGAGATCACATGGGTATATCACTAATTTGATTAATTGTGGCCTGTTCTACCCAGCTAACACGTGTTATGCTTTTTGCTGTGCTGTGGGATTGAGTTGATAGCCATCTACACTGTGTCAGCTGTGGGAAGAAGATAAAGGGGAACTTGTGCTTCAGAGCATGAGAACCTCTGGGAGTGAGTGTAGGAGAGATTGTTCTTGGATCATTGGGCAGCTTTGAAAGGTGTCTCTCCACTCCCAACAAGATTAGTTTTGAGGGAAGAGATTAAATTTGAGAAGAGTGAGGCAACTTCAGCTGAGTTCAATCACAGAATATTCTCCCATAGAATGTCCTCCAGGAGTGGAAGTGGTTCACAGCGTCTGGCTTTCGGGCCTTTTTGTGTCAGTGTAGTGGCTTCTTGGCTTTTAACTTCACAGTGTAGGCTTTCTCTCACATAGCTAATGTTCACAGAGCACGGTTTGACTGTGTAAACCTAATCAGTTTGTTCAGTGGAGCAGCTGTTTGTGCATACCAGAAGGGCTCTCTTACTACACTTTATTTTAAAATTACTTTGAGACCTGATGCAAGTGCCGTGAGGCCCTGCTGCTTGCACTTGCCCTCAGCTTGTGAGCTCTACGGGCTTCCTCCCCTGCCCATTGCTCTTGCTGTTGTGACAAAGCTGCATTTTCTTATGGTTGTGTGTGCTGAGTCGTCAGATTACTTGCATATAAGTTTGCTATCTCAAAGTAGATCTGGATCTCAGAGGAGTTGATGAGTGAGAATGGTCACATCAGGGTTTTTTTGCTGTTTAAGTGTGAGAGAACTCTAATGGGCTGTTACAGGGCTAATTTAAGATGACGTTAAGGTTCCTGCCACTGACATGGTGGTAGTTAAAGTCAAGAATTACTGGGCTGAAGTTGCATCCAGTAAGCAGATAGACATGTGGTGTGAGTTTACTTAATTGCTGTTTTCTTCTATTAGCCTGGGAAAGCTGCTCCCATTTTTACTTTTGCATTTATTGGAGCAGCAAATTCATAAGCTGTATAAGCCTGCAGATTCCTGAACAGTGTTCTGCAATGAAGTAATGAGGTAAAAGGGCTTTTAATAGTGTGTTGCAACAGGAAAAAAAGCATTTAGCATGCATGTTTGAAGGGTGGTACTAGCCTGAGTGGTGTTTATAATTCCTTTTGTGGAACAAGTCTACTTTCTGGTTTTAGTAATGTCTACATACAAATCATTCTTTCTCAGACCATAAGGCTAATGTTATTTCTTGTGTCTTTGTATCACTAGCACACAGAAAAGGTGTCTCTGTGTATGTTTGCCCTTGCACCTGCATTAATTGATGGTGTGCTAGTGTTGTGAGAGCAAGGCCTCGGCGGCTTGTAGGTGTCTTCCATACCTGCATGGCTGCTTCCACTTTGCTGCAGGTGTTGAGCATGACCAAGTTCCAAGGTCTGGCTGCAGAGGGCCTCACGCTGCAGCTGGAAGTTGCCTTAGCTCCTTCCCTGCTCTGGGCTGTGGGTCTTTGTATTACTTTGGTGCTTCATTGTCTGTGGTGGTGCAGTAGAGATGGGCGCTCTGCTGCCGGGAGTGTGAAGAAGGAAAGCACAACTCTGCCTACAGTAGCCAGTACTGTCGCTTTCTGATCTCTCTGCCGTGGCTGGGGGCTTGCTGGGCTGACTGCATGGCTCCAATGCTCTACAGGCTAACTGAAGCAAGCTAAGCGATGAGCTTCACTTCTCTTTTGCATGCCTGACTGAAGTGCTTTTTAGAGCTGAAGATATCTATGACCTAGTTCTGCTTGGAGAGGATTTACATGTGGAAAGGTCCCTTCAATTTGAGCATGACTGTTGTATGCTACAGCACTTCTACAAGCTGCTGTTCTGAAGTCTTGAACAGATACTGCTTTTAAGCCAAAGAAATTATAGATCTAGAATCTCACTGGTGGTAGAGCCCTGGGTGCTGTTTTGGGCAACAAAAGTAGAGTAGGGCTTGTTTGGTTTTGTGGGTGTGTTCTTCTTTTCTGGAGGATAGCCCATGTGTTTGGGTAGAGCTTGCCAGGTAACTGTATATGCTGCAAAGTCCCACAACCATGGCAGCTTGGGGCCGGGGGATCTGGTAAGTGCAGCTGCTCAGTGATAATAGAATCTTGAAGGTGGTAATGGGCATTGTGTTGGCACTGAACTCTTGAGCAAAATAGAAATCAAAATGCTTTTTCCTTCGTTCCCGTGGACGGTGAGGTAGGGTACTGGGTAAATGGCTTTGGCAGATAGAGAAGTCTAAAATAGGTAGTGGTATGACGCACTGGCAGCAGCTTGGAGCCAGGCAATGAAGCTGAACAGAACTGAATGGCTGTTCAGAACAGTTACTTAACAGCCCAATTCTGCCTACCCCTGTCCCTGCTGGGCGGTGATGCTTGCCAGTCTGAGAACTGTAAACCCACTGGCCTGCTGTTCAGTTGTTGGTAACCTGGGTGAAGCGCCTCAGGTGGCTGAACCAGAGCCAGTAACAGGGAGCTCTGGTAGTTCAAAGCCTGCTTCAGCAATTACCGTCCCCTCTCTGCTTTGTCCCTGGCAAGTTGCTTCTTCCCTAGAGCTGGAATCCTGAATGACCAAATTGCTCCTCACAGTGCCTCAGTCTGGTCAGTGTTTGCCCCGATGAGTATCAGACTTGGTTTTAAACTCCAGCAGGGAATGACTTTGTTCCGATTCCTCATTTTCTCAAGGGATCTATAATGTGTGGTTCCACCCCCCCACCCTGCTGCAGGGTGCAGGTCCCTGGGTGTCAGTCTGAACACACCTGTGCAGTAGCAGTGAGGTGAAACCAGCACAGATCGATCGGCTGGCCAACATACTGGGTGAAGGGGAAACCTGCAGTTAACGTCACCGAGAGACAAACTGCTCCATGACATGTCCCCTGGGCAACCTTGTGTAGATCCAGGCCTGAGGTTGGTGGCCCTGCCTGTGGCAGGGGGGTTGGAGCTTTATGATCCTTGGGGTCCCTTCCAACCCTTGCCATTCTATGATTCTATGTCACATACCCTCTCACTGTGTGAGAAGCATGGCCCTCCATAAGGACAGACCTGTAGCCATCAAGGAGTATGGTGTGTAGGTGTTTGGTATGCTTAAAAAAAACAAACAGTGGTGGTGGGGAACCCTCTGCACACTATGGGAGGGACAGTCTCATTTGCAGCTGTGAGATTGGGAGTTTATCAATGTCTGTGATTGGATGTGTAATCTGGTATGCTAAGACTCACAAGATGATCTTGTCGCTTTATGCACTTGCTTGTGAGAGAACTATGCCTAAATCTGCAGTGATGGAACCAGGTCAACGCCGCAGGAGATCCGTGCCCTGATGCCAGGTGGATCTGTGTACTGTTTGTCCTTCTTAGGCTAATTCTTTCCCGTTATTTCCTTGGAGACACAGCTAAGGTGAGATACAGGTTTCTTTTGTCTGTAGATGAGGGTCCAGTTGGTAAGGAACACTTCCAAATACGATGCCTGATGTTTGACAGATATTCCCAAAGCTAAGCAAGCTCAGTATCCCTCTGATACCATCTCCAAGCCTAAGTTTGGTTGTGAAATAAATTGAGGTCAACATGCTGCTGCTGCTGAAAGGGTAACAGACAAGGTTGTCTTAAAATAATCAGTTTAATGAACCACTTTAAAAATAACTGGCCTGCATATTAATGATGTCCCTCTTCCTAATGAGGCAGCACTAAAATACTGTGCTGAATAGCCTGTTGTAAGGGAGAACTCTCACACTACTTCAGGAAGCTGTTTTTCCTTATTTCCCTCTCAGCCAGCAGCAGCCCTTGCCAGGCTGCAATGGGAACAGGAGTATACTGTTGTTGCTGTGTTGGTTTGCAACTCTTCATTTGCCTGGATGCTTTTCAGTTGCAATTACACGGATATGATGAATGCAAAGTGATAGAATGAGACCACCGAATGGTGTCAGGTTCCTGAGGAAGCCAGCTTTGATAGAGGGGAAGTCATGCTATGTTGCAGTGGGACCATTACACGAGGACAGGGTTAGGGCTGCACCAGCACATGGAGCTGAGAGTGTTCCCACATCTTTTGGCACATACTGAATTCGGTGCCACCTCTGTTCCCACCCTTTGCCTTTTATTTCAGGTCACAGTTGCAATCACTTGAGTTCTGGTGTGGGGTGGGTGGGTTTATAGTAGCTGGAGGAGCAGTTTAAATTCTCGCTTATATTTCCTTTACCTCTTGTGCTCTACTACATGGGTAACCCATGGAAGGAAGCTGGTAAACTTAAGGATGAGAATGGGTGACAGGGGGTGCCAGAACACAGTAACAGGAAGATAGCCAGAACAGCAATTGCGAAGACCACTGGGTGTGTTTACATAGTGGTAGATCCTTGGTCTGCTTGCCCTAGTAACTGTTGGAGGTTCAGAGGATGTTTAAAACTCACAACTGATCTCCAGACAAGCAGAGGAATGTGTTAAAGTGAGAAACTACTCGATCCAGCAAGGTGTATAGTCCTGGTGAACACAAAAAACCCCCTCCACCCCCCAAAAAAACCCCAACAACCAAAAGAGCAAGCCCAAGCTGTGACCTATAGTTAAGTGCCTTCTCAGAACTGTTTTAGCAGAGCACTGTTTCTGTAAACGGGATTCGGGGCTGATTCTGAGTGAGTACAAGTGCTGAGGGGAAAGATCGTTACAAATGTACCCCTGAGGAGATGTTATGGCTGAAGAGATGTTGCTACTATGAGAAATTCAACTACCCTCAGGCACATAAGCCATGCACACTGCTGAGACTGCCTCAGAAAAAGCTTTTGTTGAGAATAATGTATTTACCACACAGGGCAGTTCTACACGTGGAGCAAAAATACATGCTGATGGCCTGAGCCCACTGCAAGTGTTTTTTAGGGGACTTCCATTGGAGGGTGAGTTATCAGCTATATCACTTGTTTAAAAGTCTTTTCATATTGATAAACTTGATCAACTTCAGACTCAGAATCTGTGAGTAGGTTGCTCAACTCCCTGGAAATTACTTAGGTTTAGAAAAGCCCCAAAAAAGGACCAACCTGCACCCTTAATCACAAAATTCAAACCGCTAAAGACAATGAGTTAACTTCCATGACAAAAAGAATTATAGATACCCTCTACTTTTCAAGCTACTTCAAATCTCCCACTAGAGAAGACAAATGAAGGTCATGTTTATGTACAACTTGCACCTTTCATGCAGCATTGCTGTTGTGGTTACAGCGTGACAGCCTTGCTAGGGACTGCTGATCATCAGCTTGGAGTTAAACCTGTCCACGACAGCATGTGAGGAGACAAGCCTTCAGCTGATGAACAGCGGCTTAACTCTACCATGCTGGGCCCAAATCTGACAATCCCCAGCCCTAGCCTGAGGCTCAGCCTCACCAAATTTGTTTTGATACATCTCTGACTCTGAGCTGATGAGTCTTAAATATAGACAGAACTGCAGGTAGGTAGAGATGAGAAGCTCTGATGATGTCACTACATTTTCCCATTCAGGAATCACAGGCAGATGAAGATTAAATCTCAGGTGAACTTGTGTGCAAGGGTGCTACCACGCCCCTCTCTCAGCCACTCCGTGCTGGCAAGTTTTCACTGGGAGCAAGTAGATTACAAAACCATTAAATACTCTTTACGAATGTAGTTTCAAAAAGCTTTATTTAATGATTCTGAATTTGTTACAGCACCACTAAGTTACATTCTTTCTGTGTTAGCCTGCTTTGCGCTTTCAAACCGGTTTCACACTGTTACAGGAACTCTGTACTACCATCCTACACAGCAAGTGGTTCAGACTGTAAGCATGTCTAGTGACATGGCTGTGACTGTGACAGGCTTGAAGACACAGTTGCTTTGTCACACGGCGACACCACAGGCAAAGAAAACAGAGATCTCTTAAAACACTGTCGTGCTGGTAAACCATCTGGCTGGTCCAAAGGCTCTTGCCTTCTGCTCTCCTGACCAAAAAAAGCTGGGTGCATCTCTGTGCTACTGCACCCTGTTATTCATCCCCAAACAGGCACCAATTTTAGGCTTGTAACAGTTCTGATGATAATTAAGAAATTTGTTCGTTTATTACGTGTGTGAGACTAATTTTTTTTATATATAGACTATCACAACTTTGTGCAGATAGTATCTTATCACATCAATGAGAAAATAATTTTATAAGGAGTTAAGACCAACATTATTTTAAAAAACTTCTTATATTAACTTCCTATATACTTTGTATGTCTGCCTTGTGCAATTAACTTCCCTGTGGCCTTATTTGTTAAATCCACGCTGGCAAATGCAATATTTCTTCCTTGCTTCAAAATCTGAGCTGTTATCAGTATGTCTTCTCCAATCTTAGCAGCAGAAGTGTATCTTCAATGAAGAACAAAATGAACAGGTAAGAGGCTGTACAAGAGCACAAATCCAAGAATATTCCTGCATTTAGATTATCATAAAGGGAACTAGCAATGGTGAGTAATAAAGACACATCTCCCTCTAACTGCCTGCTTGCAAATCCCCACTTGAATTAAGTCCTTGAGTTCCTCCAAGTGCTGCAGTGGTGATTCAGCGTAAGGGTTCACTGAGAAAACTGAGGATGGAAAGAAACTGATTGGCTTGGTTCTGAGGAGCCAGGTTCTGTTACACTTTGGAGCAGAAACAATGGGGTATCAAAGAACTCTGATAAACCTTCAGCTCCAAGTCCTACTCTGGCCACTGCTGGCTCCTCCCTACAGCCTTTCTAAACCAGCCTGGCTGGTTCAACTGCAGAATGTCTCTGTTACAAAGGTCATTTCTGCATGGAACCAAAGCATAGGTTAACTGCTTCCCAGACCCTGGGCAGGGAAAAGTGATGGAAATATGAGAGGCCTTCAAACCTCCCAGGCTTAAGGCCCTTTCCATTCGTCAGATAATACTTGGTTTTGTTTATCTGAGTAGGAGGGTGTGCTTTTAAACACACTCTGCAGGGATTAGGAAGAATTTCCCCTGCAAAATGCCTGGAAAGAATTAGGAGGAACATGATCCAACCATGATCTGAAGTAAGGGAATAATATTCCAATGTCAGAAGAGAATGTGTAATTGCTGGATGTAAATCTTACTGAGATAAATTTCATTATCCAGTCCACTTTTATACATGACACCATGTCAAAAGTATGTCAGTCACACTTCATGCTGACACAGCACACGCCCCATTAGCTGACAGGGCAGGGTTTCAGTCTTGGTTCAGTCACAGAGGTTGCTGCTGATCCTCTTGAAAAAAGAAAGTTTCTCTGTTTCCCTCTGTTCTTTCCATCACTGAAATAGCTTCCTCATGACAGCCCTTTAAAAAGCTCCTTCCCAGAAAGGAAAAGTTGCATTATAGCAATGAACATTGTTCCATGGAAGCAGCAGCCTGGGTTAAACAAGGCTATTGATGCTGCTTCAGTAATGCTTCCTGAAGGTTACCCTACTCAATCATTTCGGATCACCTCCAGGGACAGCACTTAAGATTTTAGCCCTCGTGCAATTGGGTCGGCATCCTTGATGGTGTAAATAATTCAGATGGTGGCCTCTTGTTATACTAGTGTAGGGAGAAAAAAACCCCAAACTGATCATAGGAGAATTTCAGGTTTTCATTTCCAGTAACTTCCTGGCCACCAGCATGGCAGTATAAGGTTTAAACTAAGGCTCTAGTCCCACCTGCCCAGAGGAGAAATCAGAAGGTGCTTGGGGCAAAGTAGGGAACCTGGTAAACCTACAGAACACTCCCCACAGACTTTGGAAGCTTTTTTAATTGTGTTTGGGGTTTTTTTAAAGACAAATTTGATGAGGGGTTACTTCTCCAAGATTTTTAATGCTCTGTGTTAGTTACTCCAAGTAGGATTACTTTAGTTCCAATCAGTGATCATCCCTTCATTAGAAGAAATGAAGCAAAGATGACAGGCTATAATAGCATGATCAAAGGTTTCATACAACTAAAAAGACTCCATACTTTGTTTACATAACAGAAAAAGACTATTCTCAAGATATAAAGCTATTTTTAAATCACCTAGAGCAAAGGAAACTTCCTCTAGTAAGTAACTGTGATTCAATCTGTAATTCACCCTCTATGTGAGCATAAAACAGAGCTAAAATATTTCCTGGTTAAATATTTTTCCCATTTCAACATTTTATGGACTAATACTAAAGAAGGGTTTACAGAAAGCTGTTTGCCCCAGATTTTGGTGTTTGAAGATACACTTTAACATACCTTCACAACTGAAGATGGCAGATTTTTGTAAGGCTAAAATGTATATGTTAAAAACATCCTTTTGCATTCTGTGAATGGGTGCGCTCTCTTCAAACACACGTACCAAATGCTTATAGAACTCCACCTTGATTTTGCAACCAAATGGCAGTGTCCCCAAATACAATCCCTCCTTAACTTATCCAAACAAGATTTCTGAAAGCAAAGAAAGCATCTTTTTTTTTTTTTCTTCTTAGAGTGGGTACTACAGCACAGAAATGACTACAATGGAGTCAATACTGTGTTAGTGGAAGAAAGGTTAGTATGTTCTGGTAAACATGGTGGTTGATACCTACGTGATGTTCATGTCCACGCTGACCCCAGGCACTGCTCTCTCTGTGTACAGCAATGCTGTTGTTGACACCACATCCACAAGTGTGGCTGTCAAACCCCCATGTAAGGTGCCCCCTCTGTTCGTATGCTCCTCCTCTACTTTCATTTCACAAACAACTTTTCCAGGAGTTGCGGAAAGAAGTTTCATCTGTAGAGCCAAAAAAAAGGAGTAAAAGGCTTACTGACAACAGTACCAACACCTGATACTGCCCTGAATCAAACAGAAAGTAAATCTTGTTTAATTCTGGACTCCTGAGACAAATTTAAAGAGGGGACAATCCAGCAATTCAACTGGTATGTTCAGTATTTCCATAAATCCTGTGCAGAAGATCATTGCCTTAGAAAAGTCTGTATTTCTAGTGCAGATAAATATTTAAACTGCCAGTTTAACAAAACTTCAGTACTTGCTATGGTCTTAGGAGCTGCCTAGGAGACCACATTCTTCAGTTTGCTTGAATCAGTGACTGATAAACCAGATTAGAGAGAGCGCTGTGTGCACGGGTAAGTTGTGACTGTATTTGTTAGCTCACAAAATGCAAGTGAGACTGACAGTAATTCATTAATGAGCAACCTCAGTAAGAATCAGTATTTTGACACGAGCACTGGAAATACTAATGAGATTTGCCTCCCTGAACTGAAATTCATACTCCTGGGTTACAGCATTCAAGGTTTGTACCACGCTGCATTACGGCACCGTGACTTCCACACATGCTTTTGTTCCAGCCCACGGGTGTGAAAGAGAAAAACTATGGTACATCTCTGGTACCATGCTTCCCCCTGTAACCCACACAGGAAGCTGGATCTCTGAGACCAAGGAGTTTCTGCAATTCATTATTTTAATTTTTTTTTCAAGTTTCTTCAGTTAGTAGCACTTCATTCAAAATCTGAAAGCAGATGCACGACAGTGGTAAGTTCAGCATATACACTGACACCTACAACTAAATCTCTGAAGTACCTTCAGACTGTCAACAGTGAAATGTGGGCACAATATTTATTATAATTCCTACTAATTTTCAATTTTTTAAAAAAAGTTAACTTACATGTATCCATACTGAATCAGCTGAATTGATTTAAATCTTTTTGATCTTAAAAGAAACTAAGGTTGAAATGCTTCCAGTTTCACTATTCCTTCTTTACAGTGCAGTGCAAGAGCTCAGTTTCAGCCTCCCTTTCTGATATGCCCAAGTTTACCCAAATTTTGCAGAGAAGGCAATACTAAGATAAAGGATGTAGTTAGTACCCAGTCCGCCTATGGATGCAAAAAAGCTGGAATTAATCAGAGGGGAAATGACTGAAACAGTGCCCTAATACAGAAATAGCACCTTGATCAATGAAAATCCCAAGTCCCAGCCTGGGTGTGCTGCCCAGAGGCCCAAGATTCTGACAGACTTTCTAGTGAGGACTTCACTGACACCTGACACTGGGAGCAGATGGCTTCCACTACCATCAGGGAGTGCTCCCATCCATCAGGAAGGCAAAGAAAGCATCTGGTTTCATTTGTCATTGCTCTGATCTGGCACTTGTTGCCTGCTCTCCTTGACAAAAATAGTGCAGTATGTGAACGCTTCCAGGACTTAGGCAGCGAGAGCTGCTGGTCTGTGCTTCTCACAGCCCTCCTGTGCTTGTCCTCCCACGTGTCTGTCTCTCAGGGAGCAGTCAGCTGCTTCGGCTTCCAGCCTCCACTGCCATGCACCACTATGTTCTTTTTAAGAAAGGGCTTTAAAACACAGAAGCATTAAGCCCTACATAGCTACCACATTGGAATTAAGCCAGAAACTAAGTCTGATGCTGGAGGTAAAAACTTTCAGACTAAAATCTGTCTTCTTCAGAACGGGAAAAATCTTGAGTCATAGTTAAAGGAAGAAAGGCTTCAGGTATCTCCCACAAAAACAGAAGACACTTAACAACAATAAAAGTACAGTATCATTTGAATTTTATGATTAAACCTGTAGCGTGGTCATTCTAGGAGAAGACAAGGTGTAGAAATATTCCAGAGCAAGAGAGGATGCCTGTCTCCCAAGGCTCGGTTCCAGCCAGCCACCCTGATGAGCTGAAATCCTGCTCTTCCTCTCCACTTAGTAGGATTTTAAGGTAAAGGAGAATGAAGTTATTGCAGTGAAGAGGTGACTAAGAACCAATTGGATTCTATAAATAAATTAGCTTCTTAAAGCTTTATACTTTTTAGATAGAAGACTAAAACGTCTTGGAGAAAAAAGACAGTAAGAGTTGCTTTACAAATAGTTACTTTATATCACTGTATCAGATTATGGAGCTGTTAATGAAAGCACTGCTTCCAATGTTACATTTGCTCCTCTACAATGCAAAGCATATCAACTGTGAGATGGTTGGTTTTCTTCGACTTATATACTGCAACACTTCATGTCTGGGCTACACAAATGGATAGAAACTAAATGGAGAATTCTAGTGTCGTGAAATGTAACGGGAACACTGAAACTGCTTCACAGGACCATCCTGCCTGGGAACTCCAGAACATGAGATGCAAAGGGTTAATAAAAAGACCTTTGTGAAACCAGCTGTGGCTAGAACTTAAGAGCCCTGAGTAATCAGCACATCTTGAGAAAGATGTGGCTTAAATTGATTGCATTATGTCATTAGGTTAACTTACTAACAAGAAATCTATGGATAAGGATGATTAGTTTAGCAAAGCCATTAGTTAAGCATTGAGGAGGAAAATTTTGTAGATAAGTAGAAGAGGAATTCTTGCTGTGGATGGATGCGCAAGTCGGAGATCAGACCAACCATGAACTTTAATGAACTGAAGAGCATGATGGCATGGCCCTTGAGGAAGACAAGGATGAGAAAGAGCATCCCTCGACTCAAATTAGTTGAGAGGTAGAAATACCATAAGAGGAAGAAATAAAGCGGGTCCCCCAATTCCAGGAATAGCTATGAATATGTATTAGATTTCCCAGAAATGTGTTGAATACGTATGCAGTGCTTGTATACAAACACTCTAAACCTACAGCTTGGTGTACCTTAGGAAGAGCAATCCCCTAAGCACCCAGCCCTGCGATAAAGGATACCTGCTCAGCAGTTACAATGGGCTCTGACCATTAAGTGAAGTACCACGTTTCGATGTCAGCTGCACTACTGCACACTTCAGAATTCAAAATAACACAGTAACATTACTGTTAGTTTTTTGACAATAACAGAGCTTTGTCAGGGCCCTGTGTAGACACTCACAGAGCACTGGAGCGCTTGTGGCCTGACTTTAACGCAAGGTGTGAGATCACAAGGTTGGAAAAGACCTTTAAGTTCACCAGGTCCAACCATTCCTGTCCTATGCTAAACCGTATCCCTAAGTACCTCATCTACCCATCTTTTAAACACATCCAGGGAAGGTGACTCATCCACCTCCCTGGGCAGCCTGTTCCAGGCCCTGACAACTCTTTTAGAGAAGAACTTTTTCCTAACATCTAATCTGACCCTGCCCTGGCACAGCTTTGTGCCATTTCCCCTTGTCCTATCTCCTGTCACCTGGCTGAAGAGACCATCGCCCACCTCTCTACAACCTCCTTTTAAGTAACTGTAGGCAGTGATAAGATCTCCCCTCAGCCTCCTCTTCTCCAGGCTAAACAACCCCACATCCCCAGCTCCCTGAGCTGCTCCTCATAGGATTTGCCCTCCAGCCCCTTCACCGGCCTGGCTGCCTTTCTCTGGACTCGCTCCAGGACCTCACTGTCCTTGTTGTGAGAGGCCCAGAACAGGACACAGCACTCGAGGTGCAGCCTCACCAATGCCGAGTACACAGCAAGCTACTTTTCTGTTTTTAAACAGAGAAGAGCAGCAATTTATTTAACAGTTACCGAGCCCGGGAGTTAGCTTAGTGGCAGGTGCTACCAAGGGAAGAACACGAGTTAGTAGGTAACTCGTGGAAGGTTATTCAGCACGGCCCTTGTCTCCAGGGGGACACTGGAAGGCAGCTCCGGTATGCAGGAAGGGTTACCGAACAGCAATTGCGTTTCATGCCGCCTGTTACCACTGCGGGGGAAAGAAATCCAGGGAAAAAAAGGAAAGTCGGGCCTGGGCTCTACTGACCCGCCGCCGGCCTGAGGCGGGAGCGGCCCTGACAGGGCAGCGCGGCTTCCTCACGCCGCGGGCCGGTCTCCAGCGTGGTTCCGCCTTTTAATCTGGAAGAGGGGAAGACCCTGGCCTTTAAACCAGCAGCCCCAGCCCGGGGGCAGAGACGCTTTAGCAGGCGCTGCCGCTTGCGGCCGGCTGGTGGCGGGGCGCCCTTCCCCGTGCCCTTCCCCGGGGGCCGCGCCGCCCGCTCCCTGCCGCCCGGCCGTACCTTGCGGAGCACCCGGTCGAAGCCCTGCGACTCCACCATGTACTTCATGGCCTCCTTCAGGCCCTCCAACGTGAACGTCATGTCAGCACCCCTCCAAGAGCCACTCGCCCGCGCCCCGGAACAGCAACCCGGCGGGAGGGGTTTACCTCCGGCTTCCTCCCGCGTCTCCCCGCGGCGGGAGAATCATGGAAGCGGCGGTGGGGCAGCGGGAGGAGGGCGAGGCGGGCCGGTGCCCGCCAGCGGAAGAGCCGCCTCCGAAGGAGGTGGAGGAGGAAGAAAAAGAGGAGGAAGAAGACGAGGAAGAGGCGTTGCACCTCGCCAAGCGGAGGAGGCTGTTGTGCTCTGAGTTCGCCGCCATCACTAGCAGCGCCGCGGCGGTAGCGCACACCTTCCTGGCCGACAACGACTGGCACATGCAGGTATGCCGGGGGGCGACGGCGGCACCCCCTGCCCTGCCTCCAGCCCTTGCCCTGCCACTGGCCTCCCTGTGTTTCAGAGAGCCCTGAACGCCTATTTCGATCCGCCGCTGGAGAAGAATGAGGAGGCGGCAAGCGGGGTGCCGCCGGCCGGCGCGGAGCCCGGCAGCAGGTAGGCGACCCCCAGCCAGGGTGGGGGGTGACAGCACAGCCTTAGCTGCACTCTTTAATTCACCTTGTTGTGCTGTTACTCAGGGGATTTACGTCGGGCCGCTGTTGTGATTTAAACCCGGTGGGCAGCTCAGTCCCGCAGTGGCACTTCCTGCTCCCAGGCGGGGTGGGAGAGAGCTGTAGGGGTGAGGGAATGAAAGTTCCCGGGTGGACATAAAGCCTGTTTGATAAATAAAGTAAAAGCCACGCGTGCAAGCAAAGCAAACCAAGGAATTCATTCACGGCTTCCCAGGGCAGGCAGGTGTGCAGCTGTGCCCAGGTAAGCGGGGTTCCTTCAATCGTCATAGTGACTTGGGTCAGCAGATGCTGTAATCCTGAATGCTCCCCCTTCCTCCTCCTTTCCTCAGCTTTTATTGCTGGTATGAAATATCCCCTTGGTGAGCTGGGGTGAGCTGTCCTGGCTGTGTCCCCTCCCGCCCTACTGCCCACCCTCAGCTGGTGGGGCAGCAGGAGAAGCAGAGAAGGTCTTGATGCTGTGTAAGTGCTGCTCAGCCACAGCTAATGCATCTGTGTCAACACTGTTTTATTACAAGTCTAAAACATGCCACCATATGATATGCTGTAAAGTAGATTAACTGTATGGCAGCCAAACCCAGTACAACCGTGTGTTTGGCAGGTTGAGCCGGGTTCTCTGTAGCAACACAAGACCCTGACCAGTTCCTGGACTGGGCAGTCAAACTTCCATAGTGCTGTTCAGCCTTTATCAGATGAAAAGGGTGTACTGGGCCTGTGCTTTTGAGTTGGGATTTGGGGTGAATGTTCCCAAAGAGAAGGACTATTAATTTGTCACAGGGTGAGTTAGCGCATGTACGTCCCCAGAGGGTTTGGCAGTTGGAGGAATCTCTGCTGTGCTACAAGGATAGGCACATCAAAGCAAGTCTGGGCTGCAGTTCTTCGTTTCTAATAAGCTGGAAAGTGTGTGAAAAACTAACATGCATGGCCTGCCTCTAGCTTCAGGAAAGAGTTTAATTACTCAAGTGTTCTGGATTATACTGCCCTCTGATTACTTAGGTCAGAATGGTAAACGTCACCTTGTGTCCATAAGGAGGAAGAAAAACCCCTTCAACTGTGTACTAGGGCTTTGTATGACTGAGGTCCATATGTTTGAGTTGCTGCCCATTCAAATTATGTTGAGATCAACATTAACTTTTCTGTTGGAAAGTTTTATATGGCCATCAGTAAGTTCTGATGGGTCTAAAACACTTTGCTTTAGAAAACAGGGGAGGTAATTGCATGAAGAATAGTATTATGTATGTTGACAAACAAACTTTCTCTATAGTATTGACCTCACAGCAGATGAAACTGCCAGTAATGCTGGTGTCAGTAGCGCAGACTCAAGGCAACAAGAAGATGACAGCAGCTTCTCACTGATAACCTGGAACATTGATGGGCTGGATGTAGGGCATCTAAAAGAACGCGCCAGAGGAGTCTGTTCTTACCTGTCATTGTAAGTATAGCTTCATCTTTGTATTGCCAGGTGCCCAGCTTTAAAGGAGAAAACAAGCTTCTTGGTTTAGATATTTACAAATCTTCATGCCCATATTGTCTTAACATTAGATGCCACAGTAACAGCCACTCTGTAAATCCAGAATAACTGAATAAAAGTTGATACGCTGCTTGAAAAAGGTGTGAACCTGTGAAGCATCCCAAAGGTTAAATGTTTTGTGATGGCTACTTTAAAAAGCTTCTCTTTTTTTTGTTTGTTTAAATCATGAATGATAGCAATCAAGTTGCAGTCATACATCAGAAGCATACTTCATACTTCTATCCTGCACATGAGAGAGGATAAAACTGCAAGAAACTTGTTTGTCTCATCAGGTAGCATGAGTGACTTCATGCTAAAGCAAACTGTTTGAAATAACAAAAAAGACACTTTTTTTTTTTAGTGAAATGTGAAAAGTGGCTCTCTTACCATTACTGTTACTTGTCTACCGGAAAAGAAAATGTGCAATGTTCTAAAAGCATTAGAATCTGTGATTACCTTTTGTAGTTCCATCAGAGGAAGCCCCCTGTGAATATAGTTAGCAACAGTTTAGCAGTTATGTAAATTGATTTATCTTAGTGCAGTAAGTCACTGTAATTTAGATTATTTAAACAAGTGATAATTTAAGTTTCTCTTAAAACAGCAGAAACCCCATAACTAAATCAACTTTCACTTGATACTGTTAATCTGGGGTGACAGTATTTTTCTTCCCTAAAGCCTTGGGTTTGCCCTTCACCTGCCTAGGGCAGGGCTTTTCAGCAGCGTAGCAAAAAATGGGGGCCAGGTGTAAAGTCCTAAGTCAGCATTGTAAGGACTGCTGCCCCACATGAACTGTTACTGATTGCACAGCTCTGAGAAATAAGAACTCTGTACCGATGAGACTGGAAGAAATGAATGGCAGGTTACCTGAGGGGATCTGTTATCAGGAAAGGCAGCGGTGGTTGGAATTTCCTGGCAAACTTAGATGCTGCAGAACATGTTCCAAAGCTGCTTTGCAGCTGCCTAAATTGAATGCTTTGTGTATATAGGACATGAAACACATGCAAACGTTCATAAGATCAAGTTATAACAAAGTCATGCTTTTTATTACCACGTCAGTTCCATGTCAATAATAATCATTGTTTCCTCCCTTTTAACAGTGGGGATGTGTCTACATGCTATTAAATCCAGTGGAGAAAGTTCTTTGTTTTTTAAAATATGCTTATAATATCTAAGAAGACCAGGACCAGGTGCACCTAAAATCCCAGACCCTGTTCCATGTGGCCTCAAGAGTGTAACAATAGTACCTTTCAGGTAATTTAAATCCAGTGAATTTAAAATCTTGTCTTGCTGATTTCAGATACAGTCCAGATGTCGTGTTTTTACAAGAGGTCATCCCACCGTATCTGTGTCTTCTACAGATGAGAGCAGGCAGTTACACTATTATTCCAGGTAAGAAGTAACCCTCAGTTTCTAAAGGCAGAAATTGGAAAGCATAAGTTTGGTTTTACTCTGTCTCTGTTGCCAAAATCCCTTGGCCATTTGTAGGAATGAAAATAGTAGAGTCAGGAAGGAAGCTCTTAAATTACTTGCTGTGTTTTGGTATCAGGATATAGTTTGTTACAAATTATGCATGTGAAAAGCTTGCTTGCCTGGTGGTTTTCTCTGTATTTTTTCTGCATTTTGAAAGACTGATGGAAAGGGACATAGATAAGTAATTTCTTAAATATTTCATTTTAAAAAATATTAAAAATTCACACCACTGATGTGAAGCTTAACTAATGACTTTGCATATCTTACAAATTCATTTGATTCTCCCAGGTGACAGCACAAAGGTTTCTTTCAGAACTTTAACTTCACAGCCTGGCAGAAGATATCATCGACCGTTTCTTTCCCTGTTCCTCTTTAGGTAACGTAGATGGCTATTTCACTGCCATAATGTTGAAGAAATCAAGAGTGAAGCTACTGAAGCATGAGACAATACCTTTCCCAACAACCTCTATGATGAGGAACCTCTTGATTGTGCATGTGAGTCAGTATGTACTAAACTGCTGTGTTTCTGCCTTGAAAGCAAAAAAAATCCCAGGAAAACCTTGGCAGGCTCAAACAGCAAAAATACTTCTCTAAATGTACAAACCCAGTTGCATTTGATTCTAACAAATCATAAAAGATGAGACTTGAAAACTAAGTACAGCCAGAAGCTTACATAAAAGTAAAGTTTCTGTCTGTACTTCATTTTCAAGTCTCATAACCTACTAACCACAGCTCTGTGATTCAGTAACTTACTTTGTGATTGGATTTTTGTCTTTGAACTTCTTGTCATGCTGTGGATGGTAACACTGCCTCTGTTTCATGCACAGGTGAGCGTATCTGGTAACGAAATTTGCCTTATGACCTCTCATCTGGAGAGCACTAAAAATCACTCCAAGGAGCGTACGAAGCAACTGCAAATAGTGTTGAATAAAATGCAGCAGGAGTCAGAGTCCACCACTGTTATATTTGGAGGGGATACAAACCTCAGAGACAGTGAGGTAAGTAGAAATAAGCCACCTTGTTACGTTGAGACGGTGTTCTGGCAAAATCTTGTCAGCCTTCTCTGCTGTCTTTGAGAAAGGATTTGCTTAGACCAGAGATAGGCATCATTTACTCTTTAAAAGTGGGAGTGTAACTAGAAGCTGCTGTGCTGAGGCATTGCTATAGCTGAGGTGATGTATATGAAGAGTTGTGTTCCCCCCTCCACCCCCAATAGCAAAATGCTGTATTAGCAGTATTTATATCTGAGAAGATAGAGAGGTTAGTGGAAGTTTTTACTTTAGCAGTATCTTTGCATTTTGAGAACCCAGTCTTTACTTGCTCAACTCTTTATTCTCAGAGCTGATGCTTGTAGAATCAATGAAAGAAGAGGGTGCTCTGCATAAGTAGATTTTGGGAGTTTAAAATCAATCCCCCATTGTTGAGACATTCAAAATCACAAATAATTTTTGCTTGCTCATACTAAAAGGGGAATTTATGCATTATTACTAAAAGGTCAGTGTTCCATCTTTCCCTGTCGTGAAATCCCATTGCAGGGAGCTGGAATGACATTGATTCTGAGAACATTGCCTTGATTCCTGTACCTGAACATTTCAGAGCTGAGTGTTTACTTTGTAACGTGCTTTGGATTGAGCCAGTGCTACAGGAATTGGTCATGTTTTAGAGTATCCTGAGGAATACCAGGGATACTGTGACAATGCAGTTCTTGCTCTGAAGGTGAAATTTGTGAATTCAGGGTCTTGTGGATTTTCTTCTCCCCCTTCTGCCTTCAGGTTACTAAACTAGGTAAACTACCTGATAACGTAATGGATATCTGGGAGTTCCTGGGTAAACCTCAGCACTGCCGCTATACTTGGGACACCCAGTCCAACACCAACCTGGATGCCGGGTACAAGTGCAAGATGAGATTTGACCGCGTTTACTTTCGGCCCGCAGCCGAAGGAGGACACATTATTCCACGAAGTATGGACTTAATTGGGTTGGAAAAACTAGACTGTGGCAAGTTTCCTAGTGATCACTGGGGTCTTCTCTGTAATTTTGATGTGATATTATAGACAGCACTCCCTGGGCTTCAATTGCTAATTTTTAGGTGAATTGTTCTTGCTTTTACATAGTTTTACCCTGTTAGGTTTTGTATTTAAATTTCAAACCCTAATGCATTCTCTGCTCTTGACATCTGCTGGAATGGCTTCAAGACAGGATGCCCTTTTCCTCATTGTATGCATCTGTTCTTGAATCACATTTTAAAATCTTTTTATTTAAGAATGTACACGAATACAAAAACTTCTAGTGTTAAAATGGGAGGGAAAAAACCTGTAAATATGTTTAATAAACAGAGTAGTTTAAAAGACACTTTTATTTTTGGCATGTAATATAATCTTGTAATAAATGCTGCCCTTTTATTTTAAGAATATTTTATTATGCCTGCTTTGTTTCTTCTGTAACCCTTTCCATTGCGCTTTCCAACCCTGTCTTTGTTTTAAGGTGTTTTGTATTCCCTTCTGAAGTTTGTGTTGTACCTATGTGCCCCTTCAGGAAAGACAGTAAAGGAGCTGAGGAAAGAATTGGTAAATTCTCACAGAATAAGAGTTCAACTGCCTCGCTGCTTCAGGGCTGACCAAAAGTTAAAGCTGTCATTAAGGACATTGTCCACATGCCCCTTAACCACTGACAGGCTTGGGGCATTGGCCACTCTCCTAGGAAGCCTATTCCAGGGTTTGACAGCTATCTCAGTAAAGAAATGCTTCCTAAAGTCCAGCCTGAACATCTGCATAGGATGATGAGTAGTCAGATCCTTAACCAGTTCCTCTTCCTCCCAGGACTGGGATGCCTGAGGTTGGTGTTGTTTTAAAGTTTTTTGGGGATTCAATGTGAGTCCTAGGTGACCTTGCTAAACAAGCAATTAATCCTCAGGATGTTCATGCATCACCATAGAAATCAGCTGCAGGAATCTCCAGATCTGTTTTTGCTTCTTTAAACATCAATCCCCAAATTCCTTTTACTAAAGGTGAAAGAGGCAGGCCTGTTTCAGGGATGATGACCAAGTCCTTACATCCTGATTACTCCTAATGTATCCCTTTTTTAAAATAATAATTCAGCTTCACAAAAAAGGAAGGAAAAGTCACTGATACTTTTTTTTTTTTTAGCTTGTGTTGGGCCTGTGATCTCTTCTTTCTCTTCCCAAAAAAATAGTCCTATAGAAAAGTGAAAAATATCCCCAACTGCCAGGACTTTCCTTCTGTGTTTCAAATGAGCCTGGCATAGTCATGCTGTCTGACTTTCTGCGTGTTCTCTTCTTCCTCACCAAAAGCCTTCAAAGAAATGTCACAGGGTTTGTTTTCATTACTGCTGCCTCTCCCCACCCCCAGTGGGTACAGCTAAAGGATTTGTGGGGAAGGTGAAGGATGATGGTGGCCAAGAAGGCAAATGGGATCCTGGGGCGCATCAGGAAGAGTGTGGCCAGCAGGACGAAGGAGGTGATCCTCCCCCTCTACTCTGCCCTGGTCAGGCCCCACCTGGAGTATTGTGTCCAGTTCTGGGCTCCCTGGGATAAAAAGGACAGGGATCTCCTGGAGAGAGTCCAGAGAAGGGCTACGAAGATGATTAAGGGCCTGGAGCATCTCCCCTATGAGGAAAGGCTGAGAGAGCTGGGGCTGTTCAGCCTGGAGAAAAGAAGACTGAGGGGGGACCTAATCAATGTTTATAAATATCTTAAGTGTGGGATGCAGGGGGAATCAGCCAGCCTCTTTTCAGTGGTCTGTGGGGACAGGACAAGGGGCAATGGCTGCAAGTTGGAGCACAGGAAGTTCTGCACCAACATATGGCGGAACTTTTTCCCAGTGAGGGTGCCAGAGCCCTGGCACAGGCTGCCCAGGGGGGTGGTGGAGTCTCCTTCTCTGGAGATATTCAAGACCCGCCTGGATGCCTATCTGTGCGACTGGTCCTAGTGAGCCTGCTTTGGCAGGGGGGTTGGACTGGATGGTCACTGGAGGTCCCTTCCAACCCCTACAGATTCTGTGATGATTTAACTTGCTTAAGGACGTTGGAGAAGGGGAAAGCACAATAAACTCATGCTTCATTACCAGAAATGCTGACTTATGTGACCTCCTGCATTATGGTTACATTTATGTGGCTACACCTTCTGGACTGTCTTGGAAGGTACAAAAAAAGGCTGACTGCTGTTTGAGGACTGGTTTTTAATTGAGAGGAAGAAAGATCAGAGAAAAAGTGGTTCAGAGCACTGTGCAACTTGGTGCCTAAACTCTAGATGCATTTGCAGCTAACTGTTCCCTCCTCTGATCTACAGCCTCTCTCTCTTAGCCTTTGCAATAGAGAGTGAGTGGCAACATAGTATTTCTATTAGGAACAAGCAAAGACATGACACTTTGTAAGGGCCAATTCATTCCAAAAGATGGGCAAGAGGAAGACTACATTGAATGTAATTAGTGCTTAGTCATTCTTTCAGAATGAGGAAATTGTGCACTCAACCTTTTAAATGCTTCTTGAACTACAGAAAAAGTGATAATAAATAAATTTAGGATGATGTAAGTGCTAAATGTTTTACTGACTCTTGGATGTGAAGCAACACATCTTTAATTAAATATACTTTAAACCACTTCATAAGAATACAAATTGGTGACAATCAAGAGCAGTCAGAGCTCAATTAATTTGCCTCTTAAGAGTCAATTAATTTGCCTCTTAATTTAATTGGTGATGTAGAAAGGTAAAATATCAACTGAACAAAAGCAAGGATGTTAAACTAAGGAGAGATTCCTTGGGCTAAAACTTGTGATTTTATTTGCTTTCCTGATTCAGTAATATGATGGCACCTATACATCCCAAAGGACTTAAACATGCGAGTGTGAGAAACAGCAAGATTTCTCTCCTATTAATAATCAACAGCAACAATGGACCTTGTGGAAATCGGGTACTATTGGAGGCATTATTTTATTAGTGTTTTGATTCATGTATGAAGACAAGTAATTTCTTCTGAGGATCCAGCCAGTGTTAAGCATTTCTACAGCAAAAGTGCTTGAACTTAAGTAAAAGAGATATCCATAGAACAAAATAAAGAAATGGTAAACATCTAGGGAGATAAATGATAAATAGATGGATTAAAACAAAAAGAAAAAAAATAGGTGCAGGAAAAGCAACAGTAACAGCAGTAAACTACATTATCATGATTAAAAGTATGTACATGTGCTTTTGACAGTGGGGAATAATCTGAAACCATAAGTAATAAAAAATTGTTTTACAAAGAGGAACTGCATGGAAGATTAAGCTCACACATCATATACACCACATGGACTCTGGTCTGTTTGATGAAAGAAGAGACACAGCATGTCCAAAATTACTAGATCAAAATACAAACAGGATAACCTGCATTATGGCAACACCCACAGAGCCCATTGTTATGGGTGCTGTACAAAATAAAAGGTGGCAATAATTACAGAGAAAAGAGATGAGCTGTGTTTTGATGAGCAGATGGCATGATTTTCACTTGTATCAGCCCACAAAGATTGCATTATCACTTTTGCATATCTTAGGGTGGTTTTACCCTGAGGCAAGCAACCCAGTACAAAATCCAGTTGAAGACATGGTGCATAGAATGACAGACTGAGAGATCACAGGATGGCAGGGGGTTAGCAGGGACCTCTAGAGATCATCTAGTCCAACCCCCCACCTACAGCAGGTTGCACAGGATTGTTTCCAGGTGGGTTTTTAATATCTCCAGAGGAGACTCCACAGCCTCTCTGGGCAGCCTGTGCCAGTGCTCTGTCACTCTCACAGTGAGGAAGTTTTTCCTCATACTGAAGTGGAACTTCCTGTGTTCCAGTTTGTGTCCATTGCCCCTTATTCTGTCGCTGGGCACCACTGAGAGGAGTCTGGCACACGTGCTTGACATGCACCCTTTAGATATTTATAAGTATTGATCAGATCCCCTCTCAATCATAAAGACTCATCAGTTGGGATTCACAAATAGCATCTTTTCATTACATGGAGACGAGGCTTGTGTAACATCAGCTCAGAGAAAACAGACTCCCAGTGACTAAGAAGGCTTAAACCTGAGACACAGTAGGCAAAAATGTTGCTAAACTACAAGAACTGAAATGAAAGTAATACTGTGTCTGCAACAACCCATGGTAACATCATCACTAGTGTTATCTTTATTTGTGTATTCATGTAAATCTGACAGGAAATTGGCTTACTAACACAAGGAGATACGGTAGATGTATAAATAAATGGGTATTTGTCTGCCTTGATGAAGGTTAACATACTTCAGTGAAAGAAAGGTCATTCTATCCTTTTGCACTGTTAGATTTCCCCTTATTGTAACTGGGAGCAGAGAAGCTGACAAAAACCTACTCAGATATCACTTGTTGAGGCAGAAACTTTACCTGGATGTGGTAGTAGCTATTGCTGGCAAGTACAATTGACAGTGCTGGTCAAGAAAGAACTCAGCTCACTGTGGCTTTTAAGAGTTCTCCCAATTATTGCAGAACAAGGAAAAAACCCAAATCTGTCTCAGATGCCTTGAAGGTGAATGCTACCCTTTCTTTTCAGCGTTGGCAGACACTTCCCTTGAACTGAAACAGATCAACGTTTTTTAACCCATTGAAGATGGGAAGTGGGGAAAATGGGCATTTTCAGTAAAGTCCAACACAATGTAGCAAAGGCTTGGTAACCAGTAATTAGTAACTAGTGCACCTCCCAGACATCTTTCCTTTGGAAATAGAGGTTATGTGAAAAACTTAAAAGCATCTGGTCAAGGTGTGAGCACACTAGGTGAGAGGAGGAGGGAGAGCAGGGTGCAGGGTTAGTGGGGGCAGTGCCAGACCCCTGCAATGGGCAGAACCTCCCTGCACGCTGCAGGAATGTCATACCTCAAGTTAGGGCTTCCCTGCCATCAGCACCATATGGGTGGCAGGAGGGTTATTTGTCTGTGATGGAGACAGTGCTTGTCAGAGATACTGAAAATACCTCTGGATATCTGGCAGTAAGTTAGCTCCTGGATGATGGCAGCTTCACAGGGCTTTTGTTTGACCTACTGAATACATGTACTGTGGAGAGGAGCTGAAGGTAGCCAGATCAATATTTACCCAGTAGGCTACATTTTGATGCTTTAGTTGTGTTTAGATAGCATTACAGCACAGTCAGCCTATTACTTCATCGCTGTTAAGCCTTTTAGCTCATCAATGTTATGAAAGGCAAGAATTGGCTCAGTCAGAAAATACCATTTTAGCTTCAGCCATCTGTGATAATCCTGCTTTCTTGGTCTGTTCTTCCATTTCATAGCTTTTCTGCAGTTTGCAGACAGTGAGTAGGCAATAGGGGCTGGTGCTAGGTTTCTGGAGCAGGAGCTGCTTGCTCTGATGCCTTTGTGTTTGCATGGGACTAGCTATGTCCTGTTCACTCAACTCAAAAGGAAGTCTGTGTGTAAGAAGGTCAAGGACACTGGACCAGCTACCAGCCGTGCAGAGAAAGCAAAGCGAACCGGGGCAGTTGCTGCTTTCATCCTGTTCCCAGTGCTTTCACTGAGATGGTGGGAGGTACCTCCTGAATGGACAAGAAGAACGCTTATCTCCTGAAGCCTCCACCACACTGAGGAGCCTTCTGTGTACTTGCACAGATGGTTCAAAAAGTGTTAGGATGACAATGTATACAAGTGAATATTCTTTCCTGCAGAAGAAATGGAAAAAACAAAATCTTGCAGCTCTTTGTGGTATCTTTACAGTCAGTACAATTGGGAAGTTGCAACCTTGCAAAGCACTGGAGGTCAATCATCTCCCTCCACTAGGTCTGTACATCAACCCTTGGGGCTGCTAGGAACATGTGAGAAATGGGTCTGCCTTGCAAAGGGAACCACAGCCAGACTTCCTCTCTCCACACACACTGCCTCTGTGAAGCCAGGCAGTCTTGGTCAACATCAGAAAAAACATCCTCATTGACCATTTTCTATTGTTATTAGAATAATTGTCTTTACATCGAATAAGCAGACTTCAGCCTCTGTAAGTGTGGCCTGAACACGGAAATCATGGAAACGGAGGAATCAAAATTGAGACAACACAGTCACATTAAAACATACTTTGAAAACCACAGTCAGACAATTCCTTAGTCTCCTTTGTGTATATTCACAAGCAATCCAGTACTGCAGTTCAGAGAATTATTTCCTTGCTTTAAAGAGCATGTACATGAGCAACTGGCTCCTTGTACCAAAGGAGATTTAAGTAGCTTCAGGAAATCTCGTACAGCCCATCATTAAAAAAAACCAAAGATGGTAAGGTGGGAATCAGAAGGAAAGCAAAAAGAGGATGTAAAAACAGTTGTATGCTGAAGAGATGACATTTTTTACATCTTCAGAACATGTTTGGTTTTTTTCAGTCATCCCTTTACCACCGTTTTCCTGGGTCAAGCACTGTCAATATATTAATGACTAAGCAGAACTCGGCAACTGGCGACCTGATTATAAAGGAAAAAATACAGGACAGGAGAAGATGGCTGATAGAATACTGACAGAGAAGGTACCTGTTACCTTGAGAACCAGGATCATCCTTGAGAAGCACAGCTGGCATCCTTGTAGTGCAGCTGAGTACCGAGAAACTGGAGACATCTTGAGATACCATCAATAAGCACAAAGCCAAGCAACCCGAAGAGCAGCTTATCATCTGCAAAGTGAAAAATACCTGGAAAATGGGGGAAACATCCTGAGAAGGTAGAATTGGCAACTGCTATTGGCTGTTCTACTTGGAAAAAAAAAAAAAGAAAGCAGTCTGGAGAAATAAAAATTGGTCTGAGAGAATAGAAACCATCATCGTTGTCTGTCCCAGGTGAAAAATAGACATTAACAGCACTCATTGTATGCACCATCCAGGTGGTGATGTCCTGTGCCCTCTCATGTCTCTGGAATAGGAAAGTTATTTATTTTTTACCTAAAATGGAGTCTGTCTTTCTGAAAACTTGCTGTGTATGAACCTTTTCTATGACGTCTCCTAGACAGACCAAACCCTTGCTGGGAATGCTCAGCTGACTCCAGACTCCATGACGGTCCGACTCTTATTTTGTTGGTTCCCCTCTGGGCCCCTTCTGAGAATGATTGCAACTGAACCCACTTCTACGATTGATTTGGTGAGTGTGGTACAATTAACACTTTGAATATATGTAGGTATATAGAATTATAGAATCATGGATTGCTTTGTGTTGGAAGGGACCTCAAAGAACATCTAGTTTCAAGCCCCCCTGCCATGGGCAGGGACACCTCCCCTTGGACCAGGTTGCCCAAAGCCCCATCCAACCTGGCCTTGAGGTCTGTGAAAATCTGTGAAGGAGGTTTTGGATCAGGGTTGGAAAATTCCCATCTGCAAGGAATGGATTACAACTTTCCACTACAAGGCTGTCACCTTTCTGGTGTTGGGAGCGTGGAGGAATTCTCTGTTATTGTCATCTTTCTTTCTTTTACAGAAGGTAACTGATAAAGCACCAAGGATCATTCATACTGTATGTGTGGTGTGTTTTCCACAGACCACCTGCTCCATTGATTAGCAGACTGGGATCATGGTTAAAACCTGCCCATCTATCTAAAAGTTCCCCCGTATCTGGGTGACTTGGCTGGGGACTGGTCATGCCCTGTAATCACAGAATCACAGAATCACAGAGTTGTAGGGGTTGGAAGGGACCTCCAGAGGTCATCGGGTCCAACCCCCCTGCCCAAGCAGCTCCTCAGCTCATACTGCACAGACAAGCATCCAGACGGGTCTTGGATATCTCCAGAGAAGGAGACTCCACCACCCCCCTGGGCAGCCTGTGCCAGGGCTCTGGCACCCTCACTGGGAAAAAGGTCCTCCGCATGTTGGTGAGGAACTTCCTGTGCTCCAACTTGCAGCCATTGCCCCTTGTCCTGTCCCCACAGACCAAAGAAAAGGGGCTGGCTGATTCCCCCTGCACCCCAAACTTCAGATATTTATAAACATTAATCAGATCCCCTCTCAGTCTTCTTTTCTCCAGGCTGAACAGCCCCAGCTCTCTCAGCTTTTCCTCGTAGGATAGATGCTCCAGGCCCTTAATCATCTTCATAGCCCTTCTCTGGACTCTCTCCAGGAGATCCCTGTCTTTTTTATCCCAGGGAGCCCAGAACTGGACACAATACTCCAGGTGGGGCCTGACCAGGGCAGAGTAGAGGGGGAGGATCACCTCCTTCGACCTGCTGGCTACACTCTTCCTGATGCACCCCAGGATCCCATTGGCTCTCTTAGCCACCAGGGCACACTGCCGGCTCAGTGGTATTGCCACATTCTGCGGAGAACACGGGCACTGAGCAAAGTACATTTGTTGTGTCATTGCAAGGAAGGGAGTTTATCAGGACTGCAAGGCCAGGCTGGCCAGGAAAGTAACCTTCTGTGGCAGGCTTCTGATAATAAACTTCACACGCTTTCTCACCTCTTGAGCATGAGGCAAGGGTAGAAAGGAACCTTTTTTGTTATAGTCATTTGCAATCTAATTTGTCGGGACAAAAGAGAGACTGAATGATTCTCAGTTCTCAGTGTACTACAGGACCAAGGTGAAGTACAAATCAGAGATGATCCAGTAATTCTGTTTGCATGGAACATCTTCTCAGGCAGTATCCTTCAGTTAAGATAACAAGATCAGCAAGCTAAAAGAGCTTGAAAACAAAGTGTATTTTCTAAAATGTGGATTTCACAAAATTTTGGACCAGTAGGAGCTTGGCAGCTTTTTTCTGTCTGCTTGAGGCCTGCTGAGCTGGATTCACTGTGCTGCCTCAAAGCTCATTTCTTTGCAGCTCTGAGAATGAAGTACTGCAGGTTCTCCCATTGGCTGACTGAAATAAAATAATCTGTGATGCGTGAACAAGTCTAAATGAAATAATAATATCCTTAGCAGTGAAAACCGGATTGGTTAATACAATAATTGAGCCGATTTATTGCCATCTCCATGGACCAGCCTGCTGAAACAGCCTGCTATTTTATTTAATCTCACATCAGACAAAGTACTGGCTGGTAATCCATTGTTAAACGTAATTTAGAATGATGGATGAAAATGTCAGCTTTTCCAACACAATCAATCCATATCTATTAACACATATTATTTATGATTCTTATAATGGGACCTGCAGGCATTTCCAGGAGGAAATGGAGACATCAGCTGTTGTTGAAATGAGATGAGAAATACTGTAGCTTATGAGTTAATATCTTCATATAAAAAAAATGCTTGCCCACAGTGTCGATTGTCCTTTACCATTTTACAAATTAATAGAGTGCCTTGGCTTTCCCTCTTGTGGCGTATGGCAGGTTATCGTTCTATCCCTTTGTTGTGAATAATTCAGTGAGAAGGATATTATAAAGCATATAAGAAAAGGCCACTGCAAATGGGAAAAAGTCTTTGAATGTAAAGCAGTAAGGAACACATTTTCTGTTCTCTTGCTGTTTGCTCGGGACTTTGGCCACTTTCCTCCCCCTCAGTCCCTATGCAGACAAATTGATATATTTCTTCAACTGTAGCACAGTTGTATTTTAAGGATAGTTTCTGCAGTGTGCTGACTCAAAGACAAGGCAAACTTTGATTCATGGACTTAATGCAGCATCAATAGTCATGGTCACAATGTCAACTGTTGCCTGGGTAAAACTATTTTTGAGAATCATTTTATGCTTCAGTTCATAAACATCAATGAAGAAAAATGAGTAATAAGTGCCTATCTAGAGTACCAAAGGCCAACTCATGTTTCAGATGAAAATGAAGACAAAATGTAGCTTTGATTTGCCTCTGGAATTCCCATTAACTGCATCACTGGCAGAAGAGAGTTGGATCAATAGTTGCCTGGCTGCAGAAGACAGTTTCTGTCCATTCAGCAGACAATGCAAAAGAAAAACCATGGTGGCATGATCTTTATCAGTTTATCTTCATTACACCAGCCCAACTGTATAGGTATGTGCCAGTCAGCAAGAGGCACTTCAAATTCTGGGTTCTGTCTGTGCTCTGAGCACAATGAGTCATTTGTTTATAGCCATGAAACACCTTCAGTGTCGATCTCACTTATTCTCTTTATAGGTAATGCATAACTGGGAATTTTCTCTTATGACTACTTTACTCACACAGAATTTTTTAAGAAAAGGCTCTACCAAAATTTACCTTTCTTCCTGCTTGGGAAGACTTTGCTGGCACCTTTGGTGGTTGTTGTCAAAGCTTGACTGATGGATTTACTCTGTATCCTGCAAGTTGTTGGAGGGTATTTCTGCTTCTTTACGAGTGTCTCTCAGCTTATTTGAACAAAGACAACTGCTGGCTGTGAAGGAAAAACAAACATTCTCTATGAGATCTTAGGTTTCCAAGCGGCGTCTTGTAGTATGGCAAACTATATATACATAAAACACAGTGATCTCATATCATTCCCCACCCTAGACCTGCAGAGCAGAGATATTTTATTTCTTTGCAGCGTTCTGTAGTTCCTATAGCTTCACCTTAGTGTATGCAAAGTGAGGGTCTGTATATACAAAACTGATTTTGGCTCAGTTTGTACCCGGTTCTTGGCAGGTTTTTCAAGCACAGCACAGATGTTAAAAATTGTTACTACTTACAAATCTAAAATAGGAGGAAAAAAATCACTTCTTTGTGCAATGATAACATGCATTACAATATCAAATCCTCCAGCTTAATCTTAAAGTATAGTATAAAAATGATGGAAGTCAAAAAACAATGTTGTTTTTTTTTCTGCCTAAACCAGAAATCGCACATACATTGGGTCTGTTGCCTATTGCTAAAATGCACACATGCATCATCACAAAAAGTCTGAAAATTACATCCTAAGAGTTTTTCTCATTCATCCTTCTCTGGGGAGGGAAAATAGAATAAAAGGTTGTGTTTTCTATTATGTTCTCTCCCACACAACCACAGTTTTCTGAATTTGTTATTATCCTCCCTGAAAAAAAAAATCCTTTAAGATTAATCCCTAAGGATTTGTTCAATCAGCTTTATGTCTTCAGTGGGACTGATACTACTCTTGGCAGCCCATGTAAGATGACTGTAAAGATGCCATTAGATAAGACCACCTCTCTTATCCAGCCCTTTTCAGTAAGGCTACCTCTGGGATCTCTTTACATTGGTTAAGAATCAGCAAGAGGAGATGCACAGTCTACCTTTTCTAACAATCAGAATATTTTTCCACAAAACCTCAAAATTTCTTTTTTTTTAAAGGAGTGTTTTTCATTTCTCTTAGTTTAATTTTGACAATACCATCCAGACTTCTAAGCAACCTGATGATTCAGTAAAGCTGTTCCTGGCATTTTAGCACTAATGTGCTTTGCCAGCGAATGAGTCACTTTCGAGAAATACGATACTCAACTTCAAAGCAATGCTGAATAATTTCAGTCTCATCCTTTCATTTGAGCTTTGTTTTATTAGCCTAAGCTCAAGGCAAATGAAAAAAAATGAACAAGGTGTGGATTTTGGAAAGAAAAAACTGGTCAGCACCAGTCAGAGCGTGGCAACCATTAAGGCCAAATTTCATTCTGTTGCAAAGAGGGATTACTACAGATGGAAAACCTATGACTATCAGTAAGCTAGGTCTGAAATGAGAAAAAAAAGTGTTGAGAATCAGGAGGCATCAATGGCCTTTTAAAACGAGTCAATGTTTCTTTTTTTTAGTGAATGAGAATTATCTGTTTAGGTAACCAAAATGCATCTCGAGAAAAGACAGCATTGAGAAAGGGAAGGTTTAATGTTCACTCTTACAGAAGTACATTTAAGCTCTGAACAGAGCCACAAGATAGGTTTTCTTTATAGTCCCAAAAAAAACCCCCAGGAACAGTCAGAACTTGAAAAAAAGGCCACGAAAAAATGCAAAAAGGAAGTAGGACAGAGGATCCAAGAAGCAGAGAGGCTGCAACATGTTTGGGGTGAGGGTGGGGAGTCTGCCAGATATGATTAGATAATGTATTATTCCTCTGTGGGATGTTATCCTGTGATAAATCCTTCAGGACAATGCTATTTTTCATAATTTGCTATATGGCTTATAGTTAAGGCTTTACCATTAGACTAAAGAAATAAGGGTGCCTCCTCCTTTTATAACAACAGCCGATGCTTTAACTTTTGAGAAAATGGATGGTAAAAAGAACTGTGTAGTGAGCTTTGAGAATGCTAAGCCACTGCAGCAGACATATTCAGTGCACAGCTGAGACACAGATGGGTGTTGTTTTAAGGCACAGTTAATGTGGTACAGCTTTTACAAATACTTCCCAGGCAGTTGGAGAATTTTGTAGTATTTCACTAAATATTTATTCTAAAATATTATTTTCTGCATTAAGAACTGATAATGTGGTACCCACTTTGATAATTACATTAATGGAATGTATTATCTGTATGAGCCTGTGATACTTCAGATCAGGAGTATCTTTTATATCACTGATTTTACAAATAAACATGCTAAGGAAAAATATTAAAATAGAAATATTTAATTCCCTTTAGTCTCTCCCTAAATTAGATTTTGTCTTTTGCTAGGTAGAAACCACCCTTTTTTTCACTTAGTGAATATGTAGTTTGCTGTATTGAATGAAAGCACCAGAATGCACTGTTTTATCCTAGGAGCTAGCAATAGTATGTACCTAATACGTTGTATTGAACGACAGAATTCATATATTGGTTATACAAGGGATCACACAGTCCTTTCAGTGGATTTCCAAAGAGTCATAAAACCTATGAATTGATGCATTTTTGATTAATCAACTCACAATGTCAATGTTTTCATTCATTGTATTACCTGTACAAGATTACATGCACGGTGTATTGTTTAAATTTCTTTGAAAACTTCAGAATTACTTCTCTCATGTGTATAATGATGAAAGATGTCTACTAGTGATGCTGTGGATCCACAATGCACCAAGTGAGTTTGATTTAAAGCTGAAGTTTCTGGAACTATATTTGGAGTGTAAAGGGGAGGTTAAGGTACCAGAGTATACTGGAGAATTATTTCTGCAGAGTAAATTATGCTGGGCAGACTTTTCAGATCTTTACCAGCAATAAATGGGAGAGCCCTTAGAGATTTGAGATGCTTCCACTTGAAACTCTATCCAAATCTGGATGAACTACTGGCTATTTCAACAGTGAAAACAAGTACAGTTTGCAGCTTAATAAGTGCCTGTTAGTGAAAGGCATGTTTTAACACTGGTATCCTGAGCTAGTAATTCTCATATACCACAAGAGCTTTATCACCACAATCACTTGGAAAGATATTTCTCATGAAATCCCAACATCCTTTAGTCACAGCATCCCAGATATTTTCATTCCTTTGAATTATTTTGCATTAAATAAAACAACTCGGGGTCAAAACTCTTTGTCATGGGTTTCCAGATTCTAGGAGCTTTTTCTTGAATGTATTTTGGGTTTTTTTAAGAAAAATTGAGATAATTCTATTCCTGGATCACAAAGCCTTTGGGCACAGCTCTGCTCACCTTGGTTGGTCTGATGTTACTATGGCAAGTTCCACAGTCTGGGGCAAGTTCTGTGTATGGGGAAGAGGAGACTCCTAATCTGACACAGCAGCACTCCACCCATGTACTGAGTTGTAGTGAGTCTAACTACAAGGTGCAAATACTTAACAGGTAGGTACTAATGATGCCTGTCATAAATCTAGTAAGATTTAATGCTTTCTTCTGGCATTCTCCAGATACATGGAAACCTGATCTTTCAGAGCTTAGAAATTTAGGACAATTTCCATGTCTCATGATTGCTGAGAGGAGTGTGATAATATAATACAAGTGCACTACAACTGCAGAAATATGGACACAGATTAAAAAACATAAGGCTTTGGGGTTTTTGGTTTTTTTTCTTCCCCAGTATTGTCATATTTTGAAGATAAATGACTGCAATGCTGTAACAGACTTGTATTCGGTAACTTCAATACAGAGGGCTATAGACATGGTAACAGGCCCATCCCTCAACACCAAGCACCTGTAAGATCATATGTAACATGAACCTCATCAAACATTTTCATACCTAGTTTAACAGGCCACCTTAATTTAACCTGTCTCAGCATGACCACCCATGCTTTACTGCCATATTTTCTTTATTTGTCACACAAGTGATGGAAATTCTGAATTAAACTTGTTAAACCTTTGTAAAACAACATAAAGTGTGGTAATTGTTATTAATCCTGTATTCACAGGAAGGTTTGAGCCTTGAGAAAACTAAGGGTGTGTCTGTTGGAGGCCATAATTGCCAAATCCCTCTAAAATTATTGAATAGACTGTAGGCAACTACATTAGGAGGAGACAAATTATGCAATAGAGCTTATGTCTTGAAGTAAAAAAAAAAAGACACCAGAAGGAAACTTAGATAATCAGTTCAGATACCATAAATGAATATTGGATCAAATGGATCCCATCCCACACAAAAACTAATTGCAAAACACAGCAGGGGATGATGAAATATTTTTACTTGATACTTCATTTCTGGCACTTTCCTGCTGGCAATATACTTACTGCAAAAGACTCTTTGTGCCCTTGCAACACAAGTAAGGAAGTAGTGATGCAAGTAAGAAAACTTTATGTTCATTAAAGGAGAAATAAATTTGCTACACATATTGCTAAATGTACTTTACAGAGGAGAATAGTATCTTAGTTACTCTGGGAAAATTGCCTGATAGAATGCAGTATGGAATGGAAGAGAAAATAATTTGTTTATGGAAACAAAATTATGGAAACATTCTCAATTGTCTTGTGGTTTTGGGTCATAAAAAGAACTTTCTATCTTTATGTATACGTTGCAGAATATTGTCTGTTAGAAAACCTTCAGCAGTCTTCAACTATCATTGCTGAATGCATCTACCAATTCTACTTTCCTTCAAAGAGCCATTTTGGAGATGTTAGGATATTTGCCTTTGAAGAGTCAGGAATCAGCAGCATCCAAATTTCCTAGCTCAACTCAGTGCTGTAAGGATAGGTAGCACCACTTTAGGTTTGGTACCCCATGGCATCCATCATCAAAGGATTGCTTTTGATAAATCTCCAGGGTCTGGCTTTCCCTACAGCAGCGTGTAAGTCTTTGTGCACTGTTTCTGCTTCTCAGAAGCCTTCACAACAGTGAATTATGGGAACCCACAATGTCAGACATTACAGATTGGAAGAGGAAGTTACGCTCACCTCTTTAGCACCCTGTATGAAACCACTGTTGCCTGTACATGTCTAAAGCAGGCAGCTTCTTTTCCTGAAAATATTCTGGACAATAGGAGCACAATAAATGAAAACCTGGTAACAGAAGCCTTGCCATCTGCATAAATCTAGACAGGGATTCAACCCAGTTGACCTTCCTTACATCCAAGCATTTTCAGGACAGGACAGGGCAAGAGCTGTAACGTAGAATGAACAGTTTTGGTTTTGTTCATAGTATCTAATGTAAGAACATCTTATGGGAACATCGTATACTCCCAGGCTTCCAGGCATGCAAACTAAGTTTTAAGTTTTGCTTTTCTGTTCTTGCCTTTCAGAAACTGCTGGATAGCTACCAGATGCCAAAGCACCAGTAACAGTGCTGCAGTTTAAAAGGCTTGACTTGTTCCTGTGAGGACTGCATTTAGACTTGATCTGGCAAAGCTTTTGCAAAATAGCTATTTTGAGCAGACCCTGTGGTGGAGTCCATAATTCTGATTAATTTATATAGCCTTTGTAATTGGTAGTGACCAGCAAACTTTCTAAATCTGTAAAACTTCAGCAGGCTTTTTTTTTTTTTAAATAATCTAGTTTTACCTATTTTTAGCCTGGAGCTTCCGTTTAACCAAAAAGGAAATAGATCAGCCTGAACATGCTCATGCTGCAAACACCCAAAATAGGTCTTTTATTTCACTTACAGTGCAGCCAGAGTGTGTCCCCACATCAGTTTTTATCTGACCTGCTCCAACCCGACAGCAATACCAAAGAATGTTTATCAGAGGTCATGAAGGCAATGGTCTGAGCATGAAAGTACTTTAACCAGGAAGCTCTAATCCTCCTGCCTTTTACACCAGTGTCATACTAGTTTTCCTCTGGGTTTTCCAGTGTGTTTAAACAAAGCCTAGCCAAGACAAACTCCCCCTGAGATCGTAGTGGCATCAAGTAATTTGTATGTATTACATTTTCAAACTTCCAGAGCCTGTGCTAAGACACTGGTAAGGTTGTTGTACCTTACACAGGCAGTGTTTAATCTAATTTAAGAACAAAACAAGCAGCAGTCCTAACTAGACAGTAAGCAATGAAAGGATAAAGTTAAACTCATTTCTACTTACTCTCACTTCTTGTTTGGTTAAGTCATTGATCTTAAGATAAGCTTGGGTCAAGATTGTAGCAACATGTAAGTTCTTGATCTCTAGATCAAGAAATTCTAGCTTAATGCAGGTGAAATTTCCCTTGCTGTAGCTTGTGTTCGTTGTTTGTCCTATCGTTGCCTAGCTGGTTTTGGCAAGGGATACAGCTGTTGGGATAAAAATAAGCTCAATAAAAGACAAAGAAAAAGTAGCAGCTTCCAGAGGAAGAAACCAGATTTATCTGAATTTTGATAGACACTTCAAACTGGGTGATCTGGCTGAAGAAGTTATTAGCAGGAAACCAATACTTTAATTGGCAAAGCATTGTCTTTTTGCCAAGATTAATGAAATATTTTCTCTACACAATAAAAATTATTATATATATGAATGTCTTTTTGGAAATATATGCTGAAACTGAATTTAGTTAAGAAGAAAAGTGTTGACAGGAAATTAGGAATAATTAATGGGAACACATAAATAGACCAGAGGCAGTGGGAGGACATTCTCCCTATTGATCGTTTTGAGGATTAATTGCTGATATGCTTTACGGACATACCAACTATTACTCTTTTTATAAGGGCCATTTAATGGAAGATGAATATGTATTGCAACTTATTGACTGGCAGAATATAACTACATTGTTCACATACCTCTAATTAGTCACTATAATTTTGAGGACTAGAGGTAGACCTTCAAATGTGAAATGCAACAAAGGCTTGTTAAAATCTGACACTAAGATAGATATATAAATTTTTTTTCACTGATATTCAACTACTCCATCTTTTCTGCATGTTTACAGTGCAATGGCCCAGGACAAGCCATGGTGTAAGTCAGGAGATGGGCAACATCACTACTACTGTTTTCTGGGGGTTAGAACATCAGAGTTGTAGGGAGTTATTTTTCACACCTCATTCACGTAATGATGAGTAGAGTCACAGAATCACAGAATCACAGAGTTCTAGGGGTTGGAAGGGACGTCCAGAGATCATCAGGTCCAACCCCGCTGCCAAAGCAGCTCCCTAGCTCATACTGCACAGACAGGCGTCCAGACGGGTCTTGAATATCTCCAGAGAAGGAGACTCCACCACCCCCCTGGGCAGCCTGTGCCAGGGCTCTGTCACCCTCACTGGGAAAAAGTTCCTCCGCATGTTGGCACAGAATTTCCTGTGCTCCAACTTGAGGCCATTGCCCCTTGTCCTATCCCCACAGACCACTGAAAAGGGGCTGGCTAATTCCTCCTGCACCCCACACTTCAGATATTTATAAACATGAATCAGATCCCCTCTCAGTCTTCTTTTCTCCAGGCTGAACAGCCCCAGCTCTCTCAGCCTTTCCTCATAGGATAGATGTTCCAGGCCCTTAATCATCTTCATAGCCCTTCTCTGGACTCTCTCCAGGAGATCCCTGTCTTTTTTATCCCAGGGAGCCCAGAACTGGACACAATACTCCAGGTGGGGCCTGACCAGGGCAGAGTAGAGGGGGAGGATCGCCAACTTCGACCTGCTGGCCACACTCCTCCTGATGCACCCCAGGATCCCATTTGTCTTCTTAGTCAAACAGCGAACAAACACTCTGGTCTTCTCTGTTTCCCAGCATATTTCTTTCCATGGTTCTCACCGTGCTGCCTCCAGCACATGTAGCTACATTCTGGTTTTCACAGACTTTTTTGTTTTTCCACAGAAACTTTCAAAGGCTTTCACTATTAACCAGGAATGTAAATATGAAGCTTTATTGCCCAATCTTTTGAACAGTATATTAGATTGTAAATGGAAAAAATATTTCTTCACAAATTAGAGGTTCCCTTTGTCTGGGCAGAAGGAGAGAAAGAAGACCCATTCATTATAGAAATATCCTTGTAAGAATTATGTCTTTTTAAATGGAATGCCTTCTCTATTTGGTAGTTGTGGTTAGTTGATCTTACAGGTGTAATTAGAGACAAAAAAGAATGAGAGGTGATGCTGATGCACAGTTCTTCAAAAAAACCCCAATCAAACATGTAAACAAACAAACAAAAAAAACCCCTCTGGAGTGCCCTCTCCTGACCTTAGGAAGCAGATTATTGTAATGCAGATTTTTGGCAGAATGTCAAGATTTCTCTCTTCCATGGCTCCACTGTCATTAGAGACAACCGAAGGGGATTGCTTTAAAGCTTGAGAGGACAGCTGTCATCTGAAGTTTGTATGCCTACAAGAGAACAAATAATGGCCTGCATAAGAAGCAAATGTTTCACCATTGTTTGTTATATTAGCAAGTGAAAGATTTCTTCTGAAGTGCATGAGGAGTTCAAAGCCATATTCTCCAGTGCTGCATTTGGTGAGTCTCAGAGTCTTTATGTGTTATTACTGGGTAAACTGAGCTCAAAACCTGTTTGCTAAACACTTGCCCAAAATGAGTTTGGGTTGTTGTCGTTGCTTTTCAGGTTTCTTACCGCAGTAGGGAGGGGAGCAGCATGGAGCTGGTAAGTGTGACACCCCCCTCTCAAGTCTGAGAAACTGAAAAGTTCATGTCCCTAAAGGAGATTACTCTTGAGTTAATGACAGCTTCACTTTCACCCACAACGTTGAACTCACACTCATCTATGAATGTCATTCAGTGTGCCCTAAATGTGTTTTCTTTCTCTTTTCAGTTTGTGAGAAGATAACAAACTTGTGTCCCATACAAGACATTTGAAGTCCATCCCAGCCCAGGTAGGGAAAAACCCCCATCCTGTAGATAGTACGTCAGCTCTGCCTTATTCCTACAGCTTCTGCTACTTGTAACGTAAAGCCATATAAAAGAATACCACATCCCAGTTATTTCTGTGGCTTTTCTTTTGACCTTTAGTGGCTAAGATTAAAACAACAACAAAAAAAAGCTGAAGCTGTGAGTTTTTTTCTGCAGCTATTAAAAAAAACCCGTATTTCTGAAATGTGATTTGCACATGAATTCAAAGAAGGGGAAGCCATTAATTAAAAAAAAAAAGAGAAATGCTGAAGTAGCAAGCAATAAGGACAATGCTACCATTTAACTTTGCTCAGTACAAAAGATGTGATATGACAACAACATTCAAATCCTATTTGTGTACATGACACAATCAAGAGTATTTTGCTTCTCACAGGTTAACTCCTTTAGTCTGTTCCACGTGGATGTGGGCCTTGGATGTGGGCATAGTAGAAAGGTTGCCAAAAATGTGAGTAGTTCTGAATTTAAATCTTGTGCTGAGCCTGGTTTTATGGTGGATTAACTGCTGATGTGTTTTCAGATCTGTTTTGGTTTACATTTGTAAGCTTCAAGCAGAGATGAGAAGTTTAATTTCAAAAATTCCTACAAAAACTTTCAACTGCAGAGAAAACACATTTTAAAAGATGCACAAGATACCCAGTCTGATGATATTTAGCAGACTGCACCACTTCTCTAGTTTGTTAAAGGCTCTGTCCCTTACAGCTCCTGTTCCAAGCTGCTCAGTTTTGGTACACACCTGCCCACTGTCTAAATAGTGTTCTCTACTTGCTCATCCAGAATTAATTGCCAACATTAAGAAACTGGATTGTTCATCATACAGACTTTATAAAGCCACCTCATTATCTTCCCATATTGCTCTACAAAATACAAGTCCTAAATTACATTAGCATCCGCTGATCAGAAATCCATAAGTCTGTCACCAGCAGCTCTGCTAGAGACACAAGATTAAGAAAGATGTAAAGGGGAAATACAGAGAGAAAATCTCCTGTTGATAATTATATTAAAAATATTTATATCTGGTGACACCAACTGAATATTTAACAGGGAAGCAGAATATCATGAAACGTGTGATTTCAAGTTCCACCAGTGAACAATGTTGATGATGTTAAACACAAGAAACATTCACTGGACATAAATTTCAGCTACTTCCCAACTGGCAACTCCTTTGCACATCTTAAACCTGAGCTACTACACCATGCTACAAACTTTGTACCTTGAGTTTTGCCAACCTGACTCCTTACTTTTCACGTGTGTTAATTTGGTTACTTACAGAAGTGCTTAATTTACATAAGAGGGTTTGTTGGGTTTTGTTTTTCTTTTTCTTTTTTTCTTTGTTCTAATTTTGGTTGTGTTTATGAATAGAGACCCAACATCTGTTCTTTGTGTGACAGTTTTGGAGGAAAATGAATTAGGATTTCTAGCTGTGGGGGTTTAGCCCCAACTGAGGGCTGAGCCCCACACAGTTGCTTGTTCTTTTAACAAAAAGAAGAGGGTGGGGCAGTTGGGGGGTGGGGAGGAAAGGGAAATGTAAAGAGGGGAAAAAAAAACCAAACCAAAACCTAGAAAACCAATACCTCATGGGTTGGGATAAGGATAGTTTACTAAACTAGCAGAAAAAGATTAAAAACATACAACAGTGATAACATGACTTTAGAGCACAAAATACAAGAAGCTGGTGATACACCATGCAGTCTCTCACCGAACCACACAACTCAGGCCGTACAGCCCAGAGCCGTCCTGGAACCCGACCGTCCCAAAGAAACCAAGCATCCTGGAGTTTTTTTCCCTCCTTCTCCCAGTCCCCCCTTTCAACTGAGCATGACCTAATTGGCATGGAATATCCTCTTTGGCCAGTTCAGGTCACCTGTCCTGGCTGTGTCCCCTCCTTTCTCGCTAGTAGGGAAATATGAAGGACTGAAAAAGTCCTTGATTGCTTGGCAACAATTAAAACATCAGGGTGCTATCAGCACTGCTCTCATTCTAACACCCAAATACAGCATTCCATCCACTGCTAAAATGTAAATTAACTCCATCTTAGCTGAAACCAGGACACTAATACAATATTAAACCACCTGTCTACCTGTATATACGAAGTAAAGTTTCATGTTATTTGTGGTTTCATATATAAGCTAATTTGCTTCTTATTATCCTTCCTAGCTTAAAGTACCTGACAGTTTTTATACAGCTTAATCCTGTCAAGGGTTTTTGTCATCATAACCTCAGGCTCAGGAGCATTCAGAAGACAGCCAGCCCCAGAGCTTGAAGTGCTGTCTTCCAGAAGAAATGGCGCATTGAAGGGGGGTTGCTCTAATACATGTTGTCCTCCTAAACTTTGTGATGCCTTCAGAGAATTAAATTTTCAAGAAGTCATTTGCTGATAGGCCCTCTGTGACTGCTACTCTCCCAGCTAAAGTCTTGTGTGGTTCCACATGACAGAGCTTTGCTTTGGAAAAATGCTGTCATGTCCCAACAGGACAAAACCAGTCAATCAAACCATATCCATGATCTTTGCCACGTGTTTTGCAGTGCTGCTGTGTTGCTTGTTATAATTATAATGAATAAGGGAGTGATTAATGCTTCAAAGCTGTTGTAATTTAACCTGGCAGGCAGCTGAAACAGCCACACAGCCATCTGATCACTCCCCTCCCCCCAGCACAGTGCGGTGGGGGAGAGAATAAAAAAGAAAAAATAGTAAAACTTGTGTGTTGAGATAAAGACTGTTTAATAGGACAGAAAAGGAAGAAGATGATGATATAAGGATGTACCAAACAAGTGATGCACAGCACAGTTGCTCATGATGCTCAGCTAGTTCTTGAGCTGCGTTGCCTTCCAGCCAACCCCCCAGTTTAATACAGAGCGTGAGGCCATATGGTATGGAATATCCCTTTGGCCAGCTTGGGTCACCTGCCCTGGCTGTGTCCCCTCCCAGCTTCCTGAGTGTCCCCGGCCTTCTCGTTAACAGGGCAGCAAAAGCGGCTGAGAAGTTCTTGACTGCTTGGCAACAACTGAAAACATCAGTGAGTTATCAGCACTGCTCTCATCCTAAATTTGAAACACAGCTCTGTGCCAGCTGCCTGGAAGAAAAATAACTCTATCCCAGCTGAAACCAGGATAAAACCAATGACTGAAGTTCAGTGTTGGCAGAACATCAGTGCATGAACCCCTAAATCTGTCAATGGAGGACATGGTAAGATACAAGCTATTGAATTGATAGAAATAATAAAAGTATAATAAAACTAAAATATCTGATTCGAAACCAAAATCTATGACACTACACATATTTATTATGCTGTTCTTTCGAATAGGCTCATGTCTACTGCATCTACATTAAGATGTTTATTAGGACATTTAATCACATCCTAGCAAATCCCTGTAAAATCTCATTGTTTTTATTGGAAACTCAACAGCACTAACAGCTCTTTGAAATCTTAGGTCATTGCAACTACATGATTATATGGCTGTTCATCACCTTAAAAAAAAGGTATCTTTCTAAAAGTAACACCTAAAAAGCCTGTAGTCTATTTTAAACTATAGCTATCCATCTTCCATCTTGTTTTTCCTTGCTCCTCAACCTAAGCTGTAAACTCTTGGGACACCCTGTTTACATGGTGCTCCACCGTAAGGTCCTAGCCCTTAGATTCAGAAATAGCATTGTTTCAGTATATAATGAAGCCTTATGAAAATATCATTCTTCCTCTGGCTCTAGGATACACAAATAGCTTCTCAAGCTAGACCGTTCAACTACAAGCACACACCACAATTGTTACTTTGGTGCTCATTAACACCATCAACATTTAAAACCATTTTTGAGTAACAAGAAGTGTGCATAATTCCATGATTCATGACAAGTCAGGAGCTGTTGTAGGTCCTGGAAAAAACAAAATGAATATTGATCCTCCCTTCCTCCCCACTGGCTTCCTCCAGGCATTACTCCTCTCCTCATCCTACGCCCCATCCCTTCCAGTTACCAGAGGCACCTCCAGCCACCAGCGCCAAGTGGGCTTGCTGGATTGGGGCAGGAAAGCTGTGCTGGGTTCTGGGCCTGCAGTGAGCCCTAAGGATTGCTGTCATTAGCTGACTATGAATATTTACCCGTTTCTAGTGGTTGGGGACACATGTTTTATAGGCTGTGTTCAGGCAGCACATTTGGGGATGTTTTAATAAACGAAAAGCCTGTATTTCCACAGCAAGAAAAAGCAGAAGGGGAAGTGGCCACATAACACAGAAATAAGGAATTATCTTGAGAATGTGTACATCTGTGCATGGAAACCACCATAGAACCAGATCACAGACATAATAAAAAATATTCCTTACCCATGCATTTCAGAGATTTGCCAGCCACCAACAAGGGGATAGCTTGGCAGGAGCCCCCCTTCTGCAACACGTCCCGTGGGAGAAAACTCCTAAGTATCCCTCAAGGGCCTAATCTGTGTGTAATAAAACATATTTCCAAAATGCAGAGCTCTGACATACCCTGAGGCTGTTTTACGGGTGCAAGTTGGTTTCTCACTACACAGATTTGCACTGGCAATCTTTTAGTGCTGTACCTGGCTGTAGATCTTAATTTTATGAGTATTGTCGGTTTGCTAGCTGAGAACAAGAAGAAATTTTTGTGGGAGGAGGACCTCTAGTGATCTGATATGTATTTACATGCTCAGCGGTTTTCCTTCTCCAGCTGAGCCAGCAGGATTTTTTGAAGAGTAGCATGGAGGTGTGTGTGGGGGTGTGGGGGTGTGTGTTTGTGTTTTTGTGTTTGGTATGCAACTAGCTTTGCTATAAAGGAATAGCCTTGGGGTTCTGATAAGAAAACATCCAACACAACAGCCATTTAGCCATCTAATTCTCAATTTGAGCTGTTTGAAATTACATGTTGCAAAGATATAGTGATTACTTCTGCACTTCTCATCTGCAGCTATGCCATCTCACAGCCTTGTATTATACAAGTGAGCACCCACACAATTCTTGCAGAGTAGCTGTTAAAATCCTGATACATTCAATGGCAAACTGCTCAGCATAACAGCATCTCTGTGATATGGTTATAGTTCTTTTCAAATAGTTATTTTTCAAACAAATGTCCTGAGAGCATGATTTATTACATCTCAGACTGATGAAAATTAAAGTAGTTATTCACCACTGTAACTCCCCTGAGATTAATTTTATCAGAGAAACTATGGAAGTTTGTAACTATAAAAACCTCAAATAAATAGAGTGGCTATCCATGACACACAATAGTCATCACTCTACAACTGTTAATTACTTGGAGGTGAAAATGTCAGATTGCACTAATATAAAATAATTACCTGTAGCAAAGATATGTGAAACGATTAGTATCTCCATTTATATACTTTTCAGAGGATGTAGAAATACCACATTCATATTCTTTTAAAATAGAACAAAGTGCTATAAAACAAGTATTAAAGTATTAAAATATTTAAGGAAAACAGTCAACCAGTTACCCCCTGACAGCAAAAACGATATAGAATGGTTTGGATTGGAAGGGATGTTAAAGATCATCAAGTTCCAACTCCTCAGCCACAGGCAGGGGCACCTCTCACTAGACTGGGCTGCTCAAGTACCCATTCAACCCAGCCTTGAACACCTCCAGGGAGGGGGCAGCCGCCACCTCACTGGGCAACCTCTGCCAGTGCCTCACTGTCCCTTTAGTGAAGAATTTTTTCCTAATAACCATCTAAATCTACCCCCTTCCAATTTAAAACCATTCCCCCTCATCCTATCACTACATGCCTTTATAAAAAGTCTCTCCCCAGCTTTCTTGTAGGCCCCTTCAGGTACTGTAAGGCTGCTATACGGTCTCCCCAGAGCCTTTTCCAGGCTGAACAACCCTAACTCTCGAAGTGCTCCAGCCCTCTGATCATCTTCATGGCCCTTCTGTTCCAACAATTCCACATCCTTCTTAAGCTGGGGGCTCCAGAACTATCAAAGAAGTTGGTTTAAAAAAGGACCTATATTTTTCATAGCCATAAAGTCCAAGAGAACATATATTTGCTTATACACTCTTGTCTGTTGTTTTGTGATGCAGGGCCAAAACCTTACGGATTTTCTGCTGATCATGTATCATTAACATATCCCACAAAATCTCATTCTACAACTGATCCAGAAGGATGATCTCAAAAGGATATAATCAAAAATGCTCTTGTGTTGTAGAAGAGACAGGAGCTGATGGATGAGGTTTCTCCCTTCGATGAGATGAATGGCAAAGGAAACTCTCATAGCAGACGAAGCTTCTGATTTAGGCTTTTGGCATATGTGTGCATGGGAGAATATCTCCAGAGTTCATACTCTTACCCCTCTGGTAGGCTGGATTTCTCCTGTGCAACAGCAACTTGGAACCACCCCTGCCAATACCATATAGCTTTGTGTCTGTGCTTGCTCTGAACTGTTAACTGGCTGGGTTGAAGCTCCACCCATACATGCGATTCTCAGGGGGGTTAAAGATCTGTTCAAACTCCAAATGAATCTTTTAAAGAATAGCTTATATTGGGGAATCCAATATAATATGGAAACTACGAATCTGCTGTGACTTTGAGGAGGATCAGTCCTGCCCTACATCATTTCACACTTGTTTACGGTCTTTTCAGGTGGCATCCTCTCACCTTCTTCACCAATCCAAATATTCCTCAGAAGATCTGATTTTTCTGGGAAGGTAAATGCAGATGATCACAGGTAACAGCACAAAGCACTGCTCAAGGCAGTTCTCATCTCACAGCCTCCCTGATTGCTGTTGTAATCCTAACTTGTATTACCTCCTCTGTAAAGCCACTGCTCTCCCTGCTGAGCCGTGTTGTTGAGGGGTGGAGGGAGAAGCAGAGATCCTGCCCAACCCTCCCCTGCGAGAGTTTTGAGGCTCTGAAGGTGCTGACCCAGAGCTGGGAACGTAGGATCTGGGAGAACGCAGCTCCCAGGAGGACTGAGCCTGTTGGTCTCTGCAGGAATGGACATGGCAGAGCACAGAACTGATGCTCTTACAATTCTGTGGCAGTATTAATGACTGAATTTGTGAGTAGGTTTGCACTGCCTATGTTTAGCATGATGATAAAACAAACCAGTTTTTCCATGAGAACATATGGAAATGGCAAATGTTGGAGGGTTTGAGTAGCAAAGTGAATAAATATGAAGCAATTTTGGGTGGTTTTTTACTCCTTTTCATGACTGTCATCATACTGTCTTCACAGAATCACAAGATTGGAAAAGACCTTTAAGACCATCAAGTCCAACCATTCCTGTCCTATGCTAAACCATATCCCTAAGTACCTCATCTACCCTGTGGCAGGGGGGTTGGAGCTTTATGATCCTCGGGGTCCCTTCCAACCCTTGCTAAACAAAATTAGCATTGGCATTACTATGATGATTAGAGTCAAGCTTCTGATTGTTAGAATTTTCTCTCTGACAGATTTATTTCTTCTCAAATAAAGAAAAAAAACCTTCTCAGAATAAAAATATGTAGCTTCCTAACATTTCCCAATTCTGAAAATTACCGGGTGCCAAGCTGTGAACATACAGAAATGATTCTATGATCAAACACACCCAGGGAAGGTGACTCAACCACCTCTCTGGGTAGCCTGTTCCAGGCCCTGACAGCTCTTTCAGTGAAGAACTTTTTCCTAACATCCAATCTGACCCTGCCCTGGTACAGCTTTGTGCCATTTCCCCTTGTCCTATCTCCTGTCACCTGGCTGAAGAGACCATCGCCCACCTCTCTCCCTTTAGGTAATTGTAGGTGGTGATAAAGTGATAAGGTCTTCAAATTGAAATTATCTATTTCCACTAATAGCAACATTTTAACTGGAACAGAAACATTTGTTTTACTTGATTTCAAGTCATGTACTGATTAAGAATTAGGAAATACATGTTCAGTGAAAATAAAGTTGGATAAAAAGAAAACCTTGCTTTCACCTCATTGCAGACCCCAAAGCAGGTATCTGAAGTAATTCTTAGGGAAATAGATGGAATTCTGTATGATTACCTATTGTAGCATTTCCACAGTTATTACTACTGGTATACAAAGCATTTCACCATACTATATATATACTCTTATATATATATATTTATATATATATAGAGAAAATGACTTAATCTTCTTTTGTTTTAGCCAACATAGCCCACTGAAGTTGGCAGCAGCAAGAATACTGAATAACTTTTAAAGGAAAAATAATATTGGGGGCCTTTCAGCCTTATTACCATAACTTATTTGGAAACTCCATTGTTTACTGAACTAAAAATTCGATTTTCCCTGCACATGGACAATTTCTTTCAGGGAGAGAGGTAGTTTTCTTTGTCATGCAGAAAATATTCTTTCCAACGTTTGCTAAACAAAATTAGCATTGGCATTACTATGATGATTAGAGTCAAGCTTCTGATTGTTAGAATTTTCTCTCTGACAGATTTATTTCTTCTCAAATAAAGAAAAAAAACCTTCTCAGAATAAAAATATGTAGCTTCCTAACATTTCCCAATTCTGAAAATTACCGGGTGCCAAGCTGTGAACATACAGAAATTGAAGACCCAGGAGGGTGACCTGAAGAACCACAATAGTGAGGAATTGTGATATAGTGGTTTAGGCAATTTTATTGCAGCTGCTTGGCACTAGAAAAATGAGAAACAGGTTTTCTGTTACTAAATATAATGAATTCCCTCTCTGTCCTGCCACAAATTGTCAAACTTCATTAATGAGAAGATGTGGTGCATGCACATGTAAAGGGCAGTATGAATATACATATCTGAAATGGAGAAAGGCTGCCTACTGCCACAGGAAGATTTGTTTCTTTCTTAGTGTCAGATACCAGCCAATTCTTTTAAAATAAGTTATTTCCAAATTATCAGATGTAGAGATACAGCACAACTCCTATATTGTCAGAGGCATTTGCTATTATTTGCAAAAAAGGGGCTACAATTTCAAGTGCATAGATGCAGCTCCGTGGGTTTATTTCAGGGTAATATTTAAACCACACTAAATCTGTGGGTATGCAATAGAACAAGGCAACTGCTTTTAGTTAGAATCAGGTTTGAACACCTTGCTGAATCAAAACACAAAATACTTAATCATTTAATAGCAACATGACTTACACTTTTAAATGTTTTTGCAGTTATATTAAATCCAGTGTGGCTCAAGTTGACTTTGAGGGCCAGCAATGGCTGCCATTTGTTTGATGCAATATATGAATAAATGTACCTTCAGTAAGAGACGGTCATGTCTCTCTCAATGGCCACTCTAAACAGAGGTCACTGGAATCACCCAGGACCTGCATTTGTGGTAGAGCTCTTCTAACCCAGCAGATCTTCTGAGAGACATTATGAGTTTACCCTCAGACTGAGTTCCCCTGTGATGCAAAAGCCCTGCTGGCACAAGACCCAATTTATATTTCCCAACTCTAGGGAGAACAGATTACACCTAATCTCTCCAGAATGCACGAGTCGTATTTAGTAAAGGTAAGACTTCTGCAACTACAGAACTTGAGTAGATGCCTTGGGCTTTTACAGTCAAAAATTTACAAAATCACAGAATCATAGGGATTAGAAGGGACCTCCAGAGGTCATCAAGTCCAACCCCCCTGCCAAAGCAGGTTCCCTAGGACAGGTCACACAGTCCTTGTTGGCAAATGGAACATGATGGATTTCTTCCATACAAAACTGAAGGGATGCTGAAAGTCATCAAGCAACTCAAACACCTTCTGTCATGGTAGAACAAGTGCTTCGTTGCATGGAGCTGAAGTTTTGCTGACTCAACTCGGATCAATGTGATCAAGTGCTGAGCTCATTTATTGAAACACACCCAGAGCTTATATAGGTTTCTATATCAGTACAGGAGTTACTTTCCATTGCTATTGGTTAGATGCTCCGTTCACCCACCTTACATGTGTCTCACTATTGCTAATAATTAGTTAAGACTACACAGTCACATTGGTCCTTTTTAAGATGGTTGTTAACATTCCTGCAGTTTCTTATCTTGTTCTCAGACTTCTCCTACTGCGTTTCAATTGTGCCTTAACATATCTTTGCTCAACCCCCCGGCCTGATTTTATGGGAGTCAGAAATAAATCTGGATGGGCCAAAACCCCCATTCCTCTCAAAATGCATTGCTACACTTCATGATAATTCAAAATATCCTTCTGATTGGAAAACCAAACCTGCAAGCTCTGAAAGAGAGGTACAAGAGAAGTCTGGCCAGGTCAAAAAGTTTCTCTTCATTCTTTCCTCGTATAGAAAAACATAGTTCATTTACAGTGCTCAGAAACCCTTCATCAGCCCCAGGTCTTGTATTCTGGTCACATTGTCTCTTTGAGCAGATTCTGTTCACAAAGTACCAGCTCTTGAGGTTCAGAGAAAACACCTGCATGCAGTCTTGTTTCTTCTTGAATGGTTCTGCAATCACAAACTCCACAGGAGGTTGCATCCCTGTACCTTTCCTCTTGGTTTGTTACCCAAATACTCCACTGCAGTGATTAGACTGATGCTGTATTAGAAAGGATTTTTTCTTTCTCTTCTCTGCAGTTGCCTCAGAAGTGTAAAAAGCTACATCAGACCTAATCACTGGATATGCTCCAGGTCTGTGGTCTCCCTGAGGGCTCTCAAAGTCCATCTGTCCTCAGACTAGACATCCAGCCTTCCCTCCAGCAGACACCAAGGCAACAGAGAGATGGAGCGGGTAGTTTGTGTGCGCAGAGGTTTTATCCATGTTCAAAGTCATTGCAAGAGTATTCTGGTCTAAATGGAGCCAAAGAGGTTTTGCAAACACCTTATCCCTCAGAGAGTTTGCTTAAGTACTTCTTCTATTTATGCTTAGAGCCTTTCTCTGTCCCACTTCAGGAGAAGATGCTCATTTCTGCTGCTTACTTGAATAGAATTTGAGAGACAGACTAGAGGTTTTGGTAAAATTTGAAGTTCTGGAAATTAAACAGAAGTTTAATATTAGCATACAATAATAAATAGGAAGTCTAAATTTCAGTTCTGCAATAAAAAGTAATTCCATCTCCCTGGAGTCTGCTGGAGTCCACTGCTGTTCATCACCATATTTGACCTTATAATGGTGCTCCCTTCAGCAAAATTTAAGGCTTAGTTATCTAAATACATCATGCCTTGACCCTGGAGCTGAGGCTGTCCTGGGGCAGCCCTGCAAGTCACCTGAGCCCTTGATTTATGTTCCCACATGCCTCTACTCCCCTGGGTTTGTGGAGGTGGATGATGGCTTCTGTGATGGACCTGGGAGCACCAAGGGCAAGGTATTACTTGGGATCCTCCAGCTGCCATTGTTTCTCCATACTCCTTTGTGGGTGTGCACAGGAGCTTTTACTACATTATCTGTAAGACAATACATTTGTATTTTAATTATATTTAGAATGGTAGATTAATACGATGTCTTGTTATTTTTCCATTGTTTTTGTTACCTTCTTTCCTACAATTAAAAAATATTGAAGTAAAATGAAAGCTTAATTTGAACTTGTTAAAAATAAAAAAGAACTTTAATTAAAGTATTCTGCATTTCTTAAGTGGATTAGTTTGCTTATTTCAGAATACCTTGGTCAGAAACTTAGCAGATGTGCAAGCCTGAAAAAACAAAGTTATAAGCTACCCCTAGCTATTCAGTACATTTTCATTTACGAAACAGAACAAAAGGAGGACCACACACATTTCTCTACTACTGACCTAAATGTGCATCTCAGCATTTTTGGAACACAGGCAGCTTTCTAAGAGCAGGCATATTATTATGTATACTTGTGCTATGAACAATACTCCTACAGATAGCTCAGAATTCAAATCTGAGTGCTCTTCTAGACTGTACATCTTCCACTCCGACACAGAAGCATGGTGAGAAGTAAGTGTTTCTTTGCAAAGCCAGGAGAAGGTGTTGGGACAGCCTGAAGCAATAAACCCTCCTCCTCCTCGTAAACAGCAGTGGTGCCCACATAGTAGTAGCTGCTCAAAACATTAATACTAGAATGTAGCAAACAGTTTTGTGTAAGAGTCCAAGGTAATGAGTCAACAAGCAATTTACACCACCACATTTATTTAAATTGTGTTTCACATTTCCTAGGGACACAGCATAACTTGGGTAACACTTACTGACATTTGACAGGTTGCCTCTGTAGTTTCATGGAGCCTGGGCTCTGCAAAACTCTGCTCCCTACCAGCAAAACCAGTGCTTAGCATAGAACCTGATGGAAACATTTTTTCCCCTTTTTGTCAAGATTCTCATGTTAACTAGCCCCATTTCAGCATAATTAAAAATAGGGCAAGTTCTATAAATGCAGGGTGATAAATACTAAACAAAATTTCTACCCAATCATATGCAAAAATGACAAGCATGGAGCATGCATTTTGTTTTTTTCTGGATTGTCATAGACATTTAAAGTCATCTCATCCAGTATGATGTAACCCTGGGATATCACAAAAATGAGTTTCATGTCAGAGAATCTCCATCATGTAACTAAAAAATTACCGTGCTCAGAACTGCCTGGTTGCACACCCTTTTAGTGGGATGATAAAACAAAGAAATGTATTGGGTTTTTTAACAGAATGGGGACTTAACAGTTAAAAGTTGCAGAGTCTGGTCCCAGATTTTTGGGGTTTTGATTGCTATTAGAGAGTGGTGTTATTTCACTCGCCATGTAGCATAAACTCACCTCCAAATTACCCGAAGTCTGTGTAGCCTCTTTCCTCTGCTGTCTCACCCGAGCGTGGAGGACTTCTTCAAGACATGGGGGTCTTTCTGCTGTGCCAATGGGCTGATAGTCTTAGCTTCACTGAGAGTATAAAATTGTCTTTCACAAGGGGGAGGCAATGAAGTAAGGCTGTTTCTTATACAAGCAGTCAGCCTCAGGAGGAACAAGATTGATGACTGGTATTAACAGCAAAGATAAACCCAAGGCAGTGTACCAAGTATCATACAACTCGCATGACGTGTTTGGGAGCCCTGTCCTGAAGGCCACCTGAGAGCTCATGCATCTTGCTGGGCTGTGGGATGCAGTTATGTTTTTTTTCTTGCCACACATCCCCGGCAGACAGAGGATTTAAACAGGTAATGTTTTGTCTTTGCCTACGATGTCCTCCAAAACCAGCCCAGGAGTTAACTACAATTTCATGCTGGGAGACATCTGACATGGAGAGAGACTGTGGAGGAACTGGTAAAACAAATAAAATCAGCCCAAGCTTAGTTTTGCCACAGGCTAATATTTAAGAGGATAGGCAGAAGTGTTATATTCCCTCAATATCAGGTGTACCCATTAAACTGCCTAATCTAGTAGGTGGCTGTTCCAGATCTTTAGCTTGGGCAAGGGCTGCCGTTTGTTTTGAAAAGCAGGATGTGCCACTCAGGGGGAATTCAGGTCCTATCTATTAATGTACTTGTATCTTTATTTAAATTTTGTTCTTTGTTTACTACTTTATTTGTTTTCTGTGGTCTTAAAGTCTAACCTGTCCCTGAGAAGCCTGGTGCTATGCAATTTCTTCTTACTTGCCTCCTAATCATGAACTATGCACCTAGGATGAAACATGAAAGGGTTCTGTGTTGTTAGCTATGACCAAACCACTCATAGCTTATATACTGAGTATTGAACTCCTACAACAAGCTTTTCTGTTTACAATGAATCTGTGGGAAGAACGAGGCCATTGAACACACTGTAAGTTAAAAAAAAAAAGAAAAGAAAAAAAGAAAAAAGAGAAAAGAAAAAATAAAAAAGAAAGAATAATAAATTACTCCAACTGACTGCTCTGAGTCCTTCCCAAAGCAGAAAAAGCTTGAAATATCCAACAAATTTACCACAAAATGCATCACACAGACATGCATATATGTATTAGTACAACATGTAACAGTAGTTCAGCAAGCCCTAATCGTGAACCATGCCAAGCCACTCCGATCAGTATAAATGGGAAAAAAAAGACACTATTCCTCTGCAATTTGTCTGCAAAACCTTTCAGAAGAACAATGCAACAAGTGCTTAAGCTATCTTCCACACAACTTAAAGGAGTATAATCTTGTTGTGCTTATAAAATGATGTTACACTAGTTTTTGGAAATCCAGTATGTAAATGGTGAATATCTGGGATATGATATGGACCATGGGCTGTCTGTTCTTGCAAGTATTTTGTTTGGAATTGATGTGCCTCTGTTTCACGTCCCAGAAGATGGCAGCAGTCCCACAGTATTTCACGGATATAGAGCAGCTGTTTTGCCTCCAGACCTGCTGTGTTTTTTTCTGTTTTACGTCTTAAGGAGTAAATATTCATTAGCACCACTTTAGTGCTAACATATAGTTTGTATCTGACTTTTTTTAGCACCTTTTCATAGTTTGCTTGGTTTTGTTGTGGGTTTTTTTTTTGTTTGTTTTTCTTTTTCTTTCTCTGTTTGACTTAATACCAAACAAAGCTAAAATGAAAATAAAATCCATTTGTATTAAAATGCCGTATTAAAGGCCATCTAAAAAGACATTAAATAGTACTTATTTAATATCTGACTGTAGGGAGATACTAAAATCCAATCTGTCTCAGATTGGAGAGCAGAAATTTGTGCTGTCACTTCAAGATTGAGCTAAAGCATTTTTAAACCAAGGATAGTTAAAGCTAGTTTAAGTGCTGCCCAGAGCAATGAGGGAACTTAACCATTTGAGCAAACACTACCTCAGCCTGCTGGTGCATAAATTGGAATAGAGAGGAAAGCTTTTCTGTTTCCACATTTGTGATAATTCTCCCTTTCATTAGAAACCTTGTATTTGGCATTCTCTTAGAACCCCCCCTGAAGTGGAATTCGTGTTAGCTTCTCTTTTTGAAAGAAGTCTATCATACGGTGGTGGCAGAGGAAACTGAAGATATGCAGCTTCAGGACCTGACACCAGATGGCAATTGCAGAGATGGTATTTGCGTAGCTACGTAGGCAGCAGCATCATATTCTGGAGATCACTGGCGTGGCTTGAGCTTCAGTGCGTCTGCAAATCCCATATGCGTGAGCACAAGAACATGCATGGACTCTTTCCAACAGACAGTGTCTGCTGCATTTATGGCCTCTTGCTTACTGTAGAAGCTCCTGAGTTGCATATGCACTACTAAGCTCAAAATACTGCTTCTGATGTGTCAACGACACCTACTTGTGTGTTTCACTGAGACAATGCCCCGTCTCTGTGTGTGAACCATAGAATCTTTACACAAGAGAGACTTGATTTTGATTGGGACTTTTGGATCTCTCTTAATAAAAAGTGATACATTCCTTTAATGCCATCTGAAGTATTTCTGAAGGTCAGTTTTGCCCCAAGTGTCTTTCGGAGTCTCTAGTTTCTATTTTTTAATCTAGGATCCAGAAATCCATTGCATCGTGATTAATACGTTTCTCCCCTGCTTGCTGTGCAAACTGCAGAGTACATTAGAGCTATTTTGAGGACAATAGATGAATTGTAAAGCAGCATTTGTGAAATTACCATGGTGAAATCCTAGCAAATTCTTCCTTGACTGCTTCTCCTCCTCTTTCTCTGTTCTCTGAACTCAGTTGAGTTCTCATCGTGATGGGAACTTGAGACTCCTTCAAGGATGAGTAAAGAGTGATTTAATAAAACAATAATCTCTCTTGACCCTGTTTCTGACAGAAAAATGAGTTCAGGATGATTCCGAATCCTTTCCCTGTACTAGACTCCTGCAAGGAGATGAATACTTCTTCATTATCTTTGGAAAAATGACTGAAAGACCCAATTTCCCTCTCCAAATCCCCTTGAAAGTCTACCACAACTACAATGAGGACAATACAAGGCATTAGAGACTTGTGCAAAATCATGAGGAGCCCTTTGAGAGCCCAGTTTCAAAAGTCAAAAAGCTTCAGGTCTTTAAACTATTACCAATGGGTGGGATGGTCTGGTGGAAGATGAGTTGGCATCTTGTGCATATGACAATATACAATGAACCTAATTAATTAACATTTCTGAGGTAAGGCCAAACTTAAATGATTCAGGGTAAGAAAAGTAAGTTACTGGTTTAACTGGGACTTGGAATCACCTGCAATACAACTGAATGTGGCCCTGTGGCTCTGGCATGAAGAGCGCTGCTACATGTGTTCGGCAGCAGTTTAGACAACAGAAAGGGCATTGTTACTGTTACAAAGCTGCTTAAGAAAGAAGTGTCTACAAGAAGATTGCACCCAAGGAAAATAAAAAAGAAGGGTTTTGCACCCAAGGAAAATAAAAAAAGAAGGGTTCACTGATGTATTAAAAAAAACTAATGAAGGTTCTGCAGTAGCACAAGGCTTTTGGTCTAACCATTTTCACATAGGGCTGCTCTACAACAGAAGAGGCTGCAGAAGTCTGGACTCAGGCCCAATCAGGCAGTTTTCAGGCAGAATGGAATTCAGCTCCGACAGACCTGGCAGTGGGAAGGGATGAACACAGTCCAGCTGCAATCTCTGCGAATACATTAAGCCCTTGTTCCCAGGGGTGGCTGTATGCATACATTGCCCATACACTGTGCCTCACTGCAAGGTGGGTGGAGCAAGCAGTAAAAAAAAGTACAGTTTAATATGCCTTTGCTGCTCATGTAATAGGTGAGGAATAGCTGGAGTTTCCTGTAGTTCCCTAGGAGCAGAAAAAGGAAACTATCCTTTCATGAGGATGCAGAGAGCTACAGACCAGTTTTAGTCACCAGGAAGGTTATGGAGAAAAATCTTCCTGGGCACCATGTACTACTACAAGAAGAAAAAGAAAGTCTTTGGGAAGACACAGGTTGCATTCACTAAAGGCAAGTTGGACCTGACCAGCCTGATGACCTTCTGTGAAGAAGTGACTGGTTCTGTTGACTAGAGGGCAGGAACAGCTTTTTTCTAACCTTGCCTATACCAAGGCTTCTTGCACTTTCACACAATAACCTTGCAACCAAGTTGCTGAAATATAGTTTTGAAAGATGGATGGAAGGTAAGCTGGCCTGCCAGGTTCCAAGGTTTGCAGACAGCATATGATGTCCCACCAGCAGCCATTCCCTATTGGGTTAATACTGGCACCAGTACTTCAAATATCTTTATTAAGAACGTGGACAATGGGATGTATCACAGATACCAAACTGCAGGCAGCAGCTGATAGGCAGGAGAGCAAGGCTGATGCGTAAAGAAACAAATCTCAGGAGGAATCTCAAATCTAATGCAAGGTCCTGCATCTGGAATAGACTAATCCCATGCAACAGAACAGGCCGGGGGCAGCTGGCTGGATAGAAATTTCACAGAAGAGGTCCTGGCTGACAGCAAGTTGAACATGAGCCAAAGGTGCCCTTGCTGCAACGAAAGCCATCTGCATCCTAGGATGTGTCAGCAAGAGCATGGCCCTTGCTGCTGTCTGCTAACCCTTGCTATTGTTTCCCAAAGGGGGGAGCCTTTCTTCTCCTCTGTTAGGCATTTGATGCTACCTCTGAAGCACTGTCTCCAGTTCAGGGTCCCCAAACCAAGAAAAACATTGATATACTGGAGCAAGTACACTAGGTGCATTTGATATGACTCCAATGCAATTTTGTTTTTACCTAAAAATAAGTAGATTTTGCAAAAATGTAGCAGAGGTCACTTTGAAACCCTGTGAAACCCTGAGGGTTTCAAAGATTGCCATCTAACACCCACCTTTGAATCTGGTTCTATAATAAGGGGAGAAATTTCTGTTGGCTTTAATCATCCTGCAACATATAGAAACTCCAGCATTTTCTCTTGAACACCCAGGTCTTATTATTGAACATGCATATGCAGTCAGGAATACTCTAGCCATGTCAGGAAGGCAATAGGGGAACTCTTATTTCCTCCTCCAGAGCAGGAGTTTAGGGTTTGAAGGCAAAGACCCACATAGGTCAGGCATTGGAACGGGTTGCCTAGGGAGGTGGTGGAGTCACTGTTCCTCGGGGTGTGTAAGGAAAATTTGGATGAGGTACTTAGGGACATGGTTTACTGAGTAATAGAGGTGGTAGGGGGATAGTTGTACTGGATAATCTCAGAGATCTGTTCCAATCTTAATGATTCTGTGATTCTGTGATTTTGTGATATGAACACGACACAAGAATAGGGGAAAGAGCAACACAACATGAAAGCAATATGCTTTCAGCACCAGCAAGCCAGAGGGCACGCTGTGCCTGCTAGGTGGAGTCAAGCACTGCGTCACTGCTGGAGGAGTAATGAGGGGTAATGCAACTAATAACAAAGTGTTTGCCATACACACTTGGGAAGAAATTATAGATATTTACAGCAATGGCTCTTATGAAATGCTTTAGCACACATTGAACCAATTTCCTCAAGCGTGCCTTCAAGAACTCAGCCTTGTATCTTGTAAACGTGGCAGTTTGGTTAAATGGTCCCACTTGTACTGCTTGGCTTGTGAAACTGGGGGAGGGCTGTTGCAGGCATTGTGAAACCCCATGGGCAAACTAATCTTCTCGCTTGCACATGCCAGTACCTCGGTGCTGTTTGCTCATCTTAGGCAATTTACGTTCTGTTTCCCCAGTTATTCCATCGAGGTTTGATAGAATCCTAAGAGAGACATGAAGAAATAGAAATAAAGAAAACATTTTCCTAATAAACCATTTTCTCAGATTTGCAGTGAGAGAGCATGTACTTTGTTTAAACAGAGCTCCTTTTTCTTTAAGGAGGAACAGTTTGGATTAATGTTCAATATATATTGAAACAATGGCACTTTTCAGATAATGACAGTGGGAATAAAATGTTCCTACCGTGTTTAACCTGCAATTATGATGGTTTTAGTGCTTCTTATGTTTTGTCAGTGCTAAATGGGACACACTAAATGCTATAGAAGTACAGTTTCACAACAGTCTGATGTCACAAAATGCCTCGCTGAAAGTCCAGGCCGCCAACAGGAACCGATGGAGCCCAGGGTTGTATACGGATGTAGTGTTAGAGATGGGAACAACTCCCAGTTTCCTATTCCAGTGTCAGTTCTAGGTGTTTAAACAAAATCTGTTCCTTGGCTTGATAAGGAGCCTTGAACCCACCCTGGGAGGCTCTGGGGACAAATTCAAGACCAAGAGAGCATCCTAGCATGCGCTGAGGAGTAGCCATAAGAACTGAACCTGACTGCAAGAGTGAAGAGAAAGGTGGAAACAGACAGGTTATGTGCCTGAAAACCCAGCCTGCACAACCAGCTAGGAAGAAGTCAGACAGCAATAGTTGCAGGTTTTAGTATATAAAAGCAGATTCTCACAATCTTTTCTTTATACAGACCAAACACTTCTGATTATTTAAGGAAGGTTCTGGCCCAGGGAAATGCAGAGAAGGGTTTCAAAAAGGTGTCCCGAAGGAAAGTTTAAGAAAATCTACAAGGCTTTACTGCTGTGTTCTGGCATCTCAGCATTTTTTAGGTGACTTGTGATACTGGGGGTCTGATGTGATTTTTGCAAGTGGAACTTGGCAGCATTGAACAAAGAAATCTGAATTCATGTTTGGGATTGGAAGCAGAACTTCATATTTTAATCTTATGTTACTTTTACAATTTTTCTTCAACTTGCCTCCATTTAGAGAACTTGGAGTGACTAAGAAATAACGCATCAAAATCTAACAGGTTTCAACATATGCTTTTGGCTTTGCCCTTAATTTCATAACTTCCCATAATACCCCCAAGGACTTTTTTGAGAACCTTGATTCCTGAAATCTGTACTAGATATGAGGAACATTAAATAGCTATGCTATTTCCTTCCTAGCATTCTATTTGTTCCCTTAAACAAGCTGGTATCAGTGATGTGACAAAGCATATTCCCCTCAAAACATATTCATAGTAACGCTACAGAAAGGTAGGAAACCTCTTTTCCCCTTTCACTTTTAGCAATCTGTAGTTAATTTGAAGGTGAAAAAGCCCAATTTAAATAATCATTCTTCCCCATCTTACCTTGGATGCTTCCTTTGACCTCGCAGAGTAGCCTGCATAAAGCAGTGAACTAAGAGGATGAGGTGTTAAATGTTGAATTTCCACTCATTTTCTGATTATAAGCATGCTTAACTTTTCTCTGTTTCATATATTTTGCTTTTCATAAACAAGAAGCTGCAAAGGGAATGCTTCTTGCTCATCTTCACTCCCAGATGCAATGTATATTGATAGCAATGGAATAAAAAGCCGTGCCGGGGGTAGAAATCAGAGCAAGTTACTTCAGCCGCACATCTGAAGGGACTGACAGCTTGTGCTTAAGAGCTACTCCAAACCTGCCATTTTCAGGCTGGTACATGGGAGTTTGTACCAGCTTTTTATTAAGGAAAGTACACACAAGTGGGTCTGAAACTCACTGACATCCATCCATCACAACGATTTGCATTTTCCTTTTCTGAAAGCAATTTTCACAGTGCATGCTAACCTGCTGCAGATAAGTATTTCTCTCCAGCCACTTAATTTTTATCTTTGCTTTCATTCTGCTCAAGAAAATGAAGTAAGGCTGACTCATATAATCTATACTCTCCCAAGCAAAGAGTTTGTTCTCCTCATTTGCCTACCTAATTAAAGCAGGTTTAGAGGTGAGGAAAGGGGTGGTGGGGGGATAGGGTTGGGGGGGTTATCTAGGGCTTCAGACAAGGTGAGTTATCAAATAGCAGCTAGGACATGGGAAGAGGATGTTTAATAACTTTGAGGCACCCTTTCCTTTTGTTCCAACTTAATGTCAACCGTGGCTTTCAGTTTCCTTAGCATTGCACCTGTGGTTCAAGGAAAACACAGTGCAGGGCTGAATCTGGCACAATAAGCCTTGCAATTTTTTTTTATCTGAAGGGACATCAAAGTGGACTGATGTTTTCAGAAACCCATGGGGTTATGCCAGCTCTGTATGATCAAAACAAAACCATAAGTACTAATAGTCAACTAATACTTGAAATTTGTCAGACTAGGAAACAAAATCTTCCTGAAGGAATACGTCATCAAGTGCTGTGTAAGCATCCTGCAGTACGATGCTGTTGTGAACGCCATGCAAACACATCAGGGCATGGGACCTCAAACCTGAATCATCCTTTCCTTCTAATCCTGGCCTGACTGCATGGCTCTTCATAAATCATTTCACCTCCATTTCTCCCGCTTTGTCTACGTTACCTACCAAGGTTGTAAATTCTCTTTTAAGTGAAGGAGCTTATTAGAAGGAAGATGTACTTTTTCTGTAAATTTTTAGAGAAAGACAGGTAGCTGATGGAGTTGTCACTGCTGATAGGAATGAACTATTTTATGATGACAAACAACAGAGATCGTGAACTGCGAACTGAGACGACAGAAGACCTGAAAGGGACAACAGTTTTATATTTGAAATCCTGCCTTTGATTTGATAAGACTGTTTACAGGCTTCTACTTCAAGGTGCACTTGTGTGAATTACGGGAAGGATACTTTGATTTCAGGTTGGATCAACTACTGAGCAGCATTGATCAAAAGACAGGAAAACGTTGGGAACTGGATTCTCTAGAAGCCCAGTATCTGTGAAGGCTAACAGCAGTCCTTTTTGCTTATCATCACCTCTGTTCCTTCTGACTACCTTCTGGCTCACAAGTGGGAATCCTGAATTTGCAACTAGCATCCTCAGACAAGCTGATGATTTGTTATTTCTTTTTGGTTATCTTTTTTCCCCTGGTCTTTTATCCCAATTATTTTCTATTAATCAACAAAATCTCTCGTTGTATCTGCATTTACAACTGTGGAAACAAATCTTTCAGTTATTTGGATACTTCAGTTATGCAGTGTTAATATTCTCTCCTGAACTGATCCCATTTCAAATAAGACAAACAACCAGTTTTGTTGTTTAAATGAATGTACCAATATGAACACAGGTTCCTTAAGCAAGCCAGGACGAGGAAGGATCTTCTATCCCACTCTAACAGGACTGGCACCTTCAGACCAACCCCACCTTGTGCTGGTTAATCCTCTACCCCCAGTCACGTCTACTTTTCATTTCAGGGAAGCTGAAGACTATTGATGTAACCGCATGCCGGATCAGATTACTGCCACCCAGATTTCTGATGAGTTCTGTGTTTCAAAAAAATAATTCTTCATATTCAGTTATTGCAATTCCTCCATCAAATGGAAATTCATAACCAATTGCTGTTCTCAAATACACACACAGCACTCACTGAAACAAAAGGAGCATCTATAATGGAGAGTGCAGCCACACCGAGACACTTCATGAAATAGTAATGTTGCAGAACAAATAGAAGTTAAATAATCACCAGGTATAATTGAAATGATTCTCTGCCTTCTACCTAAAAGGAGAGGTACAGATGATGGATGTATTTCTGAAGGAAGAGTGCACACACCCCACAGATGAAGGTCTCTGCTTTAAAACTCTTGCCTCCTTGGGTCTTGTGACTGCTATACCATCATTCTGCTTCCCACGTAGCCGGGCAGTGTGACAGCATTGTGGATTTGCAGAAAGGCAGCTAAATTGTGTTTCATCACTTAGGTGTGATTTGAAGGGCCTAAAATACACGCAGTTCTTTTTCAGACCTTTGGTGAGTCTTTATATACCAGCATCAACTAATTCCTTCCTTAAAATTGCATTATTCCTTACAGAAAATGGAGAAACGGGTGTTTCCTAGAGAGACATATGTTGGCAGACCAAACATAAGGATGGTACTTGCAGGGGCAAGTGCACATTTACTGTCTCATTTCTGACATACTGTCAGATCTAAGGCGTTTAAATACTTTTAACATCAGCATGACTGACAGAGTGACATGATGACAATAGATTATGAGTAGCAAAGATTTCTGGCTTGAAAGTGGCCCAAATGCCTGGCTTGAGCTTAGGTAAAAGGAAAACGATACCTGAAGATTATTACCAAATGGTTAAAATAAAGGATATTTTACTCAAAGAAGTATTATAGTTATTATTGTAATTACCCTTGAATTAAATGAAAACATAGAAGTGTAATTCTATTACATTATAATGCAACAGACACTTGCATTTTTAATTCTGAAGAATGACGACAGCAAAATGAGTCAACTGTATGAAAATGAGATGAAAGCTTATGATATGGTTGCAAAATCTGAGTAATTCACCCAAGAATTTATACCTAACATGCTGAATGGTCGACTTTGGCAAGAGGAGGAAGGTATAGGTAAAAAACTGGAAGCTGCTCAGTTAATGATAATAGATCACTAATATATTAGAACCAAATGCATTAGAAAAGTCAGTATGAAAGACAGCCAATTTAGATTCATTATCTCCTGATTAATGATCTCAAAAAATTCTGAATCCTTTTATCATTTAGCACTACTTCTACTGTCTAGGAAAAGCATTTAATTTTGAAGGGCCTTACACAGGACATGTTCTTAAATGTTCTTGCATGTATCTGCATTCATGGCTGTGTAAAGAAACGGTGGCCCTAGGTCTTCCATTCAAAAATGGGACGTGCTGCAGGTGGCCTGGGAACAGGACACAGCTTAGGAACAAAATAGAGAAATCAAAATAAATGATCACGGCAATCTAAATGTTACCTAGACTGTCCTGAGCCATAAACTGAACAGAAACCAGAGAGTCAGCTTTTGGAAGAGGCAAGGTGTGATGTGGTGTTCTGCGTGTGTTAAGGAGATGATGCACAAGAGAAGCATTCATTTTCAGTCTTCTTGGGATAAGTTTACAGAGTATTTTTCAGCATTGTACATTGCAAGTAATTAAAAAGATATTAGATCATATGTTTATCATTTTTAATTTCTCTGTTATTGATTTTAGAATCTTTAATGATTCTATTTGCCATAATGTAATAGACATCAGGCATCATGTTAAGAGGAATACTGTATCAGATCAAAAGAACTCCAACTAGCTGTAAAGTCACATATTAACAATGAAGGATGCAAATCCCTTAATGGAAAGATCTGTGATATCATTGCTGCAGTGCATCGGAATGATGTAATATAGTCTAGATTGCTTTTGTCTGAAATATTCTGTGATTCATGATGGGTTTCATGAAATCTTTTCATCAAGTATTTCATTATAATGTTGTTTGCATTTGTTTCAAAGAAAGGTAAAGTGTAAAATGAATATCGAAATGAATTACTGGATTCATTAAGGAATAAATCAAGTAAATTTGATATAAAAAAATAGAGTCAACCTGTTATGATGGAAATAAAACTGCAATTGAGTAAAATCCTGCCCTTATTTGAGACAATGGCAAAGTTCCCATCGTGTTTTAATACCAACAGACTAAATTCTAATTTCATTAACCAGGGCAAGAGGGTGTAATGAATGGGATTTCAGTAGAATTATTAGGGATTTATCAGTGGTAATCAGAGTAGAATTTGGCTGAACAGCTTTATATAGTGCTGGAGAATGCCTGTATTTCTCTTTTAACTATTTTCTTGTTACACCCCTCTATACAGCTCCAGCAGTGTCTTCAGAGTAGAATGAAAATTGTTAACAGGTTTCTATTGTGTCGTGAAGAATAAATTATAAACCTGAATCTTGGAAACAGAAAGGTGGCCAAATACATATTTGGATTTCTTGTGCCCAGTCATGTTAATGAGTTAGGAAAAAGCAGAAATGAAAGAAAAAGGTCTTGGTAAGTAGTGAAGAGGAGATGCAGTTTGGCTGCATTTCTGAGGTGCAGGAAAACTGGTATGGAAGATAAAGGTCACTTGAAAAGGTGTCACATAAAACAAAGGCAATGTGGTCTCCAGAAATGTCTTTGCACCAATACCTCATAGTTGTCCAGCTAAACCCACAATTTAAAAAAAAATAAATTGTGTAATAATTAATTCCAATCAATAGATGTATAGTCACATATCTGGTCATAAATCCAGTTTTGTAGAAGTCCTCAGCTCTAAGGGCAGGGTGAATGACACAGTGGGACTGATGGTGCCTTTGCAGGCACGTTAATACCAACATGCCTGATGTTGTATTCTTCTTTCACTTTGCAAAACATATCTTCCATGTAAAAGGATCTTAAAGCTTTATTTTTCCCCTTCTTTTTAATATTTTTTCTTGGAAGAGAGAGAGCTCAGCCTTCCGTTTCTGAATCACTCTACCCTAGCAATGCCTCCAACCCAGTAGGTGGTAACAACCAACTGCTCCAAGCTATCATATGCGTTTTACATGGCAATAAGCAGATCTCTAAACTCAGCAGGGAACACGAGTTTGTAACGGTCTGGGCCAAACCTTAAATGCTATGGAAATGTAGGAAGGCAAGGGAGTGAGGACAGAATGGTTAAAGCATACAATGCAACCTAGATAGTAAGGATGTTTTAAGCTCAGGGTCAGCAGGGTTTCAACTGTTGTCCTACCACAGGCTTTCTCATGCTGTACCTGTGTGAAATCTATGGCCCTGGAGTTCAGAGAAGCTGACAGGTAAATAAAACCAGAAGTTGGATAAACCTAGAAGCTGGAGCCTGGAATCCATAGTGATCCACACAACCCACATGACAGAAGATCAACATTTCTCCTGGGCCCAAGTATAAGCAAGATGCATGTTTGTGCAGTAAGGGTGAATGACCATGGGGATATACATTTCACACCCTTTCCATTAAGAACAGAGATTTTAGATGAGCTGTTCAGATGGTCTCATAAAACCATGCAGCAGAGTTCAGTGTCCTCGAGTGTTTACCGACTGCATGATCCGTGTTTGCTTTTGGTTAGGAAGGCAGGAAAAGTTTGTAAGGAGTGGTGAAATCTTTAATTAAGTTTAGTCATTAAACTTGGAGAATTTTTTTTTCAGTATACCAGCCTGAAAAAGGACGATTTCTGCTTCTGGTTTAGACCAGAGGAACAATTTGTGCCTTCCTTCCCAGACCTCATCTGTGAGGGTTTTTTTCCAAGCTACAAACATTTAATTAAAAAGATGTTTTTCCTATGTCTCTAGACCATCATCATAACCACAGCATTGCTACCAAGTCTTTCTTCCAAGTAGGAGATTTTTGAATCCAGAGTAACTGCAGAGGGCAGCATTAACTCGCCAGTTAAACCCCATCGCGCTGGGGAATCTCAATGTCCTGTGACAATCCAAAATTGTACTGTCTATGTAAATGACACAGGGCTTTATAAACAAGTTCAGTATGCATAGCCAAGAGCAAACATGGGAGAGTTTTGTAATACATGATTTGTTGAAAAATTTAAGTTTATATTGCATTAAATTTTTCTGGATTCTAAATAGATGGAGTAGAATGTGTGTTCTCTAAGAACCCTGTTTCTTTACGCTTTATTATATGTTCCAGTACAGTGGCATTCATCAACAGTTGATAGATTTTTACAATTTTAACAAGAGGAGAGGAGAGGAGAGGAGAGGAGAGGAGAGGAGAGGAGAGGAGAGGAGAGGAGAGGAGAGGAGAGGAGAGGAGAGGAGAGGAGAGGAGAGGAGAGGAGAGGAGAGGAGAGGAGAGGAGAGGAGAGGAGAGGAGAGGAGAGGAGAGGAGAGGAGAGGAGAGGAGAGGTTGTCGAGAAAACAAAATTCGACATTGTTCTTATTTCTCTCTAGTGCATTTCAAGATGATAAGACAATAGAATTAGTTCCCTTTAACAAGATGTTTATTTACATAGATATCCAATTTTTAGTAGTAACAAAGTCACTATTCTCTTTATAATTCCTGGTATTATAAGACAATTTTAAGAGACTAGGGCAAATATGAATCTTTGGTCATGGCTGGGTAGTTTTGTAAGTGCACTCGCCAAAAGAAAGAGGTCTAACTGTTTCCCCCTGCTATACAAAATATGATCAGGGTTTGTTCCCGTTTTCTCATTAGAACTGTTTTTTTTGGCACTACTTTCAGTAAAATTCAATGCTTGTCCTTGTGTATATACAGGTGTGTGTATATGTACACATTGTGGTCATATGTGTATATGTATACATCGTGGTCCAGATGAAAACGATCTGAAGCTCATTCCTCTGGCTACTGATCTGTGTCAATTCAGAGGATTACAAGAGTCTGACAGGAAAATACCCTTTCTTCCAAGGACACTTCACAACCACTATCTTTACTCCATTTTTGAGGTTTTTAGCAGTGCATCATCAGGAAGGGCTTCAGTCTTCCCTATTTCACTTGCAGCATACAGCAGTGGAATGCCTTTAGCCTGTAACAATATTTCCCTAGAATTTATGGCCTTCCCCCACCTGCTGTTACTAGTTTATGGTATGTCTGTGTGTATATATATACCTATACTATATATATGCTGGGAGCAATATATATGTGTGTGTCTGTGTATATATATATACAGACATGCACATATATAGGAGGAATATATGTGCATTTATATATATAAACACACATATATATTCCTCCCAGCATATATTTTGATAGAGAAGTTCGCTGTTGATGGTAGATTGGAGTTAATGTAGATGTGTATTTAGAATTTATCTTCTAAGAAGACTCCACAGATGCAAGTGGATACTAACCACCTGCTGCTTGAACACTTCATCCTCCATCCTGGATAATATGTTTAATTGCACCATAACAACAACAGCAAGCAGCATGTTGACTAACATGCTGTGTAGAGACTGATTACGCTGGTGCATGAAGATAGGCATGGGAGTGGATATAAACAGCAGCCAGAAACTGTATTAACATAGGCCTGGGAAAGAAGCTCTGGCTTTTCTAGTTCATCAAGTTGTTACCTATCAGTTATTAAAGTACAGATGACATGGAAGTCAAAATAACACAGATTGCAGTACTATGCTTTTTGTTGTAATTTTCAAAGCCGTCTGTCACAATGGATATGGAAATAGTTTTTAAGATTTGAGAGGATTAGCTTGGCTTGTAACAACAGTTATAAGAGCATTTGAAATCTTGGATGTAAGAATGAGTTAAGTCTCTACCAACATAATACGTATGTAGATTATATATATAAAAGGAAGCATTACATGATTTGTGTGAATAGTGTAAAAATAGCATTACACTGCTGGGTATTCATGTTAGGTTTGCAAACCAAGTAATGAAACTATTTCAACACTAAGGGGCCTTATAGATCTTTAAGATGCCTTCAAATAAAATTCAATGACTCTCTAATCCTGATAACATTATAAGGGAGGGTTAGGTGTGATTATTTTTTTAATAGAAGAAGACGTACTGTGTTTCATTAAGTAAAACACAATACTTTATACACAGGTAAGTAAATTGTGTGTTCTCCTGGTTTAAAACTAACTCTGAGGGCTTTATTCTGATGAAGGAATGTCTCTTTTGCTAAGGGCAGATAACTGCTATCCACTTTAGTCCATTTTCCACAAAGACCCAAATCATTATGGTAATGAACTGTCAGGATAATGTTATGACCAGCATGTTCTAACAAAGCAACAGCTGCAATGTTGTAAGAAGGAATGTTAAAATGCATTTGCTATTTTTTTTACTGTACAATAATGCCTGAAATGGCTTTGCCCAGTTTTCATGTGAATGCTTCGAAAGATGAACCTAATTAAGGACCAGCCAGTTAAGCATCTGGTGTAATGTGTGGCAAGAAGGTGCATCACACAGCTGCTTCCCTGGCCATCAACATATACTTCAGGAATTTTTCCAGCATCTTCTCTGTGAACTTCCTCCCTGGCACTCCTCTGCCCGGAGCAGGCTGAGACCACAGGGGCAGTGGGGTGACACTTCTTTGGACAAAATCTTTCTAGGGGATATGGAGCATTTTTGGGATCTTCTTCTCTGAAACGTATGGATGCTGCCCCTGCAGTTCAGCTACAAGTGAAGGTGTGCAAGGCTATGATGCATGGGTTTGAGCTTGCATCAAAAATGAGGCAGCATTTTGAAGCGATTTTGTTGATAAATTAATCTGCTGCCATCATGCTGATGGAGTGTGTCATAGTCTGATGCGAAGCAGGAGCGGTGCGAAGGGGCTCTTCTCTGCGTGAGGGCGGTGAGGGCAGTTGCAGACAGCATTGTGGCATGGCAGCTGGGTGGGACTCCGACTTCTCCGCCACTGTCCGAGGAAAACAGACACCGTATTCCTATTAACAACAACTGTGCACATTGTTCTGCTCCAGAAACTGCCCTGTGAGAGAAGAGAGCAGAGCCCGTAAGCCATTTCCCCCACGGCAGGCCCGGGTGCCTCGCTGTTACATTGCGATGAGATGCGCCTTTTGCTGGCGCGAGTGCTGTCAGGCATTGGGCATTTTGCTGCGATTCTATTCACCGCCTGCAGCTCTGTCAGCAAGATAAACTGTGAGGTTTTCAGGAGGGCTACATACTCCTTGGAGATAAAATGCTGTGATGTGTGTAGATACAATAACAGATTATTAAATAAAGCATGTGAATAAGAAGTTGGCAAAGCATATGAAAAAAATATCAGCTGTACCTGAGTTGGTTAAATAGCTCACATCTCTCATCAGCCTGTGAGTAGCTCATATTTTTACAGCACTGTTTCTGAGCCCAGAGCACATTTCGGCATCACCTGGGTGAGCCAGGCCTTTTAGAGAGCTCTTACTGCACTTCACCAGCCATTATCACCCATTAGGTAGAGGAAAAAGCCTAAGCGCTGAGAAGTTGGACCCAGTCATGCCTCTGCTTCTTGCTTTATAACAAACCAGCAAATAGTTGCAACCTTCTTATAGCAGGCATAAAGCAGAAATGCTATGTTGGGAAAAAGGGCAGCTTGCCTTAGTTTCGTGGTTCAGGAAGGGATTTTCTGTGAAAAATAAGCTATCAAAAGATATTTGCAATACGTTTACTTCTGTTAACGGTCTTTCTCCTGGAAGTCTCTCCCCTTCTCCTCCTGCTGCTTTCTTTAAAAAGGAGGGAGTTCTGCAAAACTATGGATATTTATAATTCCTGAGCATTTTGCAAACCTCACATTTTATCAACTATCGATTTTCAATGTGTTTTAGCCAAATGTTCCTGAGGCACAAATGATCCATCCAGAAATGCTGTAGAGGTTGAACTTAAGCCATTTCAACCAGTATTTCAGCCTTTCTTTTCTGGATAGTGCACTCCCAGTTTTTTTAAAGTGAGTGTCTATGACACCAGCAAACATCAGGATGGCATTAACATTCAGAAGATGCTGGAAAAATAAATGTGTATCGGCAAGTCACTTAGTAATGAGTCATCAGCAACCTTCTGAAATGGCCATTCACGATTTGCCATTTCATGCAAATACTAATTGCTCATTCTGAAATGTAAACCAGACAACTTTAAATCTGTTGTGTAACCTCAGAAATGCTATCAGAAGGTAGAGAAATGAATATATGTATATGTATATGTATTAAAGAGTGTTAGCATGCAATATTTCAATGGACAAGCATATCGTGTCTCTATTACTGCTGTTTAAATGCCGCTGTTCAGTAGGGCTAGTAAGATAAATGGTTGCAGGTATAATAATGTTAAGGAAAATGGAGTAGGAAGATTTCATCATTGGATAGCTGAGACAAGAATACTGACGCTCAGGTGTGCCAGGTGTCCCTGTGGGCACTGGGTTTGGCATTGGAGTTGTGTAAAAAAGGAAAAACGAGTACCTGCCTTGACAGAAATGAATCCAAATTGAGCATCATTTGGAGAGGGGAGGAAATAATCAGGGTGACAACAAATTCAAATGAGCCTACGCAGCGTGTAAAAACAACCCTAGTGCAAACCCTTAGTGTCTTCAGGTTGTTTTGCTGGTGTGTTGTTAGATCAATCACATTGCACGGTCGCTTCAGATATGATGCAGCCCATCAAGATGTGGTGCAGCACAGCAGGCACAGCAGGCCACAACAGAGAGAGTGTAATGGCAATGCACGGGCAGAAAGCTGCTCTCCAAAGTGATTCTGAGTTTTAGGTGCTTCTCACTGCTTCCTTTGAGCTTGACACTGCAAAGGGAGGGGAAACAAAATATTTTGGTTCTAGGTCTGTCTTGCCAACGTGTAACCAGATCTTTGCTATGACAGGAAGAAATGTCAGAAGGGTCTAAATGCTGACTTGTGGGACTTGAGAGCACCATGGATGGGAATGCAAAATCAGAGCGCACTTTGACACAGTTTAGCATTATAGAGCCGAACACTGAAGGTCCAGTATTAGTCAGGACCTCATGCAGGTTTTTCTTCTCTGGTTCCAGGATATTAACTTTGGGGTCCTTCTATAGGCACTGAAGGAGATGATTTATAAATTATAATGTATATATACATATAATTGATAACAGGGAAGAATTTAGAGATGCTTTGTAGCTCTGGAGCAGTATGATAGGGTATATTCAGGATCTTCACTGGTGGTTGATTAGCTTTATCTCTGTCATTCTCCAGCTATTTGATCAACAGCATATATTAACTTGATCAGCTGATATGGCAAGAAAATGTGGCATATCAGTTTATGCTCATTTTCTGCAGCAGGTGCTTCTATGAAATCCCCATATAACTGGAACTGCCAGTGGTTAGTTGCTGTCATCCAGATGTAAAAATGTCCAGAAACAAAATGGACAAGGCAAATAATCTTATTTCCATCATTGCCATTGCTAAAGCAAGCAGTAGGATTCAACAACTTAGTAGTTGTTATTGAAAGAAAAAAAAAGTAAAACTGGTGAACAACCAACACTATTTAATGTGTACACTATACCAAAAAATTAAGATTCTTGTTTGGGATGTTACAGATGATATTAAGACTTTAAGCATAAGCAGAGCACCACATCATACATTTTTATAGTCCCCATGATGCGGATAAATCCCTTTATTAATAAGTGCCAGATAACAAATATTTTAGTCAAGCTGCAGGTGAATATAGGGACTAAGGACCAAAGGACCAAAGGATTAATGTTTGGATTTGACATTAGAGATATTCAGGTTAGGAGGAAGCACTGTAAGAGCAGAGTCAAGTCCAGCTGGTCATCCAAGAGAGATGTGTATGACATACGGCAATGCTTTGAAAACTCCCAAATAGATGTCACCCTTAGCAGGAATTTACTATCCCTAGGCAGCCCAAAGTCAGTATAATCTGGTGAAGAAAAAGGCCGTCATTGTGCCCCTCAGCCTGCAGTGTGTTGGGCATTTCTGCACTGGTAATGTGCAGATCGCTAATCGGATTACTCTGGGACCACATCACCAGCTGCTGCCAGTGGGGGAACGTGATTTTCACACACAGTCTTGTGCTCTACTAGCTGCGAATGAGAGCGCTGGTGCAAGAGGAAAGAAAAAGGAACCAGAGCTCTAAAGCACGCAGGCAAAAGCGCTCCATCCGTGTCATGGTGACAGCAGCAGGCTTCACAATGGCAGGAACACTTTACCATCCGTCCATCCGAGCTCTCCGGATTACCAGTGCCCCTGTTAGTGTCGAGTGTTCCTTGGGGAGGATGCTGTGCAGGGCTAGCAGGGCAACGGTGCACTGGCAGCTGTAGCAGCATCACAGGGAAATATCCTCAGCTGGCTAACCTCACCTTTCGATGCTTGCCACTCTTCATCGCATAAAGGTTTCTCTCACGAAATAATTTCATGTGTAGCTGGTTGCCAGGTGTCTCACGACGACTAACTGCAGTAAGAGCACTTCTGCCAGCTGGATACAGCTGACAGGGAACTGAAATCTGAAATGCCTTCCTGGTTCACTGCTCTTTTCAACACGCTGCAACTTGACCTAGTTCTTGTGGCAGGTCCTTGTTACTGAGTATGGTAAGGAACACAGGGGCTACATACACCATTTGACTGCCTTTCGCGGACCTCTTTTTGTGGATGATGTCAACAAGATTAAGCAGCATCAGCCCTGGTTGCCTGGTGTTTAAGATTCTTTAAGCAAATGAAGGGGTGACTGTGAATTGTCACAGACGTCAAATCTGGATTTTTCTCAGCCAGTAAATGATGAAGTTGAGACTCATATGCAGCTGCTGCTGAGACTGGGATTGAAATAATCTCCTCAATCTGCAACCCCAGGCTTCTGGAGACTTTATTCCTCCTTAGTTTATTCCTCAAACTCAAACCAAATAATAACGTGCATAGTACAGAGTTGGGAATAAACCTAAGACAAATTGATCGAAGGGAGGTCTCCTTTTTTTGGGGAGTCAAACAAAAAATGCAAAATGGCCTGCTTCTTTTCAGCATTAAAAACATAGAAAATAACTTGTAGTGGTGGGAACCAACCCTTCTGAAAACACCTCCTCTTTCTCAGTGGCTCTGACATGCCAGTGCTTTCTATGATCTTCTAAAATTAAGTTTGAAAATGCTGATTTAGATGTTTAAAGTCAGGCACCAAGCAGTGGGATCGAGCTCCTGACAGCCTTTCTCTGACAGAAGAATGAACTACCACTACTTGCTTCCATAAACCAGTTTTAAGCAAAAAAATTGTTGCCCAGCCTGCTGCCTCTGTTAGCTCACATGTTGACTACTGCTCTGCTCCAGTTACCCCTTCTTTTCTGTGAGTGATTTTGACTATTTAGTGCTCAGACTAAAAACTCCTTGCTGCCTAAATGAAACATTCTAAACAAATTCTCTCATCCTTTTCTTCTCTTGTGCTCCTGATTTGTGCCAGGTTGCAATCTGAAGCATCTGCTTCAAATGTTCACCTCTCTCTGCCTGGACTTGCCCACACCACCTTAAACTGGCATTTGCTTCTGCCTGTGGTACAGTCACTACACTTCAACAGAAACAGAGTGTGGCACTCCTTCACTTGCCACTCCCTTTGCTCTCCTCCTTGCATCAGCAGAATGCTCGTCCTTGCCTGAGCTTCCCCAGATAGTCTCTTTCTCCTCATCGGCCTTAAATTCTGAGTGTATGTATAGTTATTACAAAAAGGAGCCCAAAGCTCAATAAAAGTTAACTTGAAGTGCTACTAATCCTAGAAAAATATATTTTTGTACAAGTAAAATATACACCTAAGGATAAAGAGCTCTGAAAGGTAACTTAGAAATCAAATTACAAACCTACAAAAGGAATAGGGAAGAAAGCTAATTTGTAGAGGCTTTGGTCTCTGCTTGAATAGGACACAGAAAAACAGAATCAGAGTGTTTCCAAGCTCAAAACACATCCAAAGCTAATAATAACAACCAATTAGGATGAAATAGAAGACTAGTCATAAAATCCATCAAAGAGATGTTAAAGTCAGAGCGAGTTAATTTTCACAACACATTTGGTTTAATAAAAATAAAGCCACTGGATATTGGCTTTCCTCATGTGTAGTATTTCCTGTTCTAGCTTGTCATCTATTTTTGATAAATTGGTGGACACATGGCTGGGAGCAGGGATTCTTACCCTGTCACACTGATGAAGCTGCTAATCCAATTCTTCCTTGAATATAAAAGGACAGCAGTATACCATATACACATTTCCTGAATTTCAGATTCATACTACTAGTTTTTAAAATACACAGAGGAGAGAAGGAATCTGTTTATTATCCCAAGGAACTGGATTTATTCACTTTGACAGTTGCAGAGGCAAATAAGGAACAGCTATTTGCACAGAGTTTTGAATGAATAAGTAGATTCAGTTAATTTGTATGCCACTTGCTTGGGTCTTACATCTGTTCCTATTGTCCCATGGGAATAAAGAGTGGCTGGTTGCCTGTCCCAGCAAAAAAAAATCTGTCCTTTTTCCCAGTTTTCACTCCCAACCAGTTTCACTAGTTCTGGTATACTGAGTGAGGTCCTAGAGTGGGAGGCTCTTCTTCCTAGGCTCTGTGACCAAAGCATCTCTTCCAGGCTGCAGGTCAGAAGAAGGATGCACTAATGTTCAGTGACCCAGTGGAGATGTTGCCCTGCTGCAGATTACTAATGTGCTATAGAAAACAATGTTGTAATACTCCTTTTCAAGTGAAATTCACCCTCCCTGGGAAACTGAAGTTACTTTTTATGTCCTCTGTGTGCCACATTCTGAGTACAAGCAAGAAAGACATGTTTTTCAGCCAGCTTAAGCTGGTCTAAAACAATATTCCTGCCAAATATGTCACTTTCCCTGGGCATGACTGTATATTCCCGTATGATGGCATAGTCTTGTGAGTTTGACCAGTTTATTAATCTTATTGAACAAAGTCCTGTTTTGTTTTATTTTTTTAAATTTTATTTGAAGTTTGCTTCCACCCATTGCACAGTTACATTGAGTTCTTTAATTAATAGAAGAGTAAATGAAGGAATACAGGACTGAACTGTGGGTGGGGATGCGAGCAGTCCCCTTCCCCACTTTTGATGGTACCATGCCCTTACATTGGCTGGAAAGGGAAAAGCCTGTTGCCTCCAGCTCTGGCTTGTGTAGTAAAAGGGTTACTATCTGACGGTGTTCAACTGCAGCTACCATTTATACTACATAAAATGAGACTCAAAGTCTGGTGTTTAGTTCAAATACTTCACTTTTACAGATTTGCTCTTCCTCCCAGCAGTTTGCTGCTTCAAATATCATTCTTGCCATGTGAAACTGCCTTTTCATCTCTTCCACCCCTCAAATTCCTTCCACCCTGGATTTCATCAGTGAAATCACCCTAAAAAATTTTAGGAGTATTTAATAGGCTGTGAACTAAAATTAAGGTCTTGAGTATTTCTGATTTCTCATTGCAAATTACCCTGGAAAACATGATGGAAAACTGCAGAAACTGGAAATCAAGGGCAGTTGTGAGAAGATTGTGCTCAGGAATATCACAAAAATATATGGAGAAAACATACAACCAAACTGGAAATAAAGAACAAATCAGTCCCATGGGTTGATCATTCAGCTGCAGTGTCTGCACCACACGTTGGGACAAATGTCTTTCATAAGAACATAATTTGACAGACACTTTGGAGGGCAAACTGTGTTACTGCTGCTGTAATGCCATTAAATTCTCCCCCAGACTGTTCCTGACAAGCGTGTTGCTCCTTCCCACCCACTCCAGCTGAGAAACAGATAGCCTTCTGGAGAGGGTCACCATGTGCTTTCTGTGAACCAGAGGACTAACAGCTCTGTGTGCATCTGTCCTCCTCAGACCCATTGAACTCCTCAGGATGCCGTCATAAAAGAGACCAAAAAGAACTGGGAAAGGGCTGTCTCTGATAAAGTCTGTTGTGGATATGGCAGGTGGTCTTGCAAGACATCTGTTATTGGGGAAAGAATTTGAGGGAAAGCAGAGCAAGTTTTAGTGCAGATAGCTGTTTGAGATGAGTTGTGTGAGCAGCGAGTGTTGCAGCAGGACTCCTGTCTGACTTCACCAGCATTTCTTCTGGGCAGGGTATGACTGATGGTAGGGATGGACCTGTCCCCATCCACGTCATTTTGGCTGTCTCTGTGTACAGACATGAACAAAACCAGCAGCTGGTATTAGTCTCTTGCACTGCCCCAGCTCCCTGCATCCTGAGTGCAGCCTTTTCTATTCTGCTTCCCAGCTAGCTTACCCCTGGGCATGGGGGATGGCCCTTGTGTGGCCTTTCCTTGTCCACATGCTGTAGTTCTCTGTAACTTTGGTTTAAGGTGTTTAGAGGCTAGGACCACTTAATTTGCTCTCTAACCTTTACATTTTGATTTCTGCTAATGTTTTTTTCTTCTTTGTGCGTCAAACTCCTAGGAGAACAGCATGAAAAATGTGAAATGTGGAAGCATTAGGAGAGCACAACGTCCTGCAAGTAAACTGAACAAGTTGTTAGCAGCAAAATCTGGGAGCGAGTTTCAAATCTGCCATTCTTGCTTTTTGCAGAAACCACCTTTTTTGAGCTGCATCAGTTGTTGGTTTGATGGCATCAAAGGGTGCTTTGGTAGCTAACAACTTGAGAGAAATTCTGGTTGCCTTTGGCTGCAGTTCAAACAACCAGATACTTTGTTATCACTCGGTTAGATGCGGTCAGCTCTTGGGCTGGGTCTGAAAGTCCATTTGATTGGTACAAGCACTTTGTAAGCATGTGGTTATTGCAGAGCTGTGCAGTATTTCAGTTTCTATTATGCATGTTGAGTTCTCCAGCACAGGCTGTTAATGTCTGAAACAGGAGCTAGTGGGGCAGTAGATACATGACTGCTGCTGGTGGGGAAAAGCAGTATGCTTATTCTGTGTCCACTTTGGCAAGTGTATCCCTCCTGCTGATATTTTTAAAGAACTTCACAAATTAGGTCGGTGGAAAAAAAATTTAAAACCAGATATCTCTGACATCTCAACCTCCAGAAACATTGGCATGGTTAGCTTGTAGGAAGAGTAGGCAATTGCAGACTTACCTGTGAAGAATTACAGGATCAATTGGATAGCTATGTGTAGAACATTTGGAAATCAGCCATTCTTGCAATTACATGCCAGTCCAAGGAATACAGATGGCAAATAGCATCAATGAACATTACCCCTGAATTTATGTCTATCCAAAGGCACTGAATCCAGAGTCAGGAGAGTCCCACCTTCTGAGCAGCCCCTGTAAAAGCTGAGGACATCTAGCTATAGTCTGGGCAAGCGCCTTCACAGATAAAAGAAGCAAGCAGTGTAGGGTCAGGTACAATATTTCCTCTTCCAGGGCTAATGCATAGCTAGTTCTTGAACTAAAGCAGCTTTCTATTAATCCTACCTTGTTTGCTTAAGCACAGGTGTAGAAGAAGGAGGCATGGATATAACAAGTTGCATTATGAGTTAAGCTAGAATGGAACAAACAAATACCAGGTTACCCCTGAGAACTTTTACTGTTACTGTGACTCACATTTTAAGTAATTTGCCCATAACAATGCAGATTAATGCTTTCTATAAAAGTTAATAAGATTTCTCACTAATTTTTTACATTAATGATAAAGTATTTTATACATGCTTGGGCCTGGAAATACTGTTTAATTACTTCTGTTACAGTGACACATTAGTCATCACAAAGTGTTGCTATTTGAAATCAAGTCCTAAAGCTTTAGTTCTCTTCTTGTCACTGCAAAGGAGCACGCTGGCTGTACTGGGCATTTGTAATCCTGGGAGGGCATGTTTTCAGCTTGTATAACTGTCACGTTCTTGCTTTCAGTTCTTGGCTTTCATTTTTGATATCAGAAATTTTAGACTTTATCCAGTACAGATTTACAGTCACAGACTTCTGCAAACATTCCTCTGGCAATAAGTTTTTCTCCAGTGTTGTATTATTTTCTTTCAAATTAGCCCATTAAGCATGAAAGGATTATTCACCCCAGATAAAAAAAGCATTTTAAAGCACTGCTGACCACTTCCCACCTTGCTCTGTGTATATTGCAAGCATAAAACTTAGGGCAAGAGGTTTTGTGCTTAGTTCAATAAGCCAGAAAATAAATGCGCCTACCACGGTGGTAAGTTGGGTCTGGTGCCTGCACATCAGGCACCTTTCAGAGGGGGAAAGGGACCACAAACCTGGGAGAAACAGAATAAGAGGGGAGAAGAGGGGAGAGGGCTCTTTCTCACCTCTTTCAAAAGGAGCGAGCTGGAAGCTTGGACCAACCCATCTTATGGTTGGGATCTAGTTGCACAGCACAGGACTTTAGCCTTCTACTATTTCCCACTGTTAAAAGGAATGTCCTATGCTGTTTAAGACCACATCTGAATAAAGAAAGATTTTCATTTGGCACAATGACAATACAAAATGAAAGCAAAATAAATAAAAATAAACAAAATGTATCTCAATACCATGAGAATCTTGCCCATGGAAAACACAATGATTCTTATGCTCAGGCTTCCGCCTTCACATCTGTAATTGAGTAAGAGTGTGACTATGCAAATAGAAATATTGTCATCTCTGTTCATGCTTTAGTTACAAAAATGTGCTTGCAGTTGCTGTTAACTTTAAGTAAGGTAACTTACTTACCTTTAAGTGTCTGTAAGCCTGATCTTTCTAATATTTTTTCAAAATCTAGATGTCAGAATATCCATCTTGGTGTTTCTTTTTGAATCCAAAGAAAAGTATATTTGAGGAAGCAGAGGAAAACTTCTGTTCTGTGATACTGGAAAGTGCTCTGAGGTAAGTCAATGCTCTGCTACGAAACTCTGAACTTTTTTAACATACTAACTTGATTCCAATAATTCTCCTCCCCCTCCCCAGTCACTGCTGAGTTACTAAGGCAAGTCCAAAGGACAAGTGGCACAAATAAAAAAAGAAAACCGTCATCCTGTATTTATTAATAAAAGTTATTTATCTTTGAAGAAGATATGTGTCATTTATCTTCAGTCGTTCTCACTCAGAAAGGGTAAACATGTTGCCATTTCATAAGCAGTGCCAACAATGTCCATGCTTCCTTGTGAAACCACTTAACATTGCATACATTTTCAACACCAGAACAAAAAAAGCCAGTTAGATCATAGCAAACTTACTTATTTATCACTTAGAACTGTTGACACCCTGATACATTAAAGTTTTACTTCCCAAATTGGTATAATTAAAACAGCACAGTGAGGGAGCTTAATTTGAGATGTCTCTGTGAGCTAAATTAATTGTGTGTTCTCAGACTGAAAGTCACAGGGAAGGATTTATTCTGAACAGATCTAGCCCAAAATGAATTCTATATTGTAAGTACCTTGCATGTGATTATCCAGGAGAGAGCAGGGTAATGTTCCTGCTTTGAAGCGGGTAACATTTCTACTTTGAAGCTGAAGGACATGATAAGGATGCAGACCATTTATAACAGCTGAAATATTAATTTTAATACACAAAAGCCATTATACTGTTAATAAGCGGATATGTCATGAAAGTAGTGGACAAAATAACTTCAAAACTCTGAAAGGACATGGAGACTCCTTTTATCATGTCTCCCTTGCCATCCAAGTCAGCTTGTGAACTCTGTTCCTCAGACCTCTCAGGCCAAGCTGTCCTGGCCCATGCAGAAGCCCTTTCCCTATCAGATATGTGGGTACAGCCTTTCATGGAACGCTCTCATTGTGATGAGCTCTTATTCAAATAATCAGACCTCAGAAGGAAAAGCATTATTTTGACCTGGTGTTTCCACCAATATTTATTGGGGGGGGGGGGGGGGGCAAAGGTGTTGAATTGGTGCAGAAGAGGGACAGCAAAAGCCAATACAGGAGCAGCTAAAAATAGCTTTTCTGCAAAAGAAAATATGCCAGGTAGCTTTAACTAATAGGTCATACTACTTCACCAGTGAGGGACAGAATGACCTAGAACCACCTTTAACACTGTTTCTGCCCAGGGAATAGCTCCAGTGAAGCCAACAGAGTTGAACTGGTATGGAAGTAGAACATTTTAAAAAATCAAGTGAGATTAGCTACTAATAGGATCATAATCAAGCTCCTTTAGTTTAATTATCTCAGGCCACATGCTCAGCTGTAGCCCTGTAAAAGGGAAGAAACCATGCCCATTGAGGAATGTGATGTACACAGGTTGGGATGCTATGTGTTTGTCATTCAACGTGGCAGGAATCTGCCCTCCACCAAAGAAAGCAACAGAGATACAGAGCTGTGAATGGGGCAAACAAACTGAAATTTCTAGGCACTGAAGAAACCTTTTGAAACCTTGCTAGCACCCTCTAATAGGCTGTGTCAGAGGACAAAGTGCCATATTTGCACAGGCAAACTGAGCCCATGCTCTCAACTTTGCTTTCAACTGAGAACTGGGTTAGTTCCGCATGCAATGATTGCATGCATTTATTCCCAAGAGAAAATAAAGGAGAATTATGAGGTTATATGTTTTATATCATGGATATGGTTTTAAGGAACTTTCTGTGAAGAGACAGATTCACAGGAGCTGCTGTGTTTTTCAGTTACTATGGCCCTGCTCTCCCCAGAACTGTTTTTCTCTGCCATGCTTCCATCCTGCCCTCTTCATGCCGATTCCAGTGCTCGTCAGCCTGCACTGAGACATTTCAGATCATTAGCCAAGCAGAAAACAATTCATTATTCTTTGTAGCTAGATTTACAGTGCTTAGAGATGGAAAAATAATTGAAATGAGCTTCAGAGCTCCAAGCACAATACCCCCAGTTTCATCTCAGCCATACCAGAAATCTAATTTTAAACCATCCTTTATAGATCTGCAGAGAGCAACCCACTACTCTATCTGATTTTAGCAGTTGATAGACTGCCTTCCATGGCAGAAACAGAGAGCTGTTGTGAATATGTTTTCCCTTCATAACCAAAACCCCTCTAATTCAACACTTAATTTTCCAGCTTAACTGCAAACTTTGTCACTGATATTCCACTGTCTTTCAGAACATGGATAAAATCATTAAGTGTCAGAGGCCGAAGAGCTGACGTCTGCAGGGTATCACAAGAAACACAATCACTCATTAATGATTCTTTAGTTATAATTACTATTAGGATTTGTCATTTAATCTGTCCTAAATTCATTAGTGCCATGTTGATACTGTATCATGCTGGATAATTGATAAAGATGCCATGCAACACTGAGCCTTACAGAAATGAGTCTGCTACATCAAAAGCACTGTCTTTATCAGCCAAGCTTGCAGTTTCATCCCAAAGTTGCTCCACTAGCAGCAGAGAAAAAAAAAGTTTTAAAGCTGTGAAAGCACACAGAGGCTGTTCTTTTATCATGTTTCCTTTGCCAGCAAAGTCAGCTTGTGAAATTTTGGCTCCTCAGTCCTCTCAGTCCCATCCTTCCTGACTCCTGCAGCAGCCGCTCTATCATGTTGCCCAGAGTCAGTGCCACAGCTGATGGACTAATCACCTTTTACATTATCTTACTCAATTTTGTTGACTGGTGGTGCCAGCTCAGGGAGTTTCTTGGCCGGCCGCTGGATCAAGCCCTCTAGATCTGCTGATTGAGAAACCTCTGTCTTTATCGATCATCCTGTTCTGAGTGGCAGTTGAGTTAGTGTGTATTTTTTCATCATTCTGCTTCAACTGGAATTGGATTTTTGCTTTTTCCCAAATGCAGAACATAAACTTCATTGAAAAATCTGAGCGTCTCTGAATTATTATTGAGATCTCTACAACACTTACCTAATGACAGGTTACTATGATGTTACTAGTCCATTATTTTTTGCCCTCATTTTGACAGGGGTATGATACCCTCAAATTGCCAAAAAGTCAATGAAAGATCCACAGCCAAGCTACAGCAGACAAGATAACTGCAGGGGTGATGGCCATGATAGTCTGCTGCCCCAGACGATCTATGTGACATTACACTTCCCGTAGCCGTGAGCAGCGCTGCAGCCAGTGTTCGTGCATTGCCAGGCTGAGAGCCGTGGGAAACCAGGCTTCCTTATTTCCTGTAGTCAGGAATGAAAACCACACAGCTTGCTCAAAAATGACTTCTCCTACTTGATTTGATTGTAATTGCTTTCAACTTTGTGAACTGGCCGTGAAAAGCACTGGGAATTTATATGACCCCCTGCCACGTTTATTAGGCAGCTGCTTATTTAAACCCTGGCACCTCGGTTATTAAGCTAAACCAACATATGCACGTAATAAACGCCTCTGTGAAATAAGCCAGATGAATCACCCTCAAGAAGTGCCTTTCTGCTGAATATTAAGGAAGCTTAGACAACTAGCTTAGATCACATACCTAATTTTTAGACAACAAAAATTAGGGAGATGAATGTGGGCAAAAGGCCACATCCATTGTGTGTCTGCCTAGTGACAAAGCTGTCAGAGCCCTAAGACAGATTTGTTATGTACAGTCCTTCCTCCCTCCCTCCCTCCCTCCCTCCCTCCCTCCCTCCCTTCCTCCCTTCCTCCCTTCCTCCCTCCCTCCCTCCCTCCCTCCCTCCCTCCCTCCCTCCCTTCCTCCCTTCCTCCCTTCCTCCCTTCCTCCCTTCCTCCCTTCCTCCCTTCCTTCCTTCCTTCCTTCCGTCCTTCCTTCCGTCCTTCCTTCCGTCCTTCCTTCCGTCCTTCCTAAGGGTAGATAATGGCAGGACAAGTGGGAATGGATTGAAGCTAAAGGAGGGAAGGTTTAGATTAGATATTAGGGGGAAGTTCTTTACAGAGAGAGTGGTGAGGTGCTGGAATGGGCTGCCCAGAGAGGTGGTGGATGCCCAATCCCTGGGGGTGTTCAAGGCCAGGTTGGATGGGGCCCTGGGCAACCTTGTCCAGATCATGCCTGGAGGTTGGTGACCCTGCCTGTGGCTGGGGGGTTGGAACTCTATGGTCCTTGGGGTCCCTTCCAACCCAGGCCATTCTGTGATTCTATGATTTCTAGCTTCTAGGGCCAGTTCTAGATTTCCTGTTGAAAAATACAATGGCTTAGAGCACTAGGAAGATATATGGATACATTTTAGTTTATTAGCTTGTGTAGTACTAATAATCCATTGGATGCCTTAGAAGAATTTATTATTTCTACTGTTACATATTTTGCTGAGATTTGTTCTTTTATACTGCCAGGCAATATTATTGTTTGAAATAGCACATTGATCAGCCAACAGTGTATTTTCTAATTACTTGTTTTTGCAAGTAATTAATACTGGAGAGTTTTAATCCTTTTAAATTTAACTCATGAGTAAAATGTCTGATTAATATTTTTCTAAAAAGTATTAGCTATTTTTATAGGAAAGAGGAAAGCAAATTTTCTGAAAAAATAATTTAAAAAAGCAATTAAATTCCTGCTCAACGTAAGGCTTGTTAAGATTCTGTCAATGTGAGCAAGACAGGATCCAGTGAAAGGTTTTCTAAAGCAGAAAAATCAGTTAATGATTTTCTCCAAAATTTGAAAAATTATACTCTATCTAATGATCTTTCACCAAATTCTACCACATAGAACTCGTGCCTACTCCAAAATCCCAGAAGAATCCAGAAAGAGCTTATCTAAAAAGTAATGCAATAAATGTAAAGCCTTCAAGACACAGCCAAAAGTCAATTGTTCAATTCACCAAGTCTCCTTAATTAGTGATTAGCTTATTCCGTGGGGTCTGAAAGTTTGTATTCCTTGTCCATTTAATGTGATACTGACTAATGGAGTTGAGAAGAGAATGGACTTTTTCAGCTGGAAAGAACCTACAACAATCATCTAGTCCAACTGCCTGACCAATTCAGGGCTGACCAAGTTAAACCTGTTGTTAAGGTCATTCTCCAAATGCCCCTTAAACACTGACAATCCTGGGGCATTGGCAACCTCTCTAGGAAGCCTGTTCCAGGGTTCAGTATAGAATTCATAGAATCATGTAATCATTTAGCCTTTAATAGACCTTTAAGTTCCTTGAGTCTAACATTAACCTAACACTGCCGAGTCCACCACTAAACCATGTCCCTAGGCCACCACACCTACACATCTTTTCAATACCTCCAGGGATGGTGACTCCACCAGTTCCCTGGCAGCCTGTTCTAATGATTGACAACCCTTTTGCTGATGAACTTTTCCCTAATATTCAATCTAAACCTCCCCTGGCACAACTTGAGCCCATTTCCTCTTGTCCTATCACTTGTTATGTGGGAGAAGAGACCCAACACCCACCTTGCTACAACATCTCTACTAATATACAGTCTAAAACTCCTTGTCCAGAAGTTTTTGTAAACCTACTTCAACACACACACCAACACACAGACACACACACACACACACCCCACACACATAATCTTATTTTTAGCTATATTCTCTCCTGACTTTCCCAGTACAGATGTCAGGCTTGTGGGGACTGTAACCCCTTAGATGAGGACTGGAAGCTGTTCTGACAATGTACAAGAGTACATAGGTCACCCTTCAGACTGCAGGTACTGAGGCAGATCTAGGCAAGATGTTAGCCACCTGTATTAGTAATTCAAGTACTTCATCCTTGAGTTGTCTTCAGACTCACAGGTATTAAAGTATATTTTAGTACAAAGAGTATGTTACAGTTAATTATTATGAAAGAATAGGATTAATGATGAGGTATTAACAGATGTGTAATCACAGGTGGCTTCAAACAATAAGCTCTAAACCTACTAACATGCCTCAGTGTCCCATGTATAGTCCTTTCTATGGAGGAGTTAGTCCTCAACCAAGTTAATCAGTAGATACTTATAAATGAAGGATTGACTAGGTAGGTGCACAAATACAATTGAAATTATTTTGGTTAAGTAGAATTCTAAGACTATAGATGTTTAACACAGAATATTGAAGACCTGGGAAAGATGAAGAGGAGACAGTGACCTCCAAGACGGATCAACAGAATCTAAGATCTGAAGCAGAACTGAGACTGAGTAGTCACTGACACCTGAAGAGGACACAGCCAACCAAAATGGAGGACTGTCTATTCAGAATGGGGGACTTCACCTATTATGTAATTGTGTTAAAAGAGTATATAAGATCATAAACATAACATTTGGGTTGCCACTCACTGAGGTGATGGCCCGACTCTAAGTTGTTAATAAAAGCAAGCCTAGAGTAACCCAAAGTCTAGTGAAATCCTTATACACCAGGTAAGGTTAGTTTGGCCCAGACAATTTGTTACCACTGATTTTATTAAATTGCTCCTCTAGATTGTCCTTTAAAGAAGAGTTCTGACATCTTATTCTTATCTTCTCTGCACTGGCCTAATGACATTTCCATCTCAGATCCTTGTTCTCTCAAAACTGAGCTGTGATGATATTTAGAAATTTGACTTTCTTATGTCTCTAATAATTTTATGATATCTTTCTGCAAGCAGGCAATGACACTTGATGTAAATGTCACTCTAACATTTTTGGTGCTTCTTTCATTCCTTTCTTAAAGAAATAGTTCTGTTTCTTTCAGGTTCTTTTATTGAGCTGTCAATAGTAAATGCCATATTTGCTTTTACTAATGGCTATAGCCTGTTGAAAACTAAGAAATATCTGAGTAATTTATCATATTTATTTCCAGAGGAATTTTAATCTTTCATGTGGCAAGATAAATTTCATTCTCTTTTGTGTTTTCAAATATTTCTTGCTTGTTTGCTTTTTAATGATGATTCTTAAACATGTGATTCACAGAGGGGTGGAATGTTGTAGCTTTGTGTGGCTGAGTTCTGGTGGAGGAGGCGAGCTGCAGATGTGACTTCTGCAAGAAGCAGCCAGAAGCTCTCTGCAGGCCCCACAGAGCAAACACCAGCTGGCTCAAGGCTGGAGTTGTTGTTGACCATGGCTGAGCCCATCAGCAATGGTCGCAGCGCCTCTGGGAGTCACATTTAGGAGAAAAAAAACTCGCAAAGAGACACTTTTTGCCCCCAGAGAAGGGAGTGTGAAGATGTAAGAAACTGCAGGCACCAAGGCTAGGGAAGGGGGAGAGGAGGCGCCCCAGGTGCCCGAGAGAAAGGCCCCCCTTGGAGCTCATGGAGAAACCCATGGTGGAGCAGGTGACCCCCAGCAGCCCATGGAAAAGGCTGAGACCCCACCTACAGCCCGTGGGGAGGCCCCACACTGGAGTAGGTGGAGACATGCAGGAGATGCTGTGACCCTTGCTGGAGCAAGCCCCTGCCAGCACTTGCAGCCCATGGAGAGAGAGACACACACATAGAGATGAGTGAGAGAGATAATTTTCTTTCCTTTATACTGTGCTAAGTCTGTTTTGCCCGTGATGCTGTTTACAGAATGATATCTCCCTTATCTTGGCCCCTAAGCCTCTCAATAGATATTTTGTCCCCTGTTCAGCTGAAAAGGGGAGTGATAGAGCAACTTTGGTGGGCGTCTGGTGTCCGGCATCCAGCCAGGGTCAAACCACCACACTTGATTAATGAAGGGCAAGAAAGAGGAGTAAGAACTCAAATGAGAATTTCAATTGAAGAAGCCTCAGGCTCTCAAAGAAGACAGTGAGATCTTAATTAGCTAACTATTAGAAGGAAGAAAAGCAGATTTTATTTGAAGAAAAATGAATTATTTTAATAATAGACTTTTTCTCTTAGGTAATTAGAAGGTTTAAACAAAACACCTCAATAATTTGAAACTCTCAAATTATGAAAACTTGACTTGCCCAAATTTCCCCTTTCATTTTTAATGCCTTTATATAACCCTGTTGATCTAAAAAAACCCCAAACCAATAATCCAGACCAGATAATACCAAATAAATGGAGGCAAAAGCAGTCAATATTATTTTTCTTTCAAATGCAATCACAAAATTGTAATTTTGTACAAGTCAACAAGTTATGCAAGCTGACTCAATAAGCTACTCGAGAAACACCACTTTAAAGCATTGACTACTGGAAGATGAAAAGAAATCAGGAGATGAACAAAAGAACTCAATAAGTGGAAATTACATTGCATATTTGTCAAGAGTAGGTTTTTTGCTGCCTCAAGGCGATTTTTTTGGTTTAATTTCCACATGATGACTTGAACTAGGGCCTTTGCTGCTGTAGTACAAACAGCTCTCCAGTAATCTAAAAAATGGAATTAAAAAAAAAAAAGTTTTTCTTTTATTCTTTTCCCAGGGGGGAAAGCAGGGCCACTTATCATGTCCAGAGGAAAAAAGGGTTCAGGACATAGCTAGCAAAGCTTTAAACATTTTTTGCCCTCCAGATGATCCATTACACACATATGTCTCATGCAGTGTTGTAACAGAGGGAGAACAAACAATGGGGGAAGTACTCATGCTACAATGTACATTTTGGGAGCCAAAAAAAGTGCTTCTCAGATTTCTAATGCAGGTGGCAAACCTGCAGGGCTCTGAATACTCTTGATTCTGGTCACCCACAGGAAACAAGAGGTTTGGATATGTAGTCCCATGGTCAAGTCTGCACTGCACTGCTTGCACTGATGTATACCTGCTGCTCTGCTGACATATCGCAGACTGGGGTTGATTTTCAGTTATTTCTGTTACCTATTATACAAAAAAAATTGACACAGAATAATTCACCTTTGAGATAAAACACTGTTTGCAGGGTAGCATAATGAAAAAAAAAATAAAAAAAAGAAAAAAAAGATGTCGACCCAGCAGCAACCCTGTTGGTACTTCTGTAACATTGCCACAAAACAGGCTGCACAAGAAATTACAGATTTGCTTCACGGAACTGAAAGTTCCCGCTGGGCCATTACAAGGCAAAACCAATGAGTTTAATGAAAGAATTGAGAGATTATACCTTGAATTCACCCTGTATGCTAGTTTTTCTAATGTTCTCCCATGTGTAGAAAAGAGAGGATGTAGAAGAAATTATTCTATTTCTCGTTGCTTTATGAGACTGTTTCAAGATGTTAAGGTTTTCTTTTGGCTTTGAGTCAGATTGTATGCACACACACTGCATGCATGTTCAGACTCGTAGGCATTAAGTTAAATCATATTTGAAGGTGATTTTTTTAGTCCTAGATTCTTCAGACTATCACTGACCTAACTACTTACTGGGTATGCTACACATACTAGTGAGACCCAGGGAGAAAACATGAGGAAGAGATCTTTGTTCTTCATGCTGCTTGCTCTCTGGCTCGGCTTTGTTATGTTCCTGCAATATTTTTCTTCAGGAAATCCTGAAAACAGCTTTTGGATATAGTCTACCATAGCAAGAACTTATCTGGAGCACCCAAACCAATCTCTGATTCTGTGATTCTAGGACACATATTTTGAAGGAACTTCTAGTATATTCTAATATGCATTCTAAGTTTAAGTAGGTTGGGTGTGTAAGGGTTTTCTTTCTTTCTATGTAGCATATTAATCTGAAGCGGGGCCACTCCTATTAATCAGAGCAGGAATACAAACACATTGTTTTGTATCACAAGACATTGCTATGATAAAAGGTGTTACAATGGCATATATTTAAAAAAAATAAATGTGAAACATAAAGTGCCAGTAAGCAGAAGTGCATCATCAGCGGTCAAAATTTCTAGGTTCCTCTTGAATCAAATAGAAGCAGAGTCACATTGGCTGTGTTTTAAATTTTAACCAGTAACTACTACAGCCTGTAACTATCAGTGTGTATTAGTAGTGTGCATTAGTGTATTATAGTGTGTATTAGTAAGTATTAGTGTGTGCTTGCACACACTAATGATTCAGCTCCATTTCAAGGCATCTGGTTCTACCTTCTGCAATGTGCTGTTGGTTGTCAGTTCCGTGTTGACAGTCATCTGGTCTTCACTAATGTCTCTATCCAAATCAAATCAAACACCAGTTAACATGAGCAGGAGATAGCCATCCTTGTAACCTGCCCTGACAAGGATTTGGACAGTGAAATCAGTGCTGTGAATAACATAGAAATATTAATCTAAAAGTATATTTTCTAATCTTAGTCTAAAACATGCTCTGTTTAGTCCAAGAATGTGTTTCAGGTAAGTGAGAGTAAAATGACCTCTTCAAAGTAGTGTTGTTAGGAACAAAAGGAAATTAAAACCACAAGAGGAGCCCATGCAGTTGGAATGCTTTTAATAATAACAAATACTAAGGAAAAACAGTCTCAAGAAACAGAAAACATGCCCCAGCTTGACCTCTCCTTGGAAAGAGAGAGGTTGGACAGTTCAGGGCTCACAACAACCTGCCAGGGCACAAGAAATGCTGAGAGGTCCCCGTGGCCTGGGCTTGCCCTGTGCTCTCCTCTGGAAGTCATGGAGTGTCCTGGCAAGTCCAAAGCATGACTCAGGTCAGGCTCTGATCTTGAGCACAGCTCTGCTAAGTCAAGGCCTATTTCTTTTTGCTTTCTTCAATCAGCCATGTAACTAAGGTAGAGGAATCATGCTGGCTCCATATTATTAACCTTGAATGTTTATTTTCTTCTTGGTGTCATTCCAACACAGTGACATATTAGTAGAAGATGCATTATTGTTTTCCTGTTGACATTCACAAACCCATCAAAGACCTGATACATCCCTACCAAAATTTGTGGGTTTAGATTTGCAAGTCTTTTACGCTAAACTTTGATTCCTGTGGTTATCTGCTACAACGTAGACATTAAGAATGAAGACCTTCAAAATATTTTAATGCAAGTTCAGTGTATTACCATCGCACTATTTAAGTATAAATTTGTCTTAGAGCGTGTTTATTTAGCAGAAAAAAAGTCTCTCATCTCTCTCTCAGATCTGTCCCTTTTATGAAATGTTATATAGATATTAAGGTTATACAACTATCAGATGTTGTTGCAGAAATATGCTTTTGTTAACCCAGAGTGAAATTAACTCTGGGTTAACAAAAGCATATTTCTGCAACAACATCTGCAACAAATGGGAGGATTTGCTGGAAGTAGAGACAAATACATCGTCACTGGTTCTTTGTGGAAATAAAAAGCTTGTTTTGCTTTGATTATGTCTTTATTTACTTGAGGCCATTTCCTCTTGTCCAATCACTAGTTACTTGGGAGAAGAGGCCAACAGCTACCTCGCTACACCCTCCTTTCAGGTAGTTGTGCAGAGTGACAAAGTCTCCTCTCAGCCTTTTCAGGCTAAACAATCCCAGTTATCTCAGCTGCTCCTCATAAGACTTATTCTCTAGACCTTTCACCACCTTTGTTGCCCTTCTTTGGACGCACTCCAGCACCTCAATGTCCTTCTTGTAGAGAGGGGCCCAAAACTGAACACAACACTTGAGATGCAGCCTCACCAGAGTACGAGGGGGGGGGGGGGTGTGTCACTTTCCTAGTCCTGCTGGCCACACTATTTCTGTTTCAGCCCAGGATGCTGTTGGCCTTCTTGGCCACCTAGGCACACTGCCGGCTCATATTCAGCTGGCTACCGACCAAAAATAACAGATAGTGGTAAATTCTGAATTGGTGTGAAACTTTTTTGAAAGCCTGTATTGGGATCAGCCACACTTAGTCTTTTCCTGTATCTTTTGATTTATTTCTGCACAAACTGAAAATCAGCCATAGAACTTCTGTAGAGCTCAAAGAAGCTGGGCTGAAAGAAGACTCGCGTGCATTCACTAGAGAATCCCCGATCCTCCTGTGCTACAAAGCAATTCTTTTTTAATACAGGATGATTCAAGCCATGCAGTTGGCCTCAATATAAGAAATGGGGATAAATAAATTAAATCTGTGAGTTGCTGGCCATATGTTTTTTATTGCTTTATAACATAAAACAACTCCTACTACACCTAGGCTTAAAAACGTAATTCTTGCTTAAAAATAATTCTTACTGCTAATTGTCTGGGGGGAGGGGGTGTGTTTATGCAACTGTAACTGCACACAGTGAAGACCTGAAGTATAACTGACTGAAGTATAAAAAAAACCCTGAAGTATAACTATATATACCTATATATAACTATAACACAATCAGACTCACGGCACTGTCATGTTCTGTCATGGATTTCAAGTGTCCAGTCTGAAACAACAAACAGGAGGAGAATCCAAATCTAAACCACTGCATATAGTTCGGATTATATTCTACCAAGTGCACCTTTAATTTGTATGAGACCAAGAAACTCTGCATTTCTGCGCTGCTTTCACAAAACACACTCTACATAACACAGTGCTTTGCAAATGCCTTGCTAAGTCCCTGAATGGCATTTGAAAAAACATCTGTCAGTAATAGAGCTGTTTGTTTCAACACTCCAGTTGTGTTTAAACATAAAAGGGATGGAATATCTGCAGCTTTTGAGAATGCAAGAATTAAAACCACCTCCCACTGGTTGGCTCAGTGAAGTCACAGCAGAGAAAAAAGCTACTCATGAAAACCATCTCATGTCCTAAAAAAAAGAATTTAAAAATATTGATGCACAAGAACATTTTGATTTAATTATGAAGCAAATTGATAAAAAGAGACGATAATCACATTAGAGAAAAAGACTGTTCTGGTTTAAAGACAGAACCCTTTTTCTTTAAAGTCATACGTAAGCTAATTTCAATTAAAAAGCAAGATCATTTCAATTAAAACGCACATAGCTATTATATTCACTGTATTCTGTCCTAAATCTACACTGGCAGCAACAAAAATACTGTAAGAAATTATTGCACAGTATAAATATAGGAACTATATTGTGGTGGTGAGGAATATTGTAAAAATGTTAATACGTAAACATAAATAAAAACGTGCAACACATCATAGTTTAGGCATATTTGTATTATTTTTAATATACACGTTGTAAATGTATGTGCATTATCTAGCACATAAAGAATTGGTTTGAAATAAGCCTTCATTGTTCTGAAAAATGTAGGTATAACTTACACTGCAGCTCAAAACCTTTGTGTATCTGAGGTCTTCATTTCAAATCTTGGTATACTTAACTTCACCACTGACAACCCAACCCCATTATGTTGTTTTGTGTGCAATTTTTTAATGATGATTCATAGAAGCCAATATAAAGAATTAAGAAGTGATGCTACAAAACTATTGATCTTATTTTCCAATACTCCCTGTGGAGTTTGCCAAATAATATTCTGATAGGACTAAGTTGTGTGGCAGACAAAATAAAATTAATGGATGGTCCTACTATACAAAAATTCAGAAAAGGATTCAAATTCTCACTTCAGTGCTAGCTATGAAGCCAATATTAGGACACACTAAGCATCTGTAATGGAATGTAATGCTGAAGAAAGGAGATAAGATGAACACTAATATTCAAAAAACCAGGAGAGGTGAGAAACTAAGGAAGTATTAATTATGAATTTACAGGTGAGTCTGAGTTGTGAAGCATGATTGTAAGCTTTCCCCAAATTCACATTTCTTGGAATTGAGATTTAATTTTCCACTTAAATATTATAAGAACAACACAGCAATGCAGAACATCCAAGAAAAAAAATCTAACTGTGAGGCAATAAGAAAATTTTATCAGGTAGAAATTTCTCTTCCCCATAATACCTGAGTAAGCAAACAAAAAGAAGGAAAGCATTAGAAGTCCTTTGTTCCTATGCAATATTACATCATAAAAAAGCTACTGTTTGCCCATTATGTATCCTACTATGGCCATAGACACACAGAATGTGTTTCCCACAATTGGAATTTAGCAGTTATAATGGTTGTGTGAGATCTGGTTGTAAAGCTCATAGATTCCCTTGAAAAAGGAGGACATTAAATAGTCAGTGAGTGTTTGTGGACAGAGAGGGGTTTTGGCAACAATATAATGCCATGCTGCTTTCACACTCTAAGCCATAGTTTTATAATTCAGTATGTTTTTACTTAGTAAATTTCAGTGTGAATTGCATTCATACTCAATTGCAGCTGAGTGGGTTTGCATGGTTTTTTGTGTTTTGGGGTTTTTTTTCCTTATTAATTTGTTCAGATATTTTTATTGTTTTATTGTCTGGCTTTCCTCTACCTTTTACATGCATAGTAGGTTAATCAGTTCTGCCATGCAGAATAGTGATTGATCACTTCAGTATTGCTGCCTTTCTCATTTTGACAATGTATTTGTTTAGAATCACAGACTAGTTTGGCTTGCATGGGACCAATCAGGGGCAGGGACAGCCTTCACTACCCAGGCTGCCCAAAGCCCCATCCAACCTGGCCTTGAACACTAACAGGGAGGGGGCAGCCACAGCTTCTCTGGGCAACTTCTGCCAGGGCCTCACCACCCTCACAGGAAAGAGTTTCTTCCTGATATCTAATGTAAACCTACCCTCTTTTAGTTTAAACCCATTGTCTCTCATCCTAACACTCCATGCCCTTGTAAACACACCCTCTCCAGCTTTCCTGTAGGCCCTTTCATATACTGGAAGTGGGTTTTTTGCTAGTACAGTTACATAGCAATGCTTCTTGATGAGACAGCAGTGAAATTCATATTACGTAGATAACAAAATTTTCACCCTGAACTATTGATTCATGGTCTGTTCTTCTTCAAGGAACTTGAGGCACAATTTGTTCTTTCTGCATGATAGGAAGAGAATCAAGGAAAGTCTTTGCTGATTTTATGAAAAGAAAACCTATGGAAAAATGACCTGAGAAGTGACAGGTCATGAGAAATGACTGTGAAAACTGCAGTACTTCTTTCATTTTGTTCTTCACTAAAAATGATGGAGAGTTAACAGAATTAAAACCACCAAAATTTGTTAAAGAAAGTGGAAAACAGTAAGAAAGTAAAGATTAAATTTTATAAAGTTGATGCTGGTAAGCTTAAAAAATCGGCTGAAGTTATCTCAGAGATAACATATGCGAAGTATAAGATTGCAGAGGTGAAAGTAATGGCTGTCTTTAAGGGGAATATGGAAGGTCCAGAAGATGCCATATATTATGCTACAATATCTGCAAAAATAACCCAATGGACTACCTGCAAAGATATGGAAGAAAAATGAAGTGTAATATCAAAATGAATGTACTTGACAAAAAGCTCTTCTAATAACACGAAATCAATCAAATTTCCTCCTGTGACAGGATAAAAGACTTCAGGATTGATTCAAAGGTATAGATATGCATATCCAAACTCTGAACCAGGCCTTTAATATTTAATCAGATATCCTCTGACAGCATCTCATAAGTAAGATTTTAGAGATCAAGAAGCAAGGAATATACGGTGGGTGCAAAACTTGGAAATGGGTGGTGCTGCAATTCCACTGAAGAAGAGGATCAAGTAGATTTTTATGAATTTTGGGAATTATCTTTGAGTTAGGACACATATAGGCTTCTGCATTTAATCAGGAACAATTGTCTATGCAATCATCTGTTTTGTGGAAGAGGGGTTGGCGATTCTAGTATCTTGCAAGCTGAACATACAACAACTTCATCATGTTCCTCCATGACCAGACTTTCATGTGAAATAAGTGTCAGAGCTTTAGGACATCCAATATACTCCAATAGACCAAGAAGATGGTGTATTATATCTGCCTGAGTACCATATTTCAAGTTAACTTGTAGTGAAGAGATTTTTAAGTGACAGCAAAAGACCTAATTAGAGATCCACAAGAAGGCTCCACAAAGCTGAAACACAGTTGAGACTCTAGTTCAGAGCTAAAAAACAGAAGGACACTCCATGTATGTTAAAACAATCTCCCCCATGTCCAGATTGAAAAAGGAAGAAGCAATGGACTTAAATTTGGAGAAGGGATACTTAGGAGAAACGCTAAGAAAAGTTTTAGAATATTCAGATTTTTTTTATCACCAGTGCTGACTGCATAGACTGTGAGGTCAAAGAGTTTTTAATAACAAGTTAGACAAAAAGACCTGAAATTCCTTGAGTATAACTTAATGCTATACCACAATAATATGATATACTGTTAACCTCAAATCATCTACTTTGAAATATGTGTATATATATATGTGTGTATATTTGTATATATGTATTTTTTTGTATAAAAATGTGGACATTTTAAATAATTTGAGTTCAACACCCCAGAGAGATTATTTTTGTGAGCCTATTTTCCTTCTCCAATGTGATACCAATTTAGTCTCTACAGCCTAAGATTGTGGCTAATACAGTGCAATTAGTTAAACATTCATGAGGTGACTTTGAAACAAAAGACAAAGCGTTCCTCCCTAGGCCCTTGTCCCCTCCTCCCCAGCTATACATAGTTTCAGAGCAGCAGGAACATGGCTCTGCTGCTTGACAAAACAGACTGGGAAGGCTAATGAGTTTTAGTTAAGAAATTTTCCAGTCTAATTGCCTTGTTTGGAGAATTTTTACAGAAGGACCTCATTAATCTAGGTTTCTTTGAACAAAACTCTCTATAGTCTTCTAGAAACATTATCTCTCTACCAGTCTCTTGTTCTAGAAAGAAGCCATGCAAACCCTTATCTGAGCACCGATGGTGCAAAGGTGTGAGCTGCACAGCACATCACGTAGAGACACCAGAAGACTGCAGAGATGAAAGGAACCTACCTGTGCATGAAATGGTTGGTGCAGGTGCAATCATAGAGGTGACTGTTCCCAGACGATGCTGGTCTCTTCCCATGCCCATATTTCACATCATCACCACCCACTAATTAAAGCCCATGGAAAAGGCCGATACCTCACCTGCAGCCTGTGGAGAGGCCCCACACTGGAGCAGGTGGAGACATACAGAAGATGCTGTGACCCACGTTGGAGCAAGCCTCTGCCAGCACTTGCAGCGCAAGGAGAGAGACAGAGACATAGAGATGAGTGATGAGTGAGGGAGAGAGAGAGACCCATGCTGGAACGGGTTTGCTGAACGCCGGGGGCGGGGGGGGGGGGGGGGGGGGGGGAGATGGGGGTGGAGGGGCTTGTGGCCCTGAGTGGGGCCAGGCTGGAGCAGTCTGGTCCTGAGAGACTGAGAGACATTCTGTGATTTGTGACTGCACCCCACAGAAGTGAGCCACTGAAGAGCTGAAGTGAAGATCTGAAGCCCCATGGGAAAGGACTCACGTTGGAGAAGTTTGTGGAGGACTGTTTCCCATGGGTGGGACCCCACACTGCAGCAGAAGGGTGTGAGACATACCTACCCCACGCCCCCAAGAAGGAGAACACCCCACGAGGAACTGACCAAAACCCTCATTCCCTCATTCCCTGCCCTCCCTGTGCCACAATGGGGGGAAGAAGGGAGTGAAATCATGACTAAAGTGAAGTCTGCTAAGAAGGGAGGGGTGGGAGGAAGGTGCTCTAAGATCTGGTCTCACTTCTCATTATCCGACTCTGGTTTCGCTCTGTGTGGTCAGTGTAATAAATTAGAGAGTTTTCTTTCCTTTATTCTGTGTTTAGTCTGTTGTGCCCGTGACACTGATTGTGAAATGATCTCTCCCTGTCCTTATCTTGACTCCTAAGCCTCTCAATATATATTTTCTCCCCTGTCCAACTGGAAAGGGGAGTGATAGAGCAATTTTGGTGTGTGTCTGGCCTCCAGCCAGGCCTAAACCACCACAGATGCTTTAACCAAAAAGCGATGCTAGCAGCAGAACGTTGGGTGGAAACTGTCTGTGACTGAATTTAGGCTAGAGATTAGAAAATACTTTCCAGTCATCATGCAGTGAGGTCCTAGAAGTTTCCTGGTAGAGGAAAACACATTCCTCCTTACTCTTTAAGAGGATGTCAGTAAATTTTCGAATCTCATTATAGGAGGCAATTGCACTGACAGCAGGAGTTTTTCTGTCTATGCTCTTACTCTAATTCTTCCCAAATGTGTACTCAGAAGGGATCACAAACAAAGGTGTGAGATCCATGGGAGGCTGCGTGCTGAGATTTATACTGCATAATAAAGTGAACACAGATATTCTAAGGCTGAATCACACAATGAGTGTGCTCAAGCATGCCAGTGCCTCTCCTCCAGATGCATTTAGAAGTATGTTCTCTTAAACTCAATCATGTTATTTAATAGTGAGAATGATACAGAGGATAACTATTATTTTTAAATTCTTAATCAGCTTAATACATTTTCACACTCTTTCAAACTATATTAGTGCTAATGTCTGCAGCAAAAACCTCGGTCAATTTTTATATATTTTTAAGAGTACTATTATTGCTTTGAATCAGCCATTTACTTAATTTGTATCACTGATTCCATTTCTTTGGTTCTTTAGTGCATTGGATTAACAAGATATAGGTTTCTATGCTGAGCAAAATTTCTGCATTTGAAGCCAACCTATATCTTAGGAAAAGAGAAACAAACTTTATTTTTGATTCTTGGGATTCTTCAAGAAGAGAACGCTTGACAGAGATGGGTAATGCAACAGAGATTTTTTTTAAACTCATCTCATTTTCAAAACTAAAATTAAAAATTTCAGTAGAGTCAAAATTTACCTTTAATTGAAAATACAACAAACACAGCATTGCTAGAATAAAATAAAGATCGCATACTGCTTACCTTAAAAAATAGAATACTTTGTAATTTTCCAGTAAGTACAGAAACAACTGCCAGATAAAGAGTTTTATGTAAAATGTCAGACAGTAAACTGCTATATTAATTGGGAAACAACTAAGCCCAAACAACTATTCACTCAGGAGGTACACTACAAGTCTACTTGAGTTCTGACTCTCTAAGTTGCTATGCTGGCAATAACATGGTGATGAGAAACAAGCGAGCAATCCCAACTTATATTATTTTGAAGCAAGTGATTCAGAGAGGATCTACACTAATGCTGTTGCATTGGAATACCCTTAGTTTCTCAGTGAAGAGGCAAGACATATGGACACCCGCTGAAATTGGTGTTGCTGCATAAATAATGCTGCAGAATACAAATCTAGTTTTCTATGAACTTATTATTCTCAAGTGGTAAAATGAGTCTCTGAGAGAATTACAAGGCATTCAATCATCAGATAAAGAGGGAACAGAACAAGTGAAATGAACCATATTGCCTTGTGCAATACTCTGAAACTCTGACAGAGTTGAATAATGGAATGAACGACCTGTTATGAAAATTTCCATTTCTCAGTAACGTCAAAAGTACCCTAACAGAACTGCACAGTTTTAAATATCTGCCATAAAAAAATAAGAATATTACTTGCAAGCATCTCTTTATCCTGGTACTGAGAACATTGCTTATGTCACAATGAAATAGGGATGTTTACTTATTTACCGATAGCGCATCTTTTGGCTGCTTTCCCCACTGACAATAATAGTTAGCAAGATCTTGCAAAGATAAATCAGGTGGGAACTGTATTTGCCAGCAGAACACATTGCAGAGATGTTTTTTAAAATATATTCCATCTATTTTATGTTCTGGTTCTGCTTTGTATCTATTTCAGTCAGAGCACAAAGCCCATGAGATAGAGCCTAGATGCTGCACAAAATAAACCAAGGGTGATACACAGCAAAGCAACGATACAGACTATGCTAAAACAGTCAGAGGGCAGTGCAAGTACTGGTAAGGTCACACTGTCCCTGCAGATGCACACATTAACATAACAATGTTGATCATATACAAGGTAAACATATTTTGTTGCAGGAAAGCATTGTATAACATTTAAAATTTTGGGGTTCTGAGGGAAGGTTGAAGGTCTTTGCAGGAATGTCACAGAGCTAGTTTATTGTGGGGTATTGGCTTTTTTTTTAAAAAGGAAAACCAAAAGCCAATGCGTTTCAGATACTGTTACAATATGCATCCATCATGCCTCACATTTTGATGTTGCCTCTAGCATTTCCTTTCACAGACTGCAATGCCATTTTTCTCTTGGAACTCTGTCTCTTCATTTGTCAAGTAAGCGTTAGTTCATTGGAGCTATTTGTAGTCCCTCTTCTTTGCAAGAATAAACAGCTCCTATTTTCTTTCTAATTTCTGGACAGAAAAAAGTCCTTTAAAAAAATAATCAGCATTTGTGTATTTGTAACGTTGTGTCAGCTGCTAGTGCTTCACAATTTTCAAATCTCAACGTCTTTTCTCTGGAGTCATCCTCTTCAAATCCTTTATGTTATTTAACATCTTGTTAATCATGTTAAAATAATTACAGAATTTGTTTTTCAGGCATTTCAGAACACTGAATACATGAAGAAGCCAATCTTGATGCATTCAGATGGACTCATAAGGAATTCTATTTAACCACAATGGTATTTAGAGGGTATTAACTAGTTCTGAACTACTCCACAGCCATATTCATAGTTAAAACAGTAATCTGCAATTTAAAGAAAATATTGGGAATCTTCTCTGGCCCTTCACCACCACGACTCCCCTCCCCCCCCCCCCCAATATGTTGCATTTATATATCACTTCCCCAGACTGTATGTTTCTGCTCTTTGTGCAACATGCAATACATGAAGAAGAGTTTCAGGAAGTAATGAATTTTTCCCCTGGCATTTTTGGTGCATTTCTCCTCAAGTTCTCAATTTTGGCAAAATTTCCAATTTTAGAGGGCCCTGTTATGTTTTACAGAATTAAATGAAACAAGGAATGGGGATTTTTTAGTATTTTAAAATTAAATGTGTGCCTCAAATTGGATTTGGATGAAAATACATTGAAAAAAACCCATGATTCCCTACTAGTGATTTTAGGACTGGTGTTGCTAGAAAAAGCTATCCACAAAATAAGAAAAAACCCTCAAGCAAACCCAAAGCTTTTTTTTAGCGTTTAGAGTGCTGAGAAACACTGTATTCCACATCACCACTGATACTGATCTTTCTTGGACAGGAATTACATTCTTTTCTAATAGATCTTTTGGCATGCAATTATGTAAAAAATAATCTATAGACATAGAGCTAAAAATATGGCACCGTTAATTACTGGTTTCTGAATATGTATAAATTGTATTTTGCTTTTCATGCTAATATAAAATGCAGATATAGGTTTTAAATATGATGAATTTAAGGTATTACTTCCTGGAAAAGAATCACTGTTGTGGTGAAATGATCTGTATAAATCAGAGACACAAATTTTCATTTGTAATTAATCATGGATTAATTACAAATCTTGTCTTCTCTGCCTTGTTTTTTTGAGAGAGAAGCATGCTAGGCTTAAAAAATAGTTGAGAGATGCATGTCATTCCCCATCTTGACAGAGTGTGCAATGCAAAAGCAGAAATCTTAAGGGAATAGTTTTACTTCTATGAGATTTATATATAATTTTTTTTCAATCAAGGTAACAGGATCTCACAACCTCGGCTAATTCTTGTCAAGCACTACCACTTGAGCACGTTATCTAGAAATAGCTGCCTGGATAAGATAGCAGCAGGAATCTGAACAAAACCCTTATCCCCAGTTCACACTTGAAGAGGAATACAATATTGAAATAAAATTTAATTCAGAACTAAACTGTGTACCTTTTTGTTTGTTTATCATTTGCAGCTCTCCAAAATAGAAAATATTTCTTTTTTTCCCTCCCTTATGGACAGCTTTTCACTTTCTGTCCCTAAACAAACACTTTTGTCTAAGACAAAGCATGTCTTTAGCCACTAAGTGGTGAAAGCTGGAAAAATGTTCAAGTAGCTGTTTTTTAAAATGCTGCTTTTACTTTTTTTTGGAAAGAACTCTCTTTACTGGGCTCCTGATTTTTCCAGTGTCGGTGAGAGGCCGTTAAGCTCGACCTCCTGTGAGATCCACTATGGTCTTTTTAATAGCCCTTATTTCCCTGTATTGCCACAGTCTTCTACAACATGTATGAAGTAATCCACTGCACTGAAAGAAACTAATGAAGCATCCATGCTGGAGGGCCCCAGGCCATCTTCTGAAAAACAAAAAGAAGGGAGAAGCGTTACTCCACAGTCACCTGTTCGACCCCCTGCCTGTGAGTAACTGCACTTTGTGAAGCGAGAGGTATCATCACATGCCATGAACACCCCAAAACAGCATGTATTCCAACACCTCCAGTATGCAGAGCCAGCTGGAGGTGTGTACAAAATATCCATGGGGGCTTAACCCCAAACTGTGAGTGGGCTTAGTGCTGCAGGCTGAGGGATGCAAAGATGGGGCTCAGCTCTCACTTACCACAGGCATTAAGCTGAGACTTCTGATGCGGGTGCACAGGAATCTTACTGCCTGTTTATCTACCCGCTGGCTTATCTTATTCTCCCTTGCGTGTCTAACCAACATGTCTGCAAGCTGGCAGGACCAGATAATGTTCCCCAGGTAGCTGGCTGAGCAAGTGTTTTGTATGGAACCCTAAAATTTGCATATTAAAATTTGCCAATCAAGGCCTAAAAAAAGAGTTAATATTTTGGTGTGTTAGAATTATTTTCTTTAATTGTTTTTTTTTCCTCTTTCTCTGTTTTCTTTTTTCTACTAGGGTTCAATTTTCTCCCCATTGAAGTTAATGACGCAATTAAATTGATGTAAAATGTGCCAGCACAAGCTCCTAGTGAACATAAAGTTCAGACTTCATATCTTCTCATCACATTTTTTAATATCATTCATGGAAACTAATCCTTTTTTCTCGATTCACACTACTACCTCAGCACACCAAAGTACTGTTACTGAATTCGTCAATTAATTTGCCAGCTCAGTGATTTAAAGTTAAGCACAGTTGAAGGAGCATATAAGAAAGATCACAGAATTCATAGCTCTAGGATAAAGTGAAACAATATTTGAATATGATATTACCTATATTTATGCAAACCTGTGTGGCATTTAGAATTATATGTTATGTTTTCTAAGTATTTCATTTGAAAAAGAGAAAGAATTTTACAAAAATGAAACATGCCTGTAAAGCAGATCACCTACAGTGAGCAGTAAATAAACTTCCCTGCTAAAGTCAGGAAAGTCCAAAGGAATATCTTTCTGGACTAAGCCCTAGAAAATGGAAATGTTTCTCTAGAGAAGAAACCAAAACCAAACCAACAGTGCAAAATAAAATTTAAAAGAAAATTGTAGAAAGTTGGTCTGAAGAAAGTCATCGCAGACAAGAAGATGAGAGTGCCTCATGTTTTAACATAAGGCGAAGTTTCTGCAGTTTTGAGCGGAAAACAAATACTCCATGATTAATTTTATCTCCTATTAGTTTTCCCAGAAATAATTTCCAAAGGATCTTTCCTGTAAATGGATGCAGTTCTATTCAAGGTGCAAGAGAATAATCAGTTTGTCCATAATGTTAATACAATATGGTAAACCTATTGAAGGTGTGTAATGGCAGTAAAATTCTTTACATAAATATTTTTAAAATTTTGACAAATAAATGCTTTGTATAAAACTAAAATGGCCATTTTCACAGCTTCTTCACTCTCATGTCCTCTTACATCTGAAAAAGACAAAGTTGATTTTCAAGCAGTTTTGACAAAGTAAAGTCACGTGAGAATTGCCATGTAAAAACCAGAGTTTTGTTAAAACTACAAACAACTGAATTTAGATTTCAAACTTACAAGGAGCAAATTAGAAGAGCAAATCTGATGTGCATGAAAGCATCATCTGCATATTTTTCTGCAGAACTCTAACGGATTTATTTCACTTGAAGAGAAGGCACAGGGATGTAATGTTGTTATCCTGTTCCCAGACAATCCACCAACATTTAGACTTCGTATTGCATTCATAGTCCAGCAGAACTGTTGGAAGGAAGAATTCTGATTTAAAAACTAGGCTAGCCAAAATGTGTGAAAAAAAAGGGCCTTAAATCCCCGATGACAATAAATTGGAACTGATCTAAGCTGATCTGATACAGGATGTGTGAAGCTCCAGCTCCTTCCCTCTGGGGCAGGGGATTCCCGGGAACACTTGTTACTTGACAGTGAATGGAACATACTTCATGAGTGACAGTAACTGTACCAAAATTTTTGTCAGAATAATACTAGAGGTTTCATTAATAACATACAAAATTCTGAGTTTGCATAATCTTCTCTTAGGAGACTCTATAATTTCTGGTACATACGGCACACCCATGGCTCCTACAGGATTCATTTGGGTCATGTGTAACCCCAGCTACTTGACATGTCTTCTCTCCACTTAATATTATTGTGAAGGGCAAACAATCTCTTGGGGCTGTTATGTTCCCCATGAAGGAAATTGGTTGACTAGCTATTACCTTAGAGTGAATTATTAATGACATTGCAGATTGTCTTGATCAAATAGTGACTTCAATGACCACTATCCATACAGTCACTCCTCAAAACTGGTTAGCACTTGACTTTATGCTTCCTTATAAAGGTGAGGTATGTGACTTAATTGGAAAAGACTGTTGTACCTATATCCCAGACAATTCTGTAGTTATTTATGATTGGAGTGAGCATGTTAGAAAAGAGGCAGCCAAGGCTAAAGAAACCAATTATCTGCATTTGCAGAGGTGCTTTGAAAATATAATTGAAAACTTAGGGTTGTTAGGTAAATAGATATTGTATATTTTATTCATATAACTGTTAGTCATACTGGATGTGCACCTGGGGCTTCTTCCCACCATGCTATCTCCCAAGAGCCCATGGTTAACAGAGGTGCAGGAGAACAATGCCAGAGGGGATGCCTTTCTGAGCCTTGGCTGTGGCAGTGGCATTTCCTACACAACCAGCAGGACACAAGGCTCATTTCACTCTCCCTCGTTCCATTCCCTTTCCAAGCCATAACCATGAGTGGCATCCTCCAAGATAAAAGTCATCTGGCTGGGCCTGGACTGTGTGAAGCGGAGATTTGTCAGAGGTGCCCAACACCATCAGGAAGTTGGTCTTCCTTTCCTTTAATGTTGCAGGGAGCACAGGCTGGTGACTTCTGTTGGGGGTGTTTGTTTGACAGCTACAGTGATGTCGGTGTGATTGACAGGAGCATTCTCTGAAAAGGAAAGGTTGGAAATGTCTAGGCTCTCTTCACTGTATCTGAATAACTCTTAGGACAAAATTATTAAATGATAGCATAATTAAAGACTTGTATGTGAGCTTGCCTACAAGCACAGAGATAGGACCGATACCTTTAAACCTGCTTGAGGTTTTAATATTCTTTGAGTTTGTTGTGATTGTGTTGCATCTATCATTAAAAAATACATTGTACTAAGCTGAAGGCAAAAGATGTGTTAGGCAGGTAACATACACATGAAATATATTTACATCCATTTCACAGAGTACATTTTTGGCATCGATGTTTTTAGCTTAGAACAACATCTGTCATTGCCATTACAATTGCTTGGACACCCTAAGTGTATTAACTGACAGAACACACAATGTTTCCATAAAAACATAGCAGATGTAAAACTGCACTTTATTCAGCCCTTATTAAATTAGTTATGTTGTCTGTAGTTTTCAAAAGAGTGCATAATTAATGTCTAACCATGGCAAACTGTGCAGTTGTACCCAGTTTCTTCTCTCAGACCTTTCTTGTAAACAATTTCCAAGCAACTTTCTTGTATGTTGCCAAGGTATCAGATGACAGAATAAGATTTCTTTCCAGAAAAAAAAATTCCTGACATTTTGTTTTTCCTTACCTTAGGTTTCCTTGCTTTCTGCTTCTGTTCTTTCACTTACTGTACGATATCATTGTAATCCCTTCCACAACAGCAATAGTGCCACAGTGCACATGGGCTTGGCATAATCATTCTCTCTTTACCTAAGACAAGAGAATTTCTTGACTGAATAGGCTCAAATTTGTTAATTATCTGGTTTATTTGCACTGGAAATTTACTATTGAAAATTGAAGGTGTAACACTAAGACATAAAATGAAGGGATTTAACCCTATCAAGAGAAAGTAGAAGCTGTCTGCCCTGAAATTCAAAGGTAAATTGAAATAATAAGAACATAATTTCTATTAAAAATGTACTATTGTCTTATGAGTCATCAAGCAAATGAAAGGCAATTAATGAGACTAAAACCACTGAAATACTATTTAGTCTTGTACAGCGTCGTACAACCATGGCTATTTAATTGCAAGCGGTTACTTTAACAGCTTTCAAGTTTCAAAAGCCATATATATCCTGCTGGAGAAGAGCTCTATGGAGAAGGACCTGGGGGTCCTGGTGGATGACAGGTTGGCTATGAGCCAGCAGTGTGCCCTGGTGGCTAAGAGAGCCAATGGGATCCTGGGGTGCGTCAGGAGGAGTGTGGCCAGCAGGTCAAAGGAGGTGATCCTCCCCCTCTACTCTGCCCTGGTCAGGCCCCACCTGGAATATTGTGTCCAGTTCTAGGCTCCCTGGTGTAAGAAGGACAGGGATCTCCTGGAGAGAGTCCAGAGAAGGGCTACAAAGATGATTAAGTGCCTGGAACATCTATCCTATGAGGAAAGGCTGAATAAGCTGGGACTGTTCAGTCTAGAGAAAAGAAGACTAAGGGGAGACCTAATTGGTGTTTATAATTATCTTAAGCATGGGATGCAGGGGGAATTGGCCAGCCCCTTTGGTCAGTGGAGACAGGACAAGGGGTGATGGCTGCAAGTTGGAGCACAGGAAGTTCCACACCAACATGTGGAGGAACTTTTTCCCAGTGAGGGTGACAGAGCCCTGGGACAGGCTGCCCAGGGGGGTGGTGGAGTCTCCTTCTCTGGAGATATTCAAGACCCGTCTGGATGCCTGTCTGTGCAGTATGAGCTAGGGAGCTGCTTTGGCAGGGGGGTTGGACTTGATGATCTCTGGAGGTCCCTTCCAACCCCTACAATTCTGTGACTCTGTGATAAATTGCATATTGAATTGCTACCTGATGGTTAAGAAGACTTTGCAATTCCTCCTCAATAGTCTTATTTCTCATAGCTGGGCTTTGAAATCTGAGTGAATTTCAAGTATTTTGAAGCCTTGCTGTCATTTGGTTTTAAGTTGTTTGTAATTGTTAATGCAGAGTACTTCTAGTTAGGGAAAGCTACATTCTCTATTAGACTCATTTATTTCCAACCAATTGTAATGAATATAAAGCACGATCAAAAATCGGTCTTCCGAATGATGACTCAGTCCTGTGGTTTCATTCCACCAGAACAATAGTCTTGTATGGCAATCAACTCCTGAGAGTATAAACTTTAGTACAAGGAAAACTTTTCTAACTCTTCTTATAAGAAACGGACATACCATTTATCCTATCTGTACTGATACAGCCTGCAAGTGTAGCTAAACAATTGAGGTTTTGGAATTTAGTTCCAGTATTTATTACTAAAATTATTTATAGCCTTTGATAAATTCACCAATCACCAATTATGAAAAATCATGGAATTTGGAGAATGCTTTAACTACAGCAAGAATCTGATGAAGGGGGAGGGGGGGAAATTTGAAAACCTTTATTATATCAGTTTCATCAAAATAAATACTTCATATATTTTGTTTGTACCTGAGAAAACATGCATAGCATATTGCTAATTCTCGAATGGTTTCCCTCATGTGTGTCCTGATACAGCTAGTGATGCATGAGGTCAGTTTTGCTATTTATCTAAAAGCTAGGTATTTCACTTTGCAGACAGAAAATTACATTTAATTATTGGAAAGTGGTTTAAATTAACACCATTACTAATGTGGTGTTTTTTCATAATTTAACAAAACAACACTTCAACAACTTTGTTAGCAGAGAAGTATGAAGAACTGGTTTATGTTATTTTTTGAAAAATGAAAAAATTACAAGCCACTTAAACTTCTAAAATAAACAACCCCCTCCCCCCCCTCAAAAGAATAATAAAACCACCACCAAAACCCAAAAACGGCAAGGTATTTTCTCCTACTGCATCCTGCTTCCAGAAACAAGTGAACAGAATGGTGCAGTGTTTCAGAAGGTGAATTCTTATTCTAATGGTATACAAACACTCATTTGGGTGGCCCTCTGCCACCCAAAATACACATTGGTTCCTGTTGACTGGCCTAGGCAAATCAGAGAGGATGTTTACAGCCAGTAATTCTGGTTTGCTTTCAGTGTCATCTTATGACAAAAGTTGGTATTTCCTCAAGAGATACATTCAAGAAACTTTGAGTAATAAACATGTAAAGCTGTCATTCCCTCTTATAGCAAATATAAACACTTTAGAGGTATCACTTTAGAATTACTTTTTAACAATCACCTCAGTATGTGTGTAAATATTATGGCATAAAAATTAATCATAAAACTTTTTCATGAATCTCAAATCCAGGAAAGCAATAATCCCCTAAAGCAATTTACTTCCAGATTTAAAATAAAATAAAATAAAAATTAATTAAAGCCATTATTTATATAGCTGTTATAAGCTAAGTCAATAATAAGATAGAAGATCATAACAATATCTACGTTTGGGAATACTCTAAATGAATACATCATTGCAGTTGTGCTGGGAAGATTTTACTCTGTTCTCCACAATAAATATGAAACAGTTTTGGTTGAATTAAAATACTTTGAGAATTAGCACTCATTATGTATTTACAGTTCTCACGGAGGAGTCATCATTTTTATGTACTGATTTTCTGTAATCAAAACAATTTTCTTAACAAACTCATCTCTAGGCAGGCCCATAGGAGAACAGGGATCACAGAATCATAGAGTTCTAGGGGTTGGAAGGGACCTCCAGAGATTATTGGGTCCAACCCCCCTGCCAAAGCAGCTCCTTAGCTCATATTGCACAGACAGGCGTTCAGATGGGTCTTGAATATCTCCAGAGAAGGAGACTCCACCACCTCCCTGGGCAGCCTCTGCCAGGGCTCTGTCACCCTCACTGGGAAAAAGTTCTTCCACATGTTGGTGTGGAACTTCCTGTGCTCCAATTGGCAGGCATTGCCCCTTGTCCTGTCTCCACAGACCACTGAAAAGGGGCTGGCCAATTCCCCCTGCACCCCATACTTAAGATATTTATAAACATTGATTAGGTCCCCGCTAAGTCTTCTTTTCTCCAGGCTGAACAGCCCCAGCTCTCTCAGCCTTTCCTCATAGGATAGATGTTCCAGGCCCTTAATCATCTTCGTAGCCCTTCTCTGGACTCTCTCCAGGAGATCCCTGTCCTTTTTATACCAGGGAGCCCAGAACTGGACACAATACTCCAGGGGCCTGACCAGGGCAGAGTAGAGGGAGAGGATCACCTCCTTCGACCTGCTGGCTACACTCCTCCTGATGCACCCCAGGACCCCATTGTCTCTCTTAGCCACCAGTGCACACTGCTGGCTCATAGCCAACCTATCGTCAACCAGGACCCCCAGGTCCTTCTCCACAGAGCTCTTCTCCAGAAGGCCATCCCCCAGCCTGTACTGATACAAGCAGTTGTTCCTCCCCAGGTGCAAGACTCTACACTTGCTTTTGTTGAATTTCATCTGGTTTCTCCCAGCCCAGCTCTCCAGCCTGTCCAGGTCTGGCTGGATGGCAGCGCAGTGTTCCTGCGTGTCAGCCACCCCTCCCAGCTTTGTATCATCGGCGTACTTGCTGAGGGTGGATGCTATTCCCTCATCAAGGGATGTGCTGTGCAGACCGTGGAGCAGGACTGGGTTTGAACTTTTCTCGTTCTAGAAAATTCCAGAATTTGAAAAAAATCAAGAATCTATATTACAAGTGGAATGAATGTAATGTTGTTAACCATGCCCTTTATAGGTATGCAGTTTTTGGGGCTACAAACTATATATATCGAAGAGCTGTTACGCATATGTACAGTGTTATGTCACGCTTCCTTACTTAAGCGACTTTTGACTTCAATTTCAGAACAAAAAATTAACACCAGGACTAATGATTATTGTAGCATCCAGGTCTGTCACAGATAACTACATAATTATTATTACTTTTCATGGTAAAATTCAGGTAGCCTAGGGCTTTTCACTGGGAAATAGAAAAAGAATAATTCCCTCATTCACTGTGGTACAGATGCTCTTTATTGTCTGTGGCTTTCTCTCTGTAAAAGGCAGGGGTATTTCTTCTTTAATGACATCAGAGATATAGTCTGTTTCTTATATACACTGAGCTACAACTTTAGAAAAGGGATACTTGAGTTGGGTAGTTAACTAGTGTTTTGTGAAGGGATGTCCCATTTGACCACATCCTCAAAGGAAAGTTTAAGGAAGACTTACCAAAGACTACAGAAGTATATATTTTTAAAATATAAATTTTAAGGTGCGTGATGAATTATCATAAAGAAAATAAATATTGCCCATTGCCTGTAAGAAAAAGCTTATCAGGATGCTTTGCTCATTCAATGGAAGAGTAACCTGTTTGGGATGTTACTACACAACAAGCATGCATTAACAGAAATAGCCTGAAGAAACTATGGCAAAAATTAAAATCCTTGATAAGAATCAGTTCCAAAGAGAAAATAGCTTTTCTGTCTTCTTTGGGAATAAAAAATATGTTAAATGTTCTATATTAATTGCCCTGTTGCCTAAAAAGAATCATTACCCACAAAACTTTGAAACAATGCTTTTGGATGTGACCTTGTAGGTAAGCTTTTTAACTGGTGAGTAAATCCAGCAAATCTTATCAAACAAAAGAAGATCAGTTTTCCCTTCTTAAGTAATATGAAAGCTTAATACATTATAGCCCATATAAAAGCACTTTCAAACTTCTACCATGATTGGTCAGGCTGGCTTGCAAGATGTCCAACAGACAACAGTTAGAAATGTCTATATGCCATCTGTTATCCTAAAATCTTT